>JACMZG010000002.1:46052570-46085729 GCA_018340805.1 Microvelia longipes
GCATACTATTTAAGGTAAAATATGCATAATATTATCAATAGAGAGAAAACAGAGAGAGATTATATTACTATAGATGGTACATAGCCTATCACCTATCAGATCACACTGGGTCTCTTAATGAAACATGTTTAATAGGGCTCTTTAATGCGGTATTGTTTCAAGTTTCCACCGATATGTATAGCGCATATCAATCAAAAATATTTTAATACTAGTTATTCTCTAACACTAGTTTTAGACTACCTCTTCCTGCACCCTTCATGTTTTACAATAGGTTTGCATTTGTAACATCTAGGCTTACTAGTTTTTTTCTCGTTTCTAAGCCAGTGTAGATACTACTGGACGTGTAAAAGTTTTTTTTTGGAGGGGAACAACTATTTCGTTGCTCATTGTTCAAAGTTTTTATTGTTTTTTTCATGTACGTGTACTTTTCTTGTGGACACAATACAGTTTGACGGAGAGAATTAATAGAAAAAGTCATATAGGAGAAAAAAACCGATTAGACTTTACAGTCAAATCTAACTTCGAAAAATCGACTACAGTACGAAACACGGCTAAAATCAGTTGACACCGTGGGAAAATAGTGTTGAGAAACAAATAAGGTTGGCCAGATTCGAAATTTAGAGCGTGGTTTTTATACATCCTGGAATAACCTCATTGGCTCCCACATATTATTTTCCCACGCTGTCAACTGATTTTAGCCGTGTGTTGTGCTATAATTTAGGAAGAAATATAAAATATATTTTTCTAACATGATTTTTAGCATCATTTAGATAAAGACTGTATTATTTTTTATTAATAACAAATATATATTTTTATTATAATCTAGCATCTCCTAATCGATCATAGGGATTTTTTTGATCAATCAGAATACTTTTATCTCACTATTTTCAACCCATGTTAATTTTAATTTTAAATGACAGCAGATTTATAAAATAACCATCATCTGATATTTTATCGATGATCATAGAATCATATATTTCTTACTTGACTATATGAGCTTTGTGTTGGTTTTTGTTACTCTACATTTTGTTTAACAAATTACAGATATAAGGCCATATTCACTGGTAGTAATAGCTCGTATCTCATATAGTATAGTTTTGTTGTTGTTTACTCATTAAATAAATATTCCTCACTAATTCCATCGATTCTTTTAGTAAATGCCGCTTTATTGTTTTAATCCATATATTTTGTGTCGTTTTTGCTTTTAACACTTTTAATACGTTGTAGCATGATAGATTTATCAAATTTTTACAGCGCAGTTTTTATGCTGTTTAACCTTTAATATTAAACGGCTTTGTTTAATATTAAATACTAAAAAGTTGCTCATGGAAATCTCTCTTTATATTATATTTAATGTTATTTAAGATCCGAACAAAGTCAAAAATAATAGGCTTATTTAAAATAACTTGTTTTGGGGGGAAGCGAGGCCTTTGCCCAAAGTCTATTTTTAAGTCCGCCTATGTCGTTTTTTACCTGTTGCGTGTTGGCATCAGATGTTCATACGTGGACACAAACGTTTCCGATTTTCGGTTTTTGTATGTGCTTAAAAGTGGACATCTAACAAATTAAATGAAAGTTCTAGCTTTTGTTTAAGCCTTGTTTTCCCTCCTTAAATTCTCCTGCAATTGATTTATATGAATTAAAAATAAAACTTGATGCTCCTGGATTGTAGTTATTAGTTATTGTTACTTGATCGGAGGTTTCACCAATTTTTGGAAGTTTCACAAGTTTTTAATTGTAGCCGTTGAATTTATTAATTTTTACCTAAATATTTTTTATGTCGGGATAGCTCTTAGGCAAGTGCCCTCTAGAGCACATTAAAGTTCTTTAATTTAAGTTAAAGAACCTTCAAGTTAAGACTATTCTTAAAATTAAATTAGGCACAAAAGTCTGCCCACATTCAATGCCCACATAGTTCTTGAATAGAGATAACAATGTCAAAGCACCCTGAATCGAGTGTTCAGCCCAACAAGTAAGATTTTCCTTATAGCATTTAATTTAGTTTTAATTAGTATTTATTTTTTTAATTATTTAATTTAAATTAGTAATAATAGTCTTTCTTAAGTTCATCAAGTCGCAGGGCCCCTTGTTAGAATTTTATAAAAACAAAATACTTATAAATATGGCCCTATTTAATCTTGGTATTGTTTGAGGCTTTTTAATGTATTGAGATAGGATATGCTCCCTCTAGTATATATTTCTATGAAAAATGTAATGAACTAATCCATTGTTATGGGTAGAATTAAGGACCTAAGCGCCTTGAGCATATTAGAACACTTCTACACTTGCTATCTTGATATTTCCTTTTTCTTCGTAATTTACATTGTGGGAATTATGTTTGTGATAGTGCGTAAAATTTGTGAAAGAATTTAAAATATAATAATATAATAAGAATAATAAGATAAAGAATTATATAAATAATGTATAAGAATTATTAGGAATCGTTTTTTTAGATTAAATTTACCTAATACAATATTTATTAGGATTAGTTGGAATTCTTGATAGTTAATACAAATTATGTTGAGGTAAATAGGAATCAGAAGTTATTTGAGTTGAGGAGATGATAGTATAAAAGGGGTGTTGAGGAAGGGGAGTGGGGACTGAAGTCACTTCTAAATATTAGGATTCAACAATTTCCAGTCTACTTCCAGCTTTCGTATCTAACGCGTCGGAAAATCCCACCAACTCTTGACTAATAAACATCGCGATCTATTTGACTATCTGACAAAAGAATGTCAGAATATAATTAAAACTGAATAAAATAAAATAAGAAAAAAAAATTAATCAGGTAAATTTTTATTACAATAAAGGATCTTGGCAACCCTGTATCTTGGCACCTTGTATATTCTAACTATACACATGTAATTGTGTGTAATTTTATTATTCTTATACCTTACATTAGTGGCATATAGTCACTTTTAATATGAGTTAGATAAAAGTGCGAGATGTAAAGATATACGGGGCTGATTGTAATAAATAGTATAATTTATATTAGGGTTTAATAAGAGGATTAGGGTTGAGGAGGAACCCAATTATCCTGTGTCCAGAGGTATTTTGCACTTGAAATTAATAGGAGAAGGATTAAAACAAGGACATGGAAATATTCCATGTCATAGTTATTTCATAACTGTGATGAATTCCACTCATCAGCGACTTAATTAATCTTTGTTTATATATGGAACTTTGCTGACAATACTTAAATAATATAAATTTACAACAACTTTAAGCCTGTTAAATGAAGCTGTGTTCATGCCACACAGCAGCGCAGGGGTTTTAAACTCTTTAGTGTGGCATAATATCCTTTAATGTTATGAATTATTATTAATTTGTTATTTAATTACTAATAATGGAATTTAAAAAAATAAAATTAAAAAATAACAATTTTAATAATCATTCGCTCAACAAATTTTCTTTCAAAAAATTTCCATATGATTTATTATCAACTTTCGTTTAGGAGTAACTTAATTATTCATCGTCTAGAGGTCTTTAGTTCTTGACATTAATAGGATAGGGGCAAGAACTAAATCGAAGACAACAAATTGACGATATTTTTGGTGAAATCCTCTGATCAGCGACTTTATTAATAAAACTGAACAGTTTTTTATTCATTATTAAAAAATATTCCTTATTTTTGTAAAAAAAAAATCTTATAAAATATTTAACTTATCTATTTCTTGTTATTTTTAAATAAAAAGATGTTGAGAATCAGTTTAGGGCACAGAAGAGACTATATTCATTAGGTTAAATAAACTATATTTCACTACTTACACGTAGCATATTCATGTTAAATGAAGCTAATTTATGCTAAGAAAATTCTATACATAACGTCTAGTAGAACTCTCATTAATAATAGAGTATCGTAATGAACAAGTATTAATAATGAAAAAAAAAAAAAAGATTGTCCTGAGGCTTCTTCTTGCTTAAATTTGTCGTTTATTTCCCTTAAAAATATGTCTTCTAAAAGGACCACGTTAAGGCCAAGGCCTTGTTGGAGTCTTAATACCAGTGCCGTAATGTTTTGTATCTTATAAGGAGTGATTTTGTGTTTAAGAACACCTTTATTAGTTTCCCTGTCAAATTTTATTGAATATACAAGCGCTGAGCATCTCATTATCATTAGTTCAATCGTTATCAAATGACTTGTATAATTTTTTTTTTTTGAAAAATTGCCAAAAATGTAAATGAAACCTATTGAGTTGAAATGCGATACAAGCAAATTTCTTACGTACGTAACAATTAGTTGCTGCATTCCATGTATGATTTGGATTAACTTTTCAATTTAAGTTGTCAGCCAAATTATGTAAAATTTGGTGACATCGAGTCAAAAAATGTACTTTTTTGTGTTGATTTGACATGGAATGGCCCATCCTTTTGTTAACAATTAAAATAAAATCGAGTTTATAGGCATTTTAAGTTTATTTTTAATTATCTCTATTTTTATTATTTGTTTTTTGAAAATTGTAAATTTTCAAGTCTTTGATTCGTGACCTTATGATTAAAAATTAAGCTGTAAAATGTAAATGAATATATTTTGAATGAGATAAATTTTAAATCAGGAGTTCCTCTTAATTAAAATGCGGAAAAGTCTGTAATATTTAATCTTTTCAATGAATTTTTAAAACAGATATTTTTTATATAGGTTTATTTTACTATAGTCTAAAACATAATTTACATTTATTTATAATTGTTTTATAATCATTTAATGTTATAGTAATCACACAGCTTAACGGCTGCAAAGTGGTGAAACTTTTGAAATCTCAAGTTATGTTTAGTGTCTTGTGGTTGTTCTGAATTCTAAGTTAACATAAACCTCTCTTTTTGAAAGTAAGTTAGAATAATGACAAAGGACTTGTTAAGAATAAATTGACCGTATTTAGTATGGCTGACCGTATTTAGTTCTTCTTCCTAATCTCTAATTATAGGAGGACGCATTGAGAATAGGAAAAAAACTTATTCAGTTTTTTCTTATTTATACCATAGGTATATAGGAAAAGTAATGTGTTTTCAATAAATATAGGAAAATATGCTTTATCTAGATCATCCGTTTTAGGTTATTTTTATGAGGGTATGTTATTGTTTTTACTAAATTATCTTCGTGTATGTATATGTTATCGTTTGTGCTAGAATGTTGAAACATGGTAGAAAAATCATTGCTTAAAGCAATGATAGTTGTGCTTTCCAGAATATAATTTGTATGAAGTAATTATCCATCAGCAGCGACTCTAATAATAAGCTACATTAAAGTCTCTTAAGTACAGCTAGATTTCTACCACTTCTGTGGTTACCTCAGTTTTCGAGATATTTAAATCTAAAAAGCCGGCCGTGCAGATGGACATATTTTTTTATGGTTTTTAAGACATTGATAGGGACGCTTAGTTCCACATTTAGCAGTTTGCTATGTTTATTTTTTTAAACTTATACTCATATGTTATGATTGGGATCACGCTGATCTGTGTTTAAATAGTGGGTACTACTTTTACCTAAATACAATGTTAGTGTTTTGATTAAAAAAATTGTATTTACACCAAATTTACGAGAAATAAATTAGCATTTTAGAAAAAATTCTCTGAACAGGATGTACCAAGAGATTTCTAACTTCAGATATAGTTCTATCATCTAAAACAGCCCTTCCCAACCCTTGGGTCGCGAACGAAATTTTTTGGGTCGCCAAATTTTTTATTATCAACTACCAAAAAATGACAAAGATTTATGTGAAAAGATTATTATAAGCAAATAACAGATTTGCTTAAACATATTTTATTTTTAGAAATTGATAATACTTTAAACATGTGGTTGGGAAAAGGTTGGGAAACACTGATCTAAAATATTAATATTGAGGATAAATTTATGTCTTTGCATGGTAGGCGAATTTACATTAAAATGTGTACTTCCTTGCTTAAGTTTCCGATTGATTTATGCTTTCTAACTTAGCAGAAAAATTACTACTTTTAACATGTGATAACCAAAGAAGCGGCAGCCAAAACATTTCTTCGCCAAGTCCTTTAGCGACAGAGGCACTCGCCTTTATCTAATTCTTGCTAACTTTGATGAATTGTTAAACCTATTATAATACTGTGTTTAACAGTTTCTTATTACTTCTTTTAAAGGTTCGGGTTATTAAAATTTATAATGTTCAATTATGTGAATTTGGTTCCAAAAAACATCAACGTAGTTTAATATCGCGTACAAGTTTTTTAATTATAATTGTTTCATCAGTTTATTTATTTTATAGTTTTGCGTTTTAATTAAAGTAGTGAAATGAATAAACAAAACACGACTTGACTTATTAGTGGAAAACCAACAGCAACAAATTAGTCATTGATATGATACATATTTTATTTTTTTATTCTTTTTTGCTTACTATAATCATTTATTTGATTTTTTCCTTTAAATAAATGCTCATTTTTGTATTTAATTTAATTTTTTTATTTTTATATTTTATTGCTATTATATAATTGTATAATAGACTTCTTTTGAACTCCAATAAGTATGTAGTTTTCTATTTAGGTATAAAAACCTCATGAAATTGTGATTTGACGATGTCTGTAGGGTCATAACTAGTTCGGAAATAAATAAAAACGCCTGCAATTTTCAGATTATGCAAAATAAATGAATTTGGGTCGCCAAACTTAAGAAAAGCAAATTATAGGGTCGCGGTACTGAAAAGGTTGGGAAACACTGATCTAAAATATTAATATTGAGGATAAATTTATGTCTTTGCATGGTAGGCGAATTTACATTAAAATGTGTACTTCCTTGCTTAAGTTTCCGATTGATTTATGCTTTCTAACTTAAGCAGAAAAATTACTACTAGTTACTCAGTTTTATAAGTTTGTATATGTTATAAAGGAAAAGCGCGTATTTATTATTAGTTTTTTTAAACTACACTTATCCTTCCAAAGTTGGTTTACTGCTTCATTTAGTGCTTAGTGCTCATTTAATGCTTATCTTTGAATGGTATTAGCAATTTCTTTTGAAAAATACTAAAAAAATCGGGTACAGAGACGTCAGAACTTTTCCTCATCAGATCAGATTCGCTACACTTATCCTCTCTATTTCGAACTCGCTTCGCTAGTCCTCAGAATAAACAATTTGCCAAATTTATACTGCAACATGTCCTCGGACTGGCTTCGCTCTTTCTCAGATAGTAAATACATCCGATTGAATATCAGCAGTCACCCATACAGTCCTGACCACGCCTAATACTGCATATAACAAAAATCATGAATATACTTGTCGTATTAAACCAAACTTAGTTTACTTATTTATTACGTAAAGGTATACATTGGTACAAAATTTTTGTGAGGCAATATTGTGGGTTAATCTCGTCATGGACTGATCCATGACTTAGATACACTAGGACTACCTAGTGTATTTACACTAGGATACTACGATGATAACACACACAGACAGACAACTTTTTGAAAACCACTCAAAATGTCTTAAAAACACTTAAAACGGATAATTCTGGTGATATCCCGGTTTCGGATTTTTTTCGCAAACACAATACTTTTTCTTATATACGGAAATAATGAGTATATTCCTATATCCTACGGTATAAATGAGGAAAAGTAAAAATAGTAACGAGTAGTTATGCTTCTGCTAAAGTATTATCTGGGGGCACGGCAGTGCCCCAGCCAAGTCTTGCTGTATAAGGTAAAAGTTTCATATCCAAGGCTGGCACTGACGAACACCCTTTTCCCGAAGCAATTCGGAGCATTTTCTACCCCCTTATATCTTTTGACCTGGTTATCCTAGAATCTTACAATTTGGCTTACGCAAAGATTATATCGAGACAATATTACTTTTGAAATTACAATCTTTATCTTTTATAGAACACGAGAAATTTCGATTTGAAAATGGCAAAAATTCGACGCTGACTGACTCACTCACTCACTCATCATAATTCTAAGGCACTTCTAATAATCGCAGAAACTTGAAATTTGAAATAAGGGTAGGGTTGTTTGGCAAAGCAAGGAAAAATTGTAAAATTTGCAATATTTCAATTTGATCACCTGAATATTGCTTCTGATATGATAAATTAGTGGTTTATAACGACTTCATCAACAACTTATGATCCATTATTTGTAACATGGAAATATATATGTCTAACAATAATATAATGACTGTATTATATATTTTTCTTAAACCTTTATCAAGTATGTTAAGACATTTAAATAATTTAAATTTAAGACCATATTGTTGATTTCAATATTAAGCATCCATTTGTTATAACTATTTCAGATGCAACATGAGTTATTTTACATGTTGCTTTGTACGAAGGGTTCGACCAGAGACTATTAGTACTCCGTGGTTCGACCCCTAGGGCCTGGGGTACTACCTGCTTCTGACTTCAGGCACTTGAAATTTGTTAAATTTATATATATATATATATATATAATATATATATATATATATATATATATATATAATATATATATATATATATATATATATATATATATTATATATATATATATATGTCATCTAATATTTAAAAAAATACTATTATTATGTATGAAAGTTATACCATGCAAAGTATAATATTATAAATTGCAAGAAACTATATGCAAAGAGGAAATTACACGATTATGAACAGCTAAATAACCTTCTAAATCGTTCGATATAAGAAAAAGATTAGTCGACATGTCAAGTCAAGGGTTTTTTTTATTTAAAAGGCGTGGGTTAGAGTGTAGTAAATTAATATTTGTGAATAAATATTTAAGGTAGTAAAAGAATCAACACACGGTAATAACAGAAATTTAAATGCCGTCTAGATTTATTATCTACATGTGACATTAAGATAGACCAAAAAAGACAGAAAATAGGCTCTTCCAAAATCCACACATCTTAGGTTCAGCAGCAAGTTAATCGAAATTACTTACAAAAAGAAGTGAGATCCCAACAAAAACACTCCGTGAAAAAATCCAGCCAAGTCTTGCGTAAAAAGATATGATATCATAGTTTACGCCAAGTCTATTCATACGCTGTTTTCATAAATCTTAAAAGATAATAATAAATAATAATAATAAATTTTTTATTTCTACCAAAAAGAAAAGTTTACAATATTCTTAGTATACATAGTATCCTAAAATGAACAAAAAATTTAATAATTGTATTTTTGTTAAATTTTGGTAAGAGCCCTCAGTAGATGTACCTTTACACCTAGAGCGAGGGCTGTTCAGGCCTGCACCGGCCGTGCCGCTGTGCAGCAACCCGAGATAAACTTAAAATTAAACAATTAACGAAGGACCACCCTCAAAGAGGGAAAAAATGACAAACAAAGTTAGACTTAGATTAAATAAATATAATTTATGCAAAATCCACACGAAATAAATAAATAGTGGTAAATCAATACAAAAAAAGGTGGTAAATTAATGATTTAAAAATTGGCCAATATAAAGAAAATTATAAAATAAAAAATTAAAATTCTTCCATAAATAAAAAACTGGTAAGGTGCACCTTAATCTGGGATGCGAACTACGCATCAAATTTGAGCTACTAATACTGAGTAATTTAGTTGCTAATACTCCGTCGCAAGGGTGAGCGGCCGCAGAGTCCTGAGCTGAACCATAAACACTTTAGTAAAGGATTGAGCCAATAACTGAGCTTAAATTAAGTTGCAAAAGCTTGAAGAAAAAATGTGCACACACAAACTTGGTAACCTGCCACTGCTCAGGTTAGCGTAAGCTGAAGTTGTTTCACTGTGATGGAGGGTGATGAATTAGTGAACCTGCTTGATAAGCACTTCCATCAGGATGAACACTCGACCGCGAGCCGCGCGCTGCTAACGGCCGGAATGCCAAACATGATGTCAACAAAGTGATAACAGCCGGCTTCATCAAGTTGACATTCAGCAAGTTGAATCGCTAAAGTTTCTTCACTAACGCTTAAAACTAAGTGCTGGAAGAAGCTAGAAGATGAGCGAGCTTGTGAGGAGACTGCGTAGGTTTAGATGAAGAAGTTAAGTGAAGTGAAGTGATATGAGTGTGAAATGGTGGATGCCTGACGGAAAACGTAAGTTGACTAACCTAGTGAATTTAATTAATGACGGAAGCAAAAACGCGAATAACAAGTGTCACGGAAACTCGGGCCCTGAACATGCCGCCTACCAAGAAACGCAGTTTATTAACTCCGCTAATGAAAATACGGTCAAGGTGAAGTTAAAGCTAAATTAAGCCAAGTTAAAGAAAAAAGTTAAATTAACAGCTCTAAGAAAAGGCAAGAATAGAGCTAAATATAATGACAATAGTAAAATAAGGTTAGTAGGTGTAGACAACACAAGACAGCACAAACAAAAGAGAACAATTTAAATTAAATAAACACAAACAACCAAAAGCCTGCAAGGAATCAATTAGTAGGCAGTTGAAGCTGCGTGTCGCCGGGAGACCAGAGGAGCTACTTTTGCTGCAGGTCGTTTAAAGATACCATTAGTGGTACGCACCGACACGACTCGTATGACACCGTCTGGGCCTGGAAAAACTTCTAAAATTCTCCCCAATGGCCAACGTCGCCTATCCTCATTTTCTGCTTTAAGAAGTACCATGTCACCAACCTTAAGGTTTGGCTGATCCTTTAGCCATTTTCGCCGGATTTGGAGCTCATGGAGACACTCGTTCCTCCAACGCTTCCAGAAGCTTTGTGTTCGATGCTTCACTAACTCCCAACGAGAGAGCCGATTTTCTGAAGTAGCTGAGATGTCCCATTCTGGGATACTAACCAATGAGCTGCCTATGAGTAGGTGACCAGGAGTCAAAGCATCTAACTCATTGGAATCATTACTTAGCGGACATAAAGGTCTAGAATTGAGAATGGCTTCTACCTTCGCAAACATAGTAGCCAGCTCTTCGAAAGTAAAAACTCCGTCTCCATACACCGAGCGAAGAAGTCGTTTAGCTGAGCGAACTCCTGCTTCCCAACTCCCTCCAAAGTGCGGAGCGTGAGGGGGAATAAATTTCCAAAGGAAGCCACGGACCTCGGCATAGCTGAATATCGCCTTTTGGGACTCAGCGTGCTGCAGAAACTCTTTCATCTCTGTGGTTAGATGCACCGACGAAGTTGGTTCCATTGTCGGATAACATACGTTTAGGCAATCCTCTTCGACTGACGAACCTGTCTAGAGCACCAATGAAGGCTGGAGTGTTAGCTGAAGAAACTGCTTCAAGATGGATGGCGCGAGAACTAAGGCAGATAAAAAGACACATGTAAGCCTTGCCTGTGTTAGCTTTTCTTCTGAGAGATTCTCTTATGAGGAAGGGACGGCGTAATCTACCCCTACGTTCAGAAACGGTCTACCTTCTTCTAAGCGTTCAGGTATAATATCAGCCATACGGGTTGACAGAGGGAGCTTCATATCTTCTACATATCACGCATTCTCGAGTGTATTTACGAATTTGATTCCTAGCATTTAATCCAAAATTTACGTCTAATGACGGAGAGAAGTAGAGTTGGTCCTGGATGAAGGTAAAGCCGATGATAATATGCTATTATTATAATAGAGAGAGAGCAGTTTGCTGGAAGTATGAAAGGATGACGCGAATCAAAAGGTAAGGAAGAAAACTTTAATCTACCGCCTACCCTTAAGACCCCATCCTCTCAAGGAACGGACGTAAAGGCAAAAGATTCCTGGGAATAGAGCTAATGGACGAAATAGGTCGCCCAGATGACCAGGCTTGCCACTGGGTTATCCTAACTAGAGCAGACAACGACCTTTGCAGCTCATGGGGTCTCAAAGGACCTAATTCTCGTTGTTCAACCGAAACTCTACAATTTCTGATCCACCGAAGCACGTAGGCGAAGCGATGAATTAAAGATAAATATGAAGTATTCACATCGATGACGTGAAGCTTATGTTGAGCTGAAATATAACTCTGAGCAGAGCTAGCTAAGCAGAGAGCACCCTTCCTTTCTGGAAGGTCTTGTAGGTTATCCGAGTGTGCTGAAGCTGGTTGGACAGGCCAGTGAGACATACTCGAAGCCGCCCAAGGTGGACCATGAAACCACAGCTCATGGTCTACAAGATTAGCTGCGTCCGTACCCCTAGAACCTAGATCAGCCGGGTTATCAGCGGACTTAACATGCAGCCATTGAGAGCCATTGGTAGCTTGCAAGATCTTGGTTACCCTGTTGGCAACAAAGGTCTTGAGTTGATAAGGAGGTGTATTAAGCCAACCTAAAACAATGGTTGAGTCTGAGAAGTAATATTTCGGTGCCTCAGGTAAGCGATTACCGAAATCCTTGAGCTGATCAGCTAGTTTCGCGGCAAGAAGAGAAGCACACAACTCTAAACGAGGAATTGAGAGTGGCTTAACGGGAGCTAATTTAGTTTTTGACATTATTAAATGCATCCGAATTCCTACTGAGGAAGTAGTGCGAAGGTAAGCTGCAGCACAGTAGGCCATTTCAGAAGCATCTGCAAAAATGAGTATTTCGAAGTTGGTGGTCTCGTCCTGAATAATCCATCGCGGTATGTTGATCCTTTCTATGTCGGAGAGTTGTGTCAAAAAGGCGATCCATTTATCCTTTAGAGCTCTGGCAGGGTAGCATCCCAGTCCAGTCCAAGTTTCCAAGCTGATTGTATCAAGGCCTTAGCACAAATTACTATAGGTCCAAGAAAACCCAAGGGATCATATATCCTCGAAATAGCTGCTAGTACCGCCCTCTTTGTGTAAACATGATCAGGAGGCTTAACTTCATACCCGAATGCATCTGAAACATGATCCCACTGGAGTCCTAGAATCTTCAAGCGAGACTGGTCATCTGGGTTTTCTATTTTCCACGGTCCTTTGCTGTCAGCATTGGAAACATTCACTGCTTCTAAAAGCCTGGGCTCGTTAGAGGCCCACTTGCTAAGTTCAAACTCACCCTTGGCCATCAAGGCTATAACTTCTTGCTGTAAAAGAAGGGCTGAGTGAATGGACTTTGATCCCGTCGCCAAATCATCCATGTAAATGTCCGATAGGATAACTGAAGCAGCAAGAGGAAAATGGGAACCTTCATCTTGCACTAACTGCTTAACTGCCCTCTGAGCTAGGTAAGGAGCTGGAGCTTGACCGTACGACACGGTACATAACTCATACTCAACAACAGGTTCTGACGGATCCTTCCTCCAAAGTATATGTTGATATTCCCGGTCCTCCGGGTGAAGTAGTATCTGCCGGAACATTTTCACCACGTCCACGGTGAAAACAACCTTATGCAGGCGGAAATTTAAAATAACACTTATGTTATTTAAGAGCTTGGGACCTATATGAAGATGGTCATTTAATGAGCCTATTTTGGTAGAGGCGGAGGCATCAAACACCACTCTGACCTTAAGATCATCGCCACTACCTTTCGTCACGCCATGGTGAGGGATAATATACTTCCCTGGAGAGCTTGCTGGTCGCATATGACCAGTTCTATGTACTCGGACATAAAATCCAAGTAAAGCTTGTGAAGGGTTGGATTTCTAGCTAGCTTGCTTTCTACATGCGTTAAACGCTTTAAAGCATTGTACCTGGTATCTGGAAATTCAGGTTTGACATTATCTTTAAAGGGGAGCTTAACAATATATCGACCAGTCGATAACCTTTGATGGGTATCAATAAAATGCTTTTTCACATGCTGCGTCTTCAGGGTTAATCACATCTGGGCGGAGGTTCATCCAAGGTCCATAAGTGCTGAAGATCCTCACGAATTGCCTTACACGGTGGCACGGTTTCAGAAGTAGTAGCACAAAGGGACGTAAAGAGCTTATGTGACTAAGATTAGAAACCCCGCCTAAAACTACATATCCGAAGATAGTGCCTATCAAAACTGGAAGACCAGACCCATAGACTTAATTTCTCCCGTCAAAATTTCAGAAAAACTGCTTACACCAAGAAGTAAGTCAATAGGCCTTGAATCCCAGAAGCATGGATCCGCTAACTCAAACTCAAGAAACTTAGTTTTAATTATTTCAGGAATATCGGCTGATAATGAGGACACTGCTGGCATAATTCTATCTGTCACGATAGCCTCAATAGGAATTTCCGCTTCATTAATGTGAGAAGCTAAACGATAGCTAGCTTTCCCAGTAAAGCCATTATAAGGGGTGTTGCCAAAACCAAATATCTTTATATCCGAAGGCTTGACCTTAATCCCAAGCTGTGACGCAACCTTACGAGAGAGACAAGTGATATCACTACAAGTGTCAATAACTAAACGAATCTCATGAGGCCTGTTCTTAGCATCTAAAATAGAACAGATAGCTGTACCGAAAATAGCTTTATTCAAGTTGGCTGGGGCGATAGAGGTGCTACAAACATTTGCTGACGTAGCTTGAGTTCCTCTTGACTCAGCGTTGCTTGTTGGAGCAACGGTAGGTTGCGCGTTTGATTGAGTTCGCTGTTGCCTCAAGTCGACCCTGTGAAGCAAGGAATGATGGAGACCACGACAGAGGCGACACCTATGTTCTGAAGTACACTTATCTGTAGTATGGGATGGGAAAAGGCAGTTCCGGCATCCTCTCCAGTCCTTCAAGCTATCTATACGCTGATCGGGAGTCATGGAATTAAACCTAACGCATCGAAGAAGCGTATGCTTCTCATTACAGATCAAGCATGGAGTGGTTACTGAGCTGAACTTATCATATAAACGAGCTGAGGATGATTGATTGAGCGATTGCTTCCTCAAATTGTTAGGTTTAGTTCTATAATTTCGAAATGAGTTGTAATACTGCTCATTAGAATGATTACCTACTGTAGCTAGGACCTGTTTAGAGTTAGCTGGCTTTGAAGAATTGCCCTTATCAGTAGTTTTACCCTCCTTATTAATAGTGGATGCAGATTTCAAACCCCTTGCTAAGGTAGAAGCAGTGCACTTCTGCCTCAAAAACTTAAGTAAATCATCACATGTAGGGAATTTAGTTATGTCAAATTCATTTTCAAATGATTCCCTCGTATGAGTATCTAAACTCTTCTACAGAGTAGAACAGTAAGAAGTCAGCTTTGTTGTTAACTTCTATTTGATCAAACGCAGCAATCCATTCACATAATTGAGAAGTTATCTCCTGAAGTTGATCAGGACTAGGTTTGGAAGCTAAAGGTTTAAGTGAAAGCAACTCGTCTAAGTAAGCGGTAGCTATCAACCTAGGGTTATCATAATAGTCAGTCAAGGTTTGCCAGGTAACCTTGAAGTTAGCCGCAGTCTGCGGTATACGGGCTATGAGAGCTTTAGGGGGGCCTTTAAGGGAGTCCAGTAAGAAGTGGAACTTGGATATATCCTGGACATCATCGTCTGTAACTACTAACGCTTGAAAAGTATCCCGATAGCTTTGCCACTTGGTACGGTCCCCGTCAAACGTAGGAATATTGAGCCGAGGCAACCTTGCCTTAACTCTAGTTTGATTATTCAATGAAACATTACTAATACTAGCTACACTATGATCAGAGGGACAGTATGTTTCTAATAAGGCTTGAATTTTAAAATAAATATCTTTAGTTGAATTCCGCAAAGACAGTTCTGCTTCAGGAGGTTCATAAACTCCATGAATGGCAAACAAGTCTATTAAATTTTCATAATATTCCCCAAATTTCTCATAAATTTTAGAAGATGACTTAGCCATAACCTTAAAGTCAGGAACCCTAGTCCTATCAATACGTAAAGTAAGCCCTAAAGTATGTATTTCTGCCAGATCTTGATGTAAAGTGATTACTCTCCGTCTTAAATTTATAACCTCTGTATCCTCATAAATACCCTGTAAAAGCAAATTATTTTGGTCGCCTGGTTGACCTGAGCCTATGGGTACAGCAGGTTGACCCGTAGGACCTGGATTGCCTTGTCCCGTTTCACCCATCATAATAAAAGAAGCTAACAATAATATATTCTAAAAAGAGCTTAATAGCACCTTTAGGTGAAATACAATATGATAACACAGAAGGAGGAAAGGAAGGGGTAACAAATAACACACAAAAACAAATGACTGTAATTTGAGCTGATGCTGAAGAAGCGCGCAGTGTTTGGTATATGAGACCACTGGATGCCACACCTTGGAGCTGGAGATATATATACAAACAGTAATGTTATTATAACATAAAAATAATAACAACAAGGTACCACCACCAGGTTTATAACTATGATAACGGCCAATATAATAAATATAAGTAACTTGAGCAAAGGAAGTATAATCTTAAATTAACTAATGGTATAGATTGGTAACTTAAATAAATAATAACCGTCCGGCTCGAAGGAGCAATGTTCAGGCCTGCACCGGCCGTGCCGCTGTGCAGCAACCCGAGATAAACTTAAAATTAAACAATTAACGAAGGACCACCCTCAAAGAGGGAAAAAATGACAAACAAAGTTAGACTTAGATTAAATAAATATAATTTATGCAAAATCCACACGAAATAAATAAATAGTGGTAAATCAATACAAAAAAGTGGTAAATTAATGATTTAAAATTGGCCAATATGAAAAAAAAAAAAATAAAAATTAAAGTTCTTCATAAATAAAAACTGGTAAGGTGCACCTTAATCTGGGATGCGAACTACGCATCAAATTTGAGCTACTAATACTGAGTAATTTAGTTGCTAATACTCCGTCGCAAGGGTGAGCGGCCGCAGAGTCCTGAGCTGAACCATAAACACTTTTCAGTAAATGAATGAGCCAATAACTGAGCTTAAATTAAGTTGCAAAAGCTGGATGAAAAAATGTGCACACACAAACTTGGTAACCTGCCACTGCTCAGGTTAGCGTAAGCTGAAGTTGTTTCACTGTGATGGAGGGGTGATGAATTAGTGAACCTGCTTGATAAGCACTTCCATCAGGATGAACACTCGACCGCGAGCCGCGCGCTGCTAACGGCCGGAATGCCAAACATGATGTCAACAAAGTGATAACAGCCGGCTTCATCAAGTTGACATTCAGCAAGTTGAATCGCTAAAGTTTCTTCACTAACGCTTAAAACTAAGTGCTGGAAGAAGCTAGAAGATGAGCGAGCTTGTGAGGAGACTGCGTAGGTTTAGATGAAGAAGTTAAGTGAAGTGAAGTGATATGAGTGTGAAATGGTGGATATCTGATGGAAAACGTAAGTTGACTAAACCTAGTGAATTTAATTAAATGACGGAAGCAAAACGCGAATTACAAGTGTCACGGAAACTCGGGCCCTGAACAGTGAACATGTAAACAAACTTGACGATCGTTATCAACGACCCAAAGTATCAGCGTTATGACCCAAGTATCAGACTTACTCACGATTCTGATTAAAAGAATAGTGGAAATAAAACATACCACACAAAAATGTTCTCAACTATACAAAGCAACATTAAATTCCTACTTTGCTCCAAAATTAGATAAAAAAGGAACTAATATTCGTGTGGAACCTAACATCTCATCACAAATGTATTAATTGTTCTTAATTCTAGTGTGTTTTAAAACGAGGAGAAGTAAAAAAAATATTCAGATTGAACTGAAATACTATTATTTATTGTAGTCAAGAACATTAAACTATAAGGTATCTTTTGTTATTTGCTAAGTATGAATCACTAGTAAAAAATAAAGGAGATGGTTAGTCCATTCAAGGACAAACACATCCTATAGTTCAGATTGTAAGGCGTGCAACTCTTCAAGAATAAAGATTAGCTAACTGCAAATTCTTGCGGACTCTAATCGGACTAATCGTTGTTAGGTCCTTGCCTAACATGATCTGAAAATCACTAATAAACTTTTTATGATTAATGGTCTAAACTTCGGAGTATAAACACAATTTAAGAGCTTTAAATTTAAAAAGATAATTCTACGATGTAACTATAACCCAAACAGTACAGTTACGATGTAACTGTACATTCTGCAATACCCCAAAAAATTAACTTATTAACACAATATAATAAAATTCTTTCGCGGTGATCTGCATGTCGGGCGAATTTCTTTTGGAATGCGTGTTTTTGAGCTTAACAATCCATTTATCGCTTAAGGATCCAGTTTATGCTTTATGACTTGAGCAGGTATCAAGCACTACTCGTAACTCATTTTTTTCTGTGTTTTTAAAAAGGGAATGTGCTTAAAACGAACTGAGCATTGAACTAGTGCAAATAACAGTGTGCACTTCCAATTTTAGAGGTATAATTTTGCAAAACCAACAGAATGATGCACATTTCTTTTAAAAAATATAGAAAAACGAGCAGTGCTTGATAATTGAGTTACTGCTCAAGTTATAAAGGACGTTTCCTTATGATGTCTATTCTAGCTTTCATAAAATTGATCAATTATCAAAGCAAATAATGTTTTCAGATTATGGACATTACCACTCTTTATAAATGGAGGTTGTTTACCGGAATTTACCGAAATTATCCTTAATATGGTCTAGAATTACTATAAAAATATATATTTATATATAAAAATAATATATATATATATATATATATATATATATTATATATTAATATATATTATATAGATAATATATATATAAATATATATATATAAATTATTATATATTAATATATATATATATATATATATATTACTATATATATATATATATATATATTATTATATACAATTACATTATTTTAATAAATAAGACATAAAAAATATTGTTTTTTAGATATATAATTAATTAGTTATTTCATTCACTAATTAAATACATATCTGATAAATTATATATGTAGATACATTATATATATATAGTATATATATAAGCTGGATATAATGTATTTAGAGATGAGTTCCAGCGAAAAATTAAAAATCGGACAAAATTCAGGGTAATTATTTTTTCGCGCGTAAATTACAAGGTCTAAATATGTATGTATTTATGGTGATGGCTATCGAATGAAACCGGTCTGAAGTCGATACGACATTTTTACGAAAGTCGAAAAACCATTGTAAATTCTAATACCAAATCAAAAATTAGGGCGATAAAAAAATAAATTTCAGAAGGGTGTCGTTTAAATTTCTATGTATTTTTGGCGCTGAATCGAAGTAAATCTAGTTCGAAGGATACGAACACTCTAGTTAGCCAAAAGTAAAAAAAAAACAAATAAAAATTTGAAAAGATACGGTGTGTTGAAAATTAAATTTTTGAGTAGGGATTGTTTCAAGTTTTTTTGGGCCTCTGAGTTAAATGCCCGTGGTCCGGACTTAATAAGACCACTTAAACTCAGGGTACCTGGGTTCACATCCTGGATGGGACGATATGTTTTTATCGTTTTTTTTTACTTAATTATATAAAGTTTAAACTAGAAAATTAATTCTGGCGCGGTAGTCCGCATGTCGGCGAATTTCCTGTCGGATACAAGCACTCAAACCAAGAGGTACCTGGGTTCAAATCCTTGTAGGGACAATATAATTTATTTACCGTTTTCTTTACCTAATAAAGTTTACACTAGAAAATAATTTTGGCGCAGGTGGTCCGCATGTCGGTGGAATTTCATTTAGAATGCGTTGTTTCCGTGCTAAACAACCCATTTCTTGCTTATGCAAGAACATGCCATTGCGTGGTTCCGGTTCATGCTTTTGAACCTAAGCAGTAACTCAATTGTCAAGCACTGCTCGTAACTCAATTTGTCTGTATTTTTCAAAGAAATGCGCATAACTATCCAGTTGGTTTGACACTAACTATGCCTCTAAAATTAGAAGTACGACTATTATTAGCACTAGTATTAAAATTTAGTTACTTATCTTAAGCTTTAAACTTTAAGCTTTTGTTAGTCATTTAATATCTTTAAAGGTTTAACGCATTTCCTTTTGGAAAATACAGACAAAATGAGTTACGAGCAGTGCTTGACAATTGAGTAATACTGCTTAGGTCTAAGCATGACCGGAACCACGCAATGGGCATGGGTGTTCTTGCATTAATAAAGAAAAGAAGGTTGTTTAGCACGGAAACACGCATTCTAAATGAAATTCGCCCGGACACGGACCACCGGCCGCGAATTATTTTATTTAGTAGTTGTAAACTTATTATATTAATGTAAAAAGCACGAAAAACACATTCATCCAAAAGAAATTCGCCCGACTTGCGGACCACCGCGCCAGAATGATCTTTTACCTTTTACTAGTAATTTGGGATTATCATTTTTTTATTGAAATTACTCTTTATTCTTCGTTTTATATATTTATAGTCAGCTGAGCCTTTTGATGCCAAACTATGCAATGATTACAAAAAAGTGCACTTCTACCCATCGTTTCGTGCGTATAATTGGTAAATGTCATCATTAATATGATAAATTAAAGTTTATGACTTTTATAGTCATAAAAAAAAGAGTTATGTTTATAGTCTGCCTCCGTGGCCGTGATCGTAAAGGCGTTCGATTTCGGCACCGGAGGTCCGGGGCTCGCAGCCCGGGCTATGCTCTAAGATTTTATGAAAATAGAGTATTTGTATTAAAATGATTCGCCAACTTTTATAATTAATTCTTAGAGTGTAGTAGGACAACCCACCTGAGGTGTTCCCGCAGGCTGAATACCCTGATGGGCCGAAAGGCCCTAAAACGGGCATTTTATTTATTTATTTTTATTTTAAAGTTTGTGACGTATGATATTCTTATTACATTTTATTTTTAGCATTTTCGTTGAAATTCGCCGACAAAACAACTTTTTAGTTTTCTAGAGCTATATTATTCTGGAGTAAAAAATCCATTTCCTTTATTTTTCATTCTTATTTCTTTTTTTTACCTCTATCAAGTTTTTTTTCCGATTTCTCAACTATCGACCACTCCAATCTACTCGAGTTTTGTATGATTAATGACTAAAAGAAAACCAATTGGATAAAAAAACTAAATAAAAAACTAACTCTTGTTCAGAGGCTTCACTGTAAGTAAACATTTAAACCTAAAAGAGAAAGGTTTGTATTTTATAACATTTTTGTGTTGTTATTTCAAGAATTTCTTTTTCACATTACGATAAGGTAGATTACGCTTGATAATAGAGAATGCTTGC
The DNA here is from genome assembly GCA_018340805.1 of Microvelia longipes. NCBI lineage: Eukaryota > Metazoa > Arthropoda > Insecta > Hemiptera > Veliidae > Microvelia > Microvelia longipes. The sequence continues at coordinate 46,073,472 of JACMZG010000002.1, forward strand.
AATGTTAACTTTTCCTCACTCCTGCACAATAATACGTAAAGTATTGTTTCCATTACTCTGGAAACATATCTTGCCAACTATAAAGGAATGTAATAGCTAACTATTTTATGTAACTAAAGCTAACTATATTTTCTGTAACTTAGCTTTATGTCCCTAAGCTGACTTAATTTTATGTAACTTAGCTTTATGTAACTAAGCTAACTATAGCTTATGTAAATAAGCTAACTATATTTTATGTAGCTTAAAATACTTACACTGAACTACAGACTTTAGAAGATACTTATTATAAGTTTCAAATTTTTCATTGCCGATTTATAAGAACAAGTTCTAAAAACGAAAAGTGACAATGTATTTTTATGGTTTTATTTTTTTTGCATTGATGTCGACATTACCATAGCAAGGAAAGTTTTATTTGGGCAGTAATTAAAATATTTTTAAAACCCTTGCGGCTAATTAAAAATAACGTTTAACAGAAAACCTCAAGTAGTTGTGGCACAGTTATGCTTTTAGTTTTAATTATAATATTGTGGAGAATATTTATTTTATCAATATTGAATCTAATCCAAGGAACTTATACCGGATAGAATATTTTATATGCCTTAACAATAAATTTTTAAAAAGAAGGGAAAAAACGGTCTTGGACTTTCGAAAATGCTCTCTAACTCCAAGAAGTTGACTCTTGTAACTTCAAATTTGCTATTACTATTTTTGGTTATTACTACCCAAATATGGTAGATTTGCCACCATTTTCAAAAGTTAAATTTGAGTATTGGCAATTTTGGAAACTGGATTAAATTCTTTGGTATTTGATACTTATATCACCGCATTTCCGTTATTTTGTGTATGGCTATTATTTCACATATATCATCATCCTTGTGGTCAAATCAACAAGAAAAATACATTTTGTTATTTTTTTATCTAAACTGATTTATCTATGATGTAAAATTAGAGCCGTAATCTAGGATGCAAACCTCAGAGCTTTATAGTGTCATATAAATCCTAACCCTTCATTGACCTGAACCAAAGAAGCTGCTTTAAATGAGACTGCATGCTTTTACTATTTTTAAGTATATAAAGTACTATTTTTTTTTATCAATGATGAAAAATCTTTAGACGGCAATTGTTATTATTATTATTGTTATACCTACTTGTTTTTGTAGTATGGTCTATATGACCGAGAGTCACCCGTGGTGTAGTGGTTAAGGTACGCGGCGAATGCACAGAATGAATGGTCTTTAGTCATGGGTTCAATCCCATTTTTATGAGAGGGAAAACTTTCTGCGTACCACGTACTTCAGAAGGGACGTAAAGCCGGTTGTTCGAGCCTGTGCTTTGTCAGGTACCTCGTTAAAGATCCTTACCCTAAATGAAACTGGGGTATAGGCAAAATTTAGGAGCTACATTGTAGATATCATCATATACTACTATACTATTTCTGCCTTGTAGTTTAAAGTGTGTGGAGGTTTGGTTTAACAGTGAGAGCACGTGTTGTTCCCAGTTTTCACTAGACTATAAGAGTCAGTGAAAATATGTATGGTTGCTTAAAAAACCATGAGAGGAACCATAGAAATTCACGGTCTCTTCTGTCTAGTAGATTAGACGAAATATACCTACACTTTGAAATTAAAAGAAGTAGAAACACTATCTTAGGGAGCTGGCAAAAAGGGCCCAACAACGTGGCCTACTTGCCTGGTAGTTATTACCACTCCTCCCATTTTACTATCACTACCACTATAGTCTGTATTGTACAATAATATACTCAGACTGATTGCACCTTGACAACAATTGTTTTTGTATTTAGAGTAAAATTCCTAGTTTTTTTCAGCAATCCGTAACGGAAGTAAACTTAAAAGTTCTTGTTTGTTTGTGATACCATGCTATGATATTTAAATCGTATTCAGTTCCTTAAACAAATATTCTGATTGCTTGAGTCTGTTTTGTTATGAGTATCAATTGTGTGACACGTCACAGTTCCCCAACGTATCTACATTTTTGAGAATCAGAAAACTATGATGACCCCTCTCTCGCCTTTACTTGCACCATACAGACGTCGTCCAAACCGTTATGTCCCATTTATAAAAATTCGCCAATAATACTCATTTAAAATTGCAGATTTGACACATAAATAGGTAAAGATTTAATGACAAACGTAATATGTTTTAAATATCTGTTACCATGCTGTGCACCAAAATATTCACTTTTATTTATTCAAGAATGCAAATATAAAAAAAACACCATGAAGGTTTTAAAGGGTGGAGTACCAAGTTATGATATATGTTGAACAAATTTAAAGGTAGGTTGAAATTAAAAAAAAATCTTCTTTTACATTCAAATTAAAAAAAAAACTAAAGTGAAACTTACAGAAAGGATGCTAGAGACGAATCACTTAGGCTATCAGTTGCAGAGGGCAAGTTTGATATCAATATTCTTTTTATAAAAAAGTGTATTAAAAATATTATGATAAATTATAGAATTCAAATAAATAAAATAAAAAAATAATAAGCTAAAATAAAATAAATAAAAAGAGGAAGAAATAGTTTTAGGGAGATTAGTAAAAATGCACCCACATGTCACACATAATGGGCACATTAAAAATTTAAGTGGTTAAATAGATAGTTAAATGAGAATTTCAATACAAATGTGGTTTTTCAACTCGGATATAGTTATAATAAATATTTTCAATTACAAATTTAAGTAAAATTGTATATTTAAGTAAAGAATGTATATTTTTCTCATTTACAACAAACATTATTTTCTCTTCTTTTTTATCTGCTGAAGTGGAAATAAGAAAAATTCTAAAAGATATAAATCAAGAAACGATAGAATAAAAAAAAACTCAGAATAATTTAAAGGATGAAATGTTTGAGTTGGGGCCCTCTCAGATGTGAAAATCTATCATTTCCAGTAAAATTTGAATCTGGGTTTGTTCTTGTATACGGGGGAAATTTACCGCTCTTTGTCAGTTTCTATCTTAATCTATATGCTAATGCCAACTCCTACTATTTTTGAGGTTTGTTAACAAGAAATAAATTTCCAAAAAAAAAGTTTTATTATGATGTAGTAGTTTGGAAAAAGAAATTTCGATGAATATAAACCTTTTTTAACCTCACGAAAATCTGTAATTGAATGAGTTATACTTTCAAGTGAAATTCCATTTTCTATTTCTTTTAAAACTTGAACTGTTTCATGTTGTTTAAAAATTTATATTAAATAAACTCTTGAATAAAAAAAAACTCTAATTTCATATTCATAGAAATTAAATACAAAGTTAATTTTAATTGAATGTTTAATTAGAAACAGTTGACCCCCTTTTTAAGCAACATTTTTAAAATTGTTTAACTCGGGGACTTGTTTAAAGTACGTAGTTCTGTTTGAAATAATTAATTCTATTTTTTTTAAATTAAATTAAAAAATTTAGTTTTAAATTTTGATTTTCCAGTTGTTCCAGGTCAGTTGTTTGTTCTAAAGCTAAATATTGTAAATTAAATCAAAATTTTAAGTTTTAAGTTCAGATTATATTATGTGATATGTACAAATTTTGTTTCTATGGTAAATTTATCTTGGATTTAATTAAATGCAGTGAGCTATCGATTTTGAAGTAATAGTTTTAGCTTGAATTTCACTATCTTTCGCTCTTAGGTTGTTAAATAATTTTAATGGTGTCGAAGTTGGTTAGGAAATAATATAGATACATTATCTTTTCTGTCTGAAACATTTATGTCAATGGATAACTGTTTTATAATGTGTATCGTCAAACTTATAGAGGAGCTCAATAAATTGTGATCTTCATTGCAATTCTGAGGAAAACCGAGAAATTACAGATCATCAAAACAGCCTCAAAAGATTTAAACATGCTCGAAGAATAAAATGAAAATAAAAGCAAACTTACCGAATGTTTAAAAATAATCAAATTCTGGCGCGGAGAAATACGCGCTTTCTTGCTTGCTTAACAATATAATATACAATTTTGCTTATTTTCCAGTATATATATATTATATATATATATATATATATATATATATATATATACACATACATATTAATATCCTGAGAAGTAGCGTAACACACATTAATTTATTTTTTTTTGGAATTTTTTAATTAGAATGTGCAAATTAATCACATAGATTATACTGTATAGATAATGCACAGCGTGACAGAGCATTTTCTTTCACTTATTTTAAGTTTATGCTATTTAAGTGGCATCTCTGGCTGAATTTACTTTTTATCCCGCATTTTGAGGTGCCTACAAAAACATTACTTAGTGATGGTCCCGTAAAACTATAGTGAAAAAGTCAATTGTAGCCCCGTTTGGAGATAAAAAATTTATTTCTTCTGGTTTTTGGGATCTGTAGGCGCTAAAAAAATATATTTATTAATTTTTTTTTTCAGCGGAAGAATATATTTTATTTATTTATTTTGTAAATAAGCAAATTCATTACAACGTTTAAAAGGTTAATAGATTTTGAAACATTTATCTAGAAAAGAAGGAAATAACACAAAAGTATGATTAATAATAGATTCAACAATCTAACCCTGTTATTTATTCCGAAGCGTCGATAAATTTCTTTGCTTGTAATCATTAATTTTCACTTTTCAAAATTATTAATGGATTTTGAAGGTGTGACTAGGGAAATGGGAGGGTGGAGAAATCCATTAATTTGGCTCTTCAATTGTTAGGGGGAATGCCTCTGATTACGAACAATATTCCCCTATATACACTGCCTCATTAACATTTTTACTGTAGTTATTATTTTGTTTTCGTTTCTTCAGGTTTGTCAATATACTTTATTTTATATTTTAGTTTTATTTTTATTTTTATTGTAATTTTAAAAGCCATTTTTGTTTTTTTATACCTCACCTTTTAGCGAATTTCCTTTGAGAATAAAATTCGCTTATAGGATATGCGTCATGGCGGAAGTCGAACCTCGGACCTCGACACAAATCCGTTTCAGAGGTTCTGAAATGCGCTAAAACTTTAATGATAACTAACTAAGCTTAAAGTAACTAAGCTACTAGTGCAAATAATAGTGCTACTTCTAATTTTAGAGGCAGTTTTGTATAACAGACAGTTGAAAAATACAGTTGATAGTTGAAAAATACAGACAAAATGAGTTGTGAGCAGTGCTTGACAATTAAGTATCTGCTTAGGTTCTAAAGCATGAACTGGCACCTCAAGCAAGAAATGGGATGTTAAGCACGGAAACACGCATTCCAAATGAAATTCGCCCGACAGCAGACCACCGCGTTATAAACTTATAGTAAAAACTATAAAAAAGTACCATTCCAACCAGGATTGTTGTTGGGCACGGAAACACGCAACTAAAGGGAATTCGCCTGATACGCGGACCTCTGTGCAAGAATTAATTTGTAGTTGAAAAAAAAACGATAAAAACTGCCGTCCCTACCAGGATTGTTGTTAAGCACGCATCCCAAAGGAAATTCGCCCGACATGCGCCCAGACCACCACGCCAGAATGTTTTGTTTTTAGCGAATTTCCATAGGTAAAATAAGGTTACGAAATTGGGGTCATGGAGGTGGTTTTCTTTACTTTTCCTCATTTATACCGTCGTTACATTGGAAGAGTATTGTGATTTGGACGTCACCGGAATTGTCTGTTACTGCTGGCCTCCTAAGTGGTTTTCACAAATTTGTCTATCTGTATGAGTGTGTGTGTCTGTTATCATCGTAGCTCCTTGTGTATATATGCTAGAGAGTTGAAACTTTGTACAAAAATCAGTCTATAGGTGTAGTTGTGCTATTCGGAAATGTTTGCAATAATGCATCAGCAAAGTTTTCAAAAATGAATAAAACGCAAAAAACACGTTGCTATCATTTTGAGATTTAGCTATGTATTAGACGAATATATGTGCTAAGTTTTATCTCATTATCTGGATTAGTTCAATTTTTATCAAATGACGTAGATGGTTTTTACAAAATTGTAAGAAGGAAGAAATGCAATTGAGTTGAAATTCTGTACAAGTGTACCTTTACTTAATAAATAAGTACACTGAGTTTCGTTTCAATAGGATAAGAATATCCATGATTTTCGTTAGATTATAAATGTTATGCAGTAGTGAGTGTGGTTAGTGCCTGGATGGCTTATTGCTGGGAATGAAATGAATATAATAACTAACTGAGGACGAGCGAATCGATTCTGAAGACGAGTTGTATAAATTTAACGACTTGTGTATCCTAAGGACGAGCGAAGCAAGTCCGAAGTAGGGAGGATGATCGTAGTGAATTCCATGTGATGCGGAAAAGATTCAAGGTACCCCGTTCGCGATTTTTTTCTTTGAGGAGTTGATTCTTTCTATGAGAAATTTGTTTCTCGGTTATTTAAAACCATAAAATAGTACTATTATGTTGAATCGTGGAAAAAATATATTATTTCTAAACATTAACACTATAAGAAAAAATCACAGAACGTTTCAGGGAATAAATAAACATAAACTTAATAAACGACACAATTTTAAGAATATATATTTCCTTTTCAATTTATTTTACAGACCATTATTATATTTTTTTATTATAAAACAAAACAATACATTCCTTGTTCACTTTATTTATCGTATATAAAAAGCATTTGGTCTTAGGGAAAAAGGGGGAAAATCTTTTCTTATGAATGATTTCCCTTGGGTCATGACCCCAAAACTTTTCATAGAGAGAAATATAATTTTCACTTCTATAACACTCTTTTATACCTTTTAAACATTTTCTTTATGTGTTGATGTTTTGTGTTAATGTTATAAGTTTGCGAATCCTTTTAACGATTAAACCGTTTTTGTATAACTGGGATCTTTTACGCAAACAAGAAGAAAGTGACAATCGAAGGTTTTTTAATTCGAATTTTATGTAAGTATTAAGCTTAATTATTATACATGTAAACTGCTTTAAATACACGTGATATTCAAAAATCGCACAATATAATTGCGCGAGATTAATAACAATATAATTGCACGAAATATAATAGCAATATAATTGCACGAAATATAATAGCAATATAATTGCGCGGGATATAATACCAATATAATTTTACGCCTAGAAATGTAACATGTCATAACATCTGAAGAACTGTATTTGCGGTAGATAATATATTGTCTCTCCACTAAATAGTGTATAATACATTTTCTCGAGAGTTACTTTCTGCCGTATTCGGCCGGCCATCATCAGTCATTCACAGAAGAGTTAATATAATTTTAAATAATTCCATTATTTATTGTGTACTATAAATAATGTCATTCCTAACCATCGTTCTTAGGACTCCTAAGAATGACTCAAGATGACCGGATGCAGAAAAAGTAGATTCTCGAGTAAATTGTTGCATATACTATTTTTTAGTGGAAGGATAATTATTTATCAATTGGATAACACCACAATGCAGCAATTTACATAAAATAATTTTGATATTTACACAGTGTAAATATTTCTTCTACAAACTATATTTACTAATAACGTATTTCATATGGGACTAAGAGTTTTCAAAAAATGAAAAGATCAAGGGTTTCGTCTATATGACCGCGTTGCATCGCGGATCAGCCAGACGTCTAATTTTAAACCGAAGGAAAAAAAATTACGGGTGTTATAGATTTTTACCATTTAATGACATAATAAAAACATCTTTCCAAAAATATTTTCTGCCTAGATTACTAGAGCAAAATTTAGCATAAATATATTTGGTGCTACGATGATAACAGACACATACTTAAATCGAACGGATAACTAGGTAATAACTAAGTTGTCAGGTCTTAAAAAGACTGTTTATAAACCAGTTTTGAATTTTCGACGCCAAAACAATCATTTTCCCTATAAACCTACGGTATAAATAAGGAAAAGCAAAAATAGATCAAAAGGTTTATTTAATTAATAATTAATTTATTACTTTTTAAAAAGGGTTATTTTGTTATTAAGCAGATATAAGTGCATACATAACATACATACCATACAAAGAAATAATTAGAGTTGGTAACAGCTCATTTAAAGTTATATTCCTTATAAAAAGGATTAGAATCATTTAAATCCGATTATAATTTCCTCTTTGGATTAGATTAAATATTATTTTATTAAATCTGAAAGGAATATTAGTATAGTAGCCATGTGAATATAAAATATTTACACAACTTAGTCAAAGAGAAATATTATTTTAAGGATGAACAGAAGAAGTGTGTATAGAACAATTTTGAATAGGAAACAGTTTAATAAATTTTAATTCGTAAAAAGAAAAGACATAGGTCATCTCTTTTAGTGAATCAAGAAATGAAAACTAATACTATTACTATATATTATATAATATATATATAATATATATATATATATATATATATATATATATATAATATATAATATATATATATATATATATAAACAAACAATAAGAAAATAAAAAAACAAATCATAAGATTAACAACAGCAATTAAAAACTTTAGATGGTTAAAAATATAGAAGGAAAGGATGTACGATGTACTCGAGCTTCGCCGTGCGGCTTCGTCAGGAGTGTAGCACGTACTCAACGTGCACGTTCGTCAGTACGTGCTACACTCTGACGAACGCACGGCGAAAGCTCGAGTACATCCGTTCCTTCTATATTTTTAACCATCTGTAAGTTATTTTAATTGTTATATATATAATATATATATATATATATAATAATATATATATATATTATATATATAATTTATAATATATAACATATATATGACAAAAACTTTACTTCCTTTGATAAAATTTTAACAAGATATAAAAAGAAAAATATCATTCAATCAAAAAGTTTTTGAAAAAAAGTTCAATCTTTTACAAGTTACAAAGCTTGGATAGTAGAAAAACGAAGGATCGATGTGAAGAAAATAATGCTTCTGTCACGCTGTGCATTATCTATACAGTATAATCTATGTGATTATTATGCACATTCTTAATGAAAAATTCAAAAAAAAAAAAAAAAAAATTAATGTGTGTTACGCTATTTCAGGATATTATATATATATATATATATATATATATATATATATATATATAAATTATATATAATATATATATTATTATATATATATATTTATATATTATACATACATATATATGACAAAACTTACTTCCTTTGATAAATTTTTAACAAAGATATAAAAAAGAAAAATATCATTCAATCAAAAAGTTTTGAAAAATGTTCAATCTTTTACAAGTTACAAAGCTTGGATAGTAGAAAAACGAAGGATCGATGTGAAAGCACCAAAGAGCTGAGAGGGGACTCTAGGACAGAAACTCAAACCTTACCCCAGTGACATCCATACTGAAAACTGACATGACGGAAAATTGTTTCTTTAAGTTTATATAAGAAAGGATGACAAGCTTGCAACACGTTACTCGTATCTTGAAACTTACTGACATCGTCTTGAAAATATCCTTCTTTTGTTATTAGGAACTCCATGAAAAGGAATATTGGTGAAAATGAGTTATGATATTGGGGAAAAAATTGCTGATGTTGATCATATCATCTGAAAGTTTTACTATCAAAAATTTTACCTTCTTTGAAGTATAATAATTAAGAAATTTGAGTTAAAATTCAAGGCAACTAGGTATGTTTTAATTTATGAAAGTTAAGTAATGCGTTGCGTAAGGAACTCACGTAAGAAATATAAAAAACTAAAATAAAATATTTTTAACAAAGCTGGCTTCGATCGCCAACTTGGTTGTAGAGCCCATTTTTGGAGCTACATGGTTATACAATTAAAGGAATTCTAGTGACATACGCTTTCTACAGAGAGCTAAGAATAATTTTATCCTTATACTTTTTTAAGAAAGACTTCGCTTCGCAAGCTAAATGATTATATGTTATTAATTTCTTAGTCATTAGAGGCTCTTTACATAAATTGTTATGTTCAACAAAATAACCTGTATGTGTAAATGCAGTAACTTGTTACGCTAAACGGACCGTTACATTGAATGGCGTTAATAGCGTGAATCAATTTAATCTCATCGTTTAGCGAATGTAATTTAATTGATGAAAAAAGTTAAATCCGTACAAACTAAATCCAACTGTTAAGGGTTGATTATAATAGCGACTCTGTACTGTAAATTTAAAGTACGCGGCTACAACTTATTGCTTTGGCAAATTTATCATAAATATAAAAAGGAGGAGTTATTATTCATTAAGTTATTGCCGGTCGTTTAAAGGCCTTTGCGTGCATTACTACCTCTGTCGATTAATCATATATATAGATTCTTAATAACAATAATTAATAATTTTAAACAATGAAATAGGTATTATTACAGTGGTAGTTTAATATGACAAATTTAATTAAAAAAATGTTAATAAAAAACTTGACTCGTGCTAAACACAATCAACTAAAAATAAACATTTTTAATTACTTTTTTTACGGTTAATTGTGTTTTGTTGATTAAATAAAAAATCAATTATATGGTGTTTTACTCAATTTAAAATAGCTTTGGGGAATTGTGGATCTAACATGAATAGGACTGATATTCATTAATGCACTGAGTTGTGTTTATTTAGGACATTTATTCATAAATAAAATGACGCTAATATTGAGGGATTTTGTCTCGGATACGGTAAAGCTTGACAGCGGTGTAGTGAGCCACGGTGAATCGCGCTTCCTAGTGTGGACTTCCTGATAACAGAGAAAAAAGATATGGTCCGAAAAGTTTATACTATTAAAATATGATTGTATATATATAATCTCAATATAAGTATATATATTATATATAAGTAATATATATATATTATATATATATATAATATATGTATATATAGTGTATATATATTAATAATAGAGCTATATTATATATATATTATATGTAGTAGAATCTATATAATTGATTATTATAGTATTATATATATAGAAAACTAGTTTACATCATATTAAAGATATACCTTATCACCTCATAATATATATAGGTAAATGTATGTAAGAGTGTTTTACGTTTCGTAGTGGGCAATCAAAACACCGCGAAGGCGTTCTACAAATGGTGTTATAACTCTAACTTTGCAAATCGGATATGTTGAGGAGGTTACGGCCTATTTGTTTAATACAAAACAAATCTGACGTCATCTATCAAAGTTATGATCGTTCTATGAAAAATAAAAATTTGTTTTGTTTGAAAACTTACAAAATGGCTCTTAAAAACAACGGTATATTGCGGTGTTTAGGTACTTACGGATGCGAATTCGATTAAGAACCAAATTTCAGCTCAATCGAACCATCACAATGCGCAAACAAGTATACATATATATATTTAATCTATGTATATATGTATACGTCCAGGTCAAGACTTTGTACGATGATCTTTGGGTTTAGTAGTGTTAGAGGATTGGACATAGTATAAAGGATGACCTCTATCCTTTTGCTCCATCCAACTCGGTAAGCCTTGTGTCCAGAGAACAGGACCATAAAATGGTCATCCTAACTAAAACACATGCGCACGATGCAATATGCAGCGCTCGCTAAAAGACGGAATAGTACACATCTCATTAGTAGCTTATTATTTGATTGATCGTGTCATTCTACAGAACGATTTGCGAGTGACGGTTTTCACATTGTCAACATCAGACAATCCTAGATAGTATTGGATTCTAATTACCGAGTGTTAGTGAGGCCGAACACTCGAGATCTCGACAAGTTTTGTTAATATGATATTACCGCATTGGGGCTACATCACTAGAGTCTTGGGAGTAGCGCCATAGATAGTAAAACATATAATTTGCTCAAAATTTCCTATCAATAAGAATTAAGATGACTGAGTAAGAATTTATTATATTATAAAAAAATAAAAATACAAAAGTTGCCAGTGAGGTATTAGTAAAATAAAATAAAGAGTAAACAAAGATAACTATGGTGTATGGCTGTAGTTACTTCCCCCTCACGAGTAAATAGTTGTTTTTTCTTTATAGAAAACTTGGGGGCCTCATCACTGTCGAAAGCAGCACCTTCGTTTTCTTAAAAAAGAATGAAATAAGCAATAAATTCATTCTTATTTTTTAATGAGCTTAAAGCATTGTGAAATTTGCTATACTGAAGTTATAAACAGTCTCGGGTTGAAAACATAACAAAAAAATGTGTGACATCTGTGACTATGTAGAGTCAAATCCAGGAGGGACGTACAGAATGGTGAATAAGAGTGAGTAAATTAATTTAATTTCGGGAACGTCACTTTACCAATTTATACGAAATTCGTCAATATAGAGGCTTTCTTAAGGGTTCAACATCATCATCGACTCCCACATTCATTCTAGCTGCTGAAAAAGCGGAATGG
>JACMZG010000002.1:46087421-46207421 GCA_018340805.1 Microvelia longipes
TTCAGATTTTTGGGTGACATAATAATTATTTTTATATAACCTACGGCAGTTGGGTGTGGTTAAGGGAAAAGTGGGTTTCACATATTATTTTTAAAATTATTTCTTACTGGTAATAGAGGAAATATCTACCTTATTTTACCGACAGAAAATAGAGTTATCAAAGTTCTTTTACATCTGAAAAATTTAATAATTAAGATTTATACATTTTTAAAATTTAAATTCACTAAAAATTCTTTTTAAAAAAATAAAACCCTTCATTTTTATACTTGCTGATGTAAAAGAAGATGTAAATTACGGAGAAACTGTTGACTTATGTATATTTAAGTTTTTACAAGCCTCAGTGACAAGTCGACTATTTGGTTCCCTTTCACCATTTTCGACCCTGAGTTTTTGACATGGGTTCAGACATAATAACTTTTTACCAAATATAATAACATACTGTTGTCAAGAAGAAGAAAAAGATATTATAATATTGGTTCACTTTTGTTATACTATGAATAAATATTGGGCAAAATTTATTCCAGAAGTATTTACACTTTTATTAAATTTTATTTTCTTGGGTTGGAAAAATACGAAGAATGGTTATAGTTTGTATTCTGACTTAGTATGGAGTTGGTTTCCTGCAAGAAACCATTGTAGCTCTTATGACATTAACACGTGATTGTTGTTATTAATCGGACGTTTTGATTTTACTTTAGACACGAACCGTTACGTAGGATTAATTTATTCCAATCGCATTAAATTTATTCCTTGCATCCTCTTTGTCAAGGGTATTATGAATCGGACTTAAATTTACTTTATTAATTTTTAGTTTTGATGTAGTTTTTAAACATTCATGACCCACTTTATCCTTGATGAAGCCCCTTGATTCTTTTGATAAAATTTCTGTTGACTAATTATTTTTCTTTCTGTTTTAGGTTTGTACCAATATTAGCAGTGCTTTTTAACATGTTTCGTAAGTATAATAAAAAGATAGCTAGATTTAGCAGTTTTTTTATTTCAGTAAAAATAATCGCATTGAATAGAAACAGGGTGTAATTCATAGAGTCATTTATAATAATGAGTAATAATAATTTAATTTTAACACAGTTTAATAGGATTTGGGTAGCAATTAGAGCGTAATAATTAATTGCTGGTTACAGTTAATTTTGTCTTTAAGACTAAAATGTTACCATAAGACTTCTTAATTCAAGAACTAGTTCACGCTGTAACTTATTATGAATTTTACAAATGTCAACACCAAAAGATTTTTTAAACTACAGACTAGAAAACTAGAAAATTTAAACTACATCAGAACAATACTGACTTAAATGACAACTTTGACGATGGGTACAAATGAAATATTGACAAAATAACCTAAATATTTTCTATCTCAAAGATATGTAAAAAAGTATACTTATTCTGAAACAAAAAACTATATATTTTCATGATGAAAATTCTAAAAATTTCATTTCGTCTAGGACTAACAAACTTCGAGTGTGTTTGTTACTTTGATCTTGTGTAAATTACTTCTAAGTAATTGACTAACGAGTTGTTTATTACTTTAGAGCAACACGATCTTATGTTAAATATTTCTATAGCAACAAACTTACGAGTGTGTTGTTACTTAGAGCAACACGATTTATGTTAAATATTTCTATAACAAACTTACGAGTGTGTTTTTACTTTAGAGCAACACGATCTTGTGTAAATTACTTCTAAAGTAATTGACTAACGAGTTGTTTATTACTTTAGAGCAACACGATCTTATGTAAATTTCTATAGCAACAAACTTACGAGTGTGTTTGTTACTTTAGAGCAACACGATCTTATGTTAAATATTTCTATAGCAACAAACTTACGAGTGTGTTTTTTACTTTAGAGCAACACGATCTTGTGTAAATTACTTCTAAAGTAATTGACTAACGAGTTGTTTATTACTTTAGAGCAACACGATCTTATGTTAAATATTTCTATAGCAACAAACTTACGAGTGTGTTTGTTACTTTAGAGCAACACGATCTTATGTTAAATATTTCTATAGCAACAAACTTACGAGTGTGTTTTTTACTTTAGAGCAACACGATCTTGTGTAAATTACTTCTAAAGTAATGACTAACGAGTTGTTGATCTTATGTTAAATATTTCTATAGCAAAACTTACGTGTGTTTGTTACTTTAGAGCAACACGATCTTATGTTGAATATTTCTATAGCAACAAACTTACGAGTGTGTTTTACTTTAGAGCACACGATCTTGTGTAAAATTACTTCTAAAGTAATTGAACTAACGAGTTGTTTATTACTTTAGAGCAACACGATCTTATTAAATATTTCTATAGCAACAAACTTACGAGTGTTTTTTTACTTTAGAGCAAACGATCTTGTGTAAATTACTTCTAAGTAATTGACTAACGAGTTGTTTATTACTTTAGAGCAACACGATCTTATGTTAAAATATTTCTATAGCAACAAACTTACGGTGTGTTTGTTTTTAGAGCAACACGATTTATGTTGAATATTTCTATGCAAAAACTTACGAGTGTGTTTTTTACTTTAGAGCAACACGATCATAGCAACAAACTTACGAGTGTGTTTGTTACTTTAGAGCAACACGATCTTATGTTGAATATTTCTAAAGTAACAAACAAATTTACAAGTGTGTTTGTTACTTCAGAGCAACACTCGATCGTGTCACTGGAAAGTAACTATCACACCCATAATTACTTTAGACAACACACGATCTTTTGTGAAGCGACAAGAAATTTTTCGGCTATAAAATTTACACCACCTTGATAAGAGTAGGAAAACTACCAGTCTGGTGTTTTATTAACCACAACTTTTATGTTTTTAAAGATTAGGAAAAAGTTTTAGATAAACATGAAAGTTGTAGTACCACCGTACATTTGCAAAATATAGCCTTTTGAAAGAGCATCTTCCCTCTCACTCTAAACTTATTTTCACTCACTCGCACTCATTACAATTCTTAGACTTCAACCTACATTATCATCATTATAAATAGAAACAGGTAAGAAATAAATAGGACCAAAGGATTTGTTTCATTAAGTGCTCCATTTTAGCGAATTTTCATTATAAAAATGACGCTTATTAGGTTGTTCGGATGACGGAAGTTGAGGGTGGGAATGAGAGGTATCGGTTCCTATTGGGTTCACGATATTTTTTTTTCATTTAAACGTATTTATGATTTTTCAACAATAAAAATGTCTGCCTCCGTGGCCGTGATCGTAAAGGCGTTCGATTTCGGCACCGGAGGTCCGGGGTTCGCAGCCCGGGCTATGCTCTAAGATATTATGAATAGTATTTGTATTAAAAAGATTTCGCCAACTTAATTAATTCTTAGAGTGTAGTAGATGCAACCCACCTGAGTGGTTCCCGCTGGGTGAATACCCTGATGGGCCGAAGGCCCTAAAACGGGCATTTTTTTTTTTTATATGATTTTTCAACACATAAACATTGTGGTACATTTTGATAAGTCCGCAAGTTGCCCAAACCAGGTTTTCCTACTCTACTTTAACCGACACGTTCAACAATGATTACAAGTTTTGATTAAGTATTAAATAGAATACGCAATCCGTACTACTCTAGAAGTTTGGACATCTCTATGTTCTCATATCTATGTTACTACTCGCTCTATAGAAAATTCACTTAAGCGGTTTCACCTCTAATCTCATTCTTGTTAAAAAGAAATTGAACTATTCTATTATACAGTAAACCTAAATTCAAAACTAAAGGCTTTTAAACTGTATTTATTACACTATTTCTCTGTTATATAACTTTCTACACTAATATTCTGTCGGTGTCTTTTTATCGAGAAACTTTATCTAAATTATATTCATATATTATAAGTTATTGATTTAAACACGTAAATTCTCTGTAAAAAAATATTCAAATAACCATCCCTGAATATTTTCTAAAGTTATTCTTTACTTAAGGGGAAATTTCGGGTTTCTTCTACCTTATGGAAATATAAGGCCATCTTCATGAATTATTATTTTATAAAGAAGAAGATGAAGAATAAAGTCTCACTAGGGAAATGGAAGTTATGAGGAAAAATGCTATGAAAAAACTTTTTCTTGAATTCAAGAGACAATCTTGTGTAATATTTACAAAGACGTCTTGTAATAATATTAAACGAAACAAGAACTACCGATGCTAAACGCTTCGAACTTGGTTTTGGATCATTTAACGCGTGATCTGAATGATAAATTTATTTTTATTTAAATCATTCTTCGCTCAATATTCTTTATTCAAAATCGTAACTTTTACATCATTATTGTATTTAATATTTATAATATAGAAATGTCGTTTTCCTTATAACGTTACATAAATATTTAAAATTGTATCGATAAAAATCATTACAAAAGACATGATAAACTGTAAAATAGTTATTTATGCAACAAGGGATGAAAGTAAGTTTTACAGCTCAAGTTAAGTTTCGTCCTAAGGCAGCGCCGAAGGAGGAAACTTCATTAGCTCACAAGGCCGGTAGGCCGAGGGAGATAAACTAGTTAGCTCCCGAGGCTTGCCGAGGGAGTTAACTAACATTTTGGCTCCCGAGGCTTGACGAGGGAGATAATACGAGAGCTGAAAACTTTCATCCCTTGTTGCATATTAAATTTTATCTACGACTAGAGAACTAATACTTATAACTATTAATATATTCTTCAGCTCCTTAATTGTTATTGTGTTTAGTTTAGTTTATTCTTACCATGTCAATTACTCTGATGAAGAGAGAATAAAGCCACTATCTTCACATTATTTATTGTAAGCTGTCAATAGAATAATGTGTAGTACTATATTTTGTAATTTAAACATTAGCGTGTGTATATTGTTATATTTTACCCGTAGTACCAACTAACACCGAAAAAAATCCTAAAAATTTCCTAAATTCCTAAAAAAATTTTACTAAAAAATTCAAATTTAAAATTGTTTCGATAAAAAGGATTACAAAAGACATGATAAACTGTAAAAACACATTTTAGTTTCAAAAACTGTTGTTTACATTTTTTTTAATAATTGTGAACAATTTCTCGTTAATTACTAAAAATTACAATTTTCAAAAATGTATAAGAGTCTAGAGAATTTCGCTCTTTGGAGGCAGGCATGGCCTGTCTTGATCTCGTTTTTCATGCGAAATTTACATGGTTTCGTAATCTAGATTATAATTAAGGTCCATATAAAAAGAATCGTATCTTAATTTAAACGAAAATTCTTGGAAACTTTAGCCTTCCGAGAAAGAGACTTACAAGCTGATAAAGTTTATAAGTTGATTCAAGTAGAGGGTTTTTATAAATGAAAATAAAATTTTTACATGTTAGGTTACAGTCCGGCGATGACGTCATTGCAGGAATCAGTATAGAAAACCTTAAAAATTTAGAAATATTTTTTTTTAAATAATTCCTCAGGATACATTAATCGAGTTTTAACACATCAATATTTATTTAGACATGTTTGAAATCAAATAACTGATGTCCCCCAAGGTAATAGGCTGTGTGGTATATCAGTCGATGGGGCTCTAGGGTTGGCGGTTCGAATCGCGGCCAGAACAAACCAGTTTTAAGTTTATTTTTTATCTTTTGAATACTTCTATATGTGTCCGACTGATTTTCGATAGAATGGATCGAAGATTTATTTTTGTTCCAAGTTTAACTCTCTATCATAATTGCTTTGAGAGCTACGATAATAAGGCAAACTTACACATTTAGACAGATAATATTGTAAACATACTTTGGAGGTAAATCTCGGTTTCAGGTGTTCAGTGCAGACAAAATACTTTTCTTGTATTTCTACAATATAAAATACTTTTTCATCTAGAAAGCAAAAAAATAACATTTCGCCCTTATTTTCAGAGATGAAAAGAACTAACGGTCTGTTTGAGAACATAAGGGAGGGAATAAAAATCAGGACGTAAAATACAATCAGGGTGGAAGGTGATTTACTTTCCGCAATCGGTTAAACACATGCCTGGAAATCTAAAGGTTTTTTTGAACATGTACGAATCTATTTAGGGAAACTTAGTTTTTATCGTTTTACTACATACCGGGGGTTTTATTGATAATTTAAATAACACATGCCTTAATTTTTATGATATTTGCTACTGTTTCTGTGTGTTTTGATAAAGATCCAACGTTAAAATTTGAATACGTATAATTTTCACTTAAATATGGTAGAAATAAAAATGGCGTCACTACTTTTCTAATCTTATCTTTATCTTAGTTTAGGTAAAAAACGTAGCCATTAGATCAGCTATTACAATTATTATAGCCATTATTATTGAAATGTAATGAAATGAAATGCCCGTTTTAGGGCCTTTCGGCCCATCAGGGTGTTCACCCTGCGGGAACAACCTTAGGTGGGTTGCATCTACTACACTCTAAGAATTAATTAAAGTTGGCGAAATCTTTTTAATACAAATACTATTCATAAAATCTTAGAGCATTGCGAATGAAAAAAATCACATCTTTTAACTGTATTTATCTTTTGTTATATTCAAAAGTAAACCAATGAAACTAGTAAACAAAAATGTTTTTGTTTCTTAATATTATTTGTTTTGGTCTAAAATAATTATGTTTTACAGTGTTGAAGTAATATTTTGACTTAAAAACTTTGTTTTATCAATAACTTAAAGGAAAAAAGATACGCAAAAAGATGAAGTATCACGAAAATGGTGTTTATATTATTACGTTGTTTGTAAATTCAAATTGGCAGTTAATACAGTCATTACAGTTAATTTGTTAAACTGATTGACTATGCAAGCCAACCCCTTTATTTTTTCATTTGTCAGTGATTCTTTTTTAATTTTTTCTCATTTGTTGTTGGGTAAATAACAATTTTGTGGTTATTGTGTTTATTTAGTGTTATTAAAGTGAGTAAGTAGTTAAAGATTTTAAATCAAGGAATACTTTGTATGTATAAATAAAAAAAGTTATGTTTGATTTGTATATATAAATAAAATAGAAGTTCTATTTGTCACCACACATTTCTTCCACGGGAAAAAACAGTCATTACACTCTCTTTAATTTTCTCGGCTCAGAAAACTTAAAGGGAGCCGAGGTTCCCTCGGCTTCGCCTCATGAACTATCCCTGTAAACTCCTCGGCTGCGCCTCCGGGTTTATATATAATGGCTCCATCGGCTTGCACCGCAGGACCCAAGAAAAAACTGGGTAGTAATGACTCTGTTTCTTCTCTTGGTACGTAAATAACTATATCTATATACCTACGGTATAAAATCAATGATAAAATAAAATAAAGTCTGATCTTAGTAAACAAGTCTACTTAAATATAAAAATTTGTTAATTTCACTAAAATGAATTATTCCTAGGTAAATTAATCAATCTTATGCTAGTTAATAATCTCAGAAATTTTCGGCCAAATCCTTTGCTTATTTTGTTTACTATTGATAATTATTTATAATTTTCCGTTTCCTGCAGTGACGTCACGTCATTCATAAAAATGTCAGGTTATAGTCAATGACTTCGTTTGGTTTCTTTACATAAAATTGAACCACCTTATAAATTTATATCTTATACATTTATTATCCAGTCTTACGAAAAATTATAGATACATTAAAAACAATTTAAAATGTAGAAAGACGGCTAAATAAAGATACTTAACAATTAATGATAAAAGAAGAGTAACTATTTGGGAAAAACAAGAATGAAGAATAAAGTCTGATCTTAGTAAACAAGTATAAAATGTTCTGTGTTGAAGTTTCCAAGAAGTAATTAGTCAGCTCATTTAAGTTTGAAACAAGATGCTACCTTTTCCTCTTTTACTGCGGAATGTTTGCAGTAAAAAATTCTACTTTGGCTCTTCACTTCAGATGGAAGTGTTAGCTCAGTGATATTTTTAAGACAATATATTTTTTTCTTGTTCACTAACTAACTAACTAGGGACTAGTTTATTAATTTTTTAATATTATCTAAAGATTTGAAGTTTCAGTTTCTTATCCAATATTTTTCTTACAGGGAATCTTAATAAAAAGATACCTGACCTTATGCTAGAGAGAGTTAAAAATTGTTTAAATGCTGAGCTAGATAATACTTAAAGTTTTGTCGGTAGAAATGATACCGACAAAACTAAGCTCCTGTTATTGCTGATTTTTTGTTTGTTTGGGAGATTATGTATTGTTGATATTTTAAGTGAGTATTCCTAATCCAAATTTTCCTTTCTTAGGAAACCGTTATTTCCATATTCCTTTGTTCAAACCTGGCAAAAAAAAATCCTTGCCTTAACTATAGTACTTACTCTATGTAATAATGTGTTAGAACTGCTACTAGCGCATTTAGAAAAGTTCCACAGTCTCCTCCTCTTCTTGTCTATATGATTTTATAGCTAAACGTTCAACTTGTTCTAATCTTTTGTAGGCTCTGTTCTATTTTCAGGAGGCTCAGTTTAAGTAAAGTTGATGTCATTTACTCATTTTTTTATTTATATAGGTAGACAACAACAAGATAATTGTTACAAGTGTTAGAGTTGATACAGTTTTAATGACTGGATAAGGCATGTAAGAGAAACAATCCAATGATTGCACTCAGGCGAGACAAGTTTTATATATTCAGATGTATTAAGATACTATCGGTGGTGATAGATAAAATATGAAGATAAAAAAGGTGAATTAGAGATAGCATAGAAATGATCAAATTTTGAGTGAAAACAATTGATATAGATATAAATTAAGACAATATGGTGAAATAATGTTGATTAACATACAATAAAATAAAACTAGATGCAGTTGGTAAAAATTTATAATGTTAGCTGATCTCGAGGCTACTGTCTCCTCAGGCGTCGTACAGGATTATCAGGAAGTGTGATTAGAGAAAGGATTTGTACGAGAGGATTTTGATGGTCAATTAAGGATTCGTGGAAGCGTTTGTAACGGGATACGGAAAGTTGTCGGATAAATGGAACATTAAGGTCACTGTGGAGAGTTAGATTTGATACGTAGAATGGAGCATTTGTTATAGTTCTAAGGCTTTTGGACGGTAGGACCTGGAACCGATTGGAGTTGGAAGGCTTGGTGCTACCACACACTTCTAGGTGATAGACCAATGCTGGTTTCAATACCCCGTGGTTTATACGGAGTTAATTACTACATGATAGATTACAGGAACTTGAATCGTCTTGAATTATCTTAAATCGTCATTGGAGACTGGGATGTTGCTAATATAAACGTCTGTCAAGGTTATGGCAAAGGTATCGGACACTAGAGAATTGAGGTATGTGAACCTGGTTAAGAGTGACTGGAGGACATATGTCTATACGAAAAGCGAAAGTGATATGCACACTTTTCTCTTCGCTTATCTTAATCCTTCATTTCCTTAACCAAGGATCAAGAAGGAAAAGATGGTTCTGGGTGTTATCAGAAGCGATAACATGGTTCTTATGTACAGAGAGGATAGCATGATCATCTGCAAAGGTGCCAAGAATGGCAGATGGATGTTCAGGAATATCTTGGATGTAAAAAGAGTACAGGATTGGACATACGATACTACCTTGTGAGACTAGCACGGAAGAATCTATTCATGAGACAGAATGTAAGGATAAGGCAATAAGTAAAAGGAAAGGTTTCCTGGAGTTTCCAAAGCAGTCCAGCATGCCATACTCTGTCAAAAGCTTGCACCTCATCTAGAAATACCGCTGAACAATACATTTTCCTCTAAAGGGAGGATGCAATGACATCGACTACCCGATGATATTGCTGGATTGTAGAGTGCTGGGTGCGGAAACCTTATTGATGGTTTGGGAGCTTGTAATTAAAGTAAGGAAGGAGTCAGCGAGGAATAAGTTTTTCAAGGATTTTCCTCACGACAGGAAGCACGATAATAGGTCGATAGGATGAAGGAAGATGGTTGTGTTAAACTACTAATATATTATTTAAACACAAGAGTTTTCTTTTGGTATTTAAATGAACACTGATTTATTAATTAAATTTTTGAATAATGAAATTTTAGTCTGTCAATTCTGTCTGCTGTTTTATAACTTGTCTGTCAATTTAGGCTGTCTTCATGTCTGTCAATTAGTCATTTCGGTTCCTTTCCGACACTCCCCTCAATTAGATTCTGTTTCTAGTGGATAAAGTTTGTTGATAGGTCTGGTTAATGTCTTCTTGTTGCTGATGATGGTCACGGATCTGATTTGGTTGTCTTGACTTAGATTGATTTCTTTAATCCTCCCAACTTTCCATCTATTGCGTGGCAAATCTTCCCAAATCAAAACTACATCTCCAATAGTTGGTAATAGGCTATCTGATTTCTTTCTCGCAATATAGACAAATAATTTTCACTCCAATTTTCCCAAAATATATTGAGCAATTTGTTTCCTTTTTTCCATAAATTAAACAAATCTAGTTTATAAGTAGATTTAGTCAATTGTTGGAGAGAGAACCCTTCTTCCGTAGTGCGCAATGTTAAAAAATGAGCTGGTGATAAGACTTCTCCTCCGACACTCTCTTTATCAATAAAAACTAAGGGACGTGAATTTAAAATAACCTCTATTTCAGTCATAATTCTCCACAAAGATTTGAATCTGCCTAAGGCTAAAACATAATATTCTAGGTCTATTGGGGGAAATTTCCGCCAAGGCCAAGATACTGTAACGCTTGGTTTCAGGATTGAAATCAATACTTTTTTGGAACAATTCAATTGATTTATTGCCTTGTTGAAAACGGGTTTGTCAGTAATACCTATGGTTTTTCAACTCCCTTAATTTTTTTAAGTCTAATTGTTCGTTAGAATCTAATGGTGGATTGGGTTTTTGGAATAATTGTATCTGTTTGAAGAGTGTTTGTGTAAGTTAAAAAAACTAACAGTATCTGGATTTGAATCAGAAGTATTTCTGTCTCCAATTGTCCAGCCTAAGGTGGAACTAATTAAGTATAAATCTCTTGAAATTTCAATTTTTTCAAAATTAATAAAATCAAAATAATAATCATTACCGACCAAAAGGTCTGTATCATTATTGAAAGTTAATAGATTTTCAGCAAATTTTGTTTTTTTTGTGGTATTGTTAGAGTTATGTATTTGTGCAATTGCTGTTTGCATAATAACAGATTCGTTAGTTGCAAGTAAATTTAAATCAGATGGTTGTGTTGTTTCTATTTTATGTTCAGACGTGTTTGGTGTATCATCAGAATATGTAAAATGGATATTGGTTATTTTGAGCTTTCTGGTTTAAATTTTGTAATATGTATTGTTTCACAAAGACTTCGATGATGATTTTTTCTTTGTTTACAAATGATAACATGGCTTATCTAGTAAAACATCGGTTTAGGAGAGCAATTTGGTTTTAAGACAAATAAAGCAGAGACCTCTAAGTTTTTGTTTTCCGTAATTCTAGAGTATTGTAAATGTGACATTCATCACTCAATGTTGGGAACTGCAAAATATGCAACGTAATTGTTGTTACACTGTTGGTTATGCATAAGCTGTATTAAAACGTTTGTTTCGATAATTATTTAAATAAGATTGAGAATTATTTACAGAAGAGTCATGTCTGGATTGTACTCTTTCTCTTGCTGAAATTATGCTGGATATTATATTTTTTAGTTGGTGAGGGGTAATTTTTCTGGTATCAAATTTTCTTCAACTTTTAAATAATATATCATTGGGGAATTTGGACATTATCAGTGAAACAAAACTATTATGGGTGATATCTTCATGGAAAGAAGCTAAAACAACGCATATGTTTTCTATTGTGTCAAGCGTGTATCTGAGTGACTTTATATGATTATTTGCCATGGGTAAGTTTCTTAGTTCTGTGTAGTGGTTATTAAATTATTATAGTATCATCTCCATATCTGTCTTGAGTATTGAAATAGCAACATCATAGTTCCTATTTGTTTATTTTTAATCCTTCAATTGCTCTCTGTAGGCATCTCCTACTAGAAGTTCTTTTAAGTATTTGAATTTGTCTACTGGATTCAATTTTGGATTTTGATGTATTGAGGAATGAAATGAATCCCAAAACTCGTCCAATTTAAAATGTTACCATTGAATTTAGATAATTTCAATTTTGGAAGTTTTGGGGTTTCAAAATAAGTGTTGGCCGGATGAGAGTGTAGTAAAGAGTTGTGTGCATGAGCTGAGTGATCTGTTAAACTCGGGTTTTTTCTGAATTTGGTATGATGTTTGCTGTAGAGTTTTCAGGGTGTACTTGAGTATTATTATTTAGCAAATCTTTTTCTTTATTTCAAGGTCAGTTAAAAGAGTATTTAAATCAATTGAGAGTTGAAAATATTGTGTGAGTTCAGCATCTTGTTCAGGATCATTATCATGTGATAAATTTTGAATTTTTTCGTTTAAGTCAAGATAATTTGGAAAATGAGTATTAATTCTTTGGATTGTTGACTCTATGTTTTTGATTGTCAAATTGTCAAAATTTTTTTGTTTGGTATAAAAGATTTAAAAGTTGGGTTTTAAGGACATTAATGTGACGTTTAAGTGCAGAAGAGGCCATGTTAAATTTACGTACCTCAGAGTTATTGAGTGTTTAGGAAGATAGTTCAGCACTTACAGTAAGTTTTCTTCTTTTGTTTATAGTTTTAAGTTTTTCTTTAGTTTTCTTCTTAATATGGTCAGGTTTTACCACTTTGGTGTCAGTTTTCTTCTAATGGTGGATCTATTTCCCTGTCTGCTACCACTGTTGTATATGCTACTTATATTAATTATACACAAGAGTTTTCTTTTGGTATTTAAATGAACACTGATTTATTAATTAAATTTTTGAATAATGAAATTTTAGTCTGTCAATTCTGTCTGCTGTTTTATAACTTGTCTGTCAATTTAGGCTGTCTTCATGTCTGTCAATTAGTCATTTCGGTTCCTTTCCGACAATGGTTGATTGAAGGACAGCATTACAAATATAGGTAAGAAAAAGGATACCTTTCTTTGGAAGGTGCTTTAGGATTTCAGCCGTTATTAGGTCATAGCCAGGTTTTTTCGGTATTTCAGGTGTTTGGTAATATTGAGAATATCTAGGTGGTGGCGACATTTGTTAAAGAATATAGACTTTGTCATCTTTTCATGATATGAATCAAGAATATCAGGACGATAGGAGAAAAGATTGCTAAGATAGTGATCGAAAACTTAAACTTTATCAGTTTCCTACTTCGCCCAACCGATACCTTGGCCGTAACCTTGACAGACGTTTATATTGGCAACATCCCAGTCTCCAATGACGATTTAAAATAATTCAAGACGATTCAAGCTCTTGTAAGCTAATATTAAGTAATTAACTCCGCATATACAACGTGGTATTGAAACCAGCATGAGCCTACGGCCTAGAAGTGTGGGGTAGCACCAAGCCTTCCAACTCCAATCGGTTCCAGGTCCTACCGTCAATCCTTAGATTTATTTATATTATCTCATGTGGTTTGTATGTCGATGGTTTTGTGTCCCTGAATAACTACCTTGCCCGTCCTATACTTTACTATGGTGTTCTCATGGCATAATATATCTGGTAGAATTGATCAGTTTGGCGTCGTTTTTTTATGTTATTTAAGATATTTTTACTGAGGTTTTAGTTTGATCTTAAGTGTCTGTAATTAGTTAGATCTAGGAACACCTTGTGTGTGTCTTATGTGGCTCAGCTTTTTGCCTATTGTTTAAATAATAATGTTGATATTTCTGATGTTATTTAAAAAAAAATATTTATAATTTAAATTGTAAATAAATAAATTCATGGCTAATGCAACATCTAACAATATAATCTGTTGAGGCTTTGGAGATTTGTTTATTTTTAAATTATTTCACTTTCCTTCAAATGCATTGTTCTTACTCTGTCAAGAGTTTATTCGAGTAAAAATAGTATTAAGTTTAGAAAGATCAACTGAGTTAAGTTTTAAAGCTTGGCTGTAATAAATGCCAAGATATACGAGAAAAGAGACAAGTAAAAGCGGCAAAACCGCTAGTTTCTCTCTTATACTGTTTATCTTCAACAACAAGGTTGACAATTTCTTACTTTAAGTTATGACCCTTAGTTTTTCTTATTTTCTGAGTGAAATTGTCCTTGTTTTAAACATATCCGGCCTTATAAGACAATATTGGGATATTTGCGAACTACGTCGTGTCTTTTTCTATTGTACCTTTGTTGAAATTTGACATAGTTTTTATAATAAACCGAGTCAAGAACTTTTTTTTATAACTTGAACGCACTATTTGCGATGCTAAAATTTTGATATAGTTTTGCTTATAATTTTGTCTACTATATAAAATAGTATATTTTGTTACAAGACAGTGACGATGGTCTATTTTTTATACCGTAGCGACTATACTTACTGTCGAGCTAAGCGAGACAGTAAATGAGCCGAGGTAATTGGAGCCATTCCCAAGATAATTTGTGTAGCAAATGCAATTTTTTCGGGCGTAGTAATAGTAAAGAACTATTTAGAAGGAAAACAGTATAATGTATGAAAATTGCCGGTATATTTTTTTAATCACCTCGTTAGCCAATAGTTTCAATTCTGGCGGCGTATTTTCAATTTTCAAATCACTGTCACTGATTATTAGACACTTAAATGAATAATTAATTACTCAATTTTCGAAAATAACTAAACTTTGTTAGCAATTTTAATTATTTTTTTGATTATTTATTTGATAATCAAGGAAGAACAAGGAAGGTAATATTAACCTTATAGTGAACTAGTAGCGCCTACCTAATGGACATTTGAGGAGTTTGACTAGCAACAGTAAAAACTCTTTAACTTTTGCCGACAGTAAAAAAAACTACGAAACTGTCGTAGACAGTAAAAACACTTTTAACCTTCTTTCTTGAGGATGTAAAGTGTCTACTTTACAGCCGCCCGAAAAGAATAAATTTGGATATCTGCTCAGTCATAGAAATAATTGTATGATTATCCTAATATGAAATATTTTGACGGGCTATTAGACTCCTTTTAACGTTCTTCTTGTGGTTAAATGGTCAACACAGCTTTTAATATTTTCAAGTCTGCATTTAAAGGCATCTTTAACTAAAATTTCTTCAAGCGTAAATCTTTTTATCACTATTCTACTTTTTTTAGGTTTTATTGTGTTCAGTCTTCTATGTTGTGTTTTCTTCTCTTTTTAGCGTACTATTTACTTTCCCTCGTTTATACCATAGGTATATAGGAGAAGTATTGTTTTCAAAAAATTCCAAAGCTGGGATGCCACCTAAACAATCCGTTTCAAGTGTTTTAAGACCTCCTAAGTGGTTTTGACAATACACTCATAAGTTTTCTGCATGTATGTGTGTGTTCGTTAATTTAAAACCCATAAATAAGATTAACAACACCATTAAACTATGCTAATACTCAAAAAAATTATAAAAAAAAACACAGGAGTTACTTGAAATATCAAACTTCATCTGTATAGCGACCGTCCCCTTTCTCAAGCTTAGCTTTTTAGGGGACGCTCATATATTTTATAATATATACTATAAAACTAAAAAAAAAATAACAATTAACATTAAAAAACAATAATATAAAAAAACCAAGTTTGCAAAAGATTTATTGAATATTTTTTTAATAATTTTGTACTAAAAATTGGATTAATAATATTGATTGATTTTATAATTGAAAACTAATTTAAATAAATATAATTATAAATTGAATAATATTAATTAAATTATATAAATTGAATGAAAATTGCATGATGAAGTTATACATTCTATTTGTAATGAATTTATGTTGTTTATTTTTTTTTTGTAAATGTGTATTGTATTCTGTATTATATTTTGTAAATTTCCATCTGTATGAGAACAATAAAATATTATTATTATTGTTATTATTAATTTCTAATTTGCAGAATTCACGAAAAAACATAAGTTAAAATGTATATGGATAAATTTGTTTAAAAAAATTGCATAAGTTTGTATAAATCTGTTAAAATTAGATGTCTCATGCAGTATAGAACTATATAATAGGTTTTACACAAGCTGATAGTGTTGGGAGCTGATAACTGTCTTATCATCTGACGTTATATCGCACAAAATATATATTTACTAATCATATGATGTAATGTTAAAATATTGCTATTATTCTTATGAAGGATTAAAACTAATAATCAGGTACAATGGACCCACATACGAGGTCTAAGTACCTAGGAAATTATTTCCTCCGGAATTTAAATAAAAAACTAATAATAACAAGGCTGTCTCAAGCATGACAACAGGTGTCTTAATTCATTCGTAAGCAATATATATAACATAAAGGTATTCCCGTATTATTTTATTGAATGTCTATCCATTTTCGAATAATTGTATAAGTCCAGTATAAGTTGTATTGAAACAGTAAAAAATCCAGACTCCGTATTTTTTTTTTTTTTTTTTTTTTAAACCTTTATTTATTTATCATTACAAGAGTTTTAATATATATTTTTACATAGAGGTATATCCCTCCACTAAAGAATAAAAGAATATTCTTGTGCCGTGGAGGGCAGTATTTAATTTCACACTACAATTATTTTAATTGTATTTACATATATGCAATAAGGTGTTGTTTTTAGAAATTTTGGTTATATATCTGCCATAAATCTTAGATTTAGTATTTTTTTAATATGATATTAAAGTTTTTAATTGACACTGTAGACATATTAAGACGATACAAAACTGGTAATTTATTTATTCTGTGATATAGCCATTCTGATATTATTGATATAGCCAAATACTTTAGCGTAAGTAATTTAGTGCATGCATATCTATTATCTATATTATAAAAATATTCATAGATACATACACGTGCACACATTACATATTATTCAATTACAAGACTTAAGCTTTATTCTTTACTTCCTATTATTTTAATTTTTATTTTTTTGGCTGTCTTTAAGCTGGGAGTCGAGTAGATGGATTTTTAGTTTAGTTTTAAATGTGGTTCTGTTGTCAATTGTCTTAATATTGGTTGGTAAGTTGTTCCATAAGGTCGCAGCTTTGTATAAAGCTTTGTATTGTTTACTTCTATAGTGTTCATACTGTGTTATTTATTGGCGGTGTTTTTATTAGACTATGGCCCCTACATCAGCAGGCCAAAGAGCCTCTCGTCTTTAAATGTTTTTCGTGTACGCGAGCTATTATTCCAGCCCAAAACGTACTAACCTGTGTTAATAAATCGTGCTTTAAAACGGCTCACATCGAATGCGTCAATGTCAGACCTAAAGTTGATTATTAACTCGTTCAAATGCCCAGCCTGTAGGTTCCATACTGATAAATCTATTGTTTCTCCCGCAAAAAAACGGTGAGTCAAAATATGGCAATTTAACTCCAGTTGTAAACCAAGGTGAAACCCCTTTTACAACGTGCGTACAGTCTAAAGAGTCGTACAAGAATGGTTAATTGTTAAACCAGATTCAAAACAACACTGCTGGCCTGTATGATCTCATAAAAAATCTGAATCAGCAAGTTTCATCGCTTGTAAATCAGGTTCATTCGCTCACAAAAGTGAACAATCATCTTGTATCTTATATCAAACAATGTTGCCAACCTAGTAGTTATGGAGAAATATTAGCAACAAGCCTTGCTTACTCTCCTTCATCTCAAACTCCAGACGGAGGTCCTACTGATTTTTTTAAATCGAGATGGTAATGGCGTCCCCACCACTTGCACAGACCCCACCACGTCTCAGACAGGAGCGAGTACAGTAGCCTCGCAGCAACTATATACTCCCCTCTACCTCACGGCTCTTCGATTCAATTAAAACCTTACCTTAATGAGACGAAACAACTTAATAATTATACCCTTAGTGAACGACCAAAATTTCAACCTTGGAAAAATCGGGTACATTTAATTAGGAAAAATACGTCTTACTCATTAGTAACTGTCAAGAAAAGACTTGGAGTGTTTGTGTACTAGACTTGAATTGAATTGCAAGTCTAATGATATCTGTTCGTACATTAAGAAACAGCTTCAACTCGATGACGTCTTTGTCACAAAACTTAAAACTCTAGCTACTACCAATTCACGTTTTCATCAGTCCGTTCTATCGGAGGACTTCGATAAAGTCCATAATGCTGACGTTTGGCCCATAGATTGCGTGATCAAACAATTTAGAGTAGTCCTACCCAAGTCTTTAATATTTTATGAAAACGTAAACCAGGAGGAGGTTGATACAAATTAATCGTAATGGCTTTTACAATCTTTTATCAAAACGTACGCGGCTTGAGGACAAAAGAAGCCGATTTTTTCTTATCATCAGCGTCCTGCGATGCTGGCATTATTGTGCTTCCCGGAATTGGGTTCAATTCAACACATTCATCATCATCTTATTTTCCCGATGTTTATAGAGTTGAGCGTACAGACATAAATCTCGAGTCTGAAGGTTTATTTAGACGAGGAGGTGTCTGTTTTGCTGTCAACCAAAACATATCTTATCGTCGTCGCTCTGATTTAGAGTTTCCCAAAATAGACTGCGTTTGCATCGAACAATTTAATTAAAAATTATTTTGATTGGATATCTAGCAACATTCCAGCCAATAGCGATGTCTATTTCCTTGGTGATTTTAATTGTCTAGATGTAGACTGGAATACTTACTCTTATGTAGGCAATAGAGGTACGAAAGAAGAGCGCTCAAAAATAAAATTTAACTTTTGTCCTTCTCTTTTCATAAAGCAAAGCAACCGTGTCTTCAAATCATACAATGGCTTATCTAATCTTATCCTATCAGACTAACTCAGACGTCTCTCGCCTACACGATCCTTTTGTCAACGAAGATGCTTATCACCCAGCATTAAATATAAGAGTTAAAACTGCCCTGATGATGAAGTTAGGGTTTTTTTAAAGGGCAATCATAAAAGAAGTTTTTTTCCGTTCTCGGTTGGACTTTTGCTCATCTCTTACTTCCTCTAATGCCCACCATAAAAATTCCATAAAATTCAATTTTTTCAAAAAATCATTTTTCATGCAAATTTTTGGGCAATAGTTCTAAAATATTTGACATAGTTAGTAGTTTGTCCTTTAGGAAATTTACTCAGCTTTCTAATGAGACCAATTTCGCCTTTCTAGCTTGAACAGTTAAAACCCTATTAACAATTTTATGATGTGAGGTCAAATATTTTTTTAAATATTTAATTTGACCTTGTGGGAAAACTGTTGGATATCGGGGTTTATATTATAGGATATTTTTTGTTCGTTTTGAGGAGTACTATCACCTCCTTCTTTGGTGGACACTTTATATGAAACACCCTGTATATGAATTATTTTAATATTTCCCGTTGCCTTAGTAACGGCAAATATGATATTGCTTAGTAAAAAGCAATATGATATTGCTAAATCAGCCCATAATGTTAAAATTAAAAATTCTCTTAAGTCCGATCCAAAGCATTTCTGGTCCCATGTTTACAAAGTGAGAGGTGAAAAAGTTCACTCTGAACCTGAAATTATATTCAATAATAATATTGTCGATGATACTAGTGAGAAATGCAATATTTTTGCTGACCATTTTCGTTCCTCTTTTATTCCTTCTTCTGAATATGTTCCTAACCACCCTAACCCTAGAGCTCTTCAGAACCCTATTATAATTCCGCCAGTGATTAATACTCAAGTCTTAGAAGCTATAAATTCTATTAAAGCTAAGCGTAGCTCAGGAAGTGATAGTATCCCTTCCTTCTTAGTTAAAGGCCTAGGCTCCGTTATCTCTCCTATCCTTACCTCCATTTTTAACCAAAGTTTATCCTCTGGAGTTTTTCGTTCTTTATGGAATTGTGCCCTAATATTTTCTATTCCTAAAAGTGGATCCCGTTCTTCTGTTGTCAATTACCGTCCCATATCCATTTGTAATGTGTTTTCTAAAGTTTTTTAGCGTGTTATACATACTTACCTTAGTCCTATAATAGATCCTCTCCTTAATCCTAACCAGTATGGCTTTCGCCCTTTACACTCTACTTCCTAGAATATGGTTTCTTTCCTTTCCGATGTGGGTCCTGTTGTTGCTGCTGGTAGTCAAGTAGATGCTGTAAACTTTGATTTTGTCAAGGCTTTCGACCGGCATCCTTCTTACCAAACTCAAATCCTTAATCTTTGACCCCATCCTTCTCTTCTGGTTAAAATCTTATCTATCCAACCGTACTTGTGTTGTCCATCTTTCAACTTGTCTCTCCACTCCGTATGTAGCTTCTTCTGGAGTTTATCAAGGATCAATTTTAGGTCCTCTTCTTTTATTTTCATTAATGACCTAGGTAACATTTTCAGCAGCGAATATAAATTTTTTATTTCAAGATCTCAAAGAACATTTCTATTACTGCATCTTGTTACCAGCTTCAGGACGATATTAATCGAGTTCAGGAGTTGGCCTCAACTAACAACATGCAAATCCATCCTTCTAAATCACTTTCCATTTCTTTTAATCGTTCTAAGTCTTCTATACAATTTTCCTACAGTCTAAACAAAAATCCTCATATAAAAGTCTCTTGAGTTCGCGACCTTGGTGTTTGCCTAGAGAAACTTTTATTAAGAGAACATGTCTCAGTCATAGTGAATAAGGCTTCTAGAAACCTAGGACTTATTACGAACATTTGTCGTGGTCTTTCTCTTGATTGTTATCTTCATCCCTACAAATCTATAGTTCGTCCATGTCTCTCGAATACGCAACACCTGCCTGGAATAACTTGCCTCAAGTTATCTTCCATTGAAAACATCGAAGATTTATTGGACATGTTACTTTCGATACTTCTATGGGCGTATTCACTATTTTTATTACTCGTTTATTCCTCCATCCTTTATGTGTCCGTCGTGCAGCCAGTGATTCTCTCTTTTTATCTAAGTATATATCTGGTAGCCTAATTTGTCCGAAAGTCCTTGATCAAGTTCATATCCTACCTCCAAATCGTCGTGTTGGTCAATTTCTATATATTCGTGATCTATCCAATCTTAACCCTATTGTCCGTTGTGTGTCCTCACCCAACTCTCCAACATATTTTTAGTGACACTAGTCACTAAATTATTTCACTAGAATTAGTGGATTCATTTTTAGTGTATAATGATTTTTTTAGTCTCTTTGTTATTAGTATTATTTTTAAGCCTTTATTTTTTTTTAAGTTATTATCGTCTAATTTTCATAACTAGTCTCAATCAGGTTTTGGTCTCTTTTATAAATCATTTTTGTTGTTTTTGTTATCTTTACTTAAGTTTAGCTATGTACTTTCTATTATACCTGAGTGCCTTGTTTTAGAATTTGTCTGTTGAGGGTTCATTTTAAAAATTGTATAAAAAATAAATAAATATATCTGTGGTATTACTTTTTTAATTCAGTTGCGTAATAATTTTGAGGATGAGCTAAATGAGTCCAAATTTTCGAGGAAATGTATTGAGGTACCCCGAACCCGACCTTTTTCTTTGTTATAAAGGATTTAGTAAACTCCCTTTTATAAAAGTTCGCGATTCCTTAGTCTCTACAAAAGTACGATAAATGAACAAAAGGAAAGTACAGACTGAAATATAATAGCTTTACTCACTCACCTTCGAAGCAAATATCTGTCTTTACGAGAGGTAACTTGCATTGTATTCAAGGCATCAAGTTTGTCTTCTCTAATAAAGCACATAATGCTTTTGAAATATTTTACATTGGCACTTTTAACTAGACTAAAAAAGCTTTTAGGTATAAAAAGTTATAATCCCAGGTTTCAACTTTAAGAGCAAAATTTTCCTCCAACTAAAACCGAGGCTTGGGAAAACATTTTCATTTGAAGAGAAAATATAGAGTCCCATTCATTGGCAGTATGTAAAAAATCAGGTTAGAGGCACCTCGAAACTTTTCCTCCTCCTCGTTATTTCTGTATGTTCATCCTCGTTGCTAAGGTCTCCCTTTGCTCGCCTCAAACTTTATATTGCAATACGTCTCCGGATTCGATTTGCTGGTCAAAAAAATATCAGTTTTATTCCCTGTGGGCACTCTTACTGGTACTGAACTCTCTTGATTTTGATTAACACTTGTAATACCTCAACTGTAGATAAACTAGCCACATTGAAATTAAACTTCCTATTCTTACATATTTTTTTAAGATTTAAGTTTATAAAGAAAATAAGCATAGTGGAGGGGGGAGAGGCGTTCCATAATTCTACATTAAAATAAGAGAAAAGGCATCTTAGTTTCAATTTTTGTTTTAATACTCATTTATTTTCATTGTGTGCTGCAAGTTTGATTCACGTACTAATACCTTGAAGTTGTTTTGATTGTAACATTTTGTGTGTTACAACTTTAATTCACGTAATAATGCCTTGATGTTGTTTTCATTGGAAAATTTTGTGTGTTGCAACTTTAATTCACGCAGTAATGCCTTGAAGTTGTTTTGATTGTAAAATTTTGTGTGTTGCAACTTTAATTCACGTAATAATGCCTTGATGTTGTTTTCATTGGAAAATTTTGTGTGTTGCAACCTTTAATTCACGCAGTAATGCCTTGAAGTTGTTTTGATTGTAAAATTTTGTGTGTTACTACTTTAATTCCCATAGTTATACCTTGATGTTGTTTTCATTGGAAAATTTTGTGTTGCTACTTTAATTCACGTAATAACGCCTTGAAGTTGTTTCAATTGTAAAACTTTGTGTGTTGCAACTTTAATTCACGCAGTAATGCCTTAAAGTTGTTTTAATCATAAAACTTATACAAATTTGCGCAATAATGTTTAGATTATCTTAAGTAAATATCATCTTTATTATATAAACTCTTAACACTATCTTTTTACACAACATTATACAAGTAAAATTATAAGAACCATTTATCCTTCATCATAAATTATCTCAAGGTATTAATAATTCACTTAACGTTTAAAATTTTAAGAGATAATTCGTTTAAAAACATATTTCTCGTAGGAAAGCAAACGGGAGAAAAGAAAAGATTTGTTGTTGCTCGGATCGATTCATTTCCTTCGTTCTTTACTTCCTTCCTTTAGGTTCTTTTCTCTAAGTTCTTCTTTACAGTGTGTTTCTCTTGACAATATCCCGCCGAGGGAAGTTCTTTCACATGAACTCTACTGTTATAATCGTGTTATAACGCTTTGTCAAACATATTTCCTTATAGTTTTAAAAACTTGAATTGATTAGCTATTAAAAAAATTTTCCTTTCAACTAAATATAAAAGATCGTTAAATTTTCTATGTACATATAATTACACACATATACTAACTGTGTTTATATATACTTTTCTGTGGTTATAAACTTTATATTTTTCTTCTATTTTAACTTTAAATTAAACCTTTTTCAATTTAAGTGTTAATGACCTGAAATTTTTATGAACTTATTAAAAAGATAATGTCTGGGTTTAATTCCACTATAATACGAAGCTTTAACTGTACTAACGAGAAAATAATATTTAAATCTTTCTTCAAGTTAAAACTTTTTAATCTATATATTTAGTCTTCCGCTTTAAGTGAATTTTCACACAAAATTCGCTAAAATGCGATGTATGGCATGGAGTGTGTCAAAAATCCGTTTTAGAGGTCCCTTATCACGGATTATTAAATTTTGAAATTCAGCTTCATGAAACCAAAAAACCTAAAATAATCAACTCACTATGAAGAGAGCACCGCTCATATCTGTTAAACACTTCATATTTTATTTTTCGGAATTTTAATTGAAGGTCAGAGTGAGTTCAGGCTCTGTCGGCGCCCTGATGAGTTAGACGTAACGATACAGAGTGGGACATGAAATTATGTCGAGCCATCAATGATGACGAATATCGAATGATGGAACAGTTCCCAGATGTAGCATTGCATTTTGCTTGTTACATTTCCTAAGTGTCTCTTGCACAATTATATTGTGTCAAATAAAAATTTGACCGGTAATTTTTTAATTAATTTTTTGTTTTATTTTTTCGACTTGCTTCTTTTTATTTTGTTAATTTTTACATTGTTATTTTTTGTAGGTGTATTTTGGTTTTTATGTTGTAACCTTTTTATTTTATTTTATTTTGTATATTTTTAAGTTTATGATTTTCGCTTGTTTTAGGCACTGTTGATGGCTATTTGCCGAAAGCCGGCTCTGTCAATTTATTTTAAATAGATAATGTTTAGTGGAGAGACGTGGTTGTTGGTGTTATTTATTGTTATTAATTCCGATTTATAGACAATATGGTTTAGCATAGTAGTAGCATAGTAGTAGTTGTATTAAAATAATATGTATAAAATAAAACTATGTTATGTAGTAAATAATTAGACAAAGGAAGTAAATTATTCTAAAAAGGCATTGAAGATAAAAATACCCTTAATATTATAGTAGTAAGATAGAAAGATAATATAGAGCGATACTTTTAATTGCATGGAAAAATGTATTTTCATTTGTCGAAATTAAGACGTTATATCGCAAAAAATAAATTAATTAAACATATAATAGAATAGTGAAATATATTACTATTATTAATTTAAAGGATTAGGTTACCAAGTGGCTGCTTGTATTTTTATTTTTATAGCTTTCGTGAACATAAGTGCTTAGTTTTTTTACAGTCACAATATCCTGGTGAGGACATGAGAAGCGAGGCTTAAGTTGTGAGGAAAAGTTCTGAGGTACCATGGAGCCGATTTTTTTATTTTTAATTCACTTTTAAATTTTTCTTTGTGCTTCAAAGGGGTAGTTAGTGTTTTAATCGGAAACCGAGAAAAAGCTTCGTTTTTGTGCTGAGTTTAGGGACTTGATTCCATTGTAAAGGAGATCTTATTATACGCTATTTAACACTGTACTTTTCTCTGAAACACGTTCACTTTAAAATTCCTTGTGAAAAAAAAAAGAGAAAAAAGGTTCCCTACGAAAATTCCTAACAAACTAAAGGGGTCTGGTTTTGAGTCTACAAGAGACGTTTAAACAAGCATTTTTTTAGACCTTTGGCCTTTTTAACTGGATATAAAAACAAGGCTTACTTTCTAATTAAAGTTAATCTAAATTGAGCACACCCAGAAAACTTTTAGGAGTAAAATGGAGGCCCATAAGCCTAAATTGTTTTAACTATCCGTTTACAGCTTCTTTTAAGTCTTGGATAATTTACTGTATAATAATACAGCAACATCTGCTTCTTTAATATTAAAGTTTTATAAGTTTATCTTTAAATGAACTACTGAGAACTTCGTGTGTCTACAAGATTTCTAAAACTGATAGATTTGAGTTATGGTGATAACTTCTTTAGTTTAGGTGACCCCCAAGAAGTTACAAGGTGAGTCAATTCAATGTAAACAAATTAAACGCACAATATAATTGTGCGAGATGATGTCAACAATTTATGTTTTGAAAAACTCGGTAGCATCAAATTATGTAAATCAAACGCATTTAAAGGTTATAACCTTACTTTTTTACGAATGACGTGCAGGAAACGTACGACTTTCTTGCAGGAATCGGTATTGGCGGTTAACATTGAATTTTCTCTATTTATTCCTGCAGTGACGTGAATTCCAGAGTATAACCTAACATGTCAAAAAAAATTGTTGTCATCCATACTCTCTGTCATACAACAGTCTAATTGAATTACCTCATAAACTATCAGTTTGGGTGACCCTAAGATTTTTGTGTTTTATTACCTTTGTCATTTATTATGTTGTGATTTATGAATATAAAGGGGCCATGTAATCTGAAGAAGTACCATCTAATAAATATTGTAATTCATTGAATTAAACAAAATTCAGGGCTCAATCTATCCAATTTAGTGGTACAGATGCGTCGATGATGTTAAGCTTCTTTTATTAATTTGTAGAAATATGATGTCTAAGAAGTTAAATAAAGGATTAAATTTAGGAATTTATGTTCCAACGTTAACTTGGGTTATCCTATTAGTCACCTGTGGTGTAGTGGTTAAGGTACGCGGCCAATACACAGAATTAATGGACTTTAAACTTTCGAGTTTATTTAGTCATGGGTTCAATCCCAGCTCGGGGCTCTGGGATTTTTATGAGAGGGATACAAATTCTGCGTACCAAGTCCTTCAGAAGGGACGTAAAGCCGGTGTTCTCGGGCCTGTGCGTTGTCAGGTACTCGTTAAAGGTGTCTTACCCTAAATGAATAGGCAAAATTTAGGACTCTCATAGTAGATTCATTATAATACTATACTGTGTCTGCCTTGTACTTTAAAGTGTATGGAGGTTTAGTTTAAAAGCGAGGGCACGTGTTGTTCCTAGTTTTCGACTAGACTATATGAGTCAGTGAAAATATGTATGATTGCTTGAAAAAAGCTTGAGAGAAACCATAGAAATTCACGGCTCTTCTGTCTAGATTAAATGAAATATAACCACACTTGAAATTAAAAGGAGTAGAACACTATCTTAGGGAGCTAGAAAAAAGGGCCCAACAACGTGGCCTACTTGCGTGGTAGTTACTACCACTCCCCCCCCCATATTACTACTTCTTGGTTATCCTATACAGATCTTGTATATTTGGTTAAATTGACTTTTTTGTGTAAAAAACAAAGAAAATCATCTCTGCAATAGATTTTTTATGCAAAGATCTTTTAAACTATTAGTATCCCGTCATCATTGCTAAAAAATACGAAATGCAATGAAAAAGAAAACTAATTTTGTCGTTATTGTACCAATAAGTATTGTTAGAATTTGGTCTTAATTTGGTTGAAAACTCTCTAATGATAAAAAAATAATGTATGCAGGATTTATTTTTCTTTATTCTTATTGTGTATATCTATAATTCAAAGGTTGCTATCTTTTATAGCAGAATAAAAAAGAGAATAGAATAATAATACAATCTAGAAATAAATAAAACGGTACTATGTCGAGGGAAGTAAAAAATGTGATACTTAAACCTATGATAAAACAATTTTCAAGATGAATTCTTTTTGAAATTAAGAAAGATAAGTTACTCTATAAAAGTAGATGAAAGCAGAGAGGCGTCGTAATATTTCCAGGTAGCGATGGCGTTATTAAATTCCTTTTGCTTCGTCTTTGGACCATCGTACCTTTCCTGAAGGGTTTTTAAATTTTAAATTCTTTCGTTTCTGTAATAATTTTCTTTTAGTTTATTGCCAATGTAAAGTTAAGCTAATGAGGTTGGGTTATAGTGATGGAAGGGAGATATGATGAGGTATATATGTATATATATATATATATATATATATATATATATATATATATATATATATATATATAATTATATATATATATATATATATTGTTAGGTGTCAGTTAGAGCCAATACTGCCAGTCTTTGACTGTTGTGGAATGAATGATTGGTTGGATGATTGAGTGTGAATGATTTGGTTGATGAGTTAAGTTGTAAAGCCGATACGCGGGTACTGGGGTGGTGGGGGGCGTCGCCGCTCCAGTCTGACTCGCTAGAGTCGAGCTGGGGTGGGGAGGCTCCGCGCCGGCCCAGTACTAGTGGGAGTCTTGGAGGGGATAGGAACCTATAAAAGACTCGCCAACACTAGTCCAGCGTCATTCGGCTTGGAACCAGAGCCGAGACACCTTCCCTCTCCAAGACCAACTGGGCTTTTTGGATAATTGTTTAATAAGGCCTTTAATAAAGTTTTGTTATTACAATGAACGAGTAGTTTAATTAGGATATGGACCTACCACCTTCCCCCCCCCCTTTCCTATAAAGATCTCAGGTATGGTAACCCACATGCCAGGCTTAAGTAAGGAACCGAGGTGAGGTGACCACTTATCTCCCACGGGTCTAATGGATCAGTGGTATGGGCACCACATACCACACTAGCTCCCCCCCATACCGAGCGCAGGACACCACTGTACTCAAACCTCCCCAACGACCAAGGGTAACCACTCTGGCATTCCTGAACGTCCTGAAATGATCAGTGCCGCTGTGGGGTCACCACTCATGGCGTTCCAAAATAACTACCGACCGGTAGGTAACCACTATCGGCACCGAGTACCTCTGGCTAGGCCACCACTAGCCGGAACACCAAAGACCCCAAGTCCAGACCCCCGTTACCAGGGAGGTCCAAACCCACGCTCTGCTAGGAGGCCACCACTTCTGGTCCAATTGCTCAAATTCTGGGAAACCACTAGAATCCCCCCCCCCGTCTAGCTGTTCGGCCCTTGGGTAACCACCAACGGCATTTAACCTGTGGATCCGTCACTAGGTAACCACCAGTGACCCCTTCCCTGAACCGAGAGGAGACCACTCTTAGGTTTTGTAGCTCCCCTTTCCCGTGGAGGTAGCGTGGGTACCGGGTTCTTTAGGAAGCTAGTTTTCTTTGAGTTTCTCTCTCTCAACAAAAGAGAGTGGCGACCGTGTAATTCATTTGCCCCCGGGGCTGGACAAGTGTCCCCCGGTTGTTGACACTCGCTGAGGCGAGCGTCACGGTGTCAATATATAATATATATATATATATATATATATATATATTAATATATATATATATATATATATATATATATCTACGCTCTTGGTACGACTTAATATATGTCTGGAACCCTATTTTAATGAAATATTGTTATCATTAACCTGTAATAGACTTAGCAAAAAAAATCCTCAAAACAATATTGAATTGTGCTGAAATGTAATATTCATATACTACTGACTATGATAAATACTAGTAAAAAGTTTTTGCATACAAATGTTTTCATAAAAAAGTAATGGATTTGTCGTAAACATTAGGAAATTTGATTATATTGTGGTGGATTGCTTCTTAGTTATACTGATATTCTATTCACTTGACAATCTGCTGCAAATC
Source organism: Microvelia longipes (assembly GCA_018340805.1). Lineage (NCBI taxonomy): Eukaryota > Metazoa > Arthropoda > Insecta > Hemiptera > Veliidae > Microvelia > Microvelia longipes. The sequence continues at coordinate 46,116,007 of JACMZG010000002.1, forward strand.
AATAAACATAAATGGGTCACTAGGTTGTTATCACAGAAACGTTTATGGGCCTAAAATCAGACTCCGGATAGAATATACCCATGATAAAATATTTAGTCTGTATTCATGTGACCATAGATTCGTGTTTTGTTAGGCATAAAAAACCTTTAATTTTGTTCTTATTTTGTTCTTAATTTAGTTTCGAAGTACTTATTTTGAAACGTCCAGTAACTTTCCTTCCAGAATATAGTTCTATATATTTTCATATCGTTTGGCCCATAGGCCTGAACATTGTGTCAAAATAAACTCATCTCTAAATACATGCGGAACCATTTATTTTTCTGTTTTTGGTTCCATTGGTTGTTGAAACTGATACGTATTTAGTTATTATTTTGTTTTCTAGATATTTGTTTACATGCCATTCTATCACTTTTGATTTTATGTTAAAAATAGAGAATGTGAAGAACGATTAAATGAGTTTATAGTAGTAGTTGAGTTATAGTAGAGTTGAGTTATAGTAGTAGTTGAGTTATAGTAGTAGTTTATAGTAGTAGTTGATTAAATGAGTTTATTAGTAGTAGTTTATAGTAGTAACATTAGTACATAACAGAAACATTTCATGTTTCATGGATAAAAAGATTTAGTTTCATTTTCCCTGTATTTAGGCGTTTATCTTTCATGATTGAAAAAATCTTGGATTAGTAGAGATTTTAATGTTGGTTATTAGACACATGGTTTGTGGTAGCAGTTGTTTTGCAAATGTACTTTTTACCGGGTGTCAAATTGTATCAACCATACATCAGCTTCTTAAGATCTGTAATCTATTATACTTCATATAATATCTAAAATGTATGAAATACGAAATAAATTTCATATTTTATTAAAGCAAATCTCTTTAATTTTAACTTATTGCATCGACTTTACTTTTATAAGTAGCTAACCTAATTTATTATATACTATCTCTCTCTTAAATTATTTAATATGCCTATAATACTACTCGATAAATTTGAAATTAAAATAAATTTATTGTATTTTATTTAATATTATAGGTTAAATTGTGCTAGAAACCAAAGTGGTATAAATCGGTTGTTTAACCAAGGAAAAGATAAAAGCGTGAAATAGGGCCAGATATATTTACACAGCCATAAATCTCATGCTTAGGGAAAATATAAATAAAAAGGGGAAATTTGACCTTAATTTTCAAAGGTTTACAGTATAGCAGTGTGGAAACTGGAAGGTCATATTTATTTACATAATTACTTATCAGAATATTCATACTTTTAGGATACAATGCAATATTAATTCTTTGGACCTTGGCTTCTGACAGCTATTTAAATCTGAGGATAAAACTTTAATATTGTTGCTTTTGTGACAGTTACATTGTATTGGTAAATTGTATTTACAATTTACAATTGAAACAATTTATCATCATGTAATATTTAATGGTAATTATTAGGTAACAAATAATACGGAGTTTGTTTTTTAGAAACATTTATTTTTTTAAACTTGTTCTGTAAATTTTAATTTCAAAAGTCGTTCAATGACTTCATGGACACATTGATTCTATTATTATTTTTTCAAATATGTCAGAGAATTAAAGCTTAGTACAGCATTTAAGTTGTTTATATGTTATGATGTTGTTTCCGGAAAATATTTTTTTTGTGCCGCCAATTACCGTCATCGATGACAGCAACAATTTTAACTACATAATTAAATGCTTTTTACATAAAAAGCATTTACAGAATGGTTTAGTCGATTTGGAGTTTGGTGCGTATTTATTCTAATAACTGACCAAGAAATGTGCTATGTTTTATTAAACTAATCCTATTTATTAACAGCATGAGTTCAATTTTGATCGAATAACATGTCAACTTTAAAAAAAAAAAGAAAGCTAATAATATTCGAATTGGGTTGAAATTTGTCACGAGTGTATTCCTTTAAGTGATAAACAAGTACAACGATGATTTATTTCACCATAGCTATTAAATTAGTTTTTGTCAGATTACTAGTGCTGAATTCCAGAAGCTAGTGACCGCTGAAATTAAAAATGACGTTTCTCTGTCTTTGGACAAGCAAAGCAAGTCCACAGACGTTCTGAAATATAGAATAGGTGATTTTCACTAAATCCAATATAATGAGAATAAGTTTCGAAGTATGCCCGGTTTCATTATATTCCAAGATTGAGTGTAGTAAATCTCTGATTTCTTTTTATTCTGAAGTGAAGTGTAGTGAGACTTAAGTTATTAGCTCTAGTCGATGTGAAATCTTATAATTCTAAAGGCAAACGTAGGTTTTTAGTTTTGGCCACTGAGAATTTTAATAACGGGCAACGCAAGTCTGAAGTTAGAATAGAAAGCTCCAAGATACTCTGCCCTTTTTTATAAATTTTCAGTTTAAGAAAAAAATTAAACATTAAGCAAAATTCAGAAGCATTTTATAAAATATGTTTATTTTAGTGAAATAAAAGCTGTTGAGGGGTGTCGAGTTTTTTTTATATCTATCTTTCATCGTCTAATATTTCAGCTCCTTACATAAAAATATATCAAAATTTACTGCTATTTTATATCCGTTGTCGAGACCTTTTCTTCAAAACTCTTCTGCCGGAGTTTTCCCTTAACTATGAAAAAAGTTTTATAAATTCTAAAGGCCTGAACTAAAATGAGATGGGCCTGACCTCTTTTTAGTTTTAAGGGTCAGTCTGCAAAAAATTCTGTTTCTATTATATAAGTTTTTTTCTAAATGGTAGGATTAACTGTTTAGTCAAGTTTTCTTCGAGTTAAAAAGGGATTGAAGGGGGTAAAAATTTTGGGAAAATATCTCGAGAACTCCTTTTGCTTTTCTGCTCTTTTTTAGTAGAATTACAGCAGAGTTATCCCATCTGTTACTCCTTCAAGTACATGACAACATATTTAACTTTCATATTTTTCCATAGAATGTATGTTAAGTTAAGTTAAGTTAAGTTAAAGTTAAAAAGTAATGTGTTAACTTTCTTCTCTGACGCATTGTAATAAAGTGAGTTCGTAATGGTCAAACAGAATTAATTAACTGTCTTGAAAGAATTAGTATAAGAATACTTTAATGACAATTATAATGTTTTGTCAACTTTCTTCCCTTACGCATTGTAATAAGTGATTCGTATGATCAAACAGAATTAATTAACTGTCTTGAAAGAATAGTATATAGAATACTTCAATGAAAACTATAATGTTTTGTCAACTTTCTTCCTTGACGCATTGTAATATAAGTGAGTTCGTAATGATCAAACAGAATTAATTAACTGTCTTGAGAGAATTAGTATATAGAATACTTCAATGAAAACTATAATGTTTTGTCAACTTTCTTCTCTTGACGCATTGTAATATAAGTGAGTTCGTAATGATCAAACAGAATTAATTAACTGTCTTGAAAGAATTAGTATATAGAATACTTCAATGACAACTATAATGTTTTGTCAACTTTCTTCCCTTGACGCATTGTAATATAAGTGAGTTCGTAATGATCAAACAGAATTAATTAACTGTCTTGAAAGAGTTAGTATATAGAATACTTCAATGACAACTATAATGTTTTGTCAACTTTCTTCTCTTGACGCATTGTAATATAAGTGAGTTCGTAATGATCAAACAGAATTAATTAACTGTCTTGAAAGAATTAGTATATAGAATACTTCAAAGACAATTATAATGTTTTGTCAACTTTCTTCTCTTGACGCATTGTAATATAAGTGAGTTCGTAATGATCAAACAGAATTAATTAACTGTCTTGAGAGAATTAGTATATAGAATACTTCAATGACAACATAATGTTTTGTCAACTTTCTTCTCTTGACGCATTGTAATATAAGTGAGTTCGTAATGATCAAACAGAATTAATTAACTGTCTTGAAAGAATTAGTATATAGAATACTTCAAAGACAATTATAATGTTTTGTCAACTTTCTTCTCTTGACGCATTGTAATATAAGTGAGTTCGTAATGATCAAACAGAATTAATTAATTGTCTTGATAGAATTAGTATATAGAATACTTCAATGACAATTATAAGGTGTTGTCAACTTTCTTCTCTTGACGCATTATAATATAATCGAGTTCGTCAACATAAACCAGATTAATTAAGGTTTTGATTTCTTTAGTCAAACTCTTTTCTTAAGAAAATTCGAGAGTATATTTTTTGTTCTGATTTTACAATGCTTTAATTTTTTTTTAATCTCTGATGCTTTTTTGCACTTTAGTAAACATTCATGCTTAATCTGTTGGGAACGTCAGGTGCACAATTTTTACAGTGCAAATATACTTTCACTTTTCTTAATTTATGCTATAGATATCTGTAAAGTAATGTGTTATTAATAAAATCAGAAACCATAATGTTAATTAAATTATGTGTTTCTGATGTTTTAACACCTTCTGAGTAGTCAGTATGTATGAGTGTGTGTGAGTTATTGTGATAAGGAAGATTGTATCCATTAGGGTTAATAAAAACAAAGATTTTAGAGTAACGTTTCGACCATTCTGGTCATAATCATACAAATAGTAAAAATAAATTCATTCCGAGGAAGAATTAAGTCATAAAGAAAGATACTGAGCAAAGGTGTGAAGTAATTATAAAAAAATTGAAGAAATTACTACAAAAAACGTTGAAAATATTCTACATGAAGGGAAAAAAGAAAACTATAATAAGAGAAAATAAGATAAATATAATAAGAGAAATACGGAATAATAAAAAGCACTCTTTTTTCCTTTCATGTGGAATATTTTCAACGTTTTTTGTAGTAATTTCTTCATTTTTTTTATAATTACTTCACACCTTTGCTCAGTATCTTTCTTTATGACTTAATTCTTCCTCGGAATGAATTTATTTTTACTATTTGTATGATTATGACCAGAATGGTCGAAACGTTACTCTAAAATCTTTGTTTTTATTAACCCTAATGGATACAATCTTCCTTATCAAGATAATATTAAGGGTACAACCAACATCAATTTGGTGAGTTATTATTGGAGACCACTGTGTATTTAGGCTCTAGAGGTTAAACTTAGCAACTTAATAATATTATGATAATACTTAATAATATTAGATTAATAAAAATGGAATTGATAATTTCCTAGCGCAGATGCAATGCTACCTCTTACAAAGAAAAGACGTTTTGTGTTTTACTTATTTTATTTGCTTGTTTGTTGCACTGATGATGGCCTCTAGTTAGGTTGAAAGCGCTTTGCCAATAAAGTTTTATTTTGTGGAGAGACTTCTTTTCTTCCATTATTTATAATGGACTCCATTCACGCTCACTCTAAGGATAAAGAATAGACGGTTACTCTTTTTTTTTACTTTTCAAGCTGAACATAAATTAAGCTCTAGAAGAACGTCGTCTTGGAGCAAATTGTGTATAAAGATGAAAATCGCTTTTAAGGCAAATATGAAGACGCCACTTTGTAAGTATTGGGATATAAACATAGGAATATTATACATCCGTTAATACAGGAAGCTTTTGACTTGTTCAAAGAAATCAAGAATATACCTTCTATTAATGTAAAAGAAATAGGTTCTAAAAGCTATATAGTGATAAAACACTGGCATCAAAAGAGGGAAACGCGAGTTAAATGAGAAAAACTGCTAGGAAGCTAGTGCACTACAAAGACTGATATCGATACTGCTTTATTCTTCTGGTGGTATCTCGTAAATGTAAATTGTATATAACAAAGAATATAATAAGTATAGAATGCCGGATGATATACAAATATCATACAGAAGGTGAAGTGGTCTCTGGAGCTGGTCTCTTGCCCCATCGCTGAAACTAACCGTCTTTACCATAATATTCTTGCCAATTTTCTAAGTCATTATAATAAAATGATTGTTCTTAGCTACTATAATAACGGCACAAGTATCAACTTGAAATTCGTCATTAATATAATATAAAAATATTTGTATAAATCACAAAGTGACAGGAGTAATTTGCTAAAAAAAGTAAATTAAGCGCATTGTACTACTAGCATGGAGAAACACAACATTACATACTAGCGCTCTTGTAACTGCCTACGGAAATAACCTTTTCTTGTTGCCTGAATTAATGAATCCCAGACCCACTTTCTAAATCTACATTCTTTCGTATTTACCATAACGTATCGATGTGGCATAGACATCGCCACAAGCAATCGCTTGTAACCGTCATGACGTTGTTTCTGTCATCTCGCCTTTATATGTTATTTTATTGTTTTTATTTTTTCTCTTTACATTGTTTTCCTGTTTTGTTAATGTTTTAGTCGTGCAAATATTTAATTTTTTGTGTTTGTTTTACTTTCATGAACTGGATGATGGCCGGAACGGCAGAAACCTGGCTTTAGTTTTAAACAATATACTTATTAGTACATTGTATCAACTATAAATACTATCAGTATATGTTTAGTATATTCAAATATTCTAAACGTATAGTGAATATACTCTAAATATATTAAATATATATTTATTAGAGACTTTTGCGTTTTTGTATTTTATGATATTAAAGAGCGTTTTTTTAAATTACGTCACAAAGACATAACGAAAATGACACACCATAGTTAATTGTAACAAAGTTACTCTGAATTAGAGTTACCAGTAATATCTTAATTTGGAATTATTCATATTTTAAAGAGTAATATTAAGTGATTACTCTTAATACATTTTAACCGAAGAAAGTAGTAATAGCACATATTTAAAATTACAAATATTGATTCAAAAAGTAAATTTTGGATTTTCTTTCTTGTCTTAAGAGTCAAAACAGGTCTTTATTAACTCGTTCCATGGAAAGTTTCAATAATAATTTATGGGGGTTTTATTTCCTACTGTTCATGATAGAGGAAACAAGAACCTCCCCGATGAAATATTACAACCGATCAAAGAGCTGGGCAGGCAAGAGAAAGAAGGAATGAGGGTTGGACAGCAATGTAAGGAAGGGGTTGCAATGTCCCAGCAGAGATAAACGGTCTTCGATATAAACCAAACCTCTTCATAGCACAATAAAGAGAAAAAAAGAACAGGCAATTTCAACAATTAACTCAGATTGAGGAAGCAGTATCGCGTACACTTCAGACAAAAGGAAAGGCCTTATTTTTCCAAACTTCCCTCTTTTCTATCCAAACCAGTAATTGGTATCTCTGTTATATTGTCCGGCTTTTTAACTCTACAAAGATGTCCCCTGGAATAAACAGCTCCGAAAAAAGACTTTTTTACTCCTCTTCACTTTAGATCCGGACCGGAGGACCAATTAATATAAAAGAAGCTTTTTAAAGAGATAGAAGACAGAATTGGATCTGTTTCCTTTCGAATCTTCTTCAGCCACGCCCATATTAAGAAAAAACGAAATAGAGTCAGTGGCACGTTTAAATAGAAAAAGAAACACTGCCAAAAACTACTCCGATACGGTTTTTCCAATTCTCTTTCTTAAATATATTAGAAAGAACATAGTAACAAAACCAGAAAAATAGTGGAAATAAAAATATATAACTTTTCTACAACTGATAGAGGGATATTTTCCTTTATTTATCTTCTTGTTCTAACAGTTGCTATGGGCTTCTAATTAAAATTGATTTAACCCAATAGAAAGCTAGATATTGCTTTTAGATCAGTTTAATTAGAGTTGTATCAAGTTTGAGAAATAGAAGGGATATCTTTATTACATTCTATTTATCTATAATAGAGTTTCTTATGGTACATCATTAGGTTTGTTTAAGATGTATTTTAAGTCATAATAGACTCCACATTCTAAGTATTTTGTAATAAAATCATAAATTATTCTAGCTATGTAGAATTAACTGCTTAAGAAGCGGGTAATTAAATGACTTATTTTAAGCTTATAAGTTTATTTAAGAGAATATATTTTAAGTTTGTTTAAACTACTGTAAAATAATTTGTGTTTAATGTTTAAAACCCTACTTAAATTTATGGATCATTAAATCAATTTCAAATATGAGATAGAAAAATGTTTTTAGGACAACATTTTTAATCTTAAAATAAATAAGATTAAGTCAAAGAGGAATAAAGATATACGTCGGACTTCTACTATAATTAAACTGCAATGATGATAAAATTGCATCTTTACTGTTTATCCGCGCTATGAGTGGAACTCAGAAGAAAATTCACAGTATACAGAAGGTTTCTTGGGAAAACAGTCGTTTAGTTTTGTTTTAAAGACAGAGAAACAGGCGGCTTTACACTTTCGGTGCAGATAGCGCTGGAGAGGAAATTGAAGTTTTTAGGCGTTTTTCCTTTGATATCTTCCGTAGTGCAGAAAATTGTGATAAAGACATGATGCAGACAATGCACTCTGAAATCACGATGTCCATCATGATTTTTTATCCGCGGATGCCATATACCACGGTATAAATGAAGAAAGATAAATTTGTGTATTTTAGTATAATAGTTTATTATGATAATAACTTCGAAAGCATTAATGTATTAAATGTAATTTTCCATTAATGAAAGTTAGTTTATATGAACAATCTCGTTGTGCCGGATAGGGAGTTCAGAAAAATATTGTAGCGTCTTAGAATAATACTATACATAGAAGGAGCACAGGACCGTAAACACAATGTAATTCCACTGATAACACGAAAGCCGGTTGACTGGTGCAACTAAGTAATGCTGCCAACCTGACAACAAAACATTATTTTAAATATTTGTCATAAATATCTATTAATGAAGAAAGATCGTAAAGAACAAATATAATAACTTAAAACACCTGCTGAGTATTTAATAAAACTGGTCTTAGATGGCAAAAGGGTGGCGCAATACAAGAATCTACATTTAGTTGACGACGACTACTTATTATATATAATTTTAATAAATACGTTAAACTACAATTTAAAATGCTTTAAATATTGTAATGCACCGATATTTATATAAGTATTTTATGAATAATCAATCATTAATTAATAATAGAACATAATAATTCAGCAACCGGAAGTATTGCCAACTTCTTTTTAGAAAATTGTATATTGTTAGGGAAGCAGCATTACTTAGTTGCACCAGTCAACCGGCTTTCGTGTTATCAGTAGTGCTCCTTCTATATAAAGTATTATTCTAAGTGTAGCGTAAACCCGAAACCTTCCACTTGAGGTTAGTAACAGGTTTGCTCAGTTCAACTGTCAATTAAAATCGGTTTTGCTGATGATAGACAATATTAGTTTTTAAATATTAAAGTTTAAATTACTTAGCTTTCCATTAAGACTGTTCCAATAAATAGGTCCAAAACTACTTGGTAAAAACCTGAATTCTGCGAAACCTCTTATCTTGTGTTATTTTCGTCTGTTAGAGGACTTACTAACTATTCATAAACATGTATTAACGTAAGCCTATTAATAATCCACATAAGCATTACACAGAAAATGTAGTAAAATAAATATATTTTTTATTTAAATTTAACATTTACCTAATATTGAAAGCGTATTAATCGAAAGGTATTAGGACTGCATAGTAAACCACATGTAAATATATTCTTGTATATATTGTAACAATATGTACAAGGAAAATATAAATTTTATTTATGATGTATTAAAGTCATAAAGCAGAGAATCCCTATCGAACTCTACCACAGCTATGACTTGCAAAATAATTACTTCAATTTTATTACATCTATATATTCAATGTTACCATGAATTCCACGTTAAATTAACTGACTTTCGGGTTCGATTATTTGAAACATTTTATTATTTCGTTTATGTTCCTCTACTATGTTCTTCTATTGATTTCTAGAAATATTAAAAGTGTCGTGCAAAATCATTTGATAATTTTAAGAGAAGTAAAATAAAAGTTTAATAATAATATTTTACTTAATAATTATTTATTGATATTGTTAGTCTTATAATCAAAGTAACGTTTAAATTTATATGAAGATGAATTGAAATTACTGTGATTAAAGTGTATTGAAGTGAAGTCCAACGAGACTAAAGTAATACCACTTTAAGCTATATGGATAACCATGCCATTCTGTGGACGACTAAAGCGAGTCCGCAGTCATAATATCCAAGACTTTAAATAACTATCTTATTTTTCAATAGATCGCATCACATACTATAAAAAAGTTAAGTTATAAGATTCCAACAACTTTTTTTTTTTTAAATAAATTTCCTTTATTTTATTAAGTACATACAAAATACAAAATAAAATACATAATTAAATATGGCATAAAGGATTGAGTGCCACACTAGAGGATTGCAAAATCCTGTGCTGTGTGGCACTTACTTAAATCTAAGGATAAACATGTTAATATTAATTGCGACGCAAAAAATGTTACAATAAAAAAAATACAGAAATAATATAATCTAAAAATAATTGTATCTTGTGTATGTGATAAAAATGAACTTTTTTGTTTTAAATTTAATTATGATTATTATTATTATTATAAATTCGCGTTATTATTATAATATTTTATGGATTATTTAATTCAGAGTCTTATCCATATATTTAGTGTTGTGACTTTAATATTGTTCAAGAGAGATCACGTAGATTTTTTATTTGTTTTTTAACTTATTATCAGGCATTTTTATAAAATAGTTTCGTAGATGTTTTTTGAATGTGTCAGTGTTAAGTAGATTTGTATTTTTGAACATTGTTAATAGGTCTGTTGGGAGTTGATTTATGACTTTAAGTCAGTAATAAGTCCAATGTTTTTGTGATTTCATAGTGTTAGTTTTTGGTAGTTGTTGGTTAGTTTCTTGTTCCTTTTCCGTGAGTGATTTCAGTCAGTTGGTCTTTGTGTTTGAGTGCGTATAGTATGCAAGTAATTTTATGTATAATGTCAACATTAGGGACGTCTAATTTCTCAAATAACTTTTTGCTGCTATGGCCTCTGGGTTTCCTGAATATCGTTCTGAGTATGGCTTTTTGAGCTCTGAGTACAGACCTCTTCGCCGTATCACATGCAGGCCCCCATGCTATTATACCATATTGAATAATAGAATAGAATATAGAAACTCTCAAAACGTTTTCTTTAGTTTCTTCTCCGATACGCTGTATACGTTCCTGAGAGACAGTTATTAGGTGAGGAGAAAGCAAACTAATAAGCTAAGCAGAGAAACCTTAATTGCCTATACTTAACAGTAATTACCCAAAAAGTTTATAATCTAGTTTAAAACAAATTTGCTAAAAATAGTGGCTTGGACTTAACATATAAACTAGATTGTACATAAAATAAACTTTATGCAGGCATGTTGACATTAGCATAATGTGCCAAATGAGAATACATTTATTAGTCACTGTTTATAACAAGTTCATATCATACTGTATTGCGAAATGCTCAAGGGAAATTTAAATATAAAATAAAAAGAAGCAAATGTTTTATTAATGTATAAGGAAGACATTGAAGTAATAAATTATGTAATAAAAGAAGGAAGTAAAAACAAGAAAATAGTCTACTGGAAAGGGGAAATATTGCTGTTACCGCGAGGAAACTCGAGGAGGGATTCTACTTTGCTAGATATTACCACAAGATTAAGCCTTCACCGCCCTAGTAGGAAGTAGAACATGAAAATATTTTCGCTTCGAAGCAAATTTTTGGAAATTAAGTCATACATATATTTTGATTTAATTTATGCAATTTTAAGCATCATAGTATTATGTATTGATCTAATTAGCATTTTCATTAAACACTTATGATTTTTTTTTACAATCAACACATTAAGTCTCAACGTTGATTGAAGGAGGAGGATAAGTATCAGAATATAATAATGTTTTGCGCCTTAGGAATTTTGTGTGCCATAATGACTACAACTAATTTTAGTCTTATTTGTAGTCTCAGATTGACAAAACGATTTATACCACCCTTAGCAATTAGATACTTTAAACACAGCGATATTCTCCTATCTAAGGAAATATTTAAAACAATACAAACAATACAACAATCAAACAATACAACAAATCAACAACAACAAACAATACAATTATCAAAATGTAACTAACATAAATAATAATTTTAATAACATTGATATACATGAAAAATGTTTTATAATAAATGTGCACTATCTTGAGACAGGACCCTCGCTCTAGGAGTTTTAACTCCTACTGAGGGCCCTCGCCAAATTATTAATTAAACACAAATGTATTTGTACAATATGTTTTTAATAATCAAATATTGTAAAAAAAATATTTATGTAATTTGTTATTGTATTTATTTTGGTGGAAATAAACAGTTTTATTATTTTATAATACTTTTATGGCCCGGATTAACCACATCTACATCTTGGTCCCTAACGGTAATTACTCTATCCACCCTTAGTCTCTTATTCAAGTGACCCACCAACTAACCCTGTAGGAGGCTCTTCTTTTAACTACTATGTTTTTTAGTATTAATTTATGTTTTATTTGATAATAATAACTTTTTCTAATTTGTTTTATCTATTTAATTTCTTTTATCAATTCCCGCCCCTTTGATTATTCCCCATTTAAACCTAAAAGATTAGGCGTTCTATATCTTAGTGATTTATGAGATAGCACCGAAATTTATTTTACTTATGTAGCATTATTTCATTTTTTATATTATTTGTTTGATCTCTGGGAACTGTTCATCGTGTTCTTTTTATGTGCTGCTGCGTGTTCTTGTTACGATACTTTGTTTATATCCTCTCACTTCAAGGCTGAAGGGTGTGTATTAATATTTTTATAGTACCTTTAAAGGTATGCTGAAAACAGAGTACTACAGATGTTTGGAGCTACACTCTGTTGTTGTTACTTTAATTATCAGCAAATTAGCTGAAAGGACCTAATGGCAGTTATTCATTTTTTACAGTGAAGTAAAAGATGTTAATAATTTAAACAAATTACCTTCATTAAAGGTTAAAAATAATACTAATTGCATTATACAAATTTTTACAAAAATAAAACAAAGAAGACAAAGTAAAAAAAAAACTGACAAACTAAAAGGTACATACAAAAGGATGAATTTTATAACGAAATAAAACATTGAAAACATAATTATTAAAAATTAATTACAGAAAATATAAAAGTGTAATTAACACAACATAAAAATGTTAATAAAACATACTGCTAAATGCCAAGGATTTAGGTAGTTACATAAATTAAAAAATAAGAGCTTATTCTAAAATTTTAATAACATAACTAATTATGCTGTTAAATATAAACTAATAAATATAACAAGACTGATAAGAATTAAGTATACACAAGAAAATTTCACTAAAATAAAGAATAAGTATGAAAAATGAAAACATAATGGATTACCACAAGGTACTATTTTAATCCTATTGTTTGTAGCAATTTATTGTTTTCATTTTTCATTTTCTTTCTGGGTTCTTATCCAATTTACATATATTATAGTAATAAAACAACACTTTATAACACATTTATTTCTGATCTATCGCCTTTAAAAAATAATAAAGTTAAAGGTGTATAGTGGAATATGATTTATATCTTAAAAGCATGCCACGCATTGCATTGCGTGCACGACAGTATATTATTTGCTAAGAAAAAAAGGGCTAAGAAATATTTTAATATTTATGGATTTTCTTTAAGGTATCACAATAACACTCGGAAACAAGCTACGTGTTAGCTACAATCATTTAATTTTAACTAATATGATAAGATTTTAGGTTAAACTAATAAACATGTGCTAAAAGATGGTCTTAAATTTTATTGAATATACCTTAAAAAATTTTAAAGCACATGCTAAACCTTAAAGGAAAGATAAATATTAAATTAAAACAAAAAAGCTTCAGATTTACGATTTTTCTTTTAACGATATTAAAAACTTTTTAAGCAGTACTAAAAACTTAATTAAGCTTACGTTAAGAAATTATGTTTTTAAAACATGCTTTTTTTAGGATCATTAAAAAAGTATGTAATGATGGGCTTTTAATTTTATTTGTATTTTTTATAGCTATTGTTTTTAGTAATAAAGATATTAATTTAAATTCTTAATTATTTAAAGGTTAAATAATATTTTTATTGCTCAATATTGCCAAGCAACAGGTATTGTCACAAAGTAAATTACTTAAAATTACTAATTACTATGTAAGGCAGGTTTCAAGATTGTGAAGATTCCATCTGGTGCCGTTCTATAAAATAAAGAGCAAAAAAAAAAGCTGAGCCTTGTCAGAGAATATCTATTTGTGAATGTGGTTTGATTTGACTGGTGCCAAAATTATGGTATTAGGTGTAAGGTGGTTTTATTGTTTAGGGGATATCTAAGAGAAGTGTGGCGGTATAGATATAAACTACACTCACAATTTAATTAAAAACTCTATAGTTTAATTTTATTTATTTATTTTCACTATTTTGTGAGAAAAATAGTATATTATCCTACCAGGCAGCAAAATGGAATTTTGCAGACGAGTGTTATAAATTTGCCCCCAAGCCGAAGGCGAGGGCGGGCTATGGAAATTACCTGCAGAGGCGTAAGCCGAGGCAGGTAATTAATTGCACGAGTCTGCAATGTTTCCTTTGCTGCATAGTAGCATATAATATTTTATCTTCTAACGGCAGAAAAAATACACAAGAGATTATTTTAAATACTTGCTGCGAGATTTTACAGGCAGTAAAGACTGCTTTGAAGTAGATGCAACGCTGACAATATCAGGTGGAGTGTGGTCCAATAACTCGTCAATGTCAACAATGTTTGTATCTTTATTCACTTCACTGTTGTTCTCACTCATTATGCTTTAGTAACTTAACTTTAGTTACAGATTTAGTTTTTGATAACGTTCTATTTTGTTATTTTATATACTTCAACTAAAATATAACAACATGAAATACAAAAATCTGACGACTTAAACATTAAAAATCTGTCGATTCATAAACAGCTGGAAATAATTTAATTTAATGCCAAAATTATCAGTGTTGCCAATTTGTTTCCAAAACATTATATATTATTAGATAAACAAATGTTAAATGTTAAACATTTAATAATAATATCGTAATTTTAAGTAACAATAAAGAAAGTTACATACTAAGAAACAAGCTAGAAATAAATCATAGTTACAAAAAATAACAATACCGAAATCACGCAATAATTTGTAAATAATAACCTCCACTCATTCATTTTCCCGCCTAGGGAGTTTTGACTTGTTTCCCATGTTATTTAAATGAGCCATATCTCCCTAGTACTTTTTTCATTACCAAATCATTTTGCGTACTGATTTGAAACATTTTGCGTACTGTTTTAAAATATTTCCCGTATTGTTTGACAGTGTAGGTAAAATGACATTTTGTAGCTTAAAAACAATCCAGTAATGGCTAATTTTGCTGCCGTGAGTAGATAAAATACATTATTATGTAATGATTACAGACTCCACGTATATCAAATACTATAAAAAGCCCAACAAACAAATTGAGTTTATTTTTATAAAAATTAAACATAGTAATATGTATAATTTTAGTATTATATTTGTTGACTATTATTTTAAATTATGCTTATAGGGTTTTAATCATAAAATATATAATATTTATATCATGTCCTAATCTATTAACTATGAATTTTAATCTTAATAAAATAAATTCCATTCGAATTTAAAATTAACTTAATCAAAAATATTAAACAAAATGTATAAATAAAAATATTGGATAAAGTTAAAATTTTGCACTCAATACTATGAAAGGCAAACAAACATAAATTCACTTCATTTTACTATTACCATTATACTATTACTAACTTACTTTAACTATTACTACTACTATTACTATACTATACTACTATACTATACTACTACTATACTATATATAGTATACTAGTAGTATAGTATAGTAGTAGTAGTAGTATAGTAGTAGTAGTATAGTATACTATACTATACTATACTACTACTATTACTATTACTATTTTACTATTACTAACTTACTACGTTTACTATTACCAATACTTAACAAATGATACATTTCTTATGTATTGTTATAAATATTCTTATGATAAACAAATATTGAAAAAAGTTTTGAAATGAAAATAAATCATAAAGCATTATTACTACAGTGCAGAGTAATAAGACATATTACACTACGTAATAAGGCAATATATGTGTATAAATTTTTTTTATGTAATAAGCAGAAAAATTGGAACGTTTGATGTCAGTCAGGATAAAAGATTCGAAGGATGAGATTTAGCATCTACGCATAAAAGTAAAATATTTTGCGGATCAATATTACCATGTTATAATAAATAAAATAACATAAGTGGTAGGAATACCGAATGCGGTCTCCTTGTGAGACCGCAATGTCTGATCAGGCTGGGTTTGAACCATGGCAAGAACTATGAACTTGGTAATACAATGTAAGTAAGTAAGTAAGTAATCATGTTTATTAACAATTAAATAAATAATACAATTATAAAATTAATAGAAAAACATTTCATAAAGCATGGCCTAAGCCGTCTGCCTGGAGTTGCTACTTCTATCAAAACATAAACAATACATTATATATTTTTAACTCTAATGAAAGTGAACACTATATTATAACCCTAGCGGGCTAGATAATTAACCAAGGTAGAGAGAAAAGTTACCAAAAATATAGATAAAATAATATTTTCAATTAATGATGTAAATCACTACTACTATTATGTGGAAAAAAAATTAACGCTTGTAAGTTGGTAATACAATGTATGTCACACTCATTGTAATCTATAAACTTTTAAGCACCGTGAAATGTTTTTAAAGAAGTAAGCAACATTGCAGGCAAGGAATTGAACATGTGTTACTACGATCTCGTTGAGAAATTATCTAATAAAAGCTATAATAAAGAAATTTATACTTAAGTGAAAATGCACACAAAGAAAAAAAGTATAGTAGTCCCAGAGTTTGTAACCTAACAAGGCTCTCAGTTTAAAATCATAAATTATTGTTTAAAAAATAATAAAAAACTATACCGTTCATAGTTGATAGGTCCCACTAAAAATTAACCTCTGGCTTCTCATGAAAATGTTTGGCTAAAATGCTATTCTTATGAGTGTTCCATGAAATTCTAAACGATAAAACAAAAGGTACTAATCAATTTTATATCTTAACTGCATCAAACATGTATCAAAACCAATATTAGAAGCTTTGCGGCTCTAAAGGATAAGAGGGATTGTTTAGAAGGTCTCCTCTGCCTTGTAATCATGTTAAAGCTCTCCTTAATCATGTCTTACTTTTCTTAAAGACGATTTTCCTTTTAATCTTACTTCCTCCCATCTGATTAAGCTTCACTTAACTTGATACCCAATAACAAACTTATTTTTCTTTCTCTAATTTTGTGTAATTTAATACAAAATATAAGGCTTGCTCAGAAAGACCATTCAAAATAGCTAAAAAGATAAGTCAAGAAAATTAAAGATTTTTGGTCTTTGAAGGGGGGGGGGGTGTGACCGTGTAAATTTAAATGATAAATCCGACGTTTCACTTTTTAAATGAGGGAGAAATCTTTAGGGATGTTACACATAATGGATGAAGTCTTCCACAGTAGAAACGAAACGTCAGATTCATCATCTACATTCATGAGGTCACAACAGGAAGACCTTAATAACTTTAACTTCATGAGAATAACCGCTAAAGCAAACGCAGTAAAATGTTTGATGGCTTTATTAACACTCACAATAAACTAATTCAGAAACGAATAATTGGTTTAGGCCCATATGAACCATAAGAATATTGATCAATTTTATGCTATAAAGAATGTTTTCTGCGAATTTTCAATAAAAAAACTTATTTAAGGTATTGTAAGAATAGTAGACATATGACAATTAAATATGTAGAAGTAAAAAGGCATGGCTTATGATAGAAATCAATAAAAAAATTAACTAAACCTGCTTTGCAGATAACTGACTTAGATAAGGTAGGTCGGTAGCAAGTTTCATTAGCAAGGTTCATCATAAATTGAATGTCTCAATGCTTTTATCAAAAAATTAACTTTGTCGTTTTTCCTAAATGTTGATACCTAACATATTAACCTTCAATAGCAACAAATATTGGATTCAAAAAAATTTTTAAAAGAAATTAGAATGTCAACGTCTGGAAATAAAATCTTGTATGTACTACCTTGGGAGTAAAATGCTATTTCCCCCTCGTATTAATCTCCCTCGGCTTCGCCTCGGGAGTTAATCACATAGAAACCTCGGCTTCGCCTCGGGAGTTGAAAGCTTTGATTCCCTTGTCATGCTCCTGGGGAGCCAACTAACTGCTCAGGGAAATAAATAGCATTCTTTACTCCCATGGTGCATAAAAAACGGTTTAATTGTATTCTCCGGGAATTCTTCTTTGATCAATTCTTTAAAAACCTTTTCCTTGAACTGATCTTGAGATACAACACTCTCTAGTACATCTATTTATAGTTTAAATAAATAAATTAAAATAATTCCTAGAGTTTAGTATACAATAGCAAAATGACATTATAGCCATAATGTCATTAATTTAAAATATCCCTAATATACAGTAATATAATTAGAATAAATAAAAATTATTTCAATATTTTACAATAAAAAATACATATTAAGTATAGTTATTTATGCAACAAGGGATGAAAGTAAGTTTTACAGCTCAAGTTAAAGTTTCGTCCTAAGGCAGCGCCGAAGGAGGAAACTTCATTAGCTCACGAGGCCGGTAGGCCGAGGGAGATAAACTAGTTAGCTCCCGAGGCTTGCCGAGGAATTTAACTAACATTTAACATTTTTGCTCCCGAAACTTGACGAGGGAGATAATACGAGAGCTGAAAACTTTCATCCCTTGTTGCATATTAAATTTTATCTACGACTAGAGAACTAATACTAACAACTATTAATATATTCTTCAGCTCTTTAATTGTTATTGTGTTAGTTTAGTTTATTCTTACCATGTCTATTACTCTGATGAAGAGAGAATAAAGCCACTATCTTCACATTATTTTATTGTAAGCTGTCAATAGAATAATGTGTAATACTATATTTGTAATTTAAACATTAGCGTGTTTATATTGTATATTCTACCCGTAGTACCAACATAACACCGAAAAAAATCCTAAAAATTTTACTAAAAAATTCTGTCAAGTTGGCAACACTTTCACTTTTCCTTCCTAGGGAGTAAAAGTACATTTACAGTGTGGGATAACTAGACTGTAAATAAAACTTACAATTCAAGGAGTAGATAAAGTTATTTATTGAAGTATTTTAAATAAAAAAAAATGTATACATGATATTTAGATGTTAATCCATTAATAAAAATATCAATTATTATTGTTAATAACCAACTTTTTTTAAGTTATAATAATAACTTGCTTCTGAAAGTTTTAATTTTTTAGTACTAGATAATTCATTTGAAAGTTAAGTGCAAAAAAATGGTGCTATTCCGGTGATTTTTAGGTTAGAGAATTTATTTATTTATAGAAATATAGTTTGTTTCTGCAGGAAAAAGACTAAAAACAAGTATTTAATACTTGTAGAAGTTTAGAAATCAAAGATCATAATGATCTTTGGTATTTAAGTCTAATATTCAATTTTATATCCTCCAATAAACTTAAAGTTTCGCTATACATCATAAGAAACATAATGATACAACATTTTGAATAAATAAATAAAATGCTTATTCGTATAATATTTCAAGTAGCAATTAAATGAAACTTGTATTCTTCGTAACTTAGCATTAGGAATTACTTTAAAATTTACATTAAGTTCTAATGTAAAAAATAATTTCATGTTATCTTTTACCTTTGAAATATTTTCTTTCAAAAAAGACTAATTTTGTTAACATTTTCTTTATAAAACTTATACCAATAAATAATACAAACATTATACAGCACTAGCTAAAAGCTATCTATAGAAGTTAAGTTCTTTGTAGGGTACTAATCTACAATTTCTTGTTACTTATTTCTCAAAGCTCTTAAATTTACAAAAGGAAACACTTTATTTACAACATAAAAAGTACAAAAAGTAACAGTGCTTACAATTCGTTTCTACATACTTTGTAAGCTAACTGAATAATTGACAAGACATTATAGTTGTCATTGAAGTATTCTATATACTAATTCTGTCAAGACAGTTAATTAATTCTGTTTGATCATTACGAACTCACTTATATTACAATGCGTCAAGAGAAGAAGTTGACAAAACATTATAATTGTCTTGAAGTATTCTATATACTAATCCTTTCAAGACAGTTAATTAATTCTGTTTGATCATTACGAACTCACTTATATTACAATGCGTCAAGAGAAGAAAGTTGACAAAACATTATAATTGTCATTGAAGTATTCTATATACTAATCCTTTCAAGACAGTTAATTAATTCTGTTTGATCATTACGAACTCACTTATATTACAATGCGTCAAGAGAAGAAGTTGACAAAACATTATAATTGTCATTGAAGTATTCTATATACTAATTCTGTCAAGACAGTTAATTAATTCTGTTTGATCATTACGAACTCACTTATATTACAATGCGTCAAAGAAGAAGTTGACAAAACATTATAATTGTCATTGAAGTATTCTATATACTAATTCTGTCAAGACAGTTAATTAATTCTGTTTGATCATTACGAACTCACTTATATTACAATGCGTCAAGAGAAGAAAGTTGACAAAACATTATAATTGTCATTGAAGTATTCTATACTAATTCTGTCAAGACAGTTAATTAATTCTGTTTGATCATTACGAACTCACTTATATTACAATGCGTCAAGAGAAGAAAGTTGACAAAACATTATAATTGTCATTGAAGTATTCTATATACTAATTCTGTCAAGACAGTTAATTAATTCTGTTTGATCATTACGAACTCACTTATATTACAATGCGTCAAGAGAAGAAAGTTGAAAACATTATAATTGTCATTGAAGTATTCTATATACTAATCCTTTCAAGACAGTTAATTAATTCTTTTGATCATTACTAACTCACTTATATTACAATGCGTCAAGAGAAGAAAGTTGACAAAAACATTATAATTGTCATTGAAGTATTCTATACTAATTCTGTCAAGACATTAATTAATTCTGTTGATCATTACGAACTCACTTATATTACAATGCGTCAAGAGAAGAAAGTTGACAAAACATTATAATTGTCATTGAAGTATTCTATACTAATTCTGTCAAGACAGTTAATTAATTCTGTTTGATCATTACGAACTCACTTATATTACAATGCGTCAAGAGAAGAAAGTTGACAAAACATTATAATTGTCATTGAAGTATTCTATATACTAATTCTGTCAAGACAGTTAATTAATTCTGTTTGATCATTACGAACTCACTTATTTACAATGCGTCAAGAGAGAAAGTTAACAAAACATTATAATTGTCATTGAAGTATTCTATATACTAATCCTTTCAAGACAGTTAATTAATTCTGTTTGATCATTACGAACTCACTTATATACAATGCGTCAAGAGAAGAAGTTGACAAAACATTATAATTGTCATTGAAGTATTCTATATACTAATCCTTTCAAGACAGTTTTTTTAATAAATTCCTTTATTTTTAAAGTATAATACATAATTAAATATGGCATAAAGGATTGAGTGCCACACTAGAGGATTGAAAATCCTGTGCTGTGTGGCACAAAGTTAATTAATTCCTTTTGATCATTACTAACTCACTTATATTACAATGCGTCAAGAGAAGAAAGTTGACAAAACATTATAATTGTCATTGAAGTATTCTATATACTAATTCTGTCAAGACAGTTAATTAATTCTGTTTGATCATTACGAACTCACTTATATTACAATGCGTCAAGAGAAGAAAGTTGACAAAACATTATAATTGTCATTGAAGTATTCTATATACTAATCCTTTCAAGACAGTTTTTTTTAATAAATTTCCTTTATTTTATAAAGTACATAATACATAATTAAATATGGCATAAAGGATTGAGTGCCACACTAGAGGATTGCAAAATCCTGTGCTGTGTGGCACAAAGTTAATTAATTCCTTTTGATCATTACTAACTCACTTATATTACAATGCGTCAAGAGAAGAAAGTTGACAAAACATTATATTGTCATTGAAGTATTCTATATACTAATCCTTTCAAGACAGTTAATTAATTCTGTTTGATCATTACGAACTCACTTATATTACAATGCGTCAAGAGAAGAAAGTTGACAAAACATTATAATTGTCATTGAAGTATTCTATATACTAATCCTTTCAAGACAGTTAATTAATTCTGTTTGATCATTACGAACTCACTTATATTACAATGCGTCAAGAGAAGAAAGTTAACAAAACATTATAATTGTCATTGAAGTATTCTATATACTAATCCTTTCAAGACAGTTAATTAATTCTGTTTGATCATTACGAACTCACTTATATTACAATGCGTCAAGAGAAGAAAGGTTGACAAAACATTATAATTGTCATTGAAGTATTCTATATACTAATCCTTTCAAGACAGTTTTTTTAATAAATTCCTTTTATTTTAAAAGTACATAATACATAATTAAATATGGCATAAAAGGATTGAGTGCCACACTAGAGGATTGCAAAATCCTGTGCTGTGTGGCACAAAGTTAATTAATTCCTTTTGATCATTACTAACTCACTTATATTACAATGCGTCAAGAGAAGAAAGTTGACAAAACATTATAATTGTCATTGAAGTATTCTATATACTAATCCTTTCAAGACAGTTAATTAATTCTGTTTGATCATTACGAACTCACTTATATTACAATGCGTTAAGAGAAGAAAGTTGACAAAACATTATAATTGTCATTGAAGTATTCTATATACTAATCCTTTCAAGACAGTTAATTAATTCTGTTTGATCATTACGAACTCACTTATATTACAATGCGTTAAGAGAAGAAAGTTAACACATTACTTTTTAACTTTCATTCTATGGAAAAATATGAAAGTTAAATATGCTGTCATGTACTTGAAGGAGTAACAGATGGGATAACTCTGCTGTAATTCTACTAAAAAAGAGCAGAAAAGCAAAAGGAGTTCTCGAGATATTTTCCAAAAATTTTTACCCCCTTCAATCCCTTTTTAACTCGAAGAAAACTTGACTAAACAGTTAATTCTACCATTTAGAAAAAAACTTATATAATAGAAACAGAATTTTTTGCAGACTGACCCTTAAAACTAAAAAGAGGTCAGGCCCATCTCATTTTTAGTTCAGGCCTTTAGAATTTATAAAACTTTTTCATAGTTAAGGGAAAACTCCGGCAGAAGAGTTTTGAAGAAAAGGTCTCGACAACGGATATAAAATAGCAGTAAATTTTCATATATTTTTATGTAAGGAGCTGAAATATTAGACGATGAAAGATAGATATAAAAAAACTCGACACTCCTCAACAGCTTTTATTTCACAAAAATAAACATATTTTAAAAAATGCTTCTGATTTTTGCATAATGTTTAAATTTTTATTTTAAACTGATACTTTATAAAAAAAAATAATAAGGGCAGAGTATCTTGGAACTTTCTATCCTTACGTCAGACTTGTTTTGCCCGTTATTAAAATTCATAGTGGCCAAAACTAAAAACCTTCGTTTGACTTCAGAATAATAAGATTTCACATTACACACACATTAAGTCTCACTACGCTCAACTATAAATTTTGATATATTTTTATGCATAGAGCTTGAAATATAAACGATGGAAAATAGGTATAAAACTTGACACTTCTCAACAGTTTTTATTTAAAAAAAACTTATTACACATTACTTGTAAAACGCTTTTGATTTTTGTTAAATGTTTAAAGTCTTTATCTTATTTAAAAAAAAACATACTTTATTTATAAAAGAAATCTCAGGTCCAGGGTTCCTCAGAATTTGTTATCACTACTTCAGGCTTGCTTCGTTCTTGAAGTTAATGGTGACTTAATCCAAAAAAACCTACGTCTCACTTCAGAATTATAAACGTATCATACTACGAAAGATGTCAGACCAAAGAGGATTAATTTTAGTTTAGAACGTTTAAATTTACAAAACTTTTTCAAAGTTAAGGGAAAACTACGGCTGAAGAGTTTTGAAGAAAAGGTATCGGCAGTAGTAGAGAAATTTGGTATATTTTTATGTAAGGAACTTGAAATATTAAACGGTAAAATATAGATATGAAAATCGACATTTCACAACAATTTTATTTACAAAAATATAAACATTTACACGATGCTCCATTTTTAAAGTATTTTTTGTTTGGTTAAATTATAATGTTTAA
Organism: Microvelia longipes; assembly: GCA_018340805.1. NCBI lineage: Eukaryota > Metazoa > Arthropoda > Insecta > Hemiptera > Veliidae > Microvelia > Microvelia longipes. The sequence goes on from JACMZG010000002.1 coordinate 46,140,066, forward strand.
CAGTTATTTCTTTTAAAAATATTCTTATGTTAAATAATTTTTAATGTGCTCAATTTATCATGTTAATTATTGATTGAGATATTAATGAAAAATGACTACGAGAAAAATGTGTAAAAATTAATGTGAAACAAACAGCCGAAATAGTGAATGTTTATGTTTGCTAAAATAGCCGCTCCTTCTGAACAATTTCGCTGTTAATATGCATCATTTTAACAATTGGCCATTCAGACATTTCAAATTTTTCCCAAATGTTAATAACATTTTTAACCGTCAGACAGAAAGCAAGAAGAGTTAACGACTCAGGTTCTTTATCGCACTTTTTCCGTGTATTAAATTAATGAAAATGATTTTTATATATTTATTTATTGAAGTGTAATGCGTTGTAATTCTATTGTAAACAAATATACTGTAATTTTTAAAACTTTTTCTCTTATTACATTGCATTATTCTCAAGGGAAATTTAAATATAATTTTTGAAAATGAAAATGATATGTAAACTTACAAGAAAGACATTGATGTAAAAAATAATTTAAAAAATGAGGAAGGAAAAAATAAGAAGAAAATTCTACTGGGACGGGAAATGTGGCTTTTCCAAAGAAATTAATCTAAAAGATTTTATTATTTTAAAAAATTGTCAAAAAATACAGGTTTCTTGCTTAAAGTCTTACTATTATTATTATATTATTATTATCATTATTATTATTATTATTATATATAATTATTACTATATTATTATCTGTACAATGTAATAAATATAAAATAAATACCAAACAGGACGTTTCGAAGGTGTGACGTCACATATTAATATTGGCTCATTCTAGATGCTTTGTTTTTCCGAACACTACAAACATTTTTTAATCATTTTATTTTTAAATTTAAATTATTACCTAACAATATGATTAAATAGTAAATATGTATTTAGTAAACGTAAAAAGATTTAATTAATTGTTTTAATCTGTTGCTGTTTTTTTTAATTTTTATTTATTTTAATTTTATTATTTTTATTATTATTATTAAGTTTTTTTTTTTAATATTATTGTTGGTTACCTAATTTTATTGATTAATCTAACCAGAGTCTAGGCTTAGGCTCTCTACGATTATATTTACATCTAAATCAGGACCTATTATATTTTATTTATTATATGTAATAATAAAAATAACTATAACTGTAGTACAATAGTAGTACTTACTTATACCATAAAATGTTTTGTTGGGAGGAAATTTGTTTATCTGAATTCTGTATGCTCCATTTTTCTAAACTCTATAAATTTTTAATCATTTTAATTTTTAAATTAAAATTATTTCTGAAAAGTATAATTAAATGGTAAATATTTATTTAAGGAGAGAGCATGAATTTCCTTGTGTTGTCCAGAAGTTAATATGATTTAGTTAGTATATCCAGTAGTAAGTTAGTAGGGTATCTTAGTATATCTGGGTTAGTAATTGTTTAGGGCATGAAAGCAGGAGATCGTCAGACGTCAGCTGGCTTGTCTGCTCTGACAAGCAACAATCACCTGATTGCATTAGATAAACCGTTTTTAAAGTAGCTTTTTAATTTACAATGTCCTGTTACCATGGTTACTCTAAAGTTTCGTTCCAAACCCCTTGCTTCAACCTGCTTTTCACATAATGAAAGTATACTCACTTTAGGAAAGTATACTCTTTATGTTTCTGGTGTCAGCTTTCTTCCTCTTAAGTTGCTAGGCTGATATGAGTCTCTTTAATTATTGTATTATTATAAATTGTAGGTCTTCCCTGGATTAAAATTATACTATTAGTTAACCCTTGAGTAGAATTAAATCTTGAACAGCCAACTTAATCAAGTAAAAGCTAAATAAAACTAACCAATTTTAATAAAAAATCAATGTTAGAAGCTTTGTGGCTCTATATGATAAAAGGCTTTGTTAGGAAGTTTTTGCCCTGTAATCATGTTAAAGCTCTCCTTAATCATGTCTTACTTCTTCTAAAGAAGATTTCCCTTTTAATCTAAATTCCATCCATCTGATAACGCTTCACTGAACTTGTGCTTCTTCAACTATACTTGTTTTCAATTTACTTTTCTTTACATGATTTTTAGCATATATTTAATTTATATAAAACCTTACAAGATTATTTAAAATCTTACAATGTTGGTCTGCTCTGTAATTTGATTTTATGTTTTTTTCTCGAGAACTGTGCTACCAAAAAAAAGTATACTTATTAGATTTAATACTACACATAGACAGAGTACTTTAAAGTAGCATTATAAATATTGAACAGGAAAAAATCTAGATGGCTTCTTGATCCAGGAATGTCCAGTCTTCAACTTATTGTAGGCATTCTGACAGGACACAGCAGTCCTAATAGACACCTAACATTAATGTAGGTTATCAGGAATTGCATATGTTCAATATGCAATGATTAAGAGCAGGAGGTTTGTGTGAGGAGAATCTGGACTCTTTAAGACATCAGGACCTTATCACCTTCATCCATCGTAGCAGGAGGTTTAGAAAGGAAAAGGTGGTGAAGTGGCTGTGGTGAAGTGGTGGGTGAACGATTTCGGGGTTGGTGAAAATGATCCAAATTGAGGTTTGAGGTCTACTCACCAGGTTTATCCTCCCCACCCTACTTCTCCTACAACTAGTTCAAAGTGGGTTTTGATCCCTTAACTGGTTATAATACCGTGTATGGCGCGTTAGATTTTCTTAATGATGTAATTAGTTTTTCCTCCCATATATAGGACTTAATAATTGTGAGATTATTATTAAAATATTTCTGATGCGGATGTTTGCAAGGTGGGCGAGTTTTCTTTGAAATGCGGACTTTCTTGCTCAACAATCTAGTCCATGTATAATTTTCCAGTGTATGCTTTATGGTCCGGACAGTAGTGTCACAATTTGTTTCTAGATTTTTTCGAGGTTTCATAGAAAATTATAATTAGATTACACAATACTGCAATAATAAAAAAATCAGTTAATATCTAATGGAATTCGTGAGTAATAATACACTGTTATCGCCCTCATTCTGAACTTTAAACAGAACCGTCAATGTATGATTATAGAGAAGTACAATTTTTTGATATGAATCAACAATTTTCTTTTACCTTTTGGTTACATATCATCTTTGAACCTACTCCAAAATGGTTTCACTCTGGCAAAAATGTTTACTCCTAATTTTATAGCCTTTTTTGATAAAACAAACCGGGTCATTGACATATCTACTACCGAAATTTCTATAGGGTTTGTGTATTCCCAATGTTGATTTATATATATTTCTATGTGTGTGTGTTTGTCTCTGAGTACAGTTTTAAAAACTTCTAAAATGGCTTTTGGTCTAAATTCATTGTCCACTTTCTGCCCAATCGAGTCATTTCATTTACAAAATGTTTCCATAAAATTCACTGAAAAGCAGTAATGAAATTTTAATTATTAGAGTATCACAAACATTTTTTGTGATACGACACTATTTATTTCTAAATAGTGATACGAGAATTAAAGTTTAAAAAAAAACGTGCAGAATCGTCACGTAAAAAATTACAGTATTTTGTTGGTTGCTGAGGCTACTTTTTTGGGAACCCCTAATTTTTTTTTATTTATTTGTTTGAGTGTACAACCTCAAAGGATATTTTGTGCTTTAATTGTGTCTAATACTCGTATAGCATAAAAATTTTTAACCTTCCACTAACCTGAAATACAATACTTAGGGTTTCCGCTTTTCCGTTAGTTTGATAACTTGTTCATTCTTGTATTCTTTAATAGAAATTGTTTGGTTATCCTTGTTTAAGGAAACGTAGAATAAACTATGAAAACTAAAAAAAAGAACCTCCAAAAAACAGTTTCCATTTTCTACTTGCGTTCAAAAAACAGGGCATTTCCATTAGAGCGATTCTTCGACTCTCTGGATACATTAGACTTTCAGATGTATCTTGGCAACTTTCACTCCGTTAACATTTTTTCCTTGTCCATTTCTTTTTACTTTATCTTTTAAAAAATATATTTTGTCTTGGATACGAAGGGTTTTTTGAAAGGAGTAGAAAATTTGAGTTTCTTAAACTGGGCCATATTTAAGTAATTTATTTAGGCTTATAACTAGTAAATCTTCTTATGCTAATAAATGGTATAAATAGTTTTGTTGAGGTTATAAGGTTATACACTATAATATTTCACCAGGTTAAGAAATATATATATATATATATATAATATATATATATATATATATATATATTATATATATATTTTGTGTGTGTGTGTGTGTGTGTGTGAAAAATTATGGAATTGTATAGTTTGTCTTGTAACACAATAAATGAAAGGGATTAAATTCTTCTAATCTATGAACAAAAAACAAAAAGTGGCAAAAAACCAAACAAAAAAGGTAAAGAACATCGTCCTTAAACAAATTATTCCAGGATTTGAAAATAATATTCTAACATTTTTACGCGAATACATAATACTCTTAACTCTTTCTATCTTAACTCTTAATCTTAAACCAGGTAAGAGTGTATTACGGTAATCAGTGAGGATAATAAGACTATTTCTCCTTGTGGTGCTGAATTTTTGTTTACATTATGAGAAGTATATATACTGATACTGAGAGTCACCCGTGGTGTAGTAGTTAAGGTACGCGGCCAATACACAGAATGAATGGACTTTAGTCATGGGTTCAATCCCAGGACGGGTCTCTAGGATTTATGAGAGGGATAAATTTCTGCGTACCACGTACTTCAGAGGGACGTAAAGCCGGTGGTCTCGAGCCTGTGCGTTGTCAGGCACTCGTTAAAGATCCCTTACCCTAAATGAAACTGGGTATAGGCAAAATTTAGGAACCTCGTTGTAGATTCATTATAATACTATACTGTTTCTGCCTTGCTGTTTAAAGTGTGTGGAGGTTTGGTTCAACAGTGAAAGCACGTGTTGTTCCCAATTTTCACTAGACTATAAGAGTCAGTAAAAATATGTATGATTGCTTGAAAAACCACGAAAGGAACCATAGAAATCCACGTCATAAACGTGTCATAAACAATAGAGCCCTGTACAAGGTCAATTTTCGTATCAAGTTTGATTCAGATCTGAAAATGTTTTCGAATGTTATTGTGTCTAATAGAAACTTATATGGATACTCTAATCATTTAACTATGATAATTCTAAACATAACTAAATCAATAAAATAAAATCTATAATTATTAATTTAAATTTTCCTAGGTATTCTTTCTTTATTTCCCTCTTATTATTTTTTGTCATAACAATACTATTATCTTCCAACTATAACAGAATAATATTGTAAAAAAATTGTTACCTATTATACTGAATAAATCTGAGATTCTGGAACGGGCATGTTTCATTAAAAAAATATTAGAAGTTTTGCTAACTCTAGGGCTGGGAGGATAATATTAATATTTCAAATTATTTGTTAGTAAAATAAAAAGAACTAGTCCTTCCAAGAATGCTATATAGTTTTAGATCCCTCGTAGTAAATAACCACAAAGACAGGTCTAATTCTGCGAATCCATTACTACTAGGAGTTACTACTAAGAGTTTCCGGTGTTTTCTTTCTTCGGCCTTCTATCTTTTGTTGTAATTTCTGAGAAATATTATAAGTAAGAGCTAATTTTAAAAAAAATTTTTAGTTCTATTCTAGACGTGGTCATGGTCATATCGCTTTGTTCGTTTTTAATTAAAAGTTTAATATCTAGATAATTCGTTAAATCTATAAGTAGGAATGATTTTCAACGTAGGTATGTCCCAATTCATTAAAAATGTAAACAGAATCATAATATAATTTTAGAATTATAAAAGAAAACAATTGCATTGTTATTAGCAATGTCCTGAAACAATAAAAATTAAAGTTAATGTAATATTAATTATTAATGTAAAAAAATAAATATACTAATTATTATTATTTTTAATAATAATTAATCTAGATATAAAAATTAATTAAGTCAGTTAACGAAGTTAAATGCAGAGTTTAAATCTATTTGAAATCTAATTTAATATATCTTTCAAACCACCAGGTGAACCGGGATTGAAATGTTGAAGTGAATCATCGATTTTACATATCGAAAGTAAGCCTTATTTTTACCTTATGTTTAAGGTTACCTTATTTTTTAAACCTTATTCAAGTTAACCTTTTAATTTTCAAATGAAAAATGAGCTTATGGGGTTAGGAGTCATAGAGGAAGGAGTGGGGTGAGGTGGATTGTTTGGAAGAAGAAAACTATCAAATTTGATCGATAATATGTTGCGGGCAATTTGGGAAATCGGGCATTGTAAACAATGCCTTACCAGAGCGGGCGATAAGGAAAAAGTTGCTAGTATTATATAATTGAATGCTTATCTGCTGTATTATAATACTTCTGACGTCAAGAGTAGCGAGACCAATGTAATACCACCTTAAGGCACTCATGACTACCTGAGGACGAGTGAAGCAAGTCCAAAATCATAATACCCTAGACTATTGAATACCGTTTTTTCTGATGTCGAACATAACGTAGCGAAACTGAAGTAATATTATGTTTAAAATAATTATGAAATTTTAAGGACGAGCGAATCGAGTTGGCAGTTGTGAGGAAAAGTACTGAGGTTCTATGTTCCAATTTTTACTCGTAAACTAGTAATATGAAAATAACTGATATTACAACAACCATGCGGCCGCGAAACGGCCAAAGGGAGGCACGGGAATCGCGAAGCGGCCTACAGCCCTGAGGCCGCGGAGAAATCAAGAAGATGAAAGCCTCTTAGTAGTAATATTTTGAAAAATTGATATTGTTTGATTTCGCCTCATAACGAACGAATGACAAAACCGAATGGTTTCTCGATCTGCTATGGAAACAGATAAGTTGGATCTGTTTTGTTATGAACCAAAGTAACTTCGCGAAGCCCCATTTTTCTGTCATGTTGGTGAAATCCAATTGAAATATTTAGTTTTCCCTAAAAGTTATGAGATAATTATCTATATAATTATTGATGTTTTTAAAAGTTAATATTAGACTACGTTATTAATAATTTTTAAATAAAAAATAAGATTTAAACGGGAAAATAAAATTAATTCCACATTATATTGCGATTTTTATTTTAAGCAGTATAAATAGCCAATATTAATTCTTTACTTTTGCATAAAACTGCAATAAAATGTAACTAGAATCATAAATCTAATTGTAGATATAAAAAAAATGAAAATAGGTTGGTCACACTGATAATTTTTTATGTTACTTATTTAACCTTTCATTGAAATTCATGTTTAGACCTGTTCTCTAAGCTTACATTTTTATAAAAAGCGTATTTACTTTGTGCTAAGTTTTATTTTAAAAACTCCGATTTTGACTAAATATTGTTTATAAAGTTAAAAATTAACGAGCATTTAACCAAAACAAGAAAGAAGCGGCAGACCTGTGCAAGTACGTATATTATTATAATCTTTAATAACTAGCTTTGCGTTAAAACTAAAAGTTAAATCTAAAGTTGCAATTTCAGAGGGAGACAATTTAAATTTTAATAGCTAATGGACTTGTTTTGGGTACTAACACAGTGTTTTGTTATAAAATAGCCTCTTCTTTGATAACGGAATACATTTTGAGGTTATGAGTTCTGTTGTTTTCGTTGGATGTGTTGTTACTCCATCAAGATTTACTCATTTGTTTGTTAAAAGACATAATTTATGTTGAGATACAATTCTTAGAGATGACTCGACCTATTTAATTAATTAAGCCTTGCAATAATTTTGATTGGCTCTTAGTATCTTGTATAACCTCCTATAAGAGGGTTTTAAGGTCTTAATAACTCAATCGTTTCCGGTATTTCGCTAATTTTTTGTGTTTTGTGCGTTGCATTATAAACGTTCTAATGCATAGATATTATGATTCTGTACTTTATTTGAATATTCTTATCAAAGGTCTTCTTCAGGTTTACGTTTTTCATTATACTGAGTTCAACCAATAAGACTAATTATCAATAATAATCATTTGCTAAAATCGACCAATAGAATCACTCTAGCACAGGCCTGGGCAAACATTTCTAGCAAAGGGCCGCTTAGTCTTTTTACAGCCACTCGCGGGCCGCGTTTCCTAAATTTTAAAGTATGCTAAACCCGCAACAAATTGCAGTTACGCTGGTGTTTTACTCAAGTCAAATTTATTCTTAAAGAATAAGAATTGGGGAACTTTAGCACTAAACAGAGTATCTTTGTCAGATCTTTAAATATAATTGAAGACAAATTTTGTCTTCAGAATCAAATTTTTACACCTAGAATACTAGGTGTAAAAATAATTTAAAAAAGTATTCCGATGAAATATAAGATCAAAGGGATTGTATTTTTTTTCAACTCCTTTTCGGCAATTCACTGAAGGCAAAATAGCTTTTTTTAACTTATTATAGTGAAAATAAAAATTCGCTAAAATAATTAGAATTCGCCAAATCTGACAATGAGAATTGATATGAAAGGCGACCGCTCTTTATGCAATTGTTTCTCATCTTACTAGTTTTTGTTTCTCTAAACTTTAAAGTTAAAGTAACAATCCATTATTTCCTTACCTTGATATCTAACTTTTCATAATAATTTTAAATTAAACAATTTATTTGCTTATATACCTAATATTTTTGTTATTTTTAATTTATTTCATCTTTTTTCTAAACATTTTAATTTTGCCCGCGGGCCTCATAAAAATGCTCCGCGGGCCGCATGTGGCCCGCGGGCCTTAGTTTGCCCAGGCCTGCTCTAGATATTGGGCACTTATGAAACACTGAGTAATTTTTCAGTTTGCTCTGAACACAGATCATTATCAAGCAAAAAATAAGTCATGTATCCGTAGTTAGTTAATTTTTTCAGAAATATTTTTGACAGATTTACTAAGGTTAGTATATTTTGTGTTTATTATTTAAACTTGGAGGCCAATGAAACAAATAATTTTCCCTTCAAGCTCTGACTAAAGTCAAAATATGCAATGCAAAAATTATACGCAATGCAATAATTAACCGGTAACTTATAAGATGCATTGCTCTTCTAATTAATTTTGATTAAGATTTATTTCTCTTAATATAACCTTGGATTATTTCAAAACGGGATCAAAATATCACATTACATTTTATCAAGAGCAGTGATATAAATATAAAATTTATCGTCTGAGGAAAAAATATTATTGACTTCTATAAAATTTATTCAAAGATTTGCCGCTCATCTAATTATTTAGGCTTAGTATTCTTAGCATAGCCGTGCTTTGATTCAAAATGGAACTGGTAAAAATGTTTATGATACATGACATTTTAAAAACAGCTCTAATAAAAATATAAAATTTATCGTCTCAGGGAAAAGTATTATTGACTTTTATAAAATTTATTCAAGGTTTTGAACTCATAAAATATTCTAACCGTGGAAAGGAATCTTTAGACAATTTGTCATAATTTGTCAAAAAATCATAAAAGGTCCACAGAAGAAAAAGTTTAAGGAGAGGGATTGCTTTTAATATATTTTTTTAAACGAACAAGTTTGTTTTTAATATTTAAAAAATCTATTATAGTTTTTAGTTTCAGTTTAAATCCCTAAAATTTATTTTTATTTAGTATATTACTGGGGAAAAATGTTCAGATCAAAGATTAAGGGCTAATGATTTGGTGAATTGCACTCGGGTTCGAGATTATATGGATACCAAAAAGTAAAAAGGGGATAAGTCGAAAAATGCAACTTTTCAGGAACCGAAAAACAAACTTTGAATGAAGCTCTAAAATCGTTAAAACCAGTTACAGTTTTTATTTTAACATTATTTTTATTAATATGTTCTGTATAATGAGAAGTAGTTTTGTATTCAATTAATAAATAGTTCACGAGATATTGGGGAAAATTTAGGAAAAACCACTGACTTATACCTTTTTTATCGGTTTCAAAGAGGTAGTTATCCCCTTTTGACTGATTTTCCACTTGTCATTTTTAAGGTTGTTGAACTAAAAATCAAACTATCTTTCATGGTTAAAGTAAGCTTACTATTATAGTAAATTATCTATGTAGATAGAGTTTCATATTTCTAATTAAAATGTGTATAAACATGAAAGTAAAAATTTACTAATTTACACAGAAAAACAAAAATGTTCCTGAGTTAGCCGGTGTCCATTTGAATACTAAAATCAATGTGTTTAGATAGGAATATTTTAATTTAAGTTAATATCATTGTTTCAAGAATTTAAATTGAAGTATTAGCTTAAAATATACAAAACATTGGCTGTGCGACTTTTCGGTAATGTAGTCTTCACTGAAAAGTATAAAGGGGATAAGTCATTCTTAGGTCATATTTAGGTATAAGTTCATATTAATGATATAAACATTAAAACGTAAAAAGGAGGTAACTCACCAGTGCAGCGTTGCCAAGTAATACTTACTTGGTAAGCTGTAGATGTTTTACAGTATTGGCCTTTTCATAGTTTTGAATACTTATACAGGGTGGACAAAAATCTCCTCTCCCCAAACTTATTGGGAGTTATAATGAAATAAAAATATTATTTATAAACTATAGAAAATTTAGATTGCGTAACTAGACAGTAAAGTGATTTTTCATTGCTGCGCAATTTGTTTTTTTTGACAAGCGATATAATAATAATTATAAGAACTACTCAATAAGTATATACGGGCCATTGAAATTTTTTGGCTATAAGTTTCAAAATTTAATTTTTAGTATTTTCAAAATTGCGCTAATGCGCACGCGCAAAAATGTTTTTTTTTTCAAAAATTCGTGTAGGGTATCAAATTGTAGGTATTGGTGAGTAGAACACAAACATGCATTATTTTTTCAAAATGGCAACCTTAAAACCCGTTAAAAATATCAAAATTCACCAAACAATTGTAGGAACCCCCCCCCCCTTTAACTAACCCATAATAAGCAGCCCTAAACCTATTAAAAATGCTTAATAATAGCTTTGCTATGGAAATTCTCCCGATAAAAATGTTCAAAAGTTAATTTTAGTAATATAAAATTTCACTAACGCGCATGCGCAAAAATAAATATTTTTTGAAAAATCGTGTGGGATATCAAATCGTAGGTATTGATGGGTAGAACACGAATATGCACCGGCTTTTCAAAATGGCGACCCTTACACCCGCCAAAAATTTCAAGAACCACAAACATTGTTGTCCCCCCTAACTAACCTTAATATGCAGCCCAAAAATATTAAATACATGCTCAATAGGAGCGATTGGAATTCTCCAGATAAAATGTTTCAAAAAGTTAATTTTAGCAATATAAAAATTTCACTAACGCGCACGCGCAAAAATAAATATTTTTTGAAAAAATCGTGTGGGGTATCAAATCGTAGGTATTGATGGGTAGAACACAAATATGCATCGATTTAATTTTAAAAATGGTGACCCTAACACTCGTCAAAAATATCAGACACCACAAAAATTGTTGTGACCCCCCCCCCCTCTTCAACTAACGTATAATGAGCAGCACTAAAAATATTAAATAAATATTTAGTATAAAATAAAAATAACCATACAATACTAGGGCTCGCTTCGGTCGTCTTTATGTGCTTGTTTGTCAATATCTACTTTAAGAGAAACATTTTAAACAAGGCATAAAAATCATGGGCTCGCTTCGCTCGCCTTTTTGTATATGTTTATCAGTACCTTCTTAGAGTATAAAATAAAAATAACCATACAATACTAGGGCTTGTATTGCTCGCCTTTATGTGCTTAGTTGTCAATATCTATTTTAAGGGAAACATATAAAACAAGGCATAAAATTCATGGGCTCGCTTCGCTCGCTTTTATGTATATGTTTATCAGAACGTAATTTTATAGCATAGAGTAAAGACATAACATAATATTTTAGAGCTGGCTTCTCTCGCCTTTATGTGCTTGTTTAATAGCAATTTTAAACTATAGAAATTAAACTTTTACATAACATTCTAGGGCTCGCTTTGCTCGCCATATATATATATATTATATATATATATATATATATATATATATTATATATATATATATATATATATAATTATTATATATATATATATATATAATTATAATTATATATATATATATATATTAATATATATATATATATATATATATATAATATATATATATTATATATAATATATATATATATATATATATATATATTATATATATATATATATATTATATATATATATACAGGGTGTACAAAATAAAACTCCCTTCCGAAAGGAGGTGGTACTACAGCTAATTTCCAACAAAAAACTTCATATTAACTATAGTCCGATTTTCAACCGTTCTCCACAAGGTCAAATTTATGATTTTAAAAAACGCGTTGACTTAACTTCATAAAATGACCAATTGTGGCTAAACTATAACTGCTAGCTTCAAAATATTGGTTTCGTTGGAAAGCTGAGAAAAATTTGCTATAAGACCACTCACTTGTATTTTCAAAAAACAATTTAACATAACAGCCAAAAATTTGCATGAAATCAAAAATTAGTAAAATTTTATGATTTTTCTAAAAATTTTGAAGTTACTTTGATGAGAAACTAGCAAACTTGAGAACCTCTTGGTTTCAGGAAAACTACCTTGTTTACTCCCTTTAAGTCAATACCCATATCATTATACGTTGATACGGTGATTTTTTCATAAAAAGCAAAAATAGGCTCAAAAAACACGCTAAAAATGACTCTTACAGAAGTGATTTCTGTATAATAGTCCAAGAGCCAGACGCAAAAAAACGTGACCGTCTAGCCCCAAAGGTTTAACCACTAGATCGACTTATTCTGGCTCCTGATAATGAATCAGGTGGTCTGCCGTTTCAGATAAGGAATTTTAGCCCGGGGCCTCTTTAAAATCCGAAAAATGACCCAAATTCTGTTTTCGCCAATAACGGTGTTCCTATTCATTTTATCTAAAAGTTAAAGGGTTGTTTTTTAAAGTTTATTAAATTTGTGATAAATCCATTTTTTAACCATCAAAATCGGTCCAGTAAAACCGGAGATACAAATATTGAAAGATTACCGAAAAAAACATCTAAAAAGCATACATTTGTCCATAAACGCACAAATACCTTAAAATGTCATGTTTTTTCCGTATTAACATGTTTAAGAATTAGGCAGACTTAAAAATCATGCATATTCTGTTAAACTGCAGGTAATTAGAGTTGTTCTAGAGAAATAAGTCAGCACAGCTCTAATATGTGATGACTTAATGACCGACATATAATGCTGAAAAAAGTGTATTTTTCTAAAATTCAAGTTTTAACCTATCTTTTAATCTTGGACTATTATACAGAAATCACTTCTGTAAGAGTCATTTTTAGCGTGTTTTTTGAGCCTATTTTTGCTTTTTCTGAAAAAATCACCGTATCAACGTATAATGATATGGGTATTGACTTAAAGAGGAGTAAACAAGGTAGTTTTCCTGAAACCAAGAGGTTCTCAAGTTTGCTAGTTTCTCATCAAAGTAACTTCAAAATTTTTGGAAAATCATAAAATTTTACTAATTTTTGATTTCATGCAAATTTTGGCTGTTATGTTAAATTGTTTTTTGAAATACAAGTGAGTGGTCTTATAGCAAATTTTCTCAGCTTCCAACGAAACCAATATTTTGAAGCTAGCAGTTATAGTTTAGCCACAATTGGTCATTTTATGAAGTTAAGTCAACGCGTTTTTTAAAATCATAAAATTTGACCTTGTGGGAGAACGGTTGAAAATCGGACTATAGTTAATATGAAGTTTTTTGTTGGAAATTAGCTGTAGTACCACCTCCTTTCGGGAAGGGAGTTTTATTTTGTACACCCTGTATATATTTGTCGATACCTAATTTTTGAGAAAATTTAAAGCATAGAATAGGATTTAAATAATAAGAATAAGATTTATGTGCTTGGTTGTCAATATCTATTTTTAAGAAGAACATTTAAAACAAGGCATAAAATTAAAGGCTCGCTTTGCTCGCCTTTTTGTCTATGTTTATCAAAACCTCATTTTATAGCATAGAGTAAAGACATAATTAATATTCTAGGGCTCGCTACGCTCGCCTTTAGGTGCTTGTTTGGTACTAGCCAATTTTAAACTATAATCAAACTTTTACATAACGTTTCTAGGGCTCGCTGATATAAGTTTGTTTGTCGATACCTAATTTAGAAAACAAATTAAAACATAAAAAAAGATTCAAGGGCTCGCTTCGCCCGCCTTTATGTGTTTGCATATCATGCTTTCTTAAAATTATATAATAAAAAAACATACAATACTAGGGCTTGCTTCGCTCGCCTTTATGTGCTTGTTTGTCAATATCTTTTTTAAGAGTAACATTTAAAACAAGGCATGGATATCATGGCATCGCTACGCTTGCTATCTTGTGCATGTTTATCATTACCTTCTTAAGAGTATAAAATTAAAATAACCATACAATACTAGGGCTTGCTTCGCTCACCTTTATGTGCTTGTTTGGTACTAGCCAATTTTAATCTACAGAATCAAAACTTTTTCATAAAAATCTAGGGCGCGCCTTCGCTCGCCATTAAGTGCTTGGTTGTCAATATCTACTTTAAGAGGAACATTTAAAACAAGGCATAAAATCATGGGCTCGCTTCGCTCGCCTTTTTGTCTATGTTTATCAGAACCTCATTTTATAGCATAGAGTAAAGACATAACATAATATTCTAGGGCTAGCTTCGCTCGCCTTTAGGTGCTTGTTTGGTACTATCCAATTTTAAACTATAAAATCAAACTTTTACATAACATTCTAGGGCTCGCTTCGCTCGCCTATGTATATATTTGTTTGTCGATACCTAATTTTTGAGAAAATTTAAAACATAGAATAAGATTTGAAGGCTCGCTTCAATCGCCATTATGTGCTTGGTTGTCAATAACTATTTTAAGAGGAACATTTAAAACAAGGCATAAAATTAAGGGCACGCTTTCGCTCGCCTTTTGTCTATATTTATCAGAACCTCATTTATAAGCATAGAGTAAAAGACATAACATAATATTCTAGGGCTTGCTTCGCTCGCCTTTAGGTTCTTGTTTGGTACTAGAAAATTTTAAACTATAAAATCAAACTTTTACATAACATTCTAGGGCTCGCTTCACTCGCTTATATAAGTTTGTTTGTCGATAGCTAAATTTAGAAAAAAAAAATTAAAACATAAAATAAGATTCAAGGGCTCGCTTCGCTCGCCTTTATGTGTTTGCATATTAGTGCTTTCTTAAGAGTATATAATAAAAATAACATACAATACTAGAGCTCGCTTCACTCGCTTTATGTGCTTGATTGGTACTAGCCAATTATAAAGTATAGAATCAAACTTTTACATAACAATCTAAGGCTTGCTCGCTCGCCCATATATGTTTGTTTGTCGATGCCTAAATATATAGAAAAATTTAAAACATAAAATAGAATACAAGGGCTCGCTTCGCTTGCCTATATATGTCTTTGCATATCAGAATTTTTTAAGAGTATATAATTAAAATAACCATAATTACTAGGGCTCGCTTCGCTCGCACTCTTTGTGCTTGTTTGCCAAATTTTTACATTAAGAGAAAACATTAAGAAAAGGCATAAAATTCATGGGCTCACTTCGCTCGCCTTTTGTATATGTGTATCAGTTCCTAATTTTATAGCATAGAGTAAAGACATTTTGAGTAATAGCCGCCATTTTAAAAAAGCGAGGCATATTTGTGTTCTACCCATCGATACCTACAATTTGATACCACACATAATTTTCAAAAAAAATTTTTTTTTGGCGCGTGCGCGTATGTGCGATTTTGAAATTGCTAAAATTAACTTTTGAAACTTTTTTTCCGAAGAATTTCTATGGCCCGTAAAGGGCTTTTATTGGCTATTTTTCCCATATTTTTAAGGCTTCTCCTTATGCCTTAAAAGGGGGGGGGACAAGCATTTTTTGGTGGTTTTCGATATTTTTGGCGGGTGTAATATCCGCCATTTTGAAAAAGCGGTGCATATTTGTGTACTACCCATCGATACCTACAATTTGATACCACACATAATTTTTCAAAAAAATATTTTTTTTTGGCGCGTGCGCGTATGTGCGATTTTGAAATTGCTAAAATTAACTTTTGAAACTTTTTTTCCGAAGAATTTCTATGGCCCGTAAAGGGCTTTTATTGGCTATTTTTCCCATATTTTTAAGGCTTCTCCTTATGCCTTAAAAGGGGGGGGGACAAGCATTTTTTTGGTGGTTTTCGATATTTTTGGCGGGTGTAATATCCGCCATTTTGAAAAAGCGGTGCATATTTGTGTACTACCCATCGATACCTACAATTTGATACCCCGCATGATTTTTAAAAAATTTTTTTTTTTTGCGCGTGCGCCTATTTACGATTTTGAAATTGCTAAAATTAACTTTTGAAACTTGTTTTCCGAAGAATTTCTATAGCCCGTAAGGGCTTTTATTGGCTATTTTTCCCATATTTTTAGGGCTTTCTCCTTATGGCTTAAAAGGGGCGGGACAAGCTTTTTTTGGTGGTGTTCGATATTTTTGGCGGGTATAATAGCCGCCATTTTGAAAAAGCGATGCATATTTGTGTACTACCCATCGATACCTACAATTTGATACCCCACATGATTTTTTAAAAAAATATTTTTTTTGGCGAATGTGCGCATTCGCTTATAAATCGACAGATGCGCGTGTGAGATAGTTGGCTATATTTTTCCTGTTGTTGAATAAAATAGTTACATATGTATACCAAATTTTAACTTCCTAGCTATTGTAGTTCCTAAGATGAGAAATCGGACAGACTGACGCTCGACAGAAAGTATAAGGGTTTCGAAGATTATCTTCGAAACCCTAACAAAAAGACGATAAGTTGACTTATCCCCTTTATACTCAGAAACCCAAATGCATACTTTTGCAAAAGGGTATAACTCGACTTATGTCTTTTGTATTTATAATTTTCACAACTTATTGAAATCCATAGGGATAACTTAACTTATACCCTTTATACTAAATGTTTCTGTCCGAAATGTAAGATAACTCCTTTGTATTAAGTTAATAATTAAAAAACTAATTATCGTAAACTGACATTCGTTACACCAATCGATAGAGCTTCATTTGCTGATTCCAGCAATAGTAATAACTCAAAATCGGCATTTTTCGACTTATCACCTTTTTACTTTTTGGTATCCATATATAGTATGAATTAAAAACAAATAATAATTTTATTTAAAAAAATCGGGTACAAGGTACCTCGGAACTTTTCCTTATCACATCGGATTCGCTACGCTCGTCCTCACTACTCCGGACTCGCTTCGCTCGACTTCTGAATATACAAGTCAACAAATTTATAATGCCATAGTCTTCGAAATCATTCCGCTCTTCCTCAGCGGTCAACCACCCCAGCACTGACCACGCTCCATGCTGCGTAACTTTTATGATCCAATAAAAATGATAGATTTTCTTGTCGTATTGATACGAAACTTAGTTATCTTGTTTATTACGTCAAAGTATACTTTTGCATCGAATTTCAACTCAATAAGATTATTAACTGATTATTAACTGATTTTTAACATTTCTTTTTTAAATTTTATAACTTATTCAAGGCAAATTTTATAACTTATTCAAGGCAAATTTTATAACTTATTCAAGGCAAATTTTATGACTTAATCAAGGCAAATTTTATAACTTATTCAAGGCAAATTTTATAACTTATTCAAGGCATTCCATAAAAATTTAACTAATGCTGAAAATGAGATACAACATAGGACATATGTTAATCGTACACATACATGCGTACTTATCAATTCCATCGCATCATTTTTCCTCGTTTTATGAATTTTCGATGATTTTGAGGATTTTTTTGTGGGTTAATGACGTCATAAAACCATTATTTTCCTGGTTGCACAAATGCACTTATAGACTGATTTTTGTTTAAAGTTTCAACTCTCCGACATAAATACACTAGGAAGTACGATTATAATAGACACACACTCATACAGGCAAACAACTTATTGAAAACCACTTTGAAGTTCTTAAAAACACCTGTAGCGGATGATTCCGGTGAAATATTTCATTTATATATAATTTGTAATTTAATCATAGTAAACAGCTGTTTAGATATAAATAAACGATTTATTTATTTATTACATCTCGGTTTCGAAATTTTTCGCAAACCATATTTTTTCCTACATACGCAGGGAATAAATGAGGAAAAGTACGAATAATATTAATGATGAGACATTCTAGACGGATAATATTATTAATTATTTACTTTGTTTTGTCCAGCAAACGTCATCGTGTCATTTGTATGAGATGAATACCTCCACACTATAACAAATAGCATATATTTTAATGAGGATATAATGTGGATCATTAGAAGAGTATCATTTATAAAGATTAATATCTCTTAGCAGGATTTCACCTCAAATTTATAGCCGCTTTTCATCATCTCTCTCGTAGATGAGATAAAAATGTATACGACCTTTTTAATTTATCTGACACGCTAGCGCATTAAAATGAATTAAACGAAAATTTCAGGCATATTTCATTTTTTTATTTATTTAAGGATGGAGATAAAAAAATGTATTTATGAATACTAAAAATTTATTTTATTATTTTATTCTTTTTTTTTGTCTCGAATATTATTTAAGGTTAGAATTATGGAACATATTAAAACATCTCGACAAAAAAAATTAGTAGCGATTTGATAAATTCCGAAAATTTTAAAATTAGCCCACTATAAACATATTAAAATTAAATTAATAAATAGATTATTAAATCTTTAATATAAAAAAATGTTAATATGCCCTTAAGTTACTATTTTAAGATATTACTTTGACAAATGCTTAAAGCTCGTATTATGAAAAGAATTGATTAAAATTGGTGTTTGTTAAATCTTTTAAATTAATATTTTAACAACTAATATTTTTCTGCTTTGTTTTATTTCAGTAAAACAAATTCAACTACGCGAAACAATAAATATTTTTTTGTGAATAAGATTTCCTTTTGAATTTTCAATATAAAGGTTTGTTTCAGAATGAATCTATTGCTTGGTATATTTTAATGTATATTTTTAATCTAGAAATGTATTTCAAACCTTTAGTTTTCGTAAAAAATGTAAATTTTTTCGAGGAATATTTTTTGCATTGATTAGTCTTTTAAAAAGGCGCCTACACAATTTTATACTTTTTCTCATTTATAACTTAGGTATTTAGAAAAAGTATTGTGGTTTTAATAAACATCTGAAACCAGGTTTCAACTTAATCATCCGTTTTTATGTCCCTGGTGAGAGATTTGCACCAAGTTGTATGTCTATGTGTGTCTGTTATCATCAGAGCATCCCGTGTGTTTATGATAGAGAGATGAAACTGTTTGAAAATCAATAATTTTTATGACGCCATTATCCGTAATTTGAATTAACCATTTATTAGACCTATAAAAATACAATATAAATTAATAATAATAAGTTATTCCACTTAAGATGTAAATCAGAACTAGCTGTGGTTAAATTTACGTACTTTTTACGTTAATTGGTATTTTAATCAACACTTGTATTAATTTCAAAGTCATTAATGACTTTGTTAAAATAACTAAAATTCAAAAAAAAAATGGTCAAATTTATCGATTTTCAATTTGGTTACTTATGTACTCATATAAGAACAACAAATCTGACAATTTATGCATCATATAGGAAATATAAAACCGCCAAGTTGAGTTAACTTTTTAAAAAAATAAAATTAAAAATTATCCCATTTCATGTAAGTGCATCCCTTCATGTAATAAGTAGACTAAGTTTAATTCTTATATACATATACCGATTTTGTTAAATCACTAGTGTTAAGGAACATTGAGATAGATCGATAACTACTAGGAATGAAACTGATCTATCTTGTCTAATATATATATATATATATATATAAAATATATATATATATATATATATATATATATATATATATTATGTATATATATATATATATATATATTATATATATATATATTATATATATATATATATATATATATATAATATATATTAATATATATATATATATATAATATATTATATATATATATATATATAATATATATATATATATATATATATACATATAAATGTGTCAAGATGTATTTTGATATCAGGAGTTTATGAATCGATCCTCCACACCTTCTCATATTTATTTACGTTTACTCGTATTTACTGATAACTGATCATTGTATGCCTTCTTAAACTAACTAAGCAAGCGTGAGTATATTTGTACCAAATGTTTTTTAATTCCGCTTAAAATGTTGTCCTAAAAATCCTAGTTTATGCTAATAGTCAACATGTGTTAGCCAGTTTCCTTTGAAATGTAGAGGAACAAATAAAAGTGTTATTGCTCCTACTAAGAAGCATAACCTAAAAACTTGAGACAGAACTGAATCTATGAGGAAGAAAGCGAGCATTCCGAGAGATATTAGCCAGGCTAATATCTAGGATATACGCTTGCGGAGGTCCGCGCCAGAAATCATTTTGTGTTATGACTTAAGTCAGTGGTTAGTTTTTATAACTTTGGAGTTAATACTGGATATTATAAACTGCTTTACTTGTTAAAGAAAGGATTAGTATTAAGAATTATAATACCCAAATGAAATTCGTTCCCTCTGAAGGAAATTGTATATACCTGGGTGCAAAAGGTCATACTCTCGCTTTATTTAACTTCTTCGGCTTTGTCTCAAAAGTTAACCTTATAATTATCTCGGCTTTGCCTCAAAAGTTAACCATATAATTATTTCGGCTTTTTCTCAAATGTTAACCATATATTTATTTCGGCTTTGCCTTAAAAGTTAGCCATGTAATTGTCTCGACTTTGCCTCAAAAGTTAACCATATAATTATTTCGGCTTTTTCCTCAAATGAACCATTTATTTTCGGCTTTGCCAAAGTTAGCCATGTAATTGTCTCGACCAACCATATAATTATTTCGGCTTTGCCTCAAAAGTAAACCATATAATTATTTCGGCTTTGCCTCAAAATTTAACCATATATTTATTTCGGCTTTGCCTCAAAAGTTAACCATATAATTATTTCGGCTTTTTCTCAAATGTTAACCATATAATTATTTCGGCTTTGCCTCAAAAGTTAACCATATAATTAGTTCGGCTTTTCTCAAATGTTAACCATATAATATTCGGCTTTGCCTCAAAAGTTAACCATATAATTATTTCGGCTTTTTCTCAAATGTTTTTTTTTTTTTTTAAACAAGTTCTTTATTGGCAAAAGTATACAATATTTATTTTGTGTTAACCGGAGCCATATTTTATTTATTGGTTTGGGTGATTTGTGCTCTTTTATTTTTATTTTATTTATTAATTTTGTATTAAATTTGGTTATTTTTTGGGTGTGAGGGGTTTGTTTGGGTTAAGGATAATTTCCAATTTTTGGGTTTGGGTATTTTGATTTTTTTTTTTTTTTTTTTTTTTTTTTTTTTTTTTTTTTTTTTTTTTTTTTTTGGAGGATTTGCAAAAATGATATTTTTGATGGTGTTTTGAATAGGTTTGTATTGTAAAGGGATTTTGCAGAAGTGTCAAAGAGGGTTTCCTATGCAGTCTGTGGACTGACTTTTGATGAATCAACCTGGCATTTGCCTGTAAAATTGAGGGAAACCACAGAAAACCTCAATTAGGTTGATCGGACACGCGGGTCCTGGGTGTAAAGGTTATATTATTTTTATTTTTATTTTTTTTTTTTTTTACGTTTGGGGGTTTAGTTGTTAGGGTTCGTTTTCTAGATTTTTTGAGGCTAAGGGGAATAGTTTATTTTATTTACGAATTGAAGTGTATTTATTATATTTTTTAATTTTGAGAAGAGTAGAGTCTTGATTTTTTCAGTCTTGTCTTGGATGTCTTGAATTTTGACTTTCTGATATAATTTTGATCGTCTTGTATTTGGGACAGTCTAGTAGAATATGTTCTACGGTCTCGTCTATTGTGGGGCAGGTGTGGCATACTGGGGAGTCGCTTAATCCTATCTTGTAATGGTATTGTATGCATCTCGCATGTTGACTTCTTAATCGGTTAATTTTACGATATCTCCTCTTGTTAATCTTGATTTCCAGAACCATGGTTTGGCAGGAACTTTCTTGATGATTTCTTTGAAAGTTTTACCTTTTTCAGGTTCTTCGTGGAGTTTGATATTGAAGTCTTCTAACATTTTCTTTTTTGATATTGATATTATATCTCTTGCTGGTAATTTATATTCTGATGGTGTTGCTGGATTTTTCGCAAGATGATCAGCTTCTTCGTTTCCTTGAATTCCTGAATGTGCTTTCACCCATATAAAATCAATTTCCTTCTTCATTCTTGTTAATTCGCTTATTTCTTGCAGGATATGCATGCATATGTGATCTATTTTGTTAGATAGTGTTATGTTGGATAGTTTTTTTTAAGGATTCCTTGATTGTCGCAAGCAATAGTGTATTTGTTTTGATTATTTTGTAATGATTTTATGTATGTGAGTGTTTGCAAGATTGCTAAGCTTTCTAATGTGAATATGTTAGTGTACTGCGGGCATGAAAAACTTTGACCAATTTTCATTGTAAATCGTAATATGAGTAACCAGTTTTATCTTGTTGTTTTGATCCGTCAGTGAAAATTACGTAAGTGGTTTGTGGATGTAGGTTGTATAGTTGATCTTGAAAAGTTACGTTGTTGTAAGGATAAGAAAGTTTTGTATGTTTATAGAAATTGTTTGGTGGATGTGTTCAAAAGAAGTTTGATGGATTGGAAGTAATTTATTTTGGTATATACTTTGGTTGAGGTAAGGTTGTAGGAATTGGTAGCTATTTATAAGTATTGGGGGAGATTTATGTCGCCAATATCGATGATTATTATTTATTTTATTGGTCAATTTGTCAATAGTTGTCAATAAAGGGGATTGTTGAGAGTATAATTTTATAATGTGTTTGTCACTTAAATATTGTCTTCGTATGTCAAGTGGAGGTTCTGAGCATTCAGTATGTATTATTGTTATTGGTGTAGATTTGAGATAACCCATGCATATTCTTAAAGCTCTGTATTGCAAACGGTCTAGTTTTAAAAGTAAGTAATGTCTGGCATTGCCGTAAATGGGTGAGGCAAAGTCTATGCATGCCCTTATTGTTGCTCTATAAAATGTTATTAGTGTTTTTGGGTCACATCCCCATGCTTTATTACTGACCATTTTCATGATGTTAAGGTATTTTTCACATTTTAAAATTATCGTATGTATATGGTCTTTCCAAGTCAGTTTTTGGTCTATAAAGAGTCCTAAAAATCTAACGGTTCTTTTTCTTTTTATTCTTATATTGCCAAAATTAATTTCATCATCTAAAAGGACATTGTTGCGTCTTGTAAAGATGCAACATTCAGATTTGTCTTGGGACAGTTCTAACCCAGTGAGTCTTGTCCATTCTTGAATTTGTCTAAGTGAGTTAGTTAGGTCAGTAATCATGTCATTTATTTTTTTGTTTATGGTGTATATAAGTATATCGTCAGCAAATTGAAGTATTTTTACGGGAAGGGTGATAATTTCTTCCAGGTCAGAAGTATGTATTATGTATAAAAGTGGGCTTAAGATGGCCCCTTGAGGGACACCTCGTCTTGTTGTTCTACGTCCAATAGTTTGTCCATTAACTCGAAAAATAAGGATTCTGTCGGTAATTAATTTAATTACAAAACTTGCTGTTTGTTGTGGTATATCTAATCGTAACAGTTTGTGGTAAAGTACAGTTAAATCTACGTTATCATAAGCTCCTGTAATGTCTAGTAAAAGAGATAATACTGATTTTTGTTGAGTAAATGCACTATGTATGTCATTGGTTAATTGTGTTTGGCTTTCTAACGTTGATTTATTTTTTCTAAAACCCTTTTGTGAAAAAGCTAGTTTGTCATTAGATTCCAACCACCATTCTAATCTATTTTTAAGTATTCTTTCGAATGTTTTGAGCATGCATGATGATAAAGATATTGGTCTATAATTTGATGCTATGTCAATAGTTTTACCCGGTTTTTTTATCGGTAGTATTATGTAAGTACGCCATGAGTCAGGGATTTGTTGAGAAGTCCAAATATTATTGAATATTTTTAAGAGAATTTGTTTTGATATCGTTGGTAAGTGATGAATCATGTCATAGTGTATATTGTCAAAACCAGGAGCAGTATTGCTGTGTTTTATAGCAGCATTTAATTCAGTTATAGTAAAAGTATTGGTTAGTATGTGATTATCGTTGTTTGGGATATACGGTGGAATTTTGTTAGTCACTGACGGAGGGGCAAGTTTGTCCATGAAGTCTTCAAGCCATGGTCCTGTATTAGTATTGTAGTCGTTAGTTTGAGTTTTGTTTAATTTTCTAAAAGATTTCCAAACAGATGAAGGGGAATCTTTTGTAAAATTTAAGCTGTCACAGTATTTTTTCCAACTATTTTTTTGTTTACGTTTTAATGTTCGTCTAAATTTAGCATTTGCTCTTTTGAAATCAATAAAAGTTTGTAAGTTAGGGTTAGTATTATAGTTTTGGTAAGCTGTGTAACGATCGTCTTTGTATTGCTCACAAGTAGAGTCCCACCAATAAATTAAATTTGGATATGGAGTGGAGCTAATTTTTCGTATTTTTATTTCAGGAATAGATTTTTTGCATGCGTTGTTTATGTCCTGTATAAAGTCATCGTAAGTTGGTTGGAGATTGTTATCTAATCTATTTTGAGTCAAAGTTAGTAAAGTGTCATGGTATTCTGTCCAGTTAGCTTTGTTAATATTCCAGCGTCTTGCAGGGTATCGGTATATTTTGGGTATATTAGATGGGTTTGTTTCTATTATTATAGGAAAGTGGTTGGAACCATGAGGGTCGTCTAAAATGTTCCATGTAAAGTCTGTTGCTATGGTGTTTGAAGCTAGGGAGAGATCAATTGTAGAGTTGGTTTTTTGGTTTATTTTTGGAATTAGAGTTGGTTTGTTATCGTTAAGAATTATTGTATTTGTATCTTCAATAGCCTTCAGTAAATTGTCTCCTTTTAAGTCAGTGTAGGTACATCCCCAAGCAGTGTGGTGGCTGTTAAAGTCTCCTAATATTAGGTATGGGGTAGTTAAGGAATTGAATAAATTAAGCCATTGGTTTGTCGTTATTTTGTTAATTGGTGGGTTGTATAATGAAACAATATTTAATGTTGAGTGTTTATAAGTTATTTGTATTCCTATAATGTCTGTGTGTATGTGTGGTATGTTATGAAGTGGTTTGTATTGTATATTAGATTTAATTAAATATTGCGACTCCACCGCCCTTTCTGTCGTCTTGTCTGTTAAAAGATAGTAAATTATATCCTTTAAAGGTGATATTAGTTTGTTTGTCAACCATGTCTCAGAGAGACATGCTATGTCTATTGGATGTGTATAAGAGGTGTTCGAGAACGTGTTTTTATTATTTGCTGATCTAATGTTCCACTGCAATATCCTAAACGCCCGCAAGTTAAACTTGCGAGCATTCAGGATACTGCAGTGGTTGTTTGTTTTGTTGGGAGGCTTAGCCATGTTATGGTGAGTTAAGTTTAGAAAGTATTAAGTTTTTTATAGTATTATCATCTATATGAGTTTGAGTAATATTAGTATGTAATTTTAAATATGTTTTTGTAACTTCAGTTATAATGTTTATAATATGGTGTTGATTAATATCAATATTATAGTGTTCGGAAGGTGTCGATGGTTTATAGGGGTTTGACTGAATCAGTCCTCCCGTGTTTTGTTTAGGATTAACAGGGGTTTGGATGTACAGGTTGTTATTTGGGGCTGTATGATTAAGTTTTTGGCGTTTAGGATTTTGTTTGGGGATGGGTAAGATTTGCATTGGGTATTTACGAGTTTCAGTATTTATGATTGGGTTGGAAGGAGTACTTTGGGTCGGTTCAGATTGAAGGACTGTTGCGTATGTTTTGTTTGATATTTGTAGTTTTGCTTCACCAAAAGATATGTTATTTTTTATCATAGTCTGTTTGATATTTTTTTGGATTTTAAACTCGGGACAGTCTTTTAAGTTAGTTGTTTTGTGTCCTTGTTTACAGTGTATACATATTGGGGAAGTAATTTTAGGGCATGGTTGAATTCATTATTATTATTAGTACCGTGAGTTGAAGGGTTTAACCCGCATGTTTCACAGCGGGTGGAACCTTTGCAATCTGTTTCTTTATGTCCGAAACGCAAACAATTTAGGCATTGTATTACTCGAGGGATGAAGGGTTCAATTGGGCATCTAACAAAGTGTAGGTAGGCGTATGGGGGTAAGGTTTGTCCACGGACTGTATAAAAATAGATTGTGTAGGGATGAATTTTGGTGAATTTTTGTCTATTATTTTTCTTGTTATTCTTTTTACATTTATTAGTTTTATATTTGTGTTTTGGAATTGCATGTTTTCGAGGATTTCTGTTTCTGATAAGGATTGTTCAATTCCTCGAACAACTCCTTTTTTGTATAGAATTGACTTTGGGATAAATGTGGTATAGTTATTTTTCAATATTGGTGAAGTTATTAGTTTATTTGCATTGTCTCTATTGTTAAATGTAATTTTTATTTTATTAATTGCTATACTATTGATTTGTGTGATTTCGTTTGATTTGAATCCCAATGTATTATGTAAAAGTTTTCCAATAGTCATTGGATGGAGTCTAGATATGCCTTTATTTTCAGTGTTATTGTTTGAAAGTTGGATTATTACATGGAATGGACCCATGTCGTTAGTGTCAAATAAATCTGGGGTGTTTTGTATGTTTGTTGTTGGTTGGTGGTCTATTTGCATTATGTTATATTATGTATCATTACCTTATCTCCCACTCTCTTCTTGCATTTTGTTATTTCTTTTCCTTCTTTTTTCTTCTTCTTTTTTTACGTCTTTTGACTTCGGGAAAGGAGTTTTCAAGCTTAACTATGGGGTATTTACTTACTTTAAGGGCGGTTTTTTTTTTTTCTTTTTTTTGAATTTAAGCTGTCACTCCTGACAGCGTAATGTTCTCAAATGTTAACCATATATTTATTTCGGCTTTGCCTTAAAAGTTAGCCATGTAATTGTCTCGACTTTACCTCAAAAGTTAACCATATAATTATTTCGGCTTTTTCTCAAATGTTAACCATATAATTATTTCGGCTTTGCCTCAAAAGTTAACCATATAATTATTTCGGCTTTGCCTCAAATGTTAACCATATAATTATTTCGGCTTTGCCTCAAAAGTTAACCATATAATTATTTCGGCTTTGCCTCAAAATTTAACTATATATTTATTTCGGCTTTGCCTCAAATGTTAACCAT
Organism: Microvelia longipes; assembly: GCA_018340805.1. Lineage (NCBI taxonomy): Eukaryota > Metazoa > Arthropoda > Insecta > Hemiptera > Veliidae > Microvelia > Microvelia longipes. The sequence continues at coordinate 46,167,252 of JACMZG010000002.1, forward strand.
ATAATTATTTCGGCTTTTTCTCAAATGTTAACCATCTAATTATTTCGGCTTTGCTTCAAAATTTAACCATATAATTATCTTGGCTTTGCCACTGGAATTAACAAAAAGCGCATTGGTAAAGACTATTTTCTTCTTTGATGCTTAAATAACTATTCTTTTCGCGTCTCCTTATATGTGATTCTTTCCAAGTGCACACTTGAGAGGATATTTTTTCTATTAAAAAGCCATACAAGCCTACACAAAAATTCCCTATATATTCTTTTGCTAAAGATTACTACTTTATCTTTACTTTCCTTAACAAAAACTCACGCTTTTCTTAAAAGAACCCGATAAAAGCTTGAAAAAATGAAGGAAATAGGTTCTTCTTGTGGTAAAAAATGCCTTAGTGTGTTCTGACTTTTCTTTTTGGCTAACCCTTTACAACTAGAGCTTTTAGTAAGCCATTTGTAGCCTCCTTTAATACAAGTTTTACTCATCCCACTGCTAATCTCGTGTGCTAACGTTTTACTCCAACAGAGCTTTAAGTGTAACAACTACAAGCAGGATAAAGTGGATGAGTTAGAGCGACTAAAAGGAAATCATAAGGAAGTGCTTAGCTTACCTCTTAGAACAATTTATAGCTATCGGTTGTTGCTATAAAGCAATTAAGTATTTATTATACTCTTATTTATTGATACTTTTAAATATTATTATTAATGGTTATTTTATAGAACATTCGTTATTTTGTTTTCTTTTTTAAGAATGTTTTCAGCTTTTTTATTATTAATTTATTTTAAGAAATTTACAAAAAAATATAAATAAATAAATAAAATAATAACAGATAGCAATCGCACGCACGCGTAAAAAAGCTATTGCACGCAGAAAGTAAAAACGCATTTTTGTTCTTTTCTTAATTTATGCCGTATATATGTAAGGGGGGGGGGGAGGCGGTGCGGTCCTCAGCGCCGACGCCGCGTAGCGACCAAGAGGCCTAATGCCTTTTGTTTTATTTTTTACTAAGCCTTTTTGTAATTACTTTTCAATGTTTTTAGGTACTGTCAATTACATCTTAAATTGTTTATTCAATTGAATGACTTGATGTATTGTTAGTCTGATATGTATGCGTAAGTTTATAAAATACCCTATTTATTACTTATATTTCTTCTTATGTTTCTTTATTTCTTTCTTATTTTTGTTTCAGGTTCTTTTTTTTTTTCTTTTTATTATTGATTCTTATTTTTTTTTCTTTTTTTTTATTTGTTTCTTATTTGTTCTTTTTATTATTGTTTTATTATTGTTTCAGGTTCTTATTTTTTTCTTATTTTTTGTTTCTTTCTTATTTTTTACCACCCAACTTCATAGTAGTAAGGCGGGTGAGTTTTTTTTAAACTATCCTAAATAATTAAATGTTTTATTACACTTCATTATTTTATAAATGTATGGTGCAGTGTTGTTACGACCAGGGTGTCCCCGGATGGACTTTACATAACGATACGTGTAAATGACAAAAATGTAATTTTTCGAAAAAAAGTCATTCTTGAAAAAAAAGCTCCTGCATGTTTTCTAATTAAGATTTATCATATTTTTATTTATAACAGTAGACTTGCAATTTTTGATAAATGAACAAAGAGTAATTTAGGCTTGATTTTGACTTTTCAAAAATGATATTGTAAATTATTTTTTAAATAAAATTATCATTACTTAATAAGCAATATATATGGGAAAGGATTTACCTCGTTGGTTGCTCATTTGTCTGTAGTGACCAGCCAGCGCTACAGTCGTTTCTCTTGTGGACCAACTGTCACTGTTTACTCCACAATTTTTACGTAGGTTTTGTGATCGTTGGTGCGATACCTCAAATCATTTCCAAGTTGTGCATCTATTAAAAATTTGATGCTTTACTGCAAAGTGGTAGACAGAATTAAGGTGATTCAATTCGATGTAAACAAACCAATCGCAGTCGGAGGGTATGACCTGACTTTTTATGAATATTCTCTGACGTCATTGCAGGAATCGGTAGAGGCTTCTTCTGAATGCTGCACATTCACTTTACTGATCCCAGCAATGACGTTACCGCCGGACGGACCTAATTTGACTTCATTCATAAAAAAGTTCCAATTGAATCTCCTTATAAGTAAGTAAGTAAAGCTTATTGAGAAAAAAATACAGCATATACAAAAAACATAAGGAAACTAACCTAAAAATATTTTTTTTTTCCAAAAAGCAACTCCAGGGATTTTGAGAATCCGTTAGGAGGGGGTTTTATTATTTTTTTTTTTTTTTTTTTTTTTTTTTTTTATTAAATAATAAATAGTATAGTAATAATAATAAAATTAATAAATAAATAGAATTAAAAAATTAAATTACATGAATAAATTAATTATGCTTTAGAGACATTTTTTTGTATTAATTTAATTGACTAGAATAATTGCTAGGCATGAGCTATTGCTATTTATAATATCACAATCATATTTAACTAATATAAAGTATGATGACATTTAAAGTATATACTTGTTATATAATTATTTATTTAACCGAATCTCCTTATTAACTGTATCTGTTTAGTGTGATCGCAAGAATTTTAAATCTACTTATGATATGATACAGAAAGAAGGGTAGACCTAGTATCAAATGGGATGAGGAAAGTCAGCGAAAGAAAGTGCGTATGGCATAGAATAGCTTATGACAGGAACGAATGGCGAAGGTTAAGTAAGGTGTACTGTAGCGCTTATTTATACAAAAATTAAATAATTAATCTTTAAAGAATAAAAATAAATAATACAGTATTAATTAGAAGAAAGGAACATGAACCATAAATTGCAATTTAATATTTGTACTTTGATACAACTAAATTTTGGCAGAGGGATGATTGACACGATGAAATTGTGCGAGATACAATTTATATTGACACAATATATATTGTGCCAACTGTTCAAGTGTTGCGAAGCTTGGTGATATCAAATGTGTAAAGAAATAAATGATAAATTAAGTCTAGGATGAATAAATATAAAATAAAAATAAAAATTTTAATAATAAATTAAATAATTATAATAAAAGTGTATAAAATTTTAGTTAAATGTATTTAAAACTTATTTATTTTAAAAGTTTAGATGTAAGTGTTTTTTTTTTCTCAAATTAAATTTAAATTAAGTTTGCATGATATGCAGCTTCAACCCTTAAGGGTGCCTCGGCTAATAGCCGATTTGAAACTTGTTAATATATATATTAACATTGTCAATACGTACTAAATATATTGAAAATTTGTAAATTATTATTATTAACAGTTTTAATAAAAGGCTTATTTATTTATATTTATTTATATTTATGATATGATATATTATTAAATTATATTGCTAATATTCTAATAAACAATAAAACCTGAGAAAAATTGGGCTGTCAATTATGACCATTAGTGTTTTAATTTATTCGTGAAACCTGATTGTCTTATGCTTTTAGAATGACGAAGGATGTTTACTTTAATAAGGGTATACTATGTATCAATGATAATAAGAATTTTTAAACTTAATCAAAATCATTATTTAGTATATCCTTGGTAATATTTACCATTAGAAGAATTTTTTGATCTCACATTCAAAGTTTGTGTTTTGCGTGGTAAAGCAACTCTTAAACAAAAAAAACGTCTAGTTATACTTAAAGTATTATTTTAAAAAGTATTTTTTAACAACTTTGTCTGGAACTTATAAGAATTTTTTAAGCAATTTAAAATTTCAACGCCGTCTTTTGTCATAAAAACTTTTGAAGTTTTTATTACGTAATAAAATAGTTTTGAAAGAGCTTTTTAAACATTATTTGATTTAATACTGAAGTATTATTAAATTTAAAACTAAGTCTATGTATTGTTGAAACTTTTTTATCGAAAAATCGGGTACGGGGTACCTTGAAACCTTTTCTCACAACTTTGATTTTGGTTTCCTTGTTATGTTATGATGAAAGCTTTGAGTGGTATTATTTGGGGCTTAACCTCGGAATCATTAGGTTCTTTTGTTGGGAATCTTATCTTAAGATTAATAAAAAATTGGAAACGTAATACAGCAGGTAGCCATTCAAACAAATAATACGGAAAATATTCATGAATGCATTAAAAACCGGTGGTCTTTCTTGAAACAGCAAAAATGTTACTGTGCAGAGGATACGGGACGATAACCCGTATTCATAAATAGAGATTTTTCTGATAGAGCTAGTGTTGCGGCTTGAATATGTTGGTATCATATATACACATTTAAGCTGCAGACCATATGCTAACTGGAGAAGACTTACTACCAAGTTGTTACGATAAAGGTCGCTTAGTATGACATTTCGTATTTTCTTCGTGGCCAGTCAGGCCATTTGTAGAGGGACGTCTAATCCTTCAACCGACGAAGTGACGGTTAGGCACATTTAGAACTGGGTGACTGTAGCTTTTTAGCCTTTCTGTTCAGGAGATCAGCTAAGTAAAAGGCATACACTCTCTGGCCTCTCAGTGCGAGTTGTGCTCCGAGTGGAGAACAACTTCATTTCGCAGTACAAGCACTCAACGCAACGCCATCAGGGCTGTATCTCTCATTCTTTTTTATTAACTGTTATATTTCTTCCCGAAAGCACCTTTTTTCCGGGCCCTTCAGAGTTTGTAAGTGTTTAACGAAAAGGTATCTTACGACTCATAACTCGAGTTCTACTGCTGCAATTTAGACACTCGAGGTATCAATTTTGTTGTCTTTTGTCAAAAAGACACAGTCAGTACTTTTATTAAGCGCTATCAGTACTTGCATGGGTGACTCCCAATACTAGTCACGTGAAACGAAAATCAAACTTGCAGTTGAGTAGGGCCAGTATATAATTAACTCGACCTTCTGGTTAGATATTGTGGATGCTAACTATACTTAGTAAATAAAATAAATATATTTAAACTGCAAACTACTTTTATGCGTTTTAAAGTGATTATCCAATTCAAATTTGCGTCGTAGAACAAAAAAGGTAATCGTATTTCTGTGATTTCTTTATCCACCATGAAGAATTAGGGAGGAGGATCATTGGTAAAGTATTGACACCCAATTTTGAAGACTAATCAAACCACTTTGGCTTTCTCTCATTAGCCTTTTTTATCTTGATATTATCGCTTTTTGTATTATTACATGAATATAGTTATGGTAATATTATAATTTTTAAAGCATGCGTTCCACATAACATTCATGTAAGGGAATATCCCATTATACGCTATCTCAACAATAATATTCATGATGAAAAATGGCTGAATAAGAACTCCATATGATTGTCTCCAATATCCCAAGGGAGTAAAAATATTTCTTTCTATTATAGCATCTCTCTGAATACAAACCTAAAGTAAATCAATTTAGGCCTAACAATGAGATAAACCTAAATATGCTAATATTGAATACCTTCTGGTATAAAAAAAGTTTTTTTACTCCGAGATTGCGGTGTTAAAAAAAGCAATCTTAAACCATAAAACAATAAGATGAGGGTCTATTTTAACAGCTATATCTGTTAGAAAGGGCCTTTTCTCCTAAATGTATTGTTCTTTATGTTTATCTTTACCCTTCCTTTTTCCCTCCAAAATGTTATCAAAAGTTGTTGGTATGAATATCTAGTATTGAAAGAAATGGTATTCTTTCTCTCTTAAAGATCAGTAAAAGAAAAAGCTTTGGCAAGGTTATCTAGCAGTAACTCTAAAAGTCAAAATAACTCGTCGGTTTTATAGCAGGTTTTATCGGTCCACCGGGAACTCCTTTCAGCCTGCTTTTGTTTTTTACTCTTTTTAGCAGACCTCAAGTTTTAAAAGTAATCCTTGAAGCAATATTTTTCGCTTGAGGTTTTTGCTGTTTTTTTTTAGTACTCAATGCATAGTTTTTTAGTAAGTTCTTTTTTTAATGTTAACATACTTTTCCATCCCTCTAAGGAATGGAAGTCTTTTGAGGACAGATTACTCTTCAAGTTTAACTTTACAGAAAAAACTAAAAACTTATTTCTTAGTTTTTTTTCTGTCCTGAAAGTGTTGACGTTTTTACAGTCCCTATCAAGATATATTTTACTCAGTTTATAAAAACATTTTCAACACTGAATAATACATTTTTCAAATTATAAAAATAATAATGTATTCACTTATTTATTTATGTACTTATTTATTTGTTTTTAGCATGTTTTTATTTTTAGTTTGTATAATTTGTTAAATTTAACTATTGTGAAAATAATAGAAAACGAATAAGGTAGAAACTATAAGTAATATAAGATAAATCAGTTTATTCCGGGAATTTATATTTGTAAAAATTATGAAACAAAATGCTTTTTTTAAAAAATAGGGTGATATAAATTTAAAAACGCTTCGCTCGTCCTCAGAATATCTTTATTACTCAAAGTTTGAATCGGCATTACTTTGGTCCCTGAAAATATTGCAGTGATTAAAGTGTAACGTGTCGATTAAAGATTAAAGAGTATTACTGCAGCCATCCATTCGATCAAATAATACGAAAAATACTTTTGTTAATATTTACGAAGAGATAAAAAGCCTATAAACATACTTGCCAGCCTTGTTACTTTTGGCAAGTAAATTAGACAATAATTTACTTGTCTAAACTACAAAATAAAACAAAAGAAAATTGGACATTTACTTTTTGCAGTAAGAATATTAGCAATATTTTTTAGACCGGGTTAAAATTGGTTAACGCGATCTAAAAGTTATCTTTCGGGCAGCACAACTAGACCTTAAGTCCGATTTTCGTGCCAGGTTTAAACTTTCTTGCATAAAATCAGCAGTGTTTAAGCTTGAAACTTGCACACGGACATCATAAAGAAAACATTATATTAATATTGGTACACGACATTTGGTATTGGTGACCATTTCGAAAACATTGGCCAAAAAATTTGTTGTACCGATACTTATAATGAATTAGTAGTAGAAATGCAGTAGCTATTAAATTTTTAGTTTTTAATTTATTGGTCAACATATTATATACATATTTTTGTTATGATAGTTAATACGGTCAATACGGAGCTGTCATATGTAATTGAAAATCGAAAGTTTAATCATTTGCGATAATTCAACGTCATTAAACTAGTGTAACTCCTTGTCTCATTCTCCGGCGCGTTTCGGTAGTATAGAGCCATAGTTTATCAAATAGCAACCTACCCTCTAAGGTATTTATCTATTCAATCCTTTTACTAGTGTTCATATAATCTGTCATTTACTAAAGTAAAAAAAAAAAATCAAAACAAAACATTCCATTCCCCTTCCATAGGGGTCTGGATAAAATGTCTCAACAAAATAAGGCATTACCAATGGATACTTCCTCCAGGAAAACTGTACAAAAGAGACCAAGATCAACTAATTCATCTCCAGCTCGAAACCAGTCACACTCCAAGCCAAACCAAAATACCAATACAAAATCACCTCTTCCTTCTCCACTATCAAAGTATCCCAAAACAGCCCAAGATAAGGCAATAAACAAATTCACCACACCAAATCCATTTAACGTCCTTGAAAATGAAACAAATATGGATTCAGACCAGCCTATCCAACAACAAGAAGAAGAAACTCCCGCTAAAAACCCAGACCACCCCTCATTCATTTAAAAAACATAGGCAATTTTTTGGAATTTGCTAACAAATTTAAAACAGAACTACAAAACGATGACTTTACTATTAAATCAAAGCTTAAGGACATAACCATATTAACAAAACTGCCGAATCATACAGAGTTGCTATAAGATATCTTAAGTCAGAAAATATGAATTCCACCACTATCAATTAATAGAAGAAAAACCTCTTCGGGTCGTAATAAGATACCTCCATTTTTCAACCCCAGTAGAAACAATTAAAGAAGAATTGACCAATAAAGGATATGACGTAATAAGAGTAACTCCAGTCATAAGCAAAATTAACAAACAACCGCTTTCCCTGTTTTTCGTTGATTTAACTAAGGACAACGAACAAAATCAAAATATATTCGATCTAAAACGATTATTTTATTCAGAAATAAAAGTTGAGGAGCCTTACCGACGAAAAGAGTTAGTACAATGTACAAGATGTCAAAACTATAACCATACAAAGCATTATTGCAACTACTCTCCTAAATGTGTTAAATGTGCCGGATCTCATTTATCATCAACTTGCACCAAACCGTCTACAGAACCTGCTAAGTGTGCTCTTTGTTCAGGGGAACATCCAGCTAATTATAGGGGCTGTATGATCCATATTGAGCTGCAAAGACGCCATCAGCCAAAAAATATACTACCCTTTTCCCGCTCACAGCACCAACCAGATTCATATCTAACCACAACTACACCTCAGGAAACAATAGAGCCCTTAGAATTCCAGTCAACCGATCAGGACTTCCCTCCTATCCAGACTGAGACTGAAGAATATGCTTATCATAACTCTGAAACAAATAGCTATGCTCAAGCTGCAGGGTACCAGCAAAGAACTCTACTACGGACTTAATCACTTCAAAAAACAGACATCCCACGCCAATTCGACTTTCACCACGCCTTCTCATCAACAACAATCACCAAACAGACCATCATCATTGCCACTGCCAAGAACTTCACAACCTCGCCCTCAACGCTCCTTCGTCCCACCTCCATCCCCTTCTAACGACATCAATAGTATTCTTGTTCTTTTTTATCTGATTTTAAACAACTTATTACTCCCTTATTATCGCTTTAACTACATTAGTAGAGCGTCTTCTCCCAGTGGCCTCTACATCATGACCTCCTCAACAGTTCATCACTTATCATCCTATTGTGGAATGCCGATGGCATTACTTCACGCCGAAATGACCTTCACACACTTATCACAGAAAAACACATAGACATAATACTTCTCACAGAAACTCATTTAACAAATAGATCATACTTTTCGCTGCCAGGATACAAACATACCGTACAGACCACCCAGGAAACGCTGCTCGAGGTGGGGCAGCAATCCTAGTTAGAAATTCTATCCCTCACTATCAATTACCTAATAATTCCACTCCTCAATTCCACTCCACTGCTATCACAATCCAATCAATTCCTACTCCTTTTACAATAGCTTCAGTGTACTGTCCTCCTCGTCACACACTTACTATCGATCAGTATCTGACCTACTTTCGTTCTCTAGGGAATAACTTCATTGTTGGAGGAGACTGGAATGCAAAGCACCCAGAATGGGGCTGTAGAGCCCAAAATCAAAGAGGCATTGTTCTCCATAGAGCTCTTTCACAAACCAGATATATCGTAACAGCACCTGAAGATTATACTTATTGGCCAAGATCCCACAATTGCCTTCCTGATATTTTAGATTATTTTGTTTCCTCCTATCCTCTTCCTCCTCATCAAATAGCATCTCTTGTCCAAGACTTGTCATCTGACCACGCTCCCGTCTACTTAGATTTGTCTATCACAACAAATAGCATTCTTCCACCTCCTACCTTAACACTGGTCCAATGGACTGGGATAAATTTAGACATTTACTTGAAAACAAACTTGATCTTAAACTACCTCTAAAAAACAGTAACGACATAGACCAAGCGGTGCAAACGCTAACCACGGCGATACAGACATCAGCGTGGGAAGCAACCAAAAGAGTAACCATAAAGACTCATAAAAACAGTGACTTACTTTTACCAATTGACATTAGACAACTTATTAATGACAGACGACGAGCAAAAAGAATTTGGCAACTGACCAAATACCCTTCAGACAAACGAACGTTTTACCGACTTAACAGAACACTTCAAACTCGCCTGATTGAATTTAAAGCAGAACAATACAAACTATTTACATCAACACTTACTACGGACGACAAGTCACTCTGGTATACAACTAAGAAAATCCTTAAATTTAAATCTTCTCCCCCTCCTCTTCGACTACCAGACGGACAGTGGGCTAAATCCGATCAGGACAAAGTTTCACTGTTCGCCTCCCATCTGAGTTCCATTTTCACTCCCCATCCAGATCTTGATCCCCAGCACACTGCTCAAGTTATTCAAGATCTTGACACTCCACTTCAACTATCCCCCCCTCCTCCAGCTTTCCATCCCTCCGAAGTAAAGAACACAGTCCTTAAACTTCCTTTAAAAAAGGCCCCAGGATTCGACCTTATTACAGCTAAAGTACTGAAACAACTTCCTCGAAAAGCATTCCTCTTCCTCACATACATATTTAATTCCATCCTCCGGACAACTCACTTCCCTTCCTTGTGGAAACATTCTATAATAATAATGATCCTAAACCAAATAAACCTCCAGATTCACCATCTTCATATCGTCCCATCAGTTTACTTCCCATCCTTGGTAAAGTGTTTGAAAAGCTCCTATTAAACCGCCTAATGCCTTTTATTCATTCCCATATCCCTTCTCATCAATTCGGATTTAGATCCTTTCATTCCGCCATCCAACAGTGCCATCGACTTGTTGACATTGCATCCTCAGCTCTCGAGCGTAAGCAATATTGTCCTTCTGTCATGCTTGATGTCGAGCAAGCTTTCGATAGAGTATGGCACCTGGGCTTGTTGCTGAAACTCAAGAACGTTCTTCCGTTCACTTATTTCCTCATTATTAAGTCCTACCTTTTCCGTCGTACCTTTCAAGTTAAGTACAAAGATTCCTTCTCCGAAATTTATGACATAGAAGCTGGAGTTCCACAAGGAAGTATCCTTTCACCAGTCCTTTACGTCTTTTACACTTCAGACCTTCCTGAACATCCATCTACATCAGTTCTATCGTTTGCAGATGACAAAAAATATCATATCAGTCCATAAAGATCCCGTTCAGGCTTCAAATAATATACAAGACCATCTTGATTCCTTAGAACATGGTTTAGAAAGTGGAGAATAAAAGTGAATGCTCAAAAAAGCATTCACTTAACATTCACCCTCGACGCATTTGTCCACCCCTATTTCTCAATCAGTCTCAAATTCCTATGTCCACCACTGCACGTTACCTTCGACAGCAAACTAACATGGGCACATCACACTAAAACGTTTGGAAGGGAACCGTCGTGTCGGAATCCTCCAACGTTACTCGATAACAGGTCTAACCTTACACTAGATAACAAACTACTCGTTTACAAAAGCATAATAAAACCATCATGGTCATACGGTGTTGAAGTATGGGGTTCCACGAAACCATCAAATCTCAAACGTATTCAAGTCCTTCAGTCAAAAGTTCTCCGCAAAATAGTTCAAGCTCCCTGGTTCGTATCTAACTTAACCATCCACAATGACCTCAAAATTCCGTTCGTCAAAGACATTGTTTCCTCTCGATACAATTCCTTTCATTCCAAATTAGATTCCCATCCTAATCCTCTTGTCCAAACCCTACATTCCAGAACCATTCCTTCCAATCCTCCACGGCGCCTTCGACGACAGTGGCCGCGTGACCTTCTTTTATAACCAATATTAATTTAAATTCAAAAACGCAAAACATTTCAGAAAATTCAACTATTCAAAAGTCAACTAATTTAGTTCAAGCCAAATTTTTATATTATAAGTAAAATTTCAGCATTTAAAACCTAACCACGCCAAGGAGTATCACCACTGGGTGATTCCTCCTATCAAGACCGCCAAGTCACTTTTCCTAACATTAGCACTATGTCAAATACATTTATTGTAGACAATAATCAATAAAGTTAAAAAAAAAAAAAAAAAAAAAGATAGTTAAAATTAGTCAAAGTTTGTTTACACCTGTCGAAATCATGATATTTTACCGAATAAGTTTCAGTTTATTATATCATATGATAAAATATTAAATACATAGATAAAAAATATAGAGCTAATATTTTTAAACAGATCAAAACTAATAAAAAATTAGGCAGCCAAGTTTGATAAAGCTACGGTAAAAATATACTTCTGCTTAATTTCAACTTATTTGGAGTATTTTTAATTTAAAAAAAATAAGAAGAAATAAAACTAAATAAGTTTTCGTCTCTCCACTCATTATAATTACTAAAAACAAAGTCGACTTTCAACCGTTAACGGTCATCATCAGTGTCGGTGATTATTAAAAAAGTAGATCAATATGTCTACCAGTGTGTCTAATGGTACAAACTTGACTTGTCAAGTTTGTACCATTTTGTACGGTTGAAAGTCGGCTTTGTTATAAGTAATTATAATGAGTGGAGAGACGAAAAAAATTGTTTAGTTTTATTTTTTCTTATCATAGCACTCCACAGCTCAATCCATCATATTTAAAGAATCGTAAACAAGTAATTTGATAAAAATTTTACTAAGTCTGATAATAAAATAGATCTTGGGACTTATATTAGCCTAATAGATAGCTACATGCGAGCCAAATATCAATCGTATTGTAAAATTTGTTCGCGTTTTATTATTTTTTGAAATTTTTGCTGTCATTATTACGGGTTGATGACGTCATTATAAAATGAATTTTCTGATAGCACAACAACACCTATAGACTGATTTTGTACAATGTTTCCATTTTCTAGCATAACCCTGATGTTTAATTAAAAAAACTAGATTAAATTTAATTAAAAAAATAATTAAATTTAATTAAAAAAAATAAATTTAAAATTAAAAAAAATAAATTTAATTTAAAAAAAAATAAATTTAATTTAATTAAAAAACTAAATTAAATTTAATTAAAAAAATAAATTAATTTAATTAAAAAAAACTAAATTAAATTTAATTAAAAAAAACTAATTAAATTTAATTAAAAACTAAATTAAATTTAATTTAAAATTTAATTACAAAAAATAAATTTAATTTAATTAAGAAAAACTAAATTAATTTTAATTAAAAAACTAAATTAAAGTTAATTAAAAAAAAAATAAATTAAATTTAATTAAAAAGAAATAAATTAAATTTAATAAAATTATAATTAAATTTAATTAAAAAATAAATTTAATTTAATTAAAAAATTAAATGCAATTAATATATGTATTATCAACCAAAACATTATATTCCCTAGCATAAATACACTGGGAGCAGCGATGATAACAAACATACACACAAACACACACTCATTTAGACAGACAACTTTGTAAAGAACTACTTAGGATGTCTTAAAATACATTAAACGGATAATTCCCATGTCATCCCGGTTTCACATTTTTTTGCATTGCCAATACTTTTCCTTTATACTTTTAGGAAAAGTAAAAAATGGAAATTACATTTTTCTTATTTCATACCTTTATCTCCGCCCTGTTGTACGTAATAAAATTAAATAATCTACGGATACATACATGTACTACCCATTTTAGTGAAAACATTTCTTAAGATTTTTTCATAAAAAGGCCACTTTTATGGTCTTAAAGTGTTCTTTTTGGCCACATTATGAAAAAGTGTTTTTTTTGGGTACGAGTTTCATCGTACAATTTGTTTTGCGATAATTTTTCATTTTAAAACAAGCAACATGTCAAGAAGAGACATTGTCTGCATAAACAGATTAAGAAGTCAACATGCCAGATGCATTCAATATCACTACAAGATTGGGTTAAGCGACTCCCCAGCATGCCACTCCTGCCCGAAAACAGACGAAACAGTAGAACCCATCCTACTAGACTGCACAACATACAAGACAGAACGGACAAAATTATATCAAGATGTCAAACTTCAAGATATTCAAGACAATACTGAAAAAATCAAGACTCTGCTCTTCTCAAAATTAAAAAATATAATAAATACACTCAAATTCCTCAAAAAAAAAAAAATCTAGAGACCAAACCTTAACAGTTAAACCCCCAAACGTAAAAAAAATAATAACATACACCCAGGACCCGCGTGTCCGACCAACCTGATTGAGGTTTTTCTGTGGTTTCCCTCAATTTTACAGGCAAATTTCAGGTTAAATCATTAAAAGTCAGTCCACAGACTGCATAGGCAACCTTTTTGAAACTCCTGCAAACTACCTATACAATATAATCCTATTCGAAACACCACCAAAATACCTTTTGACGATCCCCCCAAAAAAATAAATAAAAAAAAATAAAAATTCCCAAACCAAAAAATATAAATTTATCCTTGACCCAAACAAACCCCCTCACACCCCAAAAAATAATCAAAATTTATACCACAAAAATAACAAATAAATAAATAAAATAAAGAGGCTCAAATTACCCTAATCAATAAATATAATATGGCTCCGGTATACACAAAATAAATATTGTATTACTTTTGCCAATAAAGAACTTGTTTAAAAAAAAAACAAGCAACAAATTTTATGAGGAGTAACTTTTTATCGAAAAATGATTTTTTTGTCATTTGCACGTATGCTCAACCCAATCCGTGGACATACTGTATATGCAAATTAAAATGATTATAAATAGTAATTTTCGATGCATGTATCCTTGTTATTTATGCAATAAATGGTTAGTTATTTATTTACTGTATATATATTTGATCTGTGAGTCCCCTCATTCTAAATATCCACCCCTGTTCTTTCTCCTCCATGACCCTAAACTCATAAGGTCATTTTTCTTATAAGGAAAATTCGCTTATGAATGTATTCAATAATTTTTACCCAAATTTTTTAAGACAAATGTTTTTTTTTTAAAAATTGAAACGATTTTTTTTAACCTATCAATAAATTTTATTTTTCCTCACCTCCCATCCAAGGTTTATTTTCATAACATTTACATTTTATTTAATTTATGTGTTTGTAGATGTGAATATAATAAAATATTTAATATTTATTCTCAAATACATTTAAAAAGTGGAAATTTTTATTATTTTGGGAAGGAAATATTGAATGGAGATAGAATTTATTTTGTATTGATACGTTAAGCATATCATGTAATAACATAAACACTGTATTGATTCAAATGTTTGCTTTTCAATTTGTTTATTTTAACATTAACCAAATATCCGGAGGATACTAAATATTTTTTTATATTAACAGACAGGACATAAATATTTTTATCTATTAAAAATATTGACAATATTATAAAAGAAAAAAGTCGTAATTTCAATTCGCGTTGCTTTTTTAGCGAATTTTCATTATGAAAATGACGCTTATGAGGTTGTTCGGATGACGGAAGTTGAGGGTGGGAGTGAGCGGAATCGGTTCCTATTGACTTCCTGATAACAAAAATATATGTCCGAAAAAAGTTTATATATATATGTATATATATATATATATATATATATATTATGTAATGTAGAGTTTCTACCCTTTCGTATGGCGAACGATAACTCTCGAAGGCGTTCTCAAATTGAAACGAAACTTTGCAAATCGCGAGATGTCGAGGAGGTTACGAGGCCTATTGTTTATAAAAAACATTATGACGTCATCAACCAAAGTTATGACGTCATGAAAAAAAAAATTTTTTGAAACTTGAAATGGCTATAAAACAAGGTATTTCGTGTTTAGGTAGACGGCTAGCTGAATCGATTAAGACCGATTTCAGCTCAATCGAACCATCACAAATGGCGCAAACGGTATACATATATATATATCTTGTATATATGTATAACGTCTAGGTCAAAGACTCGTACGATATCTGTTGGGTTCAGTAGTGTTAGAGGGTCGTGATATAGTATAAAAGAGGGGCCTCTACCTCTAGCTCCATCCTGGTAAGCCTACTGTCCCAGAGAGACAGGACAAAAATGGCTTCCACTAAACCACGCCGAGCTAAGCAGGCCCGTAAAGCGGAAGAACCTCGAAGTAGTCTTTATATGGTCGAAGTCATTCTAAAACGATTGCGACCGGTTTCAGCTCAATCTTAAGTGACGGAAACGGCATTTTTATTTAAAACTAAAATCATGAATATATTTTGTTTATAATTGTCGCGGCCGCCGCTAGGTTTATTTTTATCTATATTTGTTTTGTTTTTTTTTTGTAATGTTTTTGTTTTGGACAACACTGTCAGGAAAGAATTATGTTTGACGTATTTTATTCTAGTTTTTCGATTCGTTTCAAGATTTATTAGTTTAGACAGTAAAATATTTTTACGGGTTCTAACTAGGGTTCAAATGGGTTTTTTACGGGTTCTTGTTCGATTATTGTTCGCGAAAACGGGACGTTTTATGTTACAGTTGTTCCTTCTTCATATCAATACTTATATCAATAAAACTCTGTGAAAGTTAAAGCTGTCTGACTTTAAATTTGTGTAGCTAGAATGAATTTCGTGACGATTGTTGCGCGATTGCCGGCACAATAATGCTTCTTAATTTTAATATTATAGCATACTATTAATAATAGAGTATGAATAAAATCTCAATTAGCAAAATCAAATTGTGAGAAAGCCTCTCAGGCCCGCGAGGCGGGCCTGTGTGGAAAGGCTGTGAAATTCGCTAGATACATGGCAAAATGCCATGTAACAAGAACAACACATAAACAAACCAACAACAATGTGGCCGCGAAGCGGCCACAGGGAGGCCCCCGGGCCGCGAAGCGGCCCGGTGGGCCTACGCCGTGGAGCGGACGAGGCGCGAAGCGCCGAGGCCGCGTAGCGGCTACGGGCCGAAGGCCCGTATTTTATGTATTTAAACTTACCTAAAAGATCATTTAAAATTTTTATTTTAATTAAAAAAATTACATTTTTTTTAATTTCCATGCCTTTATGTTTTTGGTTTGAGAGAAAGACAAACATGACTTCGTTTACAACCTAACAACCATGTGTTGTAGAAGAAAGTTGGTTTTTGTCCAAGATACAAGAGTAACAACTCTTAAAAAATGAAATAACTTGTAACTTATAATTTTAGATAAAAGTGAAACAATTTTAAGCGTAGTAAGACTGAAGTTAACCTACACAACTTAGCTGTAAAATAATCATTTTCGTAAACAATTAACTTTTAGCGAATTTCCGGAGAAAAAAAGAGCTTACGAGATTAGAGTCATGTTTTTAATATATGGTATTTTCACATGACAAATATTGATTCCAATAGTAGGCTATAATTTGTTTGTTATGAGCTCAAATGCCTCCAGTTAAAGTTTAAAAAATATAAATAATATTTACTCTGAAAACTATAATTTTAACAAATTATCAAGAGTATTGGTGTTTTTGCAACTGGCCATAATACAATTTTCATTTATTTGAACAATTTATATTCAATTGTATTGGTTGAATGATTTAAATATGGATTGTACCTATATATCTGCGGGTTTAGGATAACCACGTGGTAACAGGTGCGACCTCAAACTTAGGAAGGATGAGCCCTTGCGGACAAATGGAATTTTATTCCATTCGGAAAGCAATCTCCCGCAATTCTATGGGTTTATTCAAAAATATCTCTGTTTTGTTTGTAATGTTTTGATTTTTAAAACAGTTCATAAAAAGAAAGAGGTGGGTGGAGATTTTTTAGAATTTAATCTCCCATTTTATAATATGAAGTTTTTAATCTAAAATTAAAAACCCTTTTTAGATTTTGGTAATGGTTAGTGTCGATTAAACATCTGTTTAACACATACATATTCTCAAATTAAGGTTTTATAAAGGTTTTACGTGTTTGACGAATTAGGTTTTCTCCTTTTCACACCGGTATATATTTAGACATGAAAAACATGCAAGCTGATATCTAAACACGCGCTAGAATTAGGAAAGCACATTAGTCTATGTAGGAGACATATCCCACATGCACAACTTTAGCATAAAGACATGTTTAAAAAGTTTTGAAAATTAGATGTTCCTTTAAATGTTTACTTAGACAAAGGTAATTACTGGGTAGTTTACATGTTTGTGGTGCTTTTACTTCAGCATGTTTTACTTTCTTGTATTTTTGAAGAGAACAATGATGCTTTTTTATTTTAGTCAAAAGTATATTCAACATAATATTTTTACCGATTTTTCTTTATGTTTATTGAACATAGCAACCTATTGGGTTCATAAGTGTATTTTATTCATATTATAAGTTTCTCATTTTGCCTTTTATTTTTGATTTCCAGCATTTTATCTTAATTCGTTTTCTATAGTATATATTTGGCTAACCTCTCTATAGTATCACCCAAACAAGTTTAGCTTAGATCGCGGATCATAAAAGAACTTTTATTCAATTTTTTAATATCTTTCACTTTAAGCTTGTTCACTTTTCCTCGCCCACTGCTATAAGAAAAAGTATTGAGTTCACCCTCGAAATTTTAAACCATAATATAATTATGGGTTTCTGGCACGTGTTCCAATCAGTAAAATCGTACAGTAATTATTGTCCTGCATATTAAGTTTTACCTTAAATTTGAAAAAGATATAAAATTCAAGTATTCAAATTATTTAAGAATTTAAGTTCAGTTTTAAGTATTTAAACACCATTTATTTGTTATAATAATTATTTATTCATTTTTTGTAGTGAATTATTTTATGTATTTCTTTAATTAAAAAAACACTACGGCTAGTGAGGTTTATTGCGTTCTAAACAAATAATAATAATAAAAATAATATAGAAAAAATGATCTTACATGGCGGTAAAGTCTAGTAAAATTATCTACTATTATAGTACTACACACGGCTAAAATCAGTTGACAGGGCGGGAAAATAGTGTTAAGGAACCAATATGATTAGCCTGATTTGAAATTGAGGGCGTGGTTTAACATCCAGGAATAACCTCATTGTCGCCTTTGCATTATTTTCCCACGCTGTCAATTGATTTTAGCCGTGTGTCGTAGAATATATTTCTTCTATGACTGTAAATTTATTTACCTTATTGATAAATATTAAGTAGGCGATGACATTTTTATAAAGTTTTATCTTAGCAAAAATCTATACGTTATTTTTTATATTTTATTAAAGACTTTAGTTTCTTTAAGAAAGTAAAAACGACATCGAAGCAAAATTCACTGTAGGAGTTTTTTTTTATAAAAAAAGTTTTTAATATTAAGAAATGCTAGATTTGTTCCTTTTCTACTGTTTCATAAAAAAATAATATAAAATAGAAGTTAAAAAAAAAATCTGAGTTTTAAGAAAATCAAATCTACCAGAGAATTTTTAACTTAAAAAGAAAGACACCTAAAAAAAGACAAAAATAATATAAAAATCCTTTATCTCCAGCCCCAAAATGTTACGATTTGGAGAGATGAACATTTGTCCGGACGTTTCTCCTGTATAGGAGTAAAGCTTCCAAAATCCTAGTGAAAAAAGGCTTGAATTGTCCATTCCGGCAGGGCATTTAGAGAAAATTGGATAGATAGAAAAGATCTGTACAACTCTTTTCTCTTTCCTCTTATACAGTATTTTTCTTTTATTTTCCGATATGCCTTTCATTTACATCTTCACCTAGATCTAAAGGTAATTTCATCCATAAAAAATAAATTGCCTGCCGCTTCACTTTCCATTACGTCAGAAAAATAACAATAAAATTTAATAAAAATAACGTCAAACACTTAAAGTGAAATAAGATTTTTTTTATTTATTTTATTAATTCATTCTCTTTTTTGAATAGTTCACAATGGTATGAAAGTAACGACGTTAAATTTCGACTTTTTATCTTTTTTTATTTTTTTTTGTTCGTCAAAGTAGTCGTACTAACAATCAAGTTTAAAAACCACGAAGTAAATAAAGTCAAACTTCACTGTACTAAGACTAAATGTAGAACTTCATCTTCCTTTTAAAATATATATTCTGTGTACTAACGGTAACAATATAGTTGAATCTGATAATCTAAATAATATCGTGGCAGTGTTTTTATATTTTCTGAATTATCCTTCCATGGCAACCATGCATTTTTTCGATCGATTTCTTTGATTTTGAAGTATGAAATTTGGTTTTAGGAATGTTAATGTAAAAGTTCCTGCATTATCCACTTTAAATTATTTCTTAGATTAGCCAAGATAGAATAATAAATACCTTTAGCTGCTGTGAAGTTGTTTCTGCCTAGCTCGCCATAAACAGGTCTTACAATAAAATTTTTAATTAAATAAAACACAGTTATAATCAAACATTGGAATTCATTACTGATATAACCTTTTGTTTGTTCTGTAATAGATTTATTTGTATATTGATTTTTAAAATGTTCAACTTGGCTGAAATGTCACTACTGTTAGTTTTTATTTTTTCATTTTGGACTAATGATTTATTTATTTGATATCATGATTTGTGTCTTGTTTTCCTTTAGTCGTGTTATGATTGTAAAGCCTTGTAACTGTGTCATTTTGGTGCCTTTTAAAAGTGCCTCTGGGATCTTGTAAAAAATGTTTAGTATGTTATTAATTTATTGATCATTACATGTTATTTAAAGTTTTCCTGTGAATTCTAAATTTGCTAGACTTGTTTAAAGTCTTTTTGACCATTCCAGAGTTTGGAATAATAGTGTTAAAATAGTTCTAGTTATAGTACTAGATTAATAAAACTAGTATATAATAGAATGGGATTAGTATCAAAAACTATACTTTTATTACACTGCTATATTTGTGTTTACTGGAAATGAAATTTACATAGAATATTGCTTTATTTTCAATAATTTATAGAAATGGATTATGTTAACTATTGTAAGCTCTGGGACTTGTAAGTATGTAAGGCCATAATAAATCACAATATAATAACACATATGTCTGCTGTAATTGTAGAAATTCCTATGTATTAAAGAGGATATATAATGTCGGGATATTTCCCTCTATATCGCTTTAGAGAAAGGTAATATCCAGGTATGATAGAGTGTTGTCATAAATATCCTATAGTTAAAGCCTTTTTGCATAGTGTGAAGGTCGGGGTAAAACTTGGATGGACACATAACAAGCCTTTTCCAGGTGAAACCAGGAAAATATAGGAGGGCTTTTGAAATGAGTGATGCATATCGTATCCTTTTGTTAGTTATGAAATGCATATTCATAACCTTACCTTTAGGAAAGGAAACATTCAAAACCTGCTTTTTACCTTCCTGAGATTTTAAAGTAATAAATACTAAAAACCTGATTCAGCCTTGTTTACTGAAAAACTTGAAATTTATTCATACACAGCGCATTTCTTATGATCGTAAATCTTAGAGCTTTTATTTTAAAATGGTTATCAACACGCGATTGTCTCGGTGCAAAACTTAAGCTGGTTATGTGAAAACGACATGCACTTCTAACTGTCAATTATAAATATAAAATGAAAGTAGATATTAATATCTGACACTCTATTACGACGTTTAATAGTTTTGAGATCTTACTTTCTTATAAAAAAATGAGTATGGAGTTATTTATTACGTAAAGGTATTCATTTGTGCTGAATTTCTATTCAATTGGATTATTTTCCGATGTTTTACATCCTTTTAAAAAAGCGTACACAAGTCATTGAAAACAAAAATTGAACTAATGAGATGAAACTGATAAAGAGATGAAACTTAAACCATCCAGGCACTGGATGGGTTAAGTTAATATGTTGCAACTTGTGTAAGATGTCTTTTTCTTAGTATAGTATTGTAAGTGGGTTTTTCGTGTTATAATTTTAAATGATACTATTTGTACTTCATACAATTCTTCTTTTTTGTTTGTTTTCTAATTTTTTTTTCTTTTTATTTAAGACATGAATATGACTTGTGGATGAGTTAAAATAAAATATAGTATCATCAGAAGAATTGATTTTTCCTTTTTCCCTGAAGTGTCAAAAAAATATTATTATAGTATTATGGGAAACACAAGAAACAACTTTAGATATGCTTTAAAAGATATTTTTCTTAATAATATCCTTAGAAACGGGGGATCATTTGCCACTTAGAGATTGAATCAATAAGGTCAAATCCTTTGCAATAGTACATTTTGAAATATAATAAATACTATCCCATAAACAAACTTTTCTACAGAAATTCACCAATATACCTGGTTAAAATACTAATATATATTGAATATTAAAATAGAATTTATTTGCTTGTGTTTCACTCAGTTACTTAGTCGTTTGCTACCTAGGTGCAAGACGAATTCATTCGACAATTCGTCTTGTGAAATTAATAGTCGCGACCAACAAACATCCTTGCCTCTGAATATGTTTGTGAGGCTGTCATTCTAGGTGACTCTCCTGTCCACTGGAGGTTTTATAAGATGCTTGTATAAGCATTTACTTCTTATCCGTTCACCGAACATGGCCGAACCAGTGAATAAAAAATAGTATAGATCGTTTAAAAAAACATAAAATTACTGTAAATGGCTACAGCCTATGTTAAACGAAAATTGAATAATTATTGTTTAATTGTCAAAAGAATGAACGAAAGTCATTCTTTCAAAATCGGAGTCCAATTTGTCAAAGCTAACAAGTGACTCCTTACTACCTTTATACATTGTTCGCCGGCACTGATGATGACCGAAAGGTTGAAAGCTGACTCTGTCAATAAATATTATATGTGGAGAGACTTGGGTGTTTTATTAATGAACGAAACTTTGGAAAAATTAATGACCCTGTAAGAATAAGTAATCCCAAACAAGGTTAATTTTTGTATGTTACATATTTAACTACGACGGTACTTTTCCCCACGATTACTTTTATAAAAAGTAATATTACTATTACTATTACTAAAATCGTTTAAGTTATATTTTTCATATAATGGCTTGAAGGAAATTTGAAAACTTTCCTTTTAAAGGAAATAGTATCCTCTTACTATTTGCACTATATCTTTAATCTTCTCTAAATTAATATCAGAAATCTAAATCTGCTTATATAATATGCATTATTCAATATCTGTTGTTTAAAACATAATATGATAAAGTAGTGAATTGAATAGAACATGCAATACATGGAGCATGTTTAGCCTATATTTCCTTTCAAGCTATGTATGCCTTGTTTTTGTGTCACTTGTTCTTTTCTTGTGCTACTAAACATTTTCTTTTGTTAGCACCTGAGTCTTTCGACCTGAGTATAAATTTACAGCGTCTCTTCATCTTAGCACGGTTTTCTATAGAAGGCTTATATCCTTTCGACCTCTATTTTATATCTTTTTATAAAACTTTTTATCTGTAGAAATTTTCTTTTCTTCATATATACCATTATTTTCTTAACCTTTAAATCTTAAGGGATGTAATATACGACGAAATATATACTTAGTGAATTTCATCACGCACTGCACTACTAAATTGACTGTTTTTTTTACCCTGTAAACATCCCTTTACCTTCATAAACCTGTATGGAATTTTTGTTTAGGAACAATGTTCAAAAATTGACAAAACAAAAACATAAATATCATACATAAGATACAAGATGGTGTATATTTTGTTTGCTTGCTTTGCTAAGCTTGAAAATAGCTTCTAAGTGATTCAGCCAAACAAGGGGCTTTTATAACTTAGTATACAGTTGGAGTTATATCTAGTTGAAAAAAACATTTAGGACCGAGCGATGTGTTGCAAGTAAACAAAACACATCTAAGTTCAACTCAATGAAATTATTTTTTGATTTTTAACAATTTTTGTAAAAATCGTATTCATGTTATTCCATAAACATTGAACTACACACACACATACTGAGAGACAACTTTGTGAAAACTACTGGGGTAGAGTGATAGTTGTTAAACATTCCAATTGAGTGATCAATTTAAATTTTCCATTGAGCATCTTGGGGAAAATTAGACATTTTTATATACTAAAACATCTGAGAAACTTTTAAAATTACCATCAATAACTAACATAGGAAATGAAGAAAAGAGTCTCTCCACAAAAATAATTGTTTATTGGCAAAGCGCTTTCAACCTAACATGAGGTCATCATCAGTGCCATGAAGATAAAGATGAAAGTTATAAATACATAAAACTATTTTCTTTTCCGAGATGGTAACAGCTCGGTGAGTCGAGTAAGACTCACCGTCACCTGTCTTACTCGACTCACCGAGCTGTTACCATCTCGGAAAAGAAAATAGTTTTATGTATTTATAACTTTCATCTTTATCTTCATGGCACTGATGATGACCTCATGTTAGGTTGAAAGCGCTTTGCCAATAAACAATTATTTTTGTGGAGAGACTCTTTTCTTCATTTCCTAGTATGAATAACTTCACTTGTGCTCAATCTCATTCAAATAACTAACATATTACTAAACATATTGGAACATACTTTTACATACTTTACATACTTTTACATACCTTTTACATACTTGCAAAGGTCAAAACTACGGTGAAAAATGTTAGTAATAAAAGCATTTTTTAACTTGTATAAACATTGAGGAAGTTTTTACCTGAGACTATTACAAATATAAAATGAGTTTACGTCAATCTCTAGGTAGAAACATAGCTGTCTCTTCAAAGCAAGAGTCTGTTGTGGACTGCCCAAACCTCTACTTCTTTCATTTATATTTTTATTTCTATATCACTGTCATCTGCATGCATACTGAAGTAAAAATTATATACATTTCTGATAACAAATTATTTTTTGTACTACTTTTTACGATAATTTATTTGAAATTTGAGTCATAATTACTGTTCAGGTAATTTATTACCTGAACAGTAATTATGCAGTAATTAGCATATACTTGAAACTTAGCTAGAAAGCACGCATTGTAGTTATAAACTTTTATAATTGTAAGTATTACGATACAACCTAATTGACGATACCAAGATCCAAACCTGGATATTCACCGATACTAAGATCCGAACCTGGAATCTCTAGTTTCAATTACACTAAGTGGCCTATCTACGGCTTTGTTCCGGTTTTAAACAATTCAGCGTCCGAGAAATCATTATTAACGACATTTTATTCTAAAGGACTGTTTGTCGACCGTAATTTTTATGTTTATTTTTTATTAATATTCTTTATTTGTTTTAAAAATTTCACATTTTACAATAATTTTATGAATTACTTTATTTATTACAATAATTTATTAAGTACTTTTCGCATAAGGTCTTGGAAAAGACCTGCGCCGCGAGAGGGAAATCTACGCAACAAGTATCCCCCGTTATCGACTATGAACCGGTTTCATTCGATTAAGCGCACCAAATAACATTATTAAGGATATTTTTTTATGGCGAAACATGTTACCTTGAAGTTAAATGATTTTTGAAGTATTGTTTTGGCACAGCAAAACGGGTAATGACAATATTGTTAGAAGGTAATGCAGGTGTCTGGAGGACCCCCACTCCTCCCCCTAGGCCACGCCCCTTTACCTAGATGCCTTATACATTGATCATTCTTGATCAATCCGCATAATTCATATCCTCTTTTTGATGGTGTGGTTATATTTTGGTGTCCTATGCAACATCGAATTTCGCGAAAAAATTGAAATTGCCGGAATAATTGCCCAAAATGTGTACGTTTTGTGGCGAAGCTTTAACGTGTACGTTTTGTGTACGCTTCATTAAAATTATTTCTAGGTAAAACAAAAATTTAACTTTTATGTTACTTTTAGTACCAAATTGAGCTTTTATGGTGATTTAACCTTAGTAATAGTAATAGTAATAAAGGTGGGGAAGATCCTAAATCTTAGTAATTATGTCTCTGGGACGCTTTTTGCCAGCCCCAAGAACGTCCTCACCTCTTACCGAATAGAATCTCTATTCTCGTTGAACCTGTCTGATTCCTTAATGAACTTCAGAACATCTGTCCATGGGAGTTTCACTAAGTCGTTGTCTAGAAGAGTGGCTGATCCAAATATACTAAACCTCAATCAAGCGTATGCTTCACACGTTCCCAAAAAGTGATCTGTCGTCTCCTCCCCAACTTCACACTTAATCAGTTATTTAAATGTTTTATTACTGTCGTGGCTCTGAAGTTTCAATTTTCACAACATTAATGCTCATACAATTTGAAATCTATTGTTCTAATAAATACAATAGGCAAAGCGTAGTAAAAAGGATTTTGGATTTAGAGATTGTCTATCTATTGTCTCGTTGTATATTGTATGATATTATACATTGATTATATTGTAATAATTGTTAATCGTACTAAAGTCCTATTTTATTGTCAGGAGCCAGAGTCAAACAGCTTTTGGAATTAGTTTAATATGCTTGGATGTCTCATTTTATACATTCGTCATTTGTCCTTGGATGGTTGGTTAATTTATGAGCTGAAGAGGAAAATTGTCAGAAACCTATTTTTTAGAAGAAAATATGACATAAGTTTCTCTAGGTTCCGTTTTCTAAGTTAAATTTAGGTCGTAAATTTTTCAAATTAGTCAAAGGAAACCCGCATATTTATCCCATTGGTTATACATAATACCCATCCTACTATATACTATACCTACTACCATACTATACATACTACCATACTATACCTATCCTTTCAAAATTAACAAAAAACCCATTATTATTGTACTAATTTAAAACTTTTTAATGCTTACATGTAAAAGGTTTTTTCTTATTTCCTACTAGAAAGCCTTAAAAACTGAACATTCGTAATGTAGTTACGAATGTTGTGTACTGCTGTAGTTAAAAAGCATAACTAGAAACTTAAGCCAGAAATGGATTCTTACGCTCGGAAGCACTCATTTTAACGGAAATTCGCCTGGCCATGATTATTAATTTCCCTTTACAATCTTCGGTAGAAAGTTGGATAACACCTCTTAACCAGTTTTCTAATGAAGTGCTTATATGTCTTCAATAATTTATTCTCAATAATACAACTAACAATTTTCAAATCGATGACAAACTGTACTGATATTCTTGTGATAAGAAGGTCGAGGAAACTCAGAATGACGAACTTCCTCTCTATTCGGCACTCTACCTCTGGTGAAC
Source organism: Microvelia longipes (assembly GCA_018340805.1). NCBI lineage: Eukaryota > Metazoa > Arthropoda > Insecta > Hemiptera > Veliidae > Microvelia > Microvelia longipes. The sequence goes on from JACMZG010000002.1 coordinate 46,193,732, forward strand.
AATTTTTGTTTAATATTTCTCTAAAGTCAGCTTGAGAAGGGTTGCTGTCAGTAACACAATTTTAATATTATTTGTTATTTAAATATTGATTGGATGTGGTAGTAATAGTTGTTATGGTAGGAAGGTTAAGCTTGGTAAGTAGACCACATCCTTTGGTCCTTTCCACTAACCCGAAATCATCCTCCCATCACCTTACCTAAGCTATCCTTTCTTTATCGAACCTCTTGCTTTAAAAGCTTAAGCGGAATATTTAATTTTCTCCTCTTGTGAAAAAAAGAGTTATTTAAGTGGTATGTAATTAAAATGTATTTGACACAATATAATTGTGCAAGAGACACTTAGGAAATGTAACAAGCAAATGAAATTCTACATCTGGGAACTGTTACATCATTCGACATTCGTCATCATTGATGGCTCGACATAATGTCATGTTCCACTCTGTTTCGTTACGCCCAACTTATCAGGGCGCCAACAGAGCCTGAACTCACTTTGACCTTCAATAATTCTGAAGAATATAATGTGAAGTATTTACAAGAGACGAGCGATGCTCTCTTAACACCATCATACATGGCAAGCAAATGCATGTTGAGCCATCAATGACGGCATTGCGTTTTGTTTGTTTCATTTCCTAGGTGTCTCTCGCACAATCATATTGTGTCAACCATTCATGTTTTTGCAAAACTCGGTATTATCAAATAATATATATGTCTTGCTTACCATGAATGATGGCGGTAAGAGAGCACCGCTCGTTTCTGGTAAATACTTTACATTATATTCTTCGGAATTAATTGAAGGTCAGAGTGAGTTCAGGCTCTGTCGGCGCTCTAATGAGTTAGACGTAACGAAACAGAGTGGGACATGACATCATTCATTGACATCATCAGATTTCAGATTTCCAGGAACAGCATTGCATTTTGCTTGTTACATTTCCTAGGAGTTTGCATGTTTTGAAAACTCGGTAGTATCAAATAAAAATGTATTTTTTTGCGTTAAATAAAATCGCACTTAACAATATGTCGATCTCTCTATTTGTATTGCTTAGTATTTACAATGATTTAGTTATAAATGTAATGAAAGATGCTTAGCTTGATGGAGAAGTTTTAATTAAATAAATTAAGGCTTTCTGTATCACTTTGTCTCATTTGTAATCTATCTAGTAATTGTACTTCATTGGAATCGACAATAATGTAATAACCCTTTTACTTAACTTAAAGAACTTAGAACTATCATAGAGCTGTTTACTTAAGGAGATTAATCACATCTAAATAGCATTAAATTACTTTCTATTGTTAAATAAATGTTTTTTTTTCTTAAATTTAGTCTGAATAAACACGCAATGTTTTAATATCTAAATTGAACGGCTTTAGCAATATTAATTTTAAAAGCATTTTTGTCTGAGAAAATGAGTGTAAATGACACTTTATCGGAAGACCTGTTAAGTATTAGAATAGGTGTTTTCCATTGGTCAAACTTAATATTTTGTGTCTCATCCTGTGATAGGTATAATTATTCTAAGGATAAAAATCACTAAATATATACTTCCATCGGACATAATCCCGATGAAATTTTTGTTCCTAGACGTTTCTATGGAACACGATAACTTTAGAACGCTATGTCGGATCGAAATGAAACTTTTACCATTATAACAGCACAAGTATCTAATTCAAATTGATCATTATTATTTAAAGAAAATATTGGGGTTAATCAGTAAATTGCCTGCAGTAATTTGGTCAAAAAGATGACAGGAGCGCAATCTCATAGTTGGCTATAGAACTAACCTTTTCTTGTCCGAAATAATATATCTTTGTACTATCTTTCTTTATCTATATATTCTTTGGTTGACCAAATTTAGTTTTTCAACAAACTATTTCGTGACTAAAAATTTGCTTTTAAAAAGCCAATAAATATTTATGGGGTCCATAACTTTTTTTTTACTCTTCCTCATTTATACCGCAGGATAGAAAAAAATATTGTGTTTGTACTAAAACATCCTAAACCGGGATTTCACCTTAAATAACCGTATCACGTGACCTCCTAAGTAGTTATTAAAAGACTGACTGACTTAAAGGAACGGGGTGCCTTGAAACTTTCCCTTATCACATCGGATTCGCTACGCTCATTCTCCCTAGTTCGGACTCGCTTTCCTTGTCCTAAGGTAGTAAATGCAATCGTTTCATTCCCAGTGGTCGCCTATCTGGCACATGAATCATGCTACACGTTAGGCTAAGTCTTACATATTTTAATGATGTACTACGAATACAATTTGAAATAATTCAAACACTAACTTTGTTGAACAATAAATTGAAAATGGACTAATGATTTACACAGGATTCCTCAATTGCAACTGAATTATTTGAAATTTTGCCTAACACATAACAATTATGTGCTTTACAGGTAGACAGCCAGGATGACAGCTTGTCACCTGTCGTCCTAGCTGTCAAACCTTGATTTCCAACTATATTATTTACTATCTGAGAACGATCGAAGCAAGTCTAGAGTAGTGGGGATGAGTGAAGAGAATCCAATATGGTGATAAAATGTTCTGAGATACTCTGAACTCCGATTTCATTTACTTTATATTTTTGTACTCGTAGCTCCAGAGTTCCGTAACTTCAAATAATTGATAGCACTTTAAAGAATTTATTGAATACTGCTTTCCTTATTTTTTTTTTAAATTTAATACATATGTAAACTCAACGTTTCGCAGGGTAATATTCTGCATCATCAGTAGTACCATATATCTCAAACTATGCTAGCTTGAAAATAACTAAGTATTAATAACAAAAATACAAAACCAAATTATTAACAAAAATGTAAAGTTTTACCAAAATCATTACAGATTAACAGGAACCAAATGAGCAAAGAAACAATGTCGGAACAAATACTGAATAATTAAAATATTTTCACGACATTACAAGAACAAGAATCGGGTACGGTGTACCTCGGAACTTTTCCTCATCTCATTGGATTCGCTCATCCTCTCTGCTTCGGACTCGCTTCGCTCATCCTCAGAATATACAATTCATTCAATTTATAATGCAACACGTCTTCAGCCTAGCTTCGCTCGTTTCTGATAGTAAATACAACCGTTTCTTTATCAGCAGTAATCCATCCAGGCACTGAACACGCTCGATGCTGCTTGACTTTTATGATCCAACAAAAATCAAATGAAACTTAGCATACTTATTTCTTGTTGATTGGAATAAATTTTTTCTAAGATTCAGTTTATTATAATATTTTTTAACTTTTTTTTAATGTACATACATACGTTTAATTTTATTTAAATTGTGCTAATGCTGATATGTCATTGTTCTTACGAACGATTGAATAAGTTAAAATTTTTAACTTGAACAAAAAATATTTTTGGCTTAGCCATAAATTACGTCTTATTAATTTTCTTTTCTAGATAACACAAGTAAGTTATAAATTTCTGGGAGATACGATAATTACTGACACACACGAATAGACAGACGAATTGGTAAAATCTGGAGGTCTGTATAACACGTGGAACGGACAAGACGTTTGAAATTCCGGTCTTAGATTTTTAGTGCATACTTTTGTTTTTATACTTACGGCCTAAATGAGGAAAATTAAAAATCTACTTTACCATACCACATATTATACTTCAGTCACAAATTAAACATTTTTAACACACTTAATTAAATTACTCAATATAATCAAGATACTGAAGGTAAAACTGCATAATTATAAAAAGTTAAAATGTGGGAAGAGAATTCATTAATTGAAATATCAAAATGGAATTAAATCGATTTATGTTAACATTTGATATTACATGAAACTTTCATAACATGCAGGATGTTATACTCTAAAAAGACTGAAAGCAGGTTATATCTGTGTTTGCTAAAAATTACCATACTAGTGTAGGTTTTAAAATTACCTTTAGCATTACCTTTTGACATCCAGGAAAAAATCATCATTATTTCCAAAAGTTACTAATAAATTAATAACATTAAAATTAAATTTATTGATTTAATAAATTACCAAACTATAAGCATTTCCTTTGAAAATCCAGAATGATCGAATTGCAAGTTGAAGAGTTACTAATCGAGTCCAGCTGCTCAGTGGTAGAGCGCTCGCCTTTCGACCTCGAGGGTTCCAATCCAGCCGGGGGTGGACCCCAATATGAGGTTATCCCTTGTTCTGTACACTTGGAGGTCTTGAATTCAAGGCCGATCAATCCAGCCAGGGTTTTACGTGGTTTTCTTGGCTACTAATACGCAAATTCGGGGTTGGATCTAGTTTCATCTGAGACAAGTCTGGATCCAAGTTGCCGTTGTCTCCAGTTCACGAAAAGTTAATGTTCTGCTGGCTTAAGGAGATGATGGTCGGAAAGATATACTGAGCCTTCGTATGTCCGAAATCTTAGTCAGTGAAAGTGAAGGCGGTGACACCATTAACGTAAGTGACTAGGAACGAAGTGCTAAGTTCTTAAAGACAAAAGTCTCCTGTTACCACTGCGGAGATTTGACATTCAGGCCAGGGCTAAAAAATGAGTTTGTGCACGCTGACATCTGGTTGCTAGAGTTCTGTCTAGGGTGGCACTGGACTGGCCAGAGCGTTGAATCTAGCGAGAGTCTAGTGATGCTGGAGAAGTTGATGTGATTAGTGAGACTGCTTGGAGGACGGGGCCAAGCGAGACTAGTTTAACAGAGGAGCTAATTAGACTAGATGAACCAAGCACACAGTGAACTAGCTTTCGGTGCTAGCCAGAGTTTTGATAGAGTCTGGTTGGGCTAGATGAACTGGGCACACTGTGAACTAGTCATATGTGCCACCATGTACGGAGGGTGTGCTTCCTAGATGATTAGATGTGTACAAACTCTGGGGTGGATTAGTTGAGTGAGATTTGAGTGAGGGGAAAACGCTAAAATGACCCTACGGGTTTAAACGTAAAAAATAACTAAAAAATCCAGCAAGAAATAAATTGTTGAGCGAGAAATCAACGATTCCAAAGGAACTCCACAGTAGTTCTCTAATAATTTCAGACTTTATTTAACAAAAAATATTAAACGATACATAAATTACTAAAATTTCTTTTCCGTCCTTTTCGAAATAAAATTTATTTTCACCGAAAATTTAGTATGGCAAATAATAAATGGTGTTATTTTTATATCAAAATATTATTAAAACAAAGAAATTAAATTGAAAATAAAACCTTAAAATGCATTTGGCACGTTCATAATTTTGTTTTGGGCAAACTTAATAGTGGAATGAGATATGTTAACGTGTTTCCAATTAACCATTGTTGCTATACTTCCTCATATTCAAATATTGATATAAAGACTGTTTTATGCAAATTTCTTGCCCCTGCTGAATCCCTAACTAAAGTTGCTCTTTCCCTTGATATTACATATCATTTACATAATTAGAATCCACAATTGAAACCATTTGTGATCAATGTTTGCTTATTTTAGTGAATCAGTATTATCTTATTTTTTTTTCTGTTGAAATAATAAAACTCAAGTAAATAGTCTAAACCAGGCCTGGGCAAACTACGGCCCGCGGGCCACATGCGGCCCGCGGAGCATTTTTATGTGGCCCGCGGGCAAAATTAAAATGTTTAGAAAAAAGATGAAATAAATTAAAAATAACAAAAATATTAGGTATATAAGCAAATAAATTGTTTAATTTAAAATTATTATGAAAAGTTAGATATCAAGGTAAGGAAATAATGGATTGTTACTTTAACTTTAAAGTTTGGAGAAACAAAAACTAGTAAGATGAGAAACAATTGCATAAAGAGCGGTCGCCTTTCATATCAATTCTCATTGTCAGATTTGGCGAATTCTAATTATTTTAGCGAATTTTTATTTTCACTATAATAAGTTAAAAAAAGCTATTTTGCCTTCAGTGAATTGCCGAAAAGGAGTTGAAAAAAATACAATCCCTTTGATCTTATATTTCATCGGAAAAGTTTTTTAAATTATTTTTACATCTAGTATTCTAGGTGTAAAAATTTGATTCTGAAGACAAAATTTGTCTTCAATTATATTTAAAGATCTGACAAAGATACTCTGTTTAGTGCTAAAGTTCCCCAATTCTTATTCTTTGAGAATAAATTTGACTTGAGTAAAACACCAGCGTAACTGCAATTTGTTGCGGGTTTAGCATACTTTAAAATTTAGGGAACGCGGCCCGCGAGTGGCTGTAAAAAGACTAAGCGGCCCTTTGCTAGAAATGTTTGCCCAGGCCTGGTCTAAACACTGGTGACGTGATGAAAGCAAAGTCAACAAATCAGCAAGCATAGTTTTGTTTGTGCAGGCATAATTTATAAATCATTTTCAGAAAGCAACAATTAAGCTAGAAGTTATATTCGCATTATGTTTGTGCATGGTGGAGTTTTTATTTTTCCACATATATACATTAAATCCGAGGCGCATAAATAACTATATTGTAGTTATGAAAATATTTATTTATTTAATATTAAGTTTAGCCCTATTTTCTTCCATAACTATAGCCATATCTTAATAACCAGCTAACCATAACTTAGCTATAATTTTTCCCATAACTAGAGGTTGCAAATCTCTTTCTGTAATTGTAAGCTTCTTTTTAAAAACGTATACCTAGACCTGCCATTATCTAAAATTTGTGTAATGGTGATAATGGAATAACTCTTAGCACATTGAAAGTTACAATTTTTTAGCATAAATACACTGGGAAATACAATTATAATAGGCACACATAAGCATACAAATTGGTAACAACCCCTCAGGAGGTCTTAAAAATACCTAAATAGGATATTTTAGGTCAAATTTTAGGACATTACTTTTTCTACATATATTACCTATATCTATATTACCTAGATGTAAATGAGGAAAAGTATAACACTAAATACGTATTCACATTAAAATGTACTTTTCTCGGATTTTGAAATCTCTTTGTTAATAACTTCAGTAATTTACTCTTTGTAAATTTTAATAAAAGTGCTATAAGTTTATTGAAAACAAATACTTATATTTTAATATGAACAATGTTAACAACAAATCTTAAGGAGAAACTTGGTTATATACGTAGAACTTTAAAAAGCCAAGTTTTTCTTTATTTTAAAGGATATTTTGTATCAACTCTTTTAAAACAAACAGTTAAAAGACAACATGAAATAGAGTTTTTCTCTAATTAAAAATTCTTTCTTATTAAATATGATGATATGAGAAAATGCAAATATGTTACATTCTAAGCATACGCTCACTCACACTAAAGAAATACTTTAGTTGAATCAACTCCATTTTAAAATACAATAGAAACAAACTTATACAAGAAGCTTATGATTTTTTAAAACAAAAATACTTCCCTGCCTTCTAAGAGAAGAGGAAAGCATTGCAAAAGGTCTTTGACAAAAACAAATAATAGGTATAGAATGTCGTAAGATGTACTAGAACGTCAGGCAGAAAGTAAGAATGCACTCTGTGCTGGTCTCTAGCGACAGTTCTGGAACTAAATTTTCTTACCATAACATTCTTCTCACTTTTAAAGATATTACTGTGAAATTATCTCTATATTACCATAATAACGGCACAAGAATATATATATATATATATATATATATATTATATATATTATACATATGTGTGTGTGTGTGTGCGTGTGTGTAAATACAAGCAATGTGTTCGCTTTCTTTCTTTGTATTTAAATTATTCTTGAATGTTATATAATTAAATTTTTAATCTAAAAGAATTTTAGATTAGCGTGTCTGATGTTGTTTTTTTCATTTCAATCTAAGCAACACTAGTTTTGGGTAGGATTTTCTGTTTACACTGCTAACAGGCAGCCCCATGCAGATCCAATCTATTCGTGTCTAGTTCAATCAAGATATCATTTGTTATCTAAAAACCAAAAAAGGGAAGTCAAGAGATACCAGGGAATACCAGTAGGGGTTTCATGATTATTATCTTTGCTAGCTATTTTCTTTTATTCAACTGAAAAGGCATTTTGTGAAATTTGAAACCTTATTTTCCAAGATTGAATTTTCTTATTTTTTAGTCGTTATCTTTTATCACAGTTAAAAGGTTTTCTTAGTTATCTCCCTAAGGGAATTGAAAGGTAAAAAGAGATACCTTATTCTGAAAACCTTAAGACTTAAAGCTTTCAGACGACGCCCCTTTTCATTTTAATATTTAATGACAAGTAGGCTGAGTACTTCACCATTTTCTTAGACAAGTTGTGAAAGCAGTTCTTAGGCCCTTCATGATATTACCAAGAGAGTAGTAAGCCGTATCTATTTTAACTTCTTATCATATCTAAAAAATTCTTAAAATTTATGATGCTCATGTATGTCAAAAAGTATTTTTTTTATTTGTGCGGTTAGATTATAGAGACGAAAAATATTAAGGTTGACACCCACAGAGAGCTTAAGCACGTTGCACGCATTTTAATTGTGTTTAAATAAAAAATTAACAAAATTAACTAGGAATGTTTATTGAAACGAATCTTATGCAAAATGTTTAAAAGATTTTAAATGATTTTTAAGATTCAAAATGTTTAAAGTTCTGAGATTTGACCATTTTAGTTTATTTACATTAAGTTAAGAAAATAATTGATCTCTCAGGAGGAAGAAATGTTAAGTTTAACTTAAGTAAAAGAGTCAACAGCTTCGAGTTGAGAGTAAAGTGAAACGGACTCTCTCTGTCAAAGATGATGTATTGAATGGAATTAAACCAGTACGTGGTCTGGATCGAACTATGCTTCGAGACTTACAAACTTTGTTTGGGTAAGGGCCAGGATTTTAAGGCCCTTAGGGTTCCCCCCTGGAAACTTAGAACTAAATCCCTAATCCTCTCTTATTCCATAGACTTGGTAAAACCCTGCTGATAATTTAGTTAACCTTATATCTCCTACTTCTCTCAGCCGGTTTTATTTATTTACCAAACACGACCTTTCACCGTAAGCCCAGACTAAAACAAATAATTAAAATCAATTTAATAAGAAGTTTTGTTCTTTAGGAATTAAGCTAAGAATTTAAAATAGAAATTTAGTCAAATTAAACTTTTAAGTAGAAATATAAAGTAAAAATAAAACTTTTAAATATAAATCTAGAGTCAAATTAAAGCTGCAGTACCTGCAATTTGTAATAATCTTACTTTATTTAACTTTATTTGATACTGTTGTTTCTTCTATATTTGCAAAACAAAGTCAACTTCTTTATTAATGAGACTTAATTGTAAAAGTCGGGTTTGCATTTTTCAAAACGTGTCTGTTACCACAAACTTAGAGAAGGAATCATGATTTTTTAACACATCTCGTCTTCGAATTGTCTTGGTGAATTATTTAATGTAAATACCTTATATCTCAAAGAACAGGTAAAGAAAAATAAATACATGAAAAACAAGCAGCTGAAAATTTACTCTCCTGCTATTCGTTGGATTGAGTCTAAATATACTTGTTTATCAAAACTTAATTTATACAAATAAATAAATATAGCTATTTAAAAAAGGGTAATTTAATTTGTAGTGTCCGTAGTTCGGACGCCGATGAAAAATTAAATTTAACATGTTTATTCTGATTCCTTCTCTGGTCCTGGAAGATTGATTTCATTAGTACAAAAAATTACTTTACTCATTTGCTTTAAAATAACTGAGTAAGAGACCTGCCCCGGTCTATTTGAGCTATCTGGAAGGTAAAATTTTATTATATCATTACATATCATTAATGACAGCATATTTATAAATTTCGTTAAACTAGAACTATTGCGGATTGATTTTACATTTGGTACTTATGTAGTTCTATATACGAACAACAAATGTGCCTTGTTTCATCTCATTATCACATTAGTTCCATTTTTATCAAATTATATGTAAACGTTTATTTTTTAAAAATTCCTATCAGAGTTATTGTGAATCTAAGTTTTAAAAATCATAAATTATGTATTTAAAATTTCTGCCAATAGCTGAAAAATTAATTCTGAAAAGAAATTAAATTTAGCAAAAAATAAAAATAAAATTTAGCAAATTTATTTGTATTATATAGAAGTATAATTCTTGATTTTAACTCTTATTGGTTCAATTTTTGATTGTTAAATTTTTTGATACCTCAGGAGGGTAAATAAGGTCCAAAATATTGAAAATTTAAAACAATAAAACAAAATAATAAAATTTTTATTATTGTTGTTATTTATAACAGATTATTGTTAAAAGTGACAACTCTTAACAACACAACAACAACTCCTCAACTCAACTCCTCCTCAACAACTCCTCTGCTCTTAACAACTCTTAACAATCATTAAGCAGTGAAATTGAGCGTAACACACACAGACTGATATTATGATAAAAATCACTCTTAAAATGTCTGAACTTCTAAAACTTGTGAGTTGAAGACATAAACAAGTGAAATTTTTAGGGTGAACACAATTTGTTTCTATATACCAACGGTATTAGACGAGGAAAGAATGAGGTACAAAAATATTTATTTTTTTGTTCTTTTCCTATCTAAAACCTCATTTATTGTGGGTTAAGATTATTCCGAGCTCTTTTTTTCAGTAAATAGGTAATAGGAAACAAAAAGCAAGAAAACAAGGTTGGAGTTAAAATTTCTACTAGAGCATGAAACCCCCTTGTTTAAATATTTATATTTCTCTTCAGTAATGCAAATCTATCCGGGGCTCAAGCCAGGTTAAATATTCCAATAGAGAAATGCTTTTCAGAATTTTTGAGACGAAAAAGGGTTCCATTTAAAATGAACGAGAATCGTTTTCAGACAAGGGTACATTATAGTTTGCAACTTTTAAATAACTACGGGTTTTTCCAAATTGTTGAACTATGATATCGCTCTTAATAATACATTGTAAAATATAAATATTTTAAATTACGATTTTCAGCGATGAAAAAGTTAATCAAAGGAATGTTAATATTGTAAGAATATGTTTACTTTTTATAATTACACTTTTTATAATGTACACTTTTAAAAACTGTATTGTCTTATTTTAAAACATTACAGTTTTTGAAAGTGTAAAAATCCTAAAAATGTATTTTTTACTTTTCCTACTGTTGAAATATATTCTTACTATTCATGCTCTATTACTTTAAGCCACAAAATGAAATAATAATTCATTAAAATAAATAATTAAAAACATCTTAAAAATCAGCAATAAGGCCTTTTGGCCATTTCCATCACCTCATCTAAATAATTCAGAATTGTTAACATTTATTACAAGTATTAGGGTCAAAATATAGTTTTAGTGGCATTAAATTCTATATTCTTCTGAATTTTAACTTTTTTTGCATACTTCGATGCATCGGCAAAAACGGTTAATGAACTGCGTAGACTTCCGCTCATCTTATGAAAGATTTAGGTCTTCCGGTGGTTTTCTTCGAGAATTACCTTCAGTGATGTAAGGCATGACGCATGAAATCATAGTACTTTACAAAACTCAACTGAAGTGGGAAGACAAGGAATGCCCTAGTTTTACCTTCTCTTGGAGGACGAAGATTGTAGTCATAAGAAGGAATAGTTGGCTTTGAAGGTTCAGTAAAACGGGATCCATCTAAAAATCGCGAAGGGGTGTCTTGCTTAGTTGCTGTGCCTGATGTCGTAATCGGAGGTTGAGATATGCTTATGGCATGATCCGAGATACGTAGCAATGTGATAAGCGAGTTTTAGAGACCTTTATCCCGTAGAAATAACATCAATCTTGTTGATATTATTCCTATGCTTAGCAATATATGTAGCGAGTGTGTATCGATATCGAGAACCATTCGCTAGTACCTCGGTTTTCTTCGAGGTAGAATATTTTTTGTTAAAGTTAATAAGTGAATAGTCTTGGATTGCGTACCGACAATCGTAATCTATTGTATGTTTATGTGTTCGGGTTAACGCGTTGGTATGAGCCTACCTGTCTTTCTGATTTTGATTTACACAGCTACAATGGATTTTACAGACAACGATAGTCTTTCTGGTAACAAAAAATTATGATTTTAACACTTATCAGGAGATTTCTAGTGTAGAAGCAGATACAGAAGATAGTCCCAATACCGTTGCGTGTCAAACCCTTGCTAATCATATCTCTTGACATTCGGTAGATAATATTTCCATCTCTTTCGTGCTGGTCAATTGATAATCTTGGTAACGTCCTTTTACTAGTTGTTAGAAAGTGCTGTCTGGACACACAGTTTATACTGATCCTAGGATTCTTCGTCAAGAATTTGGAAGCATCTTGAGACCAAGTAGTTTATTATAGCTGTCTTCTGTTTGGATGATAATAAGTGTTGCCATAAAAATATCTGTCCGAATAAGTTGATTTGTGTGAGACCCGGTTTTCTAGTTTGCCTTTAACTTTCATTATTACAAGAACATCTAGAAAAGCCATCGCATGTGTACTTATATTTGAAGTTCTTTAGTCCTACTAAATCTATTTCTATTTAAACCATCACCAATCATAATTTTTCTTGTACTCAGTAAATTTGTCTTATATTTGAGTACATTTTTGTATTTTTCTGTAAATAATTTATCATTGGAAATAAAAAGGATTTGTAAGCATTTGCATTTATATTATGCCTCTATAGTTAATTTAACCAATATTATAAATTAATTATTATTTATTTTATTTATATTAATTCAGTGCCCTCTAAAGGTTAAATCGACAGGACAGTACAAGATTCTCTGTCCTGTTTATAAAAACACATTTTTGAGGAAGTTAAAGCTTCCTTTAAAGTTTCTCTTATCTATTTCTATCAGGGTCAACCGTTATTAAAAAAGATTCCATTTCTTAAGAATGTAAAAATTGTCCATTTCCTTGTCTACTGTCTTTTCCATGCATAATAGCAAAATGTTATTTTTAATGTATATTAAAGAAGGTTATAATATCGTGCTTTCTTTTATATGTAGGTGTATATACTTTTTATACTCTACTACAACCCTTTTAAAGTATGTTTGTTTTCACTATTTTTATTTCTTAGAACGTTTTTACTTTTAGAAAACTATATTTTTAGAGCTTTTATTTATTTAAAAATTCCTTTCGTTTTGACCTTCGTTAATAATAATATTTCATGTTAAATATATAAATATTTTTAATTCTGGCCTTTTTATCTTGTCCAAATTAATTGTAACTAACGAATATAGACGTATAGTCATTAATTAATAAATAAGTTAATATTTTAATAACAATTAAAATTTAATATCATTACAATTTATTGTAACGTACGAGAGTTTTGTAAATATATCTCAAAATATAATTAAAACCCAGTTTCATTCATATGAGTAGATTATTTATTTTGCATATTATTTAAATATTATTTATTTATGTATTATTTACATATTACCATATAATAGTCTTTATAAATGGTTTATCTTCATTTTTAGCATTAACTATGTTCTCTTTGCAGATGAATTTTCTTGATATACTCTTCTATATCTGACGATATGTCAGCATATTTACTGCAATCTAATATCAATGGTATTCTATTGTGGTCACGGCTTAATAAAATGCAATTTAATGTCAATAAAACAGTCTTCATGTCTTATATGAAGTCAAAGCATATTGTTGACACGAAGTTCAATGTTGCAAGTGAACCACTCTCACGTAATTAACGTAAAAGTTGATTACGCTTAAGATCTTGGAGTCAGCCTAGATGCACAGCTTAATTTTGATATGAATGTCGGTAATATCGCTACTAAGGCAATGAAATGTCGTTTATAACAAAGAAACTTTCGGCCAATTGTTAAATTAACCTTTATACAT
>JACMZG010000002.1:46209921-46216648 GCA_018340805.1 Microvelia longipes
TAGTGAGATATGACATAAAGAGCTCCAGAGGAGACCCCTTATCCCACAACTCAGCAGCTTAAGTTTCAACGTCTGAAAATGAATGCAGTCAAAGCTTTTGAAATGTCACACGATAGAGCAAGCAATTCTTCTTTGTTTTCGAAAGCGTCATAAATGTCTTCTGCTATTGTTTGAAGTGCCTTATAAGTAGAGCGATTCGCTCTGAATCCAAACTGTTGGTCATGAAAAAGTTATTTTTGTTTAAAAATTTTAAAAGTCTATTTTTTATGATTTTTCGAATATTTTTGAAAAGATTGGAACGATAGATATGGGCCGAAAATTGTTAAGATCACTCACAGGACCTTTTTTATATATTGGTATGACTCTACTGACTTTAAGACAAGAAGGAAAATAACCTAGGAAGATACAGTTATTAATTAGATGACTTAAATATGGACTTATATAAGAGATAATTTTTTTAATAAAATTATTGCTAAAGTAAAAATGTCAACACTATTTGAATTCTTTAACAAGGATGTAATCTTTTTAACTTCCTCACTGTCTGTGTAATTAAGATAGAAGGATTTGGTTTGACAAGGAGTGGTTGTAGATGCTGTCTAGGAGTAGAGTTAGATGGCTTGGCCAGGTTAGCATGAAGCTTATCTGCAATAGTAGCAAAATGTTTATTAATCTCATCTGGCTTTAAATCTATTTCTACTTGTTTTGCCTCCAAACCACCTTCTTGTTTAACCATTTTCCAAATTGCTGAAGGATTATTTACATTATTATTTACATATTCTATATATTTTTCTTTTTACATGTTTTTAGAGCCTTTCTATAAGCGTTTTCTAAGTTGTGTTCTTTTATTTTCCAGCCAACCAGATTGAAAATCTTTACTGAATGAGTTATAATGTATTGAGTTTTTCTCTCATTTTGCTTTAATTCCTCATTAAAAAGTAAAGTTTTTTCTTTCTGGGTTTGGCAGTTGTTTCCACTATAGGAAAACATAATTCTATAATATTAATGAACTCAGACCAACTTTTCTCACATTCTACGATAGATGATGGTTGCAGATTTAGTGATTTCAATTTGTCCTCAAACAACTTTAATTTCGTCCCGTCAATGGGTCTAGTGCGGATAACCTTTTTTTGTCTTTTCTTCTTGGTTTTATTTTGAGTGCTGATCCATAAACTTTGATGATCAGAGAAGCTGTAAGGATGAATTTCACAGTTTCCTTCCCCAAGAAGAAAAGATGTTATCGAGACATTTGTTACTCCTAGGCCTTGTGACGTCTTTAAAGTTTGTTTGAAGACCAAATGATTTCATTAAATCGAGCAAAGCTAGTGTATCTTTATTCGTTTGGTTTAACAAGTCAATATTGAAATCTCCAGCGACTATGATGTTATTTCCTTTCTTATATGCTATGTTTACTGCTTCGTAGAGAATTTCGAGAAAGGTTGGAAAGTCTCGTTCAGGCGTTCGATATACAGTGATATAAACGCAGTCACCGACCTTCACAGCTGCTAATTCACATACGAAAGGAATAGATAGTTGGTTTATTTGGCTAATGACAGATGGCTGACCCAAGTCCTTGTGAGTATATATTAGAACTCCTCCTCCTCTGGTATTATCCTCTCTACAAAAATTTGAGGAAAATATAAAAATCAGCTAGCTGATACATCTACTTGACTGGACTTGAGCCAGGTTTCTGCTAAACCAATTACTTTTATTTCTTTATTATTATGCACTAGAGATTCTAGTTCAACAAATTTTTCTCTCACCGATAAAATATTGGCAAAAAAGAATTTGCTCTCGTTAGCCTCATTTCTTCTAACATTAGAATTGTCAAGAACATTATTAATATTACCTATTGTTGTCTGCTTATATAGTGTTGAATTGTTTTCTTGAGTATTATTTTGTTTTGAAGTCCGCAGAGCGTCTCTTGAATAAAAAAGGTCTTACCTGATGTTTTTCGGCCAGAAAGAAGGTTCTAGAAGAGAGGCCTTTAGCTCATACGGAGCTTCAATTTTAAAACTCGGTAAAAACACTCTTACTTTCAAGTTTTTCACAGTCAAACTTGTGTGAAGGATTTTGCTTTTCTAGGTAACTCAATACCATCTCCTTTGTAGTATCTTTGTTAGTTCGGCCCACATACAGCCAACACGTCCTCGGAGCACCCGATAGCGAATCAATTTTTGATTCTCCAGTTCCATAGATCGTGGTAGTCCTCTTGTGTCTTTTAGTCGGTTGTGTGGTACTTTTCTGTCCGTTTTTAGAGGTCTTTTCCTCAACCTTATTATCTTTTTGGGGATTTCCTTTACCCTTTGTACTCTTTACAGCACTAGAGTAGCTCAAGTTAGAATCTTTTTCGTCATTTTCGTCGTCTGGCACTGGGCCAGGTTGTCAACTTCGACAGAGTCGGGTGACTTCTGTCCCTCATCAATATTTTTTTGAATCATCTACTACATGTTTTTCACCTAAAGCTTCGTCAGAAGCGGGATTGGATTCAACTGGTTTCACTACTTTACTGTTGATAGCCTTTTTTAGGCTTCTAACCTCGCCTTCCAGGGCGAGCATCCTCGTTACGACAGACGAGATCAGCATCTCGTAATTGTCAATGACAGAAAGGTCTAACCCCTCTAGGCACTTGGTGCAAGACCAGGAAAGCCCGGGCGTCTTACCTTCAATCAGAGCGCTGGCTACGGCTCTGCTCAGTCCTGTGCAAGTAGAGTGATACCCCAAGCCACACTTTTTACAGATAATGTCTTTATTTTGGCCAGAGAGGCCTTTCTCACAAACTACACAATTAAGTAGGTCAATACCGCTCGGAGTCGTCATTTTTATAAAAATAAATTAATGTCTTTTAAATATTGCAATTAAACTCTTTAAATGCAAAGTCAGCAAATTGAGTCAATTATTTTAATACTAACACACACTATTTAACTACTCTACACTATACTACATCTACTCTACGATCGTACCGCTACGACAGCTGAATCACTACTGATGAATCACATACTGTCGGGACGACAGGAAAATCCAAGGGGGGACCCCTTGGATTTGAACCTCTATTGTCAGAGTTTCAATTTTTATTTGTTTCCTTTACTTATCCGTTTGCGCCAACCCGAGATGTTATATTCAGATAGCAAATTTAAATCTTAAGTCTAAAACACTGAAAATGAAAAATTGTTATTTTTTTAAGAAAACGATGGTGCTGCTTTGCGTGATGAGGCCCCCAAGTTTTGGAAAACAAAAATACATCGCGAATACTACAGCATACCATAGGTCTTTGTTTACTTTTATTTTATTTTACAAAACGATTGGCAACTGTTGGTATTTAATAAAATACTACAGCACAATGTAGTAGAGAATAGAGCAAATATATTTTTACTACTAGCGCTCTTCAAGACTCTAGTGATGAGGCCCCCAATTTAAATCATAAACAAAAACTTGTCAATTGAGTGTTCCTGCTACACTCGGGATCCATCTATGTTAATATTGTTTATCTATGCAATAGGTTTTGAGATTTGTGGGGGAGATAATCAAATTAGATGGGATTTTGACACAAATATGCTCGTTTCCAAGGAAATTTAAGATAAGACTAGTAATCTCCTAGTGTTTTTTAATAAAATTGTATAAAAAACACAATTAATTACCTGTCTACACTCGTACATTAGTGAAACAATTTTTTTTTCAATTATTAGTAAATTTGTAGCCTTTTTACTTGTATACTAGACTTGTGCTTTAGTGAAACGGGGCCCAGGTAGTTGATGATGATGATGATTCGATAAATTCAATAAACCAGGTTATTAGGGGTTTACCTTGTGATTTAGAGTATTAATAATATGTCTAGCCTGGCTCGAGTGAATAAGAGTACATTTATTAATATTCATATATCGCTTTCTATTATTTGTAAGTGCAAATAATAGAAAGTAATACAATTTAAGTTAACTATTTAAGTAATGTATAAAAGATTGTCTACACTTACTTTTCATATTTAATAAGGATATTGCCCAAAATCAATTAAAACCTGTACCAAATAGTGTCCAGTTGGCCAGCTATTTTTACTGTGACAAAATCTTTTTGGCCTGGGCCAAAAAGTGTAAGTGTAAGTGTAGACAATGTTGTAAGTGTAGGCAATATTCTAAATAATACAATTTGTTTATGATAAAAACTGTAAAAATTGAAAATGATGTATCATCCCTTAATACTCAAAAATACAAAACGAGCTTTATATGGTGAATTGCTATGAATATAGCCCTTCTGGTGTAAAAATTTCATCAAAAAAAGTTTTGACCCTTTTGAGATATTTAGGGTCAAAACTGGCCATTTTTGTGAAAATGAGTAACTTTGAGCAAGAATATCTCGAGAACCAAAATAGATATAAAGTTGATTTTTATTTTGCATGCTCATCTAGTGCACCCTAACAAATGGTCAAAGTTTCAGTTTTTAATCAAAAGGGTCTTCTTATTTTTTTGAAATTTCAAAATTTGGGCAAAATAACGAACATTTTTTAACCAAAAATTAGCCTATAAATACTAAGAATATGACAAAAGTGCAAATAGTGTAAAATGCAGTCAAGAGTGTGTTCTAAACAACGCGACCCGTTTTATTACTCTATGTTGATCCAGTAACGAGATATTCATCCTCAAAAAGTACTCAATAATTGCCCAAAATGAGTGTTTCTGGAACTAAAAAGAGTTCATTAAAAATGATGAGTCATCAAGAAAAAAAAATAATAGTGGTTTTGACCTACCCATATGTAGGGGTAACAACAGAAAAAAAATATCAATTTTTATATTTTTCGAGCAACAATTTTGGACCACTTGATATGGATTGACCCTCATTTGTTTGTTAGGCACTGATGATGACCTGTTGGGGTTGAAAGCCGGCTTTGTTTTTTAATAAAGTAATTAAGTGGAGAGACTCTTTTATTTATCATTAAAAGATGGCAATAAAAAATAGGTTTCATTCAACTTGTAACTCAGTCTATCTAGGTTCATAATTGGGTAGACATTTTAAGAAGGATTGTTACAAGTAATTATAGTTGACAAGAAAATGTTGTTTTTAAATAGAAAATGCTACAAATGTACAAGTGTATCCTTGGTAATACTCGTACATTTGTCATTACAAGATGTTTGTAGAGTTTTGTTTCTACAAGACTTGTACTTTCGTAAAACGAGGCCCTGCTTTCCTTTATAAGTGCTAATTGGAAACAAAACAATAAATGTCTTCTCCCTAGAGATCACTAGTTTATCTCATCAGAATCGGGTTTTTAATATTTTTTAGGCCTGGCTATTAGAGCAAGCAATTTTCGAAGACACATATTTTTTTGATTTTCACATATTTCTTTGAGTATACTTACAAGTTGAAAGAAGAAACGGGAAAAATATAACATTAGAACCAAGTTAACTGTTATTTACTCTTTGTGTTTCAGGGGAAGCTGATGGTGCTCGAAGATTTCGTACTGAATTTCTTCAAGAAATGCCCACACCAGGGACAGGCCCTAGTTTTGATACTTCAGTACCTAATAATATAACTGGATTGGTTGGCAAAACAGCCTATCTAAACTGCAGAGTTAAAAACTTAGGAAATAAAACAGTGAGTAATTTTCCATAGGAATAATATTGTGTGGTTTTAATATCGGTGTTTTTGTTTTAAAACTAAACCTAAGTTAAGGTCGGGGCTCTGTTAGTTAAACAGAGCTTTTAATCATTCTCACCTCGTAGTTGATGTAGCTTTTAAATAAATAATAAATAAATAAATTTTATTCCTCACAAACAAACAAAAAATCATTACAAAAATAACATGCTTGAAGTTAGTAATCACAACAGATATATTAATTCTAATTTATATAATAAAAAGTATGGTGAGCGCCCCCAAAAAAGCTAAATGCTTGTACCAGGGGCGGCGCTATTATAGAAAAATTTTAAATAGCGATCTACTCTAATAAAAATAAAAATAAAAATTATTAAAAAATTATATTAACAATTAAAGAATAACAATCAATAAAAATGAAGAAATACATCAATGCATAAATATAATTATTAAAAGGAAGACGTTGCTTTATTTATATATTTTAACTTTGTACTCTTTATAGATAGAAATAATTAAGATGATAATATATTAAAAATAGATACAGATAAGGCTTGTAAGAGATTTGTTTATTGTGATTGTTATTGTTTTCCTATATAAATACATAGATAGATGAATCTAATTTATACCAAAGTTCTATAGTATTAGTTAGATAAGGTTTGGTTGGATATGATTTGGTCAGTCTGATGGTATCGGAGTTACGTGGTGTTTTTCGAATCCAGAAAACTATATCTTTTTAAATTTACGTATGTCTTTAATTTCCTTTTATGTCTTGTGGTAGTGAATTGTATAGTTTGATCCCAGTATAAGATGCGTGTCGTCGAGCTATTTCTGATTTCGGTCTGTTAGTTCGTAAGTTACATCTAGTTTTTTGCCGAGTTCCGTAGTTATGGTTAATAAGAATTTTTTCTTTTACTTAAAGAAGTAGTAGTAGTTCACTGAATCGAATCCATCTCGCTCTTTGTCTTAACGCATTCACGGAAAAATGAAACAAGCCATTTGATAAGCGCATAAAAAAACTGTTTACTTTAAAAACTCTAAAATATAATTGAAAATCAGATACAAGGTACCTTGGGACTTTTCCTCAATAGATCCGATTCACTACGCTCATCCTCACTACTTCAGACTCGCTTGGCTCGTTCTAGAAATATAT
>JACMZG010000002.1:46217184-46242512 GCA_018340805.1 Microvelia longipes
TAACAGACACCACAAATTCAAGAGATAACTTTGTTGGAAACACCAGGAGGGTCTTAAAATCCTAGAAACGGAAATTTAAGGAGAAATCTCCCGGTTCGGATTTTAAGTTAGGAACAAACGCCACAATAATTTCACATATCTACCCTATTAATGAGGAAGAGTAAAAAATGGCTAAATAGTGTATACTTTGACTATTTTATTCTTTCTCCCCCAAAAACATGATTAATTAATTTAGAAATATTTACCTAAATAGATGTTAGAGATTATAAAGATAAAGATAAAGATAAAGAAATTTATTTGCTTATAAGTACATTAGACAATTGCATTGCGTCATTAAATAATAAACAAATAATTTTACAAATATTTTCCATTTCAAACATTCCAATTAAAAAAAAACAAAGAAAAGATCCAGATAAACATGTGCAAATTCATTAGAAAATAACTTAACTTAAATTAACAATTTCTTTTTTGACGGCTATAGACTGTACTACTTAACCATTGACTACTTATTGACATAGACTACTCAAAAAATGCCAACTACTACTTAGACTAACTTAAAAACAATACATAATTTAAAAATAATACATTTACTAATCAATTTCTAATTTCTTTTATAAACTTAATATCTAAAAATTTATACATATAAATAAATAAATAAGTGTGACAAAACAAACAATAGAAAAATCACAGACAAAATATAATAATCACAGACTTGATAAAAGCTAGCTTAATAAATAAAATAATTACGTATATATTCAAAGTATTTTTTATCCAAAAATTCACATACTTTGTAATTGGTTTGTCTACTAAAACTTGCATGCTTTTTTGAAAAACCTTTTTAAGTCCTCAATATTTTTGAAACATTTAGGCAAGCAGTTGTACAGTTTAACGGAGTTGTAATGTTGACTAGATTCGTAACGGTTTGTTCTGTGCTTTTTCGTCGTCAGATCATCTTTAAATCTTGTGTTATAGTCATGAACGTCTCTGTTTGTCTCAAAGTCAGTCAGATTGCTTTTAATTAATTAAATAACTTTTAATATCTAAATCGATTAGTCTATCGTTAATATTGGACCTTAGTCCTATATTAACGATAGACTAATCTTGTAGTATCTTTCACACGATTTGTGTATTTATTTTATTTCTAGTCGCGAACTGTATTTAATAAAAGAAATAAGCTTTGTGCGGGTATAATCCTTGACTCTGGATCTTTGTGTCAAATATTCTGAAACTATTTGTCAAAATAATTTTTTGCGTGTTTGTCTCTTGAAAAAAATAGATAATAAAAATTCCTCCCTTATTTAGGCTAATGGGATAAAAATTTTCTTGTAAAGCCGGTAATGAAATGAAAATTAACGGGGAAAACGAGAAAGAGATATTATAACAGAAGACCACGCGATGGGAAAGGCTCTTCAATGTGCATGCGATATCATTTTGCCTCAAAAAGGTAATTACAGGACTAAAGTAACACTGCCTCATTCAAATTCATATTGACATGAAATATTTTTACTGCTTCGTCTTTTTTTTCTCTTTCTAAAATATGCTTATTAACCTCAATAACCATAATAAGCTTTGGTATATTAATGATCTGTCTTAACACTAATTAATTTTTTGAAGTGTACTTGGAAATATATACGTCATTATTTTTGCGATAACTTGTCTTTAAACAGAGAGCTATGTTTTTATGGCAGGAAATAAATTTGCAATTGCCAAGTACTATCTTATATAGGAGGAGTGGTGGGGG
This sequence comes from Microvelia longipes, assembly GCA_018340805.1. Lineage (NCBI taxonomy): Eukaryota > Metazoa > Arthropoda > Insecta > Hemiptera > Veliidae > Microvelia > Microvelia longipes. The sequence continues at coordinate 46,218,926 of JACMZG010000002.1, forward strand.
TGACCTAACGATAACATGTGTCCGCGAGTGCTTTGAAATGATTTAGTTTGTTTGATCAGTTTTCAATATCTTTTGCGTTCGTGACCGGTCTTATGTGTGAGTCTTAAGATAGTTGCCTTGATCAAAGTCTTTTGCGTCCGTGACCGGTCTTATGTGTGAGTCTTAGATAGTTGCCTAGAGGGCAAAGGTCTTTGCGTCCTGTGACCGGTCTTATGTGTTGAGTCTTAAGATAAGTTGCCTAGATCAAAAGTCTTTTGCGTCCTGTGACCGGTCTTATGTGTGAGGTCTTAAGATAGTTGCCTAGATCAAAGTTTGAAATTGAGCTTTGCTTGTAATTCTTACAGTAATACAGGCTATTTTCAGTACTTGTTACAGGAATTTTTCGTTAGGTTCCAAGTGTTAAGAGGCCGTAAAAAATGTGTTATTTTATGTAAGTTACCCTCCATCGCAACTAGCCGTTGACCTGGATGAATCTTTCACCAAGTGTTTTGCTTAAAGCACTTGGAGTTAGGCTTTTTTTTGAACAGATTCAATTTTTCTGTGGCTCTATTAGCTGACCCTCATATTGGCCGGTCATATCACTCATTTTTAGGTTGGTTCACTAAACCACTTCTTTATTTTTATTTTTTTAATTATACCTCTTTTTTTATACATATAAATTTATCGATATTCTTATAAAGTATATATTTCGAGCTATCTTTTATAATAATACTGATCAATTTATTTATCATTGCACTTATAAATTTTTATATTTGGGTTTTTATATTTACTTGTTTATCTACTTATTTTTCTATTACATATTGCAACTAATTTATAATATATGTATATCATTTATAGATCCTATTTGGTTTACGATCTATTTACAATTATTGAGGCAATATTTTATTTCTATATTGTAAATAAAGTCTTATAAAATTTTACTCTATTTTGTATTTTACTGAATAATATTATAATTTTATGAGGAAAGATAATAATGAAGACAGCAGGCCATAGTTTTGTTAGTTTAATTTATTACATCAGAGCTTTCGACAAAAGCGATGCTTGGCATCCTCAGTGAATCTAAAACAAAAACCATAAACCAATTTCAAAAGGAACATCTGTTTTTTGCCTTTATTTGGTATGTATATTTATTTCTGTTCTTTTGTAATTGGTTTTATGGTTTTTGTTTACTTGTTATTAGATTCACTGAGGATGCCAAGCATCGCTTGTGCGAAAGATCTGATGTAATAAATTAAACTAACAAAAACTAGGACTGCTGTCTTCATTATTATTCTTTCTCATTAAACTCACAGGTCCATTAAATCTTTTTTATTCTTAAATTATAATTTTACTGAATAATGTTTTACTGAAATTTTACAAGTGATAAATATTTGATCTAGTGCTGTTATAGAGATTACCTATTTACAATATTTGTATTAACAAAGTAAGTACGCACTATTTGTATTTTCTTTTAGTTCTTACTAAATCTATCTAATAATAATAGATAATCTATCTATCCCTGATCAGACTGTCTGCTAATTTTAGTGATAGTCTGTTCAGCTCCTATTTATCTGATTTTATTATCTATTTTCATTTTATATAAGTTATTGGACTGGACATGTCCAATTCTAATAAAACTCAGTCAGTTCTGTCTGGGGGGAGATATGTTTCAGCATTTCCTCCGTTGCCTGTAGTTGCTGACTCAGAGTCTTTGCTTTTTGGGTACTTCCTATGTTACTGTGTGCTCTTAAAGTGCAAGCCTCAGAGGTTCTGTCTCTCAGGTTGATCGGAGATCTGGTGAGACTGTTTCACAAATACCTAAAGGTAATGTTGTGGCGAATAATGAAATAGCTCAAAGCTTTACTTTCAAGACTATCCAGGCTAACTTACAGCATGGTTCAGCAGCCTCTGCTGTCTTCAGTTAGCAGGTAGCTGACCTTAAAGTGAGCTTTGGTCTTGTACAAGCTCTATTATTTGAGGGGTCAAGTGAGGGGACTAGGTGTCACTGATGGTACCTTGTTCTACTGCTCTGATGACCAAGAACTTGTATTTTAACAAGAAATATAAGAGCTTCACTGGTACCTGGTTTTTGTCAAAGAGATCTAGTATCGTTGATATTATATAGGTGTCAGTTTGGTGATGGGCAGCGGAACGTAGTCTTGTGTTCCGTGTACTTGCCATATGACCATGCACCTCCGCCTTCAGATGCATTACTGGACCTAGTTCGCTATTGTAATGATGGTAGTTTCTTTCTTCTGATTGGTTGTGATACTAGCGCACATAATGTTGTGGCTATGCTTGAGTTTTTAACCAGATCAAAGCTATTCTTACTTAACCCTGGAACTGTTCCAACTTACTTCACCGTTAGGAGAGAAAGAGGGATATATATATATATATATATATATATATAATATATATTATATATATATATATATATATATTATATATATATATATATACTATTTCAGCACCTAGGATTTGTTTAAAGGGTGAAAGAGTGGCGTACGATTCAAAAGGAATCTCTTTCTGATAGCCATAATATTATTATCACTTTAGGTGCTAAGGAACCTGAAGTGTCTCAGTAAAGATACTCGAGAACCACAAATTGAAACCAGTTCCGTGATGTTCTGGAATCTGAGCTGGATAGGTTGGGTCCCTGTCCAGATGGTCTTAAAGAGACAGAGGACTATGTTCAGATTCTCACTAAGGCCTTAGTTACTGCTAATGAAAGTTCTTGCCCTATGAAAAGCCGCAGTAAGCGGGTTTCAATACCCTCCTGGACTCCAGAATTGGAGAGTCTCAGGACAAAGGTTAATAGAACTCTGAGCAAAGTTAAGAGAAATGACCTTCCCTCTTTGTGGCAGTAGTACAAATTCATCCGAAGGTGGTGTAATTCATAGTTGAGGGCTAAGAAAAAAGCTTGGAGAGTCTACTTTGTATTAGTGAATCTGGCCCTTTAGCAAGGTTTCACAAGATACTTTCCAAGACACCAACGGTGTGCAATGGTCCTGTTCGTTTAAATGAGGGGAAGTTTACTTCTTTTGGGAGGGAAAATCTTTACCACTTTGTGTCCACGCATGTGCCAGGATTACAGGTGCTGTAGGAGGCAGAGTTACATTAACCGTGTAGAGAGTTACATGGAACCTCCTACGGCTTCCATATCTAGAGGTCATTATTCGTCGCAAGGTCTAATTTGCGATTCAGAGCTTTGTACCGCACAAATCTACTGGGCCAGACGGTGTTATGTCAGTAATGCTTCAGAAAAGTTTAGATCTTTTACAGGATGAACTTGTTAAGATATATAGAGTCCTTCTCACTCATTTGTCGTTGTCTGTCCTTCTCAGAAAATTTCTTTGTCATGAAGAGTAGTAAGAGTGGTCTTCTTACCCATACAGGGTAGACCAGATTATACTCTTGCTATGTCATATCGGCCTATCAGTCTAACATAGTTTTTTCTAAAAACAAGGGTAATGCTAATTGATCGATAATATGTCAGGGACGGGCTTGCTCGTCCCCTAAGTAGGCTGCAATGAGCTTACCAGGCAGGTAAATCTTGTGAAGCGGCCCTTCATTATCTTGTTCACAAGATTAGGGATGCTCTTTACAAGACGCAACTGGCTCTAGATTTATTTATGGATATCGTAGGAATGTTTAACAGCGTCCCTGTAGATTCTATTTGTCAAGCAGCCTCTCAGCATGTAGTATACATCCAGCAATCGTCGGCTGGATTTAATCTATGTTGTTGTTGAGGTACACTAGAGTTCAGTGCAGTGGCTGCACTATTAGAACTGCCGTGAAAAGGGGTTGCCTGATAGAAGGCGTTCTCTCTCCTCTTTTGTAGTGTTTAGTTATTGACAGCTTTTTTTTGTTCTACTTGAAAAAGATGGGTTTTACGTAAAGGCTTATGCCAATGATGTAGCTGTCCTTATATCGGGCAAGTTTGTTGTCAATTTCTTTGAACTTGGCCAGAGAGCTCTCCGCTTGATTGAGAGGTGGTGTATAGAACATGGTCTTGGGGTTAACCCTTCAAAGACTGTTGTTGGACCGTTCTCTAGGAAAAGAAATATGGATGGTAGTAGAGATTTAGTACTGGGCAGGGGGTCGAGTTTAATTATCTCCAATCCACACACCTACGTGTTGCTCGCTGTATTGTAAAGACAGCTCTTAAGGACTCTATGCACTGGATGAGACAGTTCAAGCTGCTTATCAAAGGACCGTCTAAACGGCTTACCAGGTCAATTTCAGCCCTGAAAAGAAGTACATGGCATTTAATAACCGGTATTCTTATAAGTCATTCTCGGCTTAACCGCCATTTAAACCTGATGGGATTAGCAGCTAGTCCTAAATGCAGGCTATGTGATGAGGAAGGGAAAATCCTTCACATATACTAAGCACTTGTCTTGACTTGACGTATCTTTGGCTCCTTTAAAGGAACTTGTAGAACTACCTCTAAACAAGTCGATAACTTTCTACGAGTCAGTAGACTTGTTTAGAGGGTTTAAGAAAGTAGAGGGCTTCCTTTTTCTTCTGGGGTTTGCACTAAGGACCCACCTGAGTGGTCTAATGCTTTGTTTTATACCCCCGGTCTTTGAAAAATACAAAAAAAAAATATCATATATGGTTGATAGGGTGGCTTTAACGGCGAGAAACCATATGCAAATGTAGGTGCACTAACATTCATTACCTATTTCTTCTTTTTGTAACTTTTAATTTACTTTTGGCAATTTTTTTTTTGGTGTTTCTGAAAGATATAATAATAATTTGTAAAAATATTATCTATATGGCATACATAGTGTGGTAATCATTACGTTAAACATGGTGTAGTAATCAATATGTCACACATGGTGTAGTAATCAATATGTCACACATGATGTAGTAATCAATATGTCACACATGGTGTAGTTATCAATATGTCACACATGGTGTAGTAATCAATACGTCATATATTGTATAGTAATCAATGTGTCATACATGGTATAAAAATCAATATGGCATAAAGTGTGTGTATTTAAAACTTAAAGATATTTAATACACCGTGAAAGTAAATATACGGTCTGTTGTTAGTTTATGTAATATGGCCAATGACCCAAAAAAGCAACGGGTGAATTAATTTGAATGTTAATCAAGTCTACATTGAATTTACTTGAAACCACATCATATCATTCTGTGTATATCTTAGTAAATTCGTCGGTTAAATATAACTATTGGTTGCAATTTAAATTTATCTAATAAATTTAAATCGTTATTTTGCCTAAATAAATCTTTCATGTAGTAGCTAATAATAGTTTAAAGTTCTTTTATTTATTTTTTTTAATTGGTTTTAGAAATTTTTAAATTTACTGCCTAAAAATTAAACTTTTAAATTTGGTCAACTTTATTGAGTAAAAGTTTCTTTTGATTTAACTTTAAGACTGCAATAGTTAAAGTTTCAAATTCGTGAAAGTCAAACTAACAACAAAAAAGTCATTTCCTTTTTTTAAAAACAAAAGTTTTAAAAAACAAAAAATCTTTGGTACCTAAAAACTTGCAGTAACATAAGTTAGAACTCAAAATGACCTTTACTATAGCTTTTTTCGCAAACTAAAGAAAAGTTTTTATTTTCCTTTTACTTCTAACATTCACAACTAGACTTGTAAAACAAGAAATTATCAAACAAAATACAAGGAAAGTTCTCAAACCCAATGGCTTGTAAAGTTACTTTTCAAGATTTAAAGTTTTTGCAAACTTTCCCAAAGTAAAACTTAATACGAAAAGACTTAATCGTATAGTGAAATATTTGCAACTTGTATTGAAAACTATCAATTAAAAAGTTACATAAAATGTGTACTTTAACTTAATACTTTACTTATATAGTTAGAGCAAAGTAAGCATAAAGCTAAGCCTTAAAGTAAAGTAAATAAGCTAGGACTTGGTTCTAGCTTTTTGAACTAAATAAATAAAATCTAATACATCTATGATTGAGTTTTACAGTGGCCTTATATGACTTTTATGGTCATGCTCTTTTGCGTCAAAAGGGTATGTAGTTTTTAAAACACTTTATCATTGCATCATAATATTTTTCATACTTCTATCCCTAATCGTCATATTTTTATTTTAAATAATACTAGACCACTCCGGGCGCGCTTAGCGCGCGTTCCGATGTCTAGGCCATTCTATTAGTGCATATTTTCCTAGTGCATATTAGTTCAACCTCAATGAAAGGCTGTGTATAGTACCAAGTAGGAACACTTTAAAAACCAGTAACTATCATTTATTTTTTATAACAACTAGTTTTCGTTTAATGAGTTTTAATTTGTAAAACTACTGAGACATATGTTTCAAAAGTAAAATAGTTTGTCTATAAGGTATAATATATAATTAATGTAACCATTGTCACAATAATGAAGATAGCAGTTCTCCCCGTGTTTTTCAAGAGTGAGTGGACTTTATCTTTTCCAACTATCCTCCTCTTCAAAACCACTTCACCTAGAAGGTATAATACACGATATAATTGGAGGAGAGACACCTAGGAAATGTATCGAGCAAAATGCAATGCTATATCTGAGAACTGTTCATCATTTGACATTTGTCATCACTGATCGCTAGAAATAATGTCTTATCTCACTCTGTTTCGTTACGTCTAACTCATTAGGGCGCCGACAGAGCCTGAACTGATTGAATAAAACGTCACAATAATAAATATTTAGTTTGGTGTCTTGGGTTACTCGAAGAAGTGAACCAATCTGATGATATACTTGTTTTTAGATTTTAAGTGTAGGCATGAAATGGCCTTACCAACATTCTTTGCTCTTTACGATACGCTTAAAGCAATGAATTTTACTTTCTATTACGTTGATGTTTCAATACCTAATTATTAGATCCATAAGTCCATCAATAAGTTAAGAGTGGCTCTGGGGCATTGCCAGTGGACCTTGTTGACTTAACCATTAGATCAATATACCAGGAGGGTTTTTATGAAATTCAGTGATCAAAAATAAATGATAAATCGAAACTTCATACTGTAATCGTATATTGTTCCTTGTTCTTGAATTAATCTGACGTCAGAGTTCACATTCAAATTGGAAACATCTTTCTTCAGATGTTTCAGTTGCTTACTTTCAGAGGCTCTGATTCGTAGGGTTTTCCTTCGCCCTTTTCTGTTGCTTCATTGCCTCTACAAACTTACTTTTTCTTCCAATAATCATTTTTATCATAATTAATAATTATTTATTTAGATTCATGAAGAAATTATAGATGTTGTAAATAAAAAAGAAGTTATACTGTATAAAGTTATTTTATTTTGAAACCTCATTATAACTTCATCAGAATAGATCTATCAAGGTGTTATTTTTATTATTTTTTTTAGCTATAAGTCTTTTCCATGAAAAATATCTATGAAGTAATTATGAAGTATATTATTATTATATTATATATTATATATATATATATATATATATATATATATATATATATATATATACACACACATATATAATATATATTATATATATATATATATATATATATATATAATATATATATATATATATATATATATATATAATATATTATATATATTATATATATTATATATATATATATATATATATATATATATATATATATATAATATATATATATATATATATATATATATATATATATATATATTATATATGTATATAATATAATAATAATATATAAGATAATTACATTGAACATTGGAACAAACAAATATTTCAAAGGGCAACTATTGTGCAGTAATACTGGATCAATTAGCCTTATCTTTGAACCCTTTTAAATACGTTAGAAATTATCAAAAGGTATAAATTACATTAAGATGAAACAAAACCAATTAAGCTTTTAGAAAACAATTTATCTTTTGATCTTGACTCGACTTTATTGGTACTTGCTTTTGACCTTTAAAACGTGTCAGAAGGTCAATAAGAAAGTTAAAAGATACAATTAATAGATTTTGCAAGCTGCAGAAAGTTGTCCTTGAAAGGTATTGGTGTTAAAAGATAGATAAGAAAAGCTGGATAAGAAAGGACAGTGACGTTGCGTTATATTGAACTATTTTCAGGGTGCTTTGTGAATGCTCTTTTGATAAATAGAGATACAAAATGAGCTGAAATGAAATTAATCCTGAAAGACAAATCACTTTATTCAGAACTTAAATATTACGAATCATAAATTAGCGAAAAGAATTATGAATAGACCTCAGATATGAAAGGTGAAATGAATTTGCATTAAACATGTTTATTGGTATGCTTAATTTTGAAAAATTAAACTGACTCGTTAATTTAAAAAAAATAATTTTGATGTTAAAATTGACTCGAAACGAAGAAGTGGCTTTTTTTGATGTGAAGGTGATTTGGGTATGTATGGGTGAATGGCCCTCTAGAGGAAAGTCTAAATTATTCCTGCAGATACTTAAAGAAATCAAAACCCAAAAATTGACTTACTTGAAAAGTTTAATAAATTTGGTTTTTCGTAAAAGATATAAGGTGAGGTAAGCAAAGTGTTTAGTAGCATAATATTTAACGTACTACCCTGCTCTAAATAGTGGCTAATGATCTAGCATAAAGGGGATGACGCACCCATTAGCCATATAACAAAGTGACCCCATCGAGAACCAAAAATAGGGAAGAATCCCTATTTAAAAACATTATAAAACAAATGTCAAAAACAAACTGCATACGCTTGGTACGAATTGCGTATGCTTACAATCTTTACATTAACTGCGCGAATCCTGAATTTAAAGGCAAACTTACCTTCCGATGGCTTCCTATTGATTTGCTAGTTGGGATGGTTATATACAAACATTAAAAAGTAATATATTTTCTTTTTAACAAATTTTATTTGACTCAACTTAGGACTTTCTCTAGGCTTCACTCGTCCTCAAAATATACAAGCCTGCAACAGACGATTATACTGCAAGACGTCTTTAAATTCGCTTCGCTCGTCCTCATATAGTAAATACATCAGTTATCAGTTATTCCTAGCGGGCACTTATCCAGGCACTGAACTTATTCAATGCTCCTCAACTTTTATGATCCATGTTCAGTGGCGTAGCCAGGATTTAATTTCGGGAGGGGCTGAATGATAAAAATTGTATATGTAAATATATTATATATATATATATATAATATATATATATATATATATGTATATTGTTCAATGTTTTCAAATTATTTTTAATTTCATTGTATATTTTTATATATTATATGATATTATATTTATAAGTTTATTGTTAAAAATATTATGTTATGTAATTTATTATTTTTATATATTTTTTACAGGTTTAATTTTTTTCACACATTTTTGCGGGTTTAGGTTATGTAAAAATTTGGGGGGGGGGGGGGGGGGGGGGGCTGAAGCCCCCCTGGCTACGCTACTGTCCATGTTAGTCATATGCATAGCTACATGCGTACCAAATCTTAATTCGATCGCAAAATTTTTCCTCGTCTTATGACTTTTCAATTTTATAGCTGAGTAATTTTTGTGGGTTATAGACGTCATAAAAAGATATTTTCTGGATAGCAGAACTACTCTTATAAACTAATTTTAGTACAAAGTTTCAACTCTCTAGCATAAATACACTGGGAGCTAAGGTGATAATAGAGACACACACATACAGTCGTAAATCTTTTTGAAAATCACTTAGGAGACCTTAAAAACACCTGAAACGTATAATTCCAGTGACATCCCGGTTTCGGATTTTTTCGCAAACACAATACTTTTCCTATATACTTACGGAATTAATGAATTTTAGCAAAAGTAAAAATGATACAATACAACATCCAATACGCAAGATACTACTTCTGGGCGGGCCGACATCTGAGGAAGCCGTGGCTGGTAAGTAGCCTGCGTCCAAGAAGCCCTGTTTTAGGCGGACAATCCTTATGATTTGCTCAAGATGAAGAATAAATGTCTTATAATAAACAATCCTGTACTCTGCTTTTTTAATTGTTCCTCTTTTTATTTATTATCAATATCATTTATCCATTACCTATTTTTAAAGCCCTCTTTATAGATATTTTTAGTAATTAATACACAAGGTAAGAGATAAAATAATAAAGCAAGAACTAGTTATAAAGACATAGCTAAATCTTATAAAGTAAACTTTAAAAAATCTATATTAAGTTTTACTAAAAGTATTTAAAATTAAAATTGACACTTATTAAAAAGAAGAGAAGCACGATAAACAAAGAAAGAAAACTTTTAAAATATTTTTATTATCCTGAAATAATATTATCTTTTGTTTAAACCCCTTTAGGGATGTCAAAATATTTTTTATTGTGCTTCTAGCTTTTATACCCAATTTGATTTTGTACTAAAACAACACGTTGATGGGGAATTGAATTATTAACTTTTTTTTAAAAAAAAGATAACAAGAGAAATGAACCCTTTTTCGTAGTGCTTGGTATTTGAATATTGAAATTTTCTTTTACAGTTTGAGTGAATATGCTTCTCGATTAATAATGTGTCTAAATGGACCTTTCTGTAGGAATAAATGAAAGGAAAATAATTATTTAAAATAAATATCTTGAAATATATATTGAAAGTTATGAATATTTTTTATAATAAAAATTTAGGAAGATGAAAACAGTGTTTAAAATTTACGTGCGTCTAGCGATTTGGACATGACGCACTAGATTAAAGTGTACAAAAAATTAGACTTGACCACTCTTGACCACTTGGCCATAGCTAGGGCCTATCGTATTTTTTCTCTATACTATTGAAATAATTCAGCTTCTGAGATATTAAATAGTGGTATGGAACGTGAAGTGTTCCACAAATTTTTTGTTGCACTTATTGTTGTACAATTATTTAGTGCTTTGTTGCTTGTGTATTTGTTCAGTTGCTTTATTCTAGGGATTTGTTCGTAATTATTTTAGATTATTAAATCTAAAATTGTTACAAATTAATCCAAATTTCGTTAGTTGTTAATTTTGTTAAAGAAACCCATTTTGGTCTATGGGTTTGGTAAATGTTGGACCCTTGTTCAACATTTTGTATATTGTCATAAAATGTATTTAATTATATGTTAAAATTAAAGAGGTTTTTCATACCGCAAGTTAAAGATGCAATGAGCAATCAGCTAACGGCGATACTTGCTTTTGGTTATGAATGTCCCTGTAGCGGCTTAACGCCATCATCAGCAGGAAGGGCAACACTCGAGCTCTCAACTAATAAAGTTATATCAGTGAATAACTTCTAGTCTCAATGAGCACGACTAGCCCTCTGAAGATAAGTAATGGAGTAGGAAAGGGTTTTTACCTAGGAGGACATTACTTTTTCATTACTCAAACCAACACTTGACAAAAAAAAACAAAAACGGTAAAACAATGACACCGGTGCAGATCATAATAAAAGACACAAAGCATCATAAAAGATGACTCACTCGCACACCTGACTTCTCAGGGTCACGGCCTTGACTCAGTACACATTCCCTATATAAACCCTCTCCCTTCCTTATTGAAAAATCAGCTACCGTCCCTACTTGTTGTGCTTCAATTGCTTTTTCAAATTTCGGTAAATACAACCTCTTTAATACCTTCCTTATCTTCTGAGGGCTCGTCGTGCTCATTGAGACTAGAAGATATTCACTAGGGGTGCATTCGCGACGCTCAAGCGCTCAGAGCGCTCGGATCAGTGTTGTTCAGTGGTGGAGGGGGATGGTGGGGACAAAATTCCCTCACTATCTCACTGACCACACTTAGTCTCGCGAACGCGTTTTATTCAGGCTTGTGTGTACAGTTATTAGGTTATGTTACTGTTGTTGTCATTTTTTCGAAAATTCAATTATTTAATTAAAACTAAAAACGTATAAATTAAAGAAAACAGCACAAAACAGCAGAAACACAACACAGAAACAGCACAGCACAGTACATGTGAATATGAAGGTGAGATAAAATTTTGTATTTCCCGCAAAGAAGGTTTCAATTGAATAGGAGTGGGGAGAAGTGATCGAACTGAACCTGCCGAAAGCACGATTAGTAGGATCAGTCCCACCACTACTATCCTGGCTTCCCGCTTCTTTTGGCTTCTCCCCCTGGCCACGCCTTTGAGCACAATCATGGTAACTAGAATACACCTCTTGTTCAAAACGCTCTGAGCGCTCGAGCGTCGCGAATGCACCCTAGTAAAACGTTATTAGTTGAAACTTATTAATTTCCCTTCCTGCTGATGATGGCGTTAAGCCGAAACCGTTCCATGGATATTCATATCCAACAGCAAGTATCGACAGTAGCTTCAATTGCTAATTAATATGCATTAAACAATTTCCTTAAAATCCTTAGCTTATTTGGCACGGAAAATATCAAAACTATTATGGAATATTTCAACAAGTTATTTATCCTAAATGTTTGCTTCCAACAAAATCTGTTTTTATTATTAAAAAGTGCTTATTCATACAATAATTTTTAATCTTAAAATTCAATTAAAGTGTGTGTCAAAAATTTGTGTGGTAAAATGTAAAATACGTGTTATACAAAATTACCTTATTTAAATTCCGAGGCGTAACCTACCAATATCAACACAAGACAATGATATCCTAATTTTTTATACATAACAAGAAAATTACTTCTATGATGTATCTTTTTTGACAATGATTTCAAATTGAGTTATTAATATTTTCTTGTTTCTAATTACATTTTTCATCTATTAAGTCTCAAAAAGCATTTCATTCCGTTTTTTCGAAACTTTTCAATTAACTAATCAGTAATAAATATTTAATTCATTCTCTTTCAAATGACTCGTTTTTTACCGGAGTCAAATTAAAGAAAAATAAAATATTAATAATTAAATAACGAGGAAAAAACATTTTAAAAAATTAAGGGTTGAAAAAAATGATGTTGTTTTATATAATTGTAAACAGCTTTTAAAAGGGGCTTTTAACTCTGAGAAGACTTGGAGAGATACCCGGGTTGGGTCAGGGCAGGGTGGAGTTCAAGGCACAATACCACTAATGGAAGGTTAATTGAATCTGAGTCCGTGGATAATCAGGGTTTTCAGTCTTTTCTACAAAATAAGCGAAAATGATCAATATTAGAAAAACAACTCTGTTTTTCTTCTGAAAAATAACATCATTCAAAACTTAATTTGGAAAATCTTTATTTTTAACCTTTTAATGAAGGGTTCACTCTTTTATAGTGAGAGATCTACCTATTATCTTTATCTAAACAATTTCAGTGTTTTTCACTTTTTATTTAATGGGTTGTTTAAGTTAAATGAGTTAAAAATGTTTGTATAATTGCGTATATAAATATATTATTTTATGTTCATTATAACATTTACATATAATTAAGAACAATTGGAAGAATAATAAAACAAACAAAAAAATTTAAATAAACATTATTAAAAAATATTTTTTAATAACAAAGCCTTTGAGTGACTTGCATATTTTGATTAAAATAAAATCTTTGGAAGTACTAACCTAATAGAGTTTATAAAATGATTCAATTGAAGGATTTTTTTCAATAAAAACAATTTTTTTTTGGGTGTTAGGTTATAGTCTGGCGGTGACTTCATTGCAGGGATCAGTATAGACAACTTACATTATAATTCTAACAAATTAGAGCACTACTACTTAAAAAAGAAACATTTTAGAATACATTTTTTAGACATTTTTCCTCAGGATACATTCATTGAGTTTTAACTCGTCAATATTCATTTAGACATGTTTGAAATCAAATAACTGATGTTTTATGGTTAACCTATATAGAATGTTGTTTTAAAGGTTATGTTTCAACCATACATCAACCTGACGCCGTGGAGCGGCTATAAAAGACCTTCGGCCTTTTGTTTTACTATAATACGACACACGGCTAAAATCAATTGACAGCGCGCCAAAAATCTGTGAGGGAAAGAATTCTATTGGTTCAGACCGACCACGCTTTTCCCCCTCCACTTTATGCCAACCTCGGTATAAAAAAATACCTTTTTTGTAAATAAAATCATAAAAAGGCAACACTGGTTGTAAATATTTGTAACCTCGCGTCGCTTTTATTTCCCTCATTGTACATATTGATGTTTGAGTTCGTTTCGTTTCATTCCAATCTGTTCAATTCATCCAATTATTGCGGAGTTGTAATATGATCTGATTGCCTATATTTGACGCATAGACATTGACATATTCTTCAAGCAATTCTTGCTATTTGAGTACAGCGCAGGGTCTGGGGTCTGTCAACCAAAAGACAGCATTTTTTTCGAAAATGCCATGTCTTTTAATAGATGACAGTCTTGACTTTCTTAAGTCATAAATGCATATTGTGTCATACTATTTTTATAATATGAAACAATACGCATTCAATTATACAAACATGACACAAAAAAGCAGTTTATTTTGGAAAAAAGTAATTATAGCAGACGATTAATTAAAATCGTCAAACTTTTATCATAGAACTATTATGATCCATTGCATTACGTAATCAACAACTTTAACTCCACTTAATTCATACTTCCCGAACAAATTTAAAGCTACACTTAGTTGGTAAATTTATAAGATACAACAATATTCCTTCTTAAAAAGTAAATAAATAATTTTTAAAAAAAAATACAATATCAAATAAAAACAAATAATAAAATTCAAAACATAACCTGACTTTCAGTGTTGCCAGAGTAGGGAATTGTTTTTGTTACATAAAAGAAGGGATTTTTTTATTAAAAAAAGAGGGTTGAAAGCATTGAGATTTTGGCGGGCTGTCAATTGATTTTAGCCGTGTGTCGTATTATAATACAAATGCAATGTAAACAACTACTTAATTATAAAAATGTGTCAATTTCTAATTAAAAATCTAGTTGAAAATCTCAGAAATTTACGGCCAACCTTTGCTTATATTGTTTACAATTGACAATTATTCATAATTTTCAATTTAAGTCGCCTATGCTGATTCCTGCAATGACGTCACGCCATTCATAAAAAAGTCAGGTTATAACCTCCGACTGTTTCTGGTTTGTTTACATCGAATTGAATCATCTTATACATTTCTATCATCTTGGGCAAGTACTACAATATATTGTAAAGAAATGTGACAGGAACCAAAATAAAGGTATGTTTTTAAAAAAAATTAAAGAGACAGACTGTCTGTTTCTTTAATTAATTATAAGAGCAGCGGTTCTAATTGCTGCTCTTATAATAAGGATTAAAGATTGTTCAAAAAGTATGATTGTTTACTTTTTATGAAGTAAATGTATTGTGTGTGCACTACAAACCGAAACCGTAACTCACCGGAATTATGCGTTTCAGGTGCTGACTGAAGTTGTTTGAATGTGTGTACAGTTTAATATCATCGTAACTTCCAGAGAGTTATAACTCTGTAATAAAATAATTTTTAGTTATAGTTGTGCTATTCGGGAAATATTTATTACGATATTACCAATCGGCAATAATGAATCAGCAAACATTTTAAGAATTATAAAACTCGCAAAAATATATCGATAAGAAATTTAGTGGTAAATTTAAATGTATCGATCTATATAAAATTTAGCACGCCATATAAGTCCAAAAATGGGACAAGTTCCATCTCATTATCAGCATTAGTTCAATTTTTATTGAATGGCTTGTATACGTTATTTTTAATGTATAAAATAGAAAAATAATCTAATGGAGTTCAAAGTTAGTACAAGTTTATCCCTTTATATAATAAGAAAGTATTAGTTTGATATTAGTTAATTAGTTTGTTTAATTAGTTTAGTTTAATTAGTTAGTTTGGTATTAGTTCGTATTAGTTCCGTATTAGTTAAGGTATTAGTTTCGTTTTGATTTGTTTAATAAAAAAATTAAGCAGCGTCAAGCGAGGTCAGTGTCCTTTTTTAATCGTAAGACTAAGAATATAAATCTTTATTTTAATTGGTTATAGTAATAACCAATTAATAGTTATTTATGCCATAAGGCTGAGAAGTGTGTCTTTATGTCACGGCAATTAGATTTACCGACGAGCGAAGCGAGTCGGGAAAAATTGCCAGGACATAAAGACATTCTCAGCCGGATGGCATACACTATTTTTTTGAGGTAGCACTCATTAAATAAAGCACTCATTAAAAAAAATAAAAAAATAGCACTCATTAAATTACGCTATATACTTAATTGAAAAAAAAACAAACGTCCAATTATTATTAACTCCATATTATCGTCGTCATTGAATTCATCCATAGCTTCATATTTTTACTCAAAAATGTAAAAGCTTTACAAATAAACCCACAAATATTGTCAATTAAAACACCTTTTAAAAACGAAAAAAAAAATAGTCTACGAACAAAAACAGAAACAAAATGAACGTTTTTAAAGAAAACTCAGAAAGGTTTAACACAGATTGTTTTTTGAACACGCTACATTACAGTAATGGCGGCAACATATGAATTACTTTTACGTCCTAGGAGTTTTTTACATTCATTATTGTCCTCGGAGGTGAAAAGTACTAAATAACCTCCTATAACAATATTGATTGGCTTCTCATCCTAAAAACGGTCCAATAAAGTACTCAATTACGTACTACCTCAAAAAAAATAAAGATTTTAATTGCAACTATAGCTAGTAAGCTATAGTTGCAATATGCAGGATTTATAAAGTGATTCTAATTATCTTGGTTGATCTAACACTTTTATTCATAATTGGAACTGTGCTCTTGAACTCATTAGATGGGAATCGACTTTGAAGCAGTCATTTTAATAATAAGTTTGTAGAGCAGTGAAACGAAGGGGATAAACAAGTTAGCTGCAGAAACTTGCACAACTTAAACATTTATAATAGAACGAAAGAATAAAAAGTCTCTCCACAGTTTATGATATTTATTTACAATAAAGCAGAGCGCTTTCGACCTAACAAGAGGTCATCTTCAGTGCCTATTAAACAAATAAGACAAAAATAAATTTAAAACCCTTACTTAGAAAGAAAAAAAAAAAATAAATAAATAAAATACAAAGTATCAAATAAGAACAGAAATGCAGTTAAACATAATAAATAAATAAATTTACCGTTGAGCAGAGAATAAAAGATAGAATGAATTATTAATTAAACAAAATTAAGATAGAGTTTGAGCAGGCTTGTAACAAGACACATACTGGTTGGTTTAGGTGCGGCGCTCGCAGTAACGCATTGATAAGCGGCGTCCTCTCCCTCTCTCGTTTAAGTTTAAATCACCAACAGTGTCTTGACTTCTGAATATCTCCAAGTTTTCTAAAAAGTTTAACTTACGACCTTTATCTCCGTAATGCAATATGCAAGTTTTATGCGGAGCATTCACGTGGTTGTCAGTGATGAGGTGTATGTAGAACTTGCTGGAAGCACGTTTAAGATGTTCAGAAAGTCTGGTGCTTAGTTTCCTACCAGTCTGGCCTAAGTACTCAGCTTGGCACTCCCCACATTGGACTTTATACACCCCACTACGCGATTCCAAAGGGATTGGGTCCTTCACATTACTAAGGTAGGTTTTAAAGTCTTGCGATTGCTGAAGCTTACATTTAAGTTGCTACTCTCAACACACTACCTAAACGCTGCGATAAAATTCCAACATAAGGGATTGAGCACCATTGCTTAATATTTTCCGGCTCTGAAGTGTCCTGGTCATGATGACTATTCATGGCTCTAAGCACAAGCCTGGCCTCTTTCTTTCTATTATTTTATCAACTATTTCCACCTATATCCGTTCGCCCGGGCTATATCGCAAATTATATTGTATTCTTGAGATATGCTTCTTGATCCAGGGGGAGGGTTAGTAGACGATGAATAAATGAGTTGAAGGCCGCCATTTTGTGGCACCACGGGTGATGAGAATCAGCCGGAATCACGTTGTCTGTGGATGTTGGCTTTCTATAAACTTCAAAACTTAGTTGACTTTCTTTCCTGAATATTGAGACATCTAGGTAGTTGAGTTTGCCTCCTTCTTCTACCTCAAGTGTAAATTAAGGTAATGTTTACAATTATTTAAATATTCAAGAAAAGCGTCAAGTTTATTAATCGAACCAACCCATACCACAAAAATATCGTCTACATACCGCTTCCAGAACTTGATATATTTTCTGAACGGGTTATTGAATGTCATCTATGAACTCTTTGTAAAAGAAGTGCATGAAAACATTCGCACCTAGGGGAGATAAAGGTGCTCCCATAGCCAAGCCTCCTTTACCACTGTAAAAAGCTTCATTGAAACAGAAATAATTTTGACTCAGACACAGCTCCATTATTTCTAAAAGCTCGGCATTAAAAATTTTATCAGTAGAATGTTTACCTAGTAATGCACTGAATAAACGTAGGCAAGTATCCGATGGTATGCATGTAAACAAATTGACGACGTCAAACGATACTAGAATAAACTTATTTGGTAAGTGGACTGACTTCAAAGTTTCAACAAACTCGCACGTGTTTTTCACAGCGTCAATGGCTTGAAAGTTTGTTGTTTTGTAAAACATCTTATTAGCCCATTTACCAAGCTTTTCGGTTGCAGAAGAACAAAATGGCACAATAGGTCGAATATCCAGTCCTGGTTTGTGTACTTTAATAGCTCCATAGAATTTGGGTGGTATGGGATTCATATGTTTTAAACTATATTTAAAAAAGTTTTCAGGAAACAGGGATAAATCTTTCTTAAGTAAGTCGACAACCTTTTGTTTAAACTCCTCCGTAGGATCCTTGTCAAGCTTTGTGAAACCATTGTCTTCTAGAAACTTAAGGACTTTGTCTTTATAGACATCTTTATCAATGACCACACTGCAGTTACCCTTATCAGCCTTGATAATGATAAGGTTATAGTCATTAAGTTTCCTCTGGATGTTTTTCAGAGTTTTATTTTCTTCCTTTATCCTGATCTTTTCAGCTCTAGAGACATTGTTATTACTAATGTAGTCATCAATTTTCCTACTGCATTCAGTCTTAATGCTATTATCTATAAATAGTGAGTCCAATGATGAAACCAGGTTAGCGAGATCATAGTAAGATGGCAGAAATTTAGGGCTATACTTCAAGCCTTTGTCTATCATCTTCATTTCTTCATCAGTAAATATATCAGGTTGTATGTTCACAAACTTAGTACGAGAATAAAAATTAAAAGAGTGAGATTGAGAACTCTCGTAAGAAGAAGCAGAATCGCCATGATAAGAAACGGAAGATGTTAAGGGGTTTTCGTTAATGGTTACTGTAGTAGGTAAAGGCTGGTTAGTCACGTGACTCGATGACGTCATAGTGTTCATAACGTTCAGTGAAACGACATCGTTAGTTATAGAAGGTGAGGTCACTACCACTTCAGGTGTAGTAATAACTTTAACCTCCTGACCTGATGACATCATAGGGTCCCTTTCTGAACTCGATGACGTCACATCAGAGTTACGAGTAAGCGACGGAGTAGTACTTGTGGTACTACAAGTACTACTCCGTCGCTTACTCGTAACTCTGATGTGACGTCATCGAGTTCAGAAAGGGACCCTATGATGTCATCAGGTCAGGAGGTTAAAGTTATTACTACACCTGAAGTGGTAGTGACCTCACCTTCTATAACTAACGATGTCGTTTCACTGAACGTTATGAACACTATGACGTCATCGAGTCACGTGACTAACCAGCCTTTACCTACTACAGTAACCATTAACGAAAACCCCTTAACATCTTCCGTTTCTTATCATGGCGATTCTGCTTCTTCTTACGAGAGTTCTCAATCTCACTCTTTTAATTTCTATTCTCGTACTAAGTTTGTGAACATACAACCTGATATATTTACTGATGAAGAAATGAAGATGATAGACAAAGGCTTGAAGTATAGCCCTAAATTTCTGCCATCTTACTATGATCTCGCTAACCTGGTTTCATCATTGGACTCACTATTTATAGATAATAGCATTAAGACTGAATGCAGTAGGAAAATTGATGACTACATTAGTAATAACAATGTCTCTAGAGCTGAAAAGATCAGGATAAAGGAAGAAAATAAAACTCTAAAAACATCCAGAGGAAACTTAATGACTATAACCTTATCATTATCAAGGCTGATAAGGGTAACTGCAGTGTGGTCATTGATAAAGATGTCTATAAAGACAAAGTCCTTAAGTTCTAGAAGACAATGGTTTCACAAAGCTTGACAAGGATCCTACGGAGGAGTTTAAACAAAAGGTTGTCGACTTACTTAAGAAAGATTTATCCCTGTTTCCTGAAAACTTTTTTAAATATAGTTTAAAACATATGAATCCCATACCACCCAGATTCTATGGAGCTATTAAGGTACACAAACCAGGACTGGATATTCGACCTATTGTGCCATTTTGTTCTTCTGCAACCGAAAAGCTTGGTAAATGGGCTAATAAGATGTTTTACAAAACAACAAACTTTCAAGCCATTGACGCTGTGAAAAACACGTGCGAGTTTGTTGAAACTTTGAAGTCAGTCCACTTACCAAATAAGTTTATTCTTATCGTTTGACGTCGTCAATTTTTTTACATGCATACCATCGGATACTTGCCTACGTTTATTCAGTGCATTACTAGGTAAACATTCTACTGATAAAATTTTTAATGCCGAGCTTTTAGAAATAATGGAGCTGTGTCTGAGTCAAAATTATTTCTGTTTCAATGAAGCTTTTTACAGTGGTAAAGGAGGCTTGGCTATGGGAGCACCTTTATCTCCCCTAGGTGCGAATGTTTTCATGCACTTCTTTTACAAAGAGTTCATAGATGACATCAATAACCCGTTCAGAAAATATATCAAGTTCTGGAAGCGGTATGTAGACGATATTTTTGTGGTATGGGTTGGTTCGATTAATAAACTTGACGCTTTTCTTGAATATTTAAATAATTGTAAACATTACCTTAAATTTACACTTGAGGTAGAAGAAGGAGGCAAACTCAACTACCTAGATGTCTCAATATTCAGGAAGAAAGTCAACTAAGCTTTGAAGTATATAGAAAGCCAACATCCACAGACAACGTGATTCCGGCAGATTCTCATCACCCGTGGTGCCACAAAATGGCGGCCTTCAACTCATTTATTCATCGTCTACTAACCCTCCCCCTGGATCAAGAAGCATATCTCAAAGAATACAATATAATTTGCGATATAGCCCGGGCGAACGGATATAGGGTGGAAATGTTGATAAAATAATAAGAAAGAAAGAGGCCAGGCTTGTGCTTAGAGCCATGAATAGTCATCATGACCAGGACACTTCAGAGCCGGAAAATATTAAGCAATGGTGCTCAATCCCTTATGTTGGAATTTTATCGCAGCGTTTTAGGTAGTGTGTTGAAGAGTAGCAACTTAAATGTAGCTTCAGCAATCGCAAGACTTTAAAAACCTACCTTAGTAATGTGAAGGACCAATCCCTTTGGAATCGCGTAGTGGGGTGTATAAAGTCCAATGTGGGGAGTGCCAAGCTGAGTACTTAGGCCAGACTGGTAGGAAACTAAGCACCAGACTTTCTGAACATCTTAAACGTGCTTCCAGCAAGTTCTACATACACCTCATCACTGACAACCACGTGAATGCTCCGCATAAAACTTGCATATTGCATTACGGAGATAAAGGTCGTAAGTTAAACTTTTAGAAAACTTGGAGATATTCAGAAGTCAAGACACTGTTGGTGATTTAAACTTAAACGAGAGAGGGGAGAGGACGCCGCTTATCAATGCGTTACTGCGAGCGCCGCACCCTAAACCAACCAGTATGTGTCTTGTTACAAGCCTGCTCAAACCTCTATCTTAATTTTGTTTAATTAATAATTCATTCTATCTTTATCTCTGCTCAACGGTAAATTTATTTTTTATTTATTATGTTTAACTGCATTTCTGTTCTTATTGTATACTTTGTATTTATTTATTTATTTTTTTTTTTCTTTCTAAGTAAGGGTTTTAAATTTATTTTTGTCTTATTTGTTTAATAGGCACTGAAGATGACCTCTTGTTAGGTCGAAAGCGCTCTGCTTTATTGTAAATAAATATCATAAACTGTGAGAGACTTTTTATTCTTTCGTTCTATTACGATGGACTCCATTTATGCTCATTTTAAAACATCATAAACATTTATATTTAAAATTTATATTTTACTTTGAAAGTCAAACGTACGTTTATAATTAAACAGCAGTTTGAACAAGACTCCAAGTTAAATTAATTTAACTTTAATTTAAGTCCCTGTTATGAAAAGTTATGAAATTCCTGTTTGGTTGATATAAATTAGAGTTTGATAATATTTTCGTACATGTTTGCAAAGCTCAAAGTTTAGGTATGTAAGAGAGGATAGGTTAATGAATTTATAATACTGGTTGTGAGGGGAGACACATATGGAACTATTATTGATGGAGAAATTATTTCTGTTTCTTTGATTTTACTTTGAACCATAACATATCTACGATCAAAACTAAATCCTGAATTTTATACAGCACAATTTATGATTTATAGTGCTATTCCATATAGTATTATTTCAGAATAATACTATTTTAAATTTTACAGCTCTCTTTCTGATATATAGTGTTATTTCTTATAGTATTCTTTCAGAAAAATACTATTCTGAATTTATACAGCTCTCTTTCTGATATATAGTGTTATTTCTTATAGTATTCTTTCAGAAAAATACTATTCTGAATTTATACAGCTCTCTTTCTGATATATAGTGTTATTTCTTTAGTATTCTTTCAGAAAATACTATTCTGAATTTTACAGCTCTCTTTCTGATATTAGTGTTATTTTCTTATAGTATTCTTTCAGAAAAATACTATTCTGAATTATACAGCTCTCTTTCTGATATATAGTGTTATTTTCTTATAGTATTCTTTCAGAAAAATACTATTCTGAATTTATACAGCTCTCTTTCTGATATATAGTGTATTTCTTTATAGTATGTTTCAGAAAAATACTATTCTGAATTTATGCAGCTTATTTATAGTGCTGTTTTTGATAGTATTTTTAGAATAATACTATTCTGAATTTATACAGCAGTTTTTCTTATTTATAGTGCTGTTTTTGATAGTATTATTTTAGAATAATACTATTCTGAATTTATACAGCAGTTTTTCTTATTTATAGTGCTGTTTTTGATAGTATTATTTTAGAATAATACTATTCTGAATTTATACAGCAGTTTTCTTATTTATAGTGTGTTTTTGATAGTATTATTTTAGAATAATACTATTCTGAATTTATACAGCAGTTTTTCTTATTTATAGTGCTGTTTTTGATAGTATTATTTTAGAATAATACTATTCTGAATTTATACAGCAGTATTTCTTATTTATAGTGCTGTTTTTATAATATTATTTTAGAATAATACTATTCTGAATGTATACAGCAGTATTTCTTATTTATAGTGCTGTTTTTATAATATTATTTTAGAATAATACTATTCTGATTTATACAGCAGTTTTCTTATTTATATAGTGCTGTTTTTGATAGTATTATTTTAGAATAATACTATTCTGAATTTATACAGCACTACTTCCTATTTATAGTGCTGTTTCTAATAGTATTATTTCAGAATAATACCATTCTAATATTATGTTGTACTATGAATTGAATCTGCTACCTTAATTGGTAAACTCTTTGACGTTAGATTTTGTTGTGTCATAATTTTTTTTTTTTATTTAAAAAACCTTTATTTTAAAAATATACAAATATTAATCAACATAGGTTACATTAGCAGGTTTATCCCTTCACA
>JACMZG010000002.1:46244595-46330372 GCA_018340805.1 Microvelia longipes
TCAAAACTTAGTTGACTTTCTCTCCTGAATATTGAGACATTTAGGTAGTTAAGTTTGCCTCCTTCTTCTACCTCAAGTGTAAATTTAAGGTAATGTTTACAATTATTTAAATATTCAAGAAAAGCGTCAAGTTTATTAATCGAACCAACCCATACCACAAAAATATCGTCTACATACCGCTTCCAGAACTTGATATATTTTCTGAACGGGTTATTGATGTCATCTATGAACTCTTTGTAAAAGAAGTGCATGAAAACATTCGCACCTAGGGGAGATAAAGGTGCTCCCATAGCCAAGCCTCCTTTACCACTGTAAAAAGCTTCATTGAAACAGAAATAATTTTGACTCAGACACAGCTCCATTATTTCTAAAAGCTCGGCATTAAAATTTTATCAGTAGAATGTTTACCTAGTAATGCACTGAAAACGTAGGCAAGTATCCGATGGTATGCATGTAAACAAATTGACGACGTCAAACGATACTAGAATAAACTTATTTGGTAAGTGGACTGACTTCAAAGTTTCAACAAACTCGCACGTGTTTTTCACAGCGTCAATGGCTTGAAAGTTTGTGGTTTTGTAAAACATCTTATTAGCCCATTTACCAAGCTTTTCGGTTGCAGAAGAACAAAATGGCACAATAGGTCGAATATCCAGTCCTGGTTTGTGTACCTTAATAGCTCCATAGAATCTGGGTGGTATGGGATTCATATGTTTTAAACTATATTAAAAAAGTTTTCAGGAAACAGGGATAAATCTTTCTTAAGTAAGTCGACAACCTTTTGTTTAAACTCCTCCGTAGGATCCTTGTCAAGCTTTGTGAAACCATTGTCTTCTAGAAACTTAAGGACTTTGTCTTTATAGATATCTTTATCAATGACCACACTGCAGTTACCCTTATCAGCCTTGATAATGATAAGGTTATAGTCATTAAGTTTCCTTCTGGATGTTTTCAGAGTTTTATTTTCTTCCTTTATCCTGATCTTTTCAGTTCTAGAGACATTGTTATTACTAATGTAGTCATCAATTTTTCCTACTGCATTCAGTCTTAATGCTATTATCTATAAATAGTGAGTCCAATGATGAAACCAGGTTAGCGAGATCATAGTAAGATGGCAGAAATTTAGGGCTATACTTCAAGCCTTTGTCTATCATCTTCATTTCTTCATCAGTAAATATATCAGGTTGTATGTTCACAAACTTAGTACGAGAATAAAAATTAAAAGAGTGAGATTGAGACTCTCGTAAGAAGAAGCAGAATCGCCATGATAAGAAACGGAAGATGTTAAGGGGTTTTCGTTAATGGTTACTGTAGTAGGTAAAGGCTGGTTAGTCACGTGACTCGATGACGTCATAGTGTTCATAACGTTCAGTGAAACGACATCGTTAGTTATAGAAGTGAGGTCACTACCACTTCAGGTGTAGTAATAACTTTAACCTCCTGACCTGATGACATCATAGGGTCCCTTTCTGAACTCGATGACGTACATCAGAGTTACGAGTAAGCGACGGAGTAGTACTTGTAGTACCACAAGTACTACTCCGTCGCTTACTCGTAACTTCTGATGTGACGTCATCGAGTTCAGAAAGGACCCTATGATGTCATCAGGTCAGGAGGTTAAAGTTATTACTACACCTGAAGTGGTAGTGACCTCACCTTCTATAACTAACGATGTCGTTTCACTGAACGTTATGAACACTATGACGTCATCGAGTCACGTGACTAACCAGCCTTTACCTACTACAGTAACCATTAACGAAAACCCCTTAACATCTTCCGTTTCTTATCATGGCGATTCTGCTTCTTCTTACGAGAGTTCTCAATCTCACTCTTTTAATTTCTATTCTCGTACTAAGTTTGTGAACATACAACCTGATATATTTACTGATGAAGAAATGAAGATGATAGACAAAGGCTTGAAGTATAGCCCTAATTTCTGCCATCTTACTATGATCTCGCTAACCTGGTTTCATCATTGGACTCACTATTTATAGATAATAGCATTAAGACTGAATGCAGTAGGAAAATTGATGACTACATTAGTAATAACAATGTCTCTAGAACTGAAAAGATCAGGATAAGGAAG
This sequence comes from Microvelia longipes, assembly GCA_018340805.1. Classification (NCBI taxonomy): domain Eukaryota; kingdom Metazoa; phylum Arthropoda; class Insecta; order Hemiptera; family Veliidae; genus Microvelia; species Microvelia longipes. The sequence continues at coordinate 46,246,682 of JACMZG010000002.1, forward strand.
AAAATAAAAACTCTGAAAAACATCCAGAGAGGAAACTTAATGACTATAACCTTATCATTATCAAGGCTGATAAGGGTAACTGCAGTGTGGTCATTGATAAAGATGTCTATAAAGACAAAGTCCTTAAGTTTCTAGAAGACAATGGTTTCACAAAGCTTGACAAGGATCCTACGGAGGAGTTTAAACAAAAGGTTGTCGACTTACTTAAGAAAGATTTATCCCTGTTCCCTGAAAACTTTTTTAAATATAGTTTAAAACATATGAATCCCATAACCCAGATTTCTATGGAGCTATTAAGGTACACAAACCAGGACTGGATATTCGACCTATTGTGCCATTTTGTTCTTCTGCAACCGAAAAGCTTGGTAAATGGGCTAATAAGATATTTTATAAAAAACAACAAACTTTCAAGCCATTGACGCTGTGAAAAACACGTGCGAGTTTGTTGAAACTTTGAAGTCAGTCCACTTACCAAATAAGTTTATTCTAGTATCGTTTGACGTCGTCAATTTGTTTACATGCATACCATCGGATACTTGCCTACGTTTATTCAGTGCATTACTAGGTAAACATTCTACTTACTGAATTTTTAATGCCGAGCTTTTAGAAATAATGGAGCTGAAGTCAAAATTATTTCTGTTTCAATGAAGCGTTTTACAGTGGTAAAGGAGGCTTATCTATGGAAGCACCTTTATCTCCCCTAGGTGCTAATGTTTTCATGCACTTCTTTTACAAAGAGTTCATAGATAACATCAATAACCCGTTCAGAAATATATCAAGTTCTGGAAGCGGTATGTAGACGATATTTTTTGTGGTATGGGTTGGTTCGATTAATAAAGCTTTTCTTGAATATTTAAATAATTGTAAACATTACCTTAAATTTACACTTGAGGTAGAAGAAGGAGGCAAACTCAACTACCTAGATGTCTCAATATTCAGGAAAGAAAGTCAACTAAGCTTTGAAGTATATAGAAAGCCAACATCCACAGACAACGTGATTCCGGCAGATTCTCATCACCCGTGGTGCCACAAAATGGCGGCCTTCAACTCATTTATTCATCGTCTACTAACCCTCCCCCTGGATCAAGAAGCATATCTCAAAGAATACAATATAATTTGCGATATAGCCCGGGCGAACGGATATAGGGTGGAAATGTTGATAAAATAATAAGAAAGAAGAGGCCAGGCTTGTGCTTAGAGCCATGAATAGTCATCATGACCAGGACACTTCAGAGCCGGAAAATATTAAGCAATGGTGCTCAATCCCTTATGTTGGAATTTTATCGCAGCGTTTAGGTAGTGTGTTGAAGAGTAGCAACTTAAATGTAAGCTCAGCAATCGCAAGACTTTAAAAACCTACCTTAGTAATGTGAAGGACCCAATCCCTTTGGAATCGCGTAGGGGTGTATAAAGTCCAATGTGGGGAGTGCCAAGCTGAGTACTTAGGCCAGACTGGTAGGAACTAAGCACCAGACTTTCTGAACATCTTAAACGTGCTTCCAGCAAGTTCTACATACACCTCATCACTGACAACCACGTGAATGCTCCGCATAAAACTTGCATATTGCATTACGGAGATAAAGGTCGTAAGTTAAACTTTTTAGAAAACTTGGAGATATTCAGAAGTCAAGACACTGTTGGTGATTTAAACTTAAACGAGAGAGGGGAGAGGACGCCGCTTATCAATGCGTTACTGCGAGCGCCGCACCCTAAACCAACCAGTATGTGTCTTGTTACAAGCCTGCTCAAACCTCTATCTTAATTTTGTTTAATTAATAATTCATTCTATCTTTTATTCTCTGCTCAACGGTAAATTTATTTTATTTATTATGTTTAACTGCATTTCTGTTCTTATTTGTATACTTTGTATTTTTATTTATTTATTTTTTTTTTTTCTTTCTAAGTAAGGGTTTTAAATTTATTTTTGTCTTATTTGTTTAATAGGCACTGAAGATGACCTCTTGTTAGGTCGAAAGCGCTCTGCTTTATTGTAAATAAATATCATAAACTGTGGAGAGACTTTTTATTCTTTCGTTCTATTACGATGGACTCCATTTATGCTCATTTTAAAACATCATAAACATTTATATTTAAAATTTATATTTTACTTTGAAAGTCAAACGTACGTTTATAATTAAACAGCAGTTTGAACAAGACTCCAAGTTAAATTAATTTAACTTTAATTTAAGTCCCTGTTATGAAAAGTTATGAAATTCCTGTTTGGTTGATATAAATTAGAGTTTGATAATATTTTCGTACATGTTTGCAAAGCTCAAAGTTTAGGTATGTAAGAGAGGATAGGTTAATGAATTTATAATACTGGTTGTGAGGGGAGACACATATGGAACTATTATTGATGGAAAATTATTTCTGTTTCTTTGATTTTACTTTGAACCATAACATATCTACGATCAAAACTAAATCCTGAATTTTATACAGCACAATTTATGATTTATAGTGCTATTCCATAGTATTATTTCAGAATAATACTATTTTAATTTTACAGCTCTCTTCTGATATATGTGTTATTTCTATAGTATTCTTTCAGAAAATACTATTCTGATTATACAGCTCTCTTTCTGATATATAGTGTTATTTCTTATATATTCTTTCAGAAAAATACATTCTGAATTATACAGCTCTCTTTTCTGATATATAGTGTTATTTCTTATAGTATTCTTTCAGAAAAAATACTATTCTGAATTTATACAGCTCTCTTTCTGATATATTAGTGTTATTCTTATAGTATTCTTTCAGAAAATACTATTCTGAATTTATACAGCTCTCTTTCTGATATATTAGTGTTATTTCTTATAGTATTCTTTCAGAAAAATACTATTCTGAATTTATACAGCTCTCTTTCTGATATATAGTGTTATTTCTTATAGTATTGTTTCAGAAAAATACTATTCTGAATTTATGCAGCACTATTTCTTATTTATAGGTGCTTTTTTGATAGTATTTATTTTAGTAATACTATTCTGAATTTATACAGCAGTTTTTTTATTTATAGTGCTGTTTTTGATAGTATTATTTTAGAATAATACAATTTATACAGCATTTTTCTTATTTATAGTGCTTTTTTGATAGTATTATTTAGAATAATACTATTCTGAATTTATACAGCAGTTTTCTTATTTATGTGCTGTTTTTGTATTATTTTAGATAATACTATTCTGAATTTATACAGCAGTTTTTCTTATTTATAGTGCTGTTTTTGATAGTATTATTTTAGAATAATACTATTCTGAATTTATACAGCAGTTTTTTTATTTATAGTGCTGTTTTGATTATTATTTTAGAATAATACTATTCTGAATTTTACAGCAGTTTTTCTTATTTATAGTGCTGTTTTTGATGTATTATTTTTAAATACTATATTTATAGCTATTTGCTAGAATTTATATTCAGCACTACTTCCTATTTATAGTGCTGTTTCTAATAGTATTATTTTCAGAATAATACCATTCTAATATTATGTTGTACTATGAATTGAATCTGCTACCTTAATTGGTAAACTCTTTGACGTTAGAGATTTGTTGTGTCATAATTTTTTTTTTTTTATTTAAAAAACCTTTATTTTTAAAAATATACAAATATTAATCAACATAGGTTACATTAGCAGGTTTATCCCTTCACAAAAGATAAATAGATATCTTGTGCCGTGGAGGGAGGAATATATAAGTGGAGGATATGGAAGGAGGATATATATAATTGGTCGTGGAAGGACCAATCGTGGAAGGAGGATATATATAATTGGTCGTGGATAGACCAATCGTGGAGGGAGGATATATATAATTGGTCGTGGAGAGACCAATCGTGGAGGGAGTTATATATATCCTCCCTCCACGATTGGTCCCTCGTGGAGGGAGGATATATATAATTTGGTTTCGTTTAATTTTTTTTAGACAAACATTTATGATTAATTCTCACTTATACAGTCGAATAAATTAGGAATAGAATTGTCTGCACTAAAAATATTAAATCGAAATTTTACCTAAATTATCGGTTCTAGGCGTTTTAAAATCTCCTTAGTGGTTTTCACTAAGTTGTCTGTCGAACTGTATGTGTGTGTATGTATGTTTGTGTGTTTGTGAGTATGTGTGTGTCAGTCAATATGATAGCTTTCATACTTTATTTATGCTAGGGAGTTGGAACTAGGTGAAAGGTCAACCATTAGATCTAGGTGTAAATATTATTCCGGAAAATATTTTTTTAATTCATTGACTCAGCAAAAATTCATTATATCAATCATGATTAAATACCATTAGATCTCATTGATTATAGCAGGTGTGAAGTACATTAAAAAAATCAGCAAATCTGTCTCGTTTTATTTAATTATTAGCATTATTTGATTTTTATTAATGAACCTATGAGATTGGTTTACACGTAAGAGAGGCGTTATTGTTGAAAAAAGCGAGACTCACTTTAGAAGATATATATATATATATATATATATATATATAAATAATATATATATATATATTATATATTATTATATATATATATATATATATATATATTGTGTGTGGTGTGTGTGTGTGTGTGGATTTTGAAAATAATCCCAAAACCGACTTGCCATGCCACCAAGACTATTGGACATAATACGCCAAAATTAATTTGGGTTTGAGCCAAAAATTATAGGTTTTTGACGTCACACATTCCTTTAAATACGTTTTACATTATAGATATAATTATGTAAAATCTAGGTTATTCGTTATTTGATTAATATTTATTTGGTTGTATTTTGAAGTTTTAATATAAAGCTGCACATTTTTACACGGGTTTGACTTTCACACTTCTACCAACACGTAACAAGAAAATATATTTTATTAAATTAAACGTATTAGAGTTTGAGAAAAAACGCACTATGGGTATTACAGGATTTAACATGTATGTTCTGAATGTGAGATTATTTAATTAATTTCTTTAAAAAGAGATTTTAAAGTGACAAGCAAAATTTAATTTAAATTATGTTTTAACCATGTCATTTCTGGTAGTAAAAATGTGTTTTCTGTTAAGTTTCAACTGTCTTGTAGTTTCGAAATTGTTCAAATTCTTATTTGTTTATGTACTTTAAACTTCATATCAAACTACATAAGAAGTGATGCCACTTCCGAAACGATATTGTGCTTCTATTCATAAGTGCAAAGAAGCGAAACCGTTTTACAAAGTGAAATTAATAGTTTAGAATGTTAGACAGGTTTTGTAATGGGCAAGCTTTAAATGGGATGCTTACAAAGCTATATTGTACAAACAAGCGAGAGATGAGAGGCTTACCCAGACAGGTGAGTTGGGATAGTTTTAGGTAATATATCAGACGTCTTAGAAAACTAGAAGCATCAAGTGACAGAGTGATTGTACTATAGCATCTTCTAGTGAGTAATTGTCTTACTACCTATAGATATAGTCAACTTGTATAGCCAGTGTTACTAGCTTGTTTGTAACTAGAAACTCGACTGGAAACAACCTTAAACCTTTTCTGAATTGTTAAAGGGATTTGAAAATCTTAGAAACTATCTTGCTAAAATATAAAGTGAATTTCACTTTAAAAACAATACCTTTAACTTCATTAATGTCTTTCAAACTTAGTATTTACTTAAATAACATTTTTTTTCTTAACTGAAGTAGTGTCAAAACTTTAGCGCTTGGTTTTAGTTTATTTACTTTAAAGTTTAAAATGAAAACCTATTTTAAGACAGTGCAATCAAACGGAGTTAGTTAAACCAAATGACAGAATTACTCTGTTTGCTCAATTTTAAATTCAAAGAAGATATATAGATCAACTGTTCATCGTTTATAATATATATTTATAAGTAAATAATTAAAAACATTTTTCGTTTAAATCAATTTGTGTACTTAAGTAACTTAGTAATTATATATTTAATAGGTGACTTAAATAAATATGTTTAAAATTTTATTTCTACCAATCTTTGATACTATAAATAGAGAGATTAATAAGTAGCTTAACTGGTGAGCAAATGAAGGAGGGCATCTTAAAACAAAAAGAGTGCAATGTTTTTTTATGCTTTTATTGCCCAACATCATATAATAGTGTTTTGAGTGAGACGTTTATAGAAGGATTGTTGCCCTAAAAGGACCATGATGAGTTGAGCGGTAGCGGACCGAAGCTGTAAAAGATAATAGTGCAGGTGCAAGGCCTGTAATATGTGACTCATTTTGTACTACCAAATGTATGATGCAGTAATTTTTTATTTCTATCTTATTTTTTTTTTTTTTTTTTATGTCTTTAATATCTTTTTATAATTATTTACTTCCTTTACCTTATTATTTAGATTTATTTATATTTATTAAATTTAATCTTATTTTAATTATTGTTTCTACTAGGCTAAACCATATAGTCTTGAAATCGAAATTATTAACCTTCATTTTACTTTAATTTGTAGCTAAATTCCGTTTTCACTTTAAAAAAAATCCTTTAAAATCATTTATACACCTTAAGTTTTCAATAGCAGATAACATATGTAATAATTATTGGGGTATATGGAAAATAAACGGCTTTCTAAACGGGTTATGTTTGGATGAATAAAAACCATATGTATTTGAAAAATACCTTAAATGATGAAGGAAAAGCAAAGTGTGACAAGCATTTATTTTTTTTGTCATTTAAGGCATATAGATATATACTAGAGGGGGCATAGGCTATCTCATTTCATTAAGAGGCCTAAAACATCTTTGAGGCTCTCACGGGCTCTGTGTAACCTCATTAAAACCTCCTCCAAAGAGTGAGTTAAGATTATAATATATTAATTGTTATCGACTTCACTCATATTTTTTGTGACTTTATTTGTATTGTAAAACGTTCTGCTATGTAAGAGTCTGTATTTTTGTTCTGTTTATATGATTATATTGATAGTCGAAGGTGTTCAGGTTACTTTTTCGATGTTTCAAAACTCAACTAGGGCCCCCCTAGTGATGTATCTATATGATTTAAGGCGTGTTTTCAAAAAAAGAAATTGGTTTAATGCCGTCCAAAAATAATCACGTTTTTCAGTTTCGGCTCCTGGACTAAACGTTTTTCAGTTTCGGCTCCTGGACTAAACGTTTTTCACTAAACGTTTTTCTTTTAAATTTCACTTTACCCAACGTCAAAGAGCATGTGAAGATTGCCGAACGGACCTTTCCGCATCTTCTATCGTCGTTAATTACATTCTTGGAACTTTACGCGGTAATAACAGCATAAATACTACATTAAATTTAAAAGTATGTATGGAATATTTGTTATTCTGGTAAATTATGGTCAATGTATCAATACTTTGTGTATCTATACTACACTGAATCAATACTGTATTTTTCCCTGCACCCAAACTAGTAAAAAATAGATACAGGTACTTCGATTTCTTATTGATGTAATAATTCGTATTAATAACTAATACTTTATACTTTCTCATTGAATTTTAAAATTATATACTATCAGCAAATATACCATATTTCATAGTGAAAGTTAAATATTTTTAGCTTTAAGCCTGAAAGAATCGCTTTTTTAATCTATTGTTTTAATTTTTACTGGATATTTTTTTTTGAAGTATTAGGCTTAAATACACAAAACGCATATATATATATTATATATATATAATATATATATATATATATATATATTGTTGTCAAAATGTTGATAAAGCTATAAATAGCTATTTTAGATGAGAAGGGTAGATACATAAAATTATTGATTTTTTTCTTCAAAATATTGTACCTTGTTGTTATTCAAAATTTATCTATATAGGATTCTAGACAGCAAATTAATTATAATAAAAAATTAGAAAATAATATTATTATAAATTATTTGACAATGTTGTATTTCAAAATAACTAATAAAATATGATAGGAAAATATCAATAACACTTACTTTAGAACTTTTTTGGAATGAATTTTGTTTAATGGTGCAGTTTCGCCGTGTTTTTGTCGAAGTTTTTAATTTAGAATCTAAATCTTAAACCTCATTTTTAAGGTTAATTTGACATTTTTCGTATTTATTTTCTAGTACAAACTTATGGACTAAAAAGTGAAGACTAAAAATGTGTTAAAGATAGCCAGGAATGAATCAAGTTAAACTACTGTAAGACAGAGTTAGAGTGAGAAGTCCCCAGAGAGATACAGCTCCAAGGGCCACTCTCCTTATTGGATCTATATAGCAATCCTATCACATATAAACAGAAACCATTTACTCTGTATTTACGTGTGAAGTTAGTATCACTTCTATCATTATTGATACAATGTTTCTGTGCAAGGTCATTTATCACCATTCAAACACTACCAGTTAAAATATTGTTAATAAATGTATATTTAGCTTATATTACTTTTTAGATAAATCTACTAGCCAAAAATTTTTGCTAAATTTTTCGGTATGCTAAAGAGGTATGCTAAGTAAAAATATACGAAAATGAAAAGCAGTTTGTCCTTGATTTATGCTTCATTTTCGGTGATTCCTGGCTTGAATGCCTTTTGTGTGATTTTTTATTCTTTTTTGAAGGTAATATAACGATAGCTAACTCTAGTTTTTTCTCTAGTTATATTTTTAATACACAATGCATTATTCGCTATTTAAATATATTTGAATACAAAACTAATATAAAATTATTGACTAAAGTATTTAAATAAGATACTTTTATGAGGTAGTGGTCAGATAGAAATAAAAACACAAAATTTTAAGCTTTCGGCAGTAAATTAGGCCTTCTTCAAATGTAGTTTTATTCCAAACTGAATCCTAAAAAACCTAAAAAATAGGTATGTGTTTTATACTTATCTGACCACTGCCTCATAAAATTATCTTATTTATCATTAGTTGTTTTGACAGAGATTTTGTGGTATATGTTAAACATGGTTAATATTTAATACACTTGAGTTTAAAAAAAATATATATTTAATTGTCAAACCACAATACATAAAAAAGAAAAACTGACCGGTTTCGACTATTAGTTATTCATCTTCAGAATACTTTATATAAACAACGTTTCGTACGTCAACAACAACGAGTACGTTTATAAAAATTACTCTGAAGATGACTAACTAATAGTCGAAACCGGTCAGTTTTTCTTTTATATGTATTGTGGTTTGACAATTAAATATATATTTTTTTTAAACTCTAGTGTATTAAATATTAACCATGTTTATCTTATTTATATTATAATACTAATCCTGAATAACGTCAATTATATTCTTTAGGTTCCTGTGAAACGTTAATTGCTTATTCTTTCTGAATGAGTGCTTTTTTCGTATTCTTTAGTTGTAGGAATTATTATTATTATTCTTTAAGTTTCGGCCAATATAGCTTGTATATAAGCTCTTTTCCCTAAATTGTAACTGTATGGTACAATAAACTACATGTTTCACATTCTCCGAGGATAAGAAACCAAATTTATTAATCACTAGACCTAAACTAAGGCCCGTATTCAAAGACATTTTCCTAACATTTTCCTAACTTTCTCCTTAAGGGTTCCTTAAGGATGTATTTATATTTAAGGAATAAAACTATGATCTCTTACCGAACCGAAAGAGTTTCTCATAAATGCTTGACCAGTATCAAAATCATCTACTCTGTCATGGAATGGGAAGTATTAGCATTATACTCTTCAATTTTCTACCTATTTCACCCAAAGTTAAACCCAGTTAAAACCCATAATAAACCAACTGTGTTTATTTAATGTTCCGATACAATTATTAGACGTGGGTTTTAGGACATTCTTCTTTGCTTAGCTTTGTTATTAAGCCTTACGGACACTTAAGATATTTTCAATTCATAAAAAAGTTATCAGTCCGTTGCATTTAGCTTTTATTACGTTGAAGAAAAAATTCACAAAAAGAAAATTGTAGAGGAAAGGTACACAAACACATAAACACTTTCAATATCTATAAAATAAACAAGAAATACAAGCAAACCATCTATAGTACTGTATAAAAGAAAATTCAAACCTCCTACCTTTAAAATTTTTCCTCTTATTACTTAACAAACTTGGTCGTGTTTGCACTTACTTAAAAATATATTGTTCTTTTAAAAAAATATAAAGATTCTTTAGAACTCAACAGAATATATCGACAAGAGTCTATTATATCCCTACGAAAATTGGCAACTTCTCTTCAAAGAAAATAATAAAATGGTATACAAATTTCTTTACAATTTTTATATCCTTAATAAAAGTATATTAGATCGTGATTTGCATGAATATTGATTTTTATACAAAGTATATGGTAATGAGATGAGTTTAAACAAATAATGAAAATTTAAAATAATGCAAATGTTTTTTTTTCCTAAAAAACACAGTAAACTGAATTTTAAAAATTTACATTAATTCTTTTTACATCTTGTATATTTTTACTTTTACTCATTTATACCGTATATAGTGTTTGCATATAGATCCGAAACCGGGATGTTACCTAAATTATCCGTTTCAGGTGATTTTAGGGCCTTCTAAGTGATTTTTAAAAAGTTGTCTGTGATTGTTTTGTGTTTTTATTTTGTGTGTTTATTATCGTCGTAGCTCTTAGTAAAGTTATGCTAGGGAGTGCAAACTTGGTACAAAAATTAATCTTTAGTATTTGTGCTACCCAGAAAATATTTTTTATGACACCATTAACCCGCGTTAATGAAGCAAAAATGTCGAAAATTCATTAAACGCAGAAAAATATTTTGGTAAAGTAAAATAATTCAGTATCCACGATTCTTTTTTTTGGATCATAAAAGTTAACCAGCATCGAGCGTGGTTAGTGCCTGGGTGACCGCTGGGAACGGATTTCTTATCTAAGGACGTGCAAATTAAGTCCAAATTTTTCTTGATGACGAAAAGTTCCGAGGTACCCCGTAACCGATTTTTTTAATTAAACTATCATTTAATCAAATTTAATCCCATGTTGTCAATTGCTGGATATATTTGTTTGTGATTTATTGATTAGAAAAATTAAAGAGGTGAACAAATATGTCTTGATGCAATGTCATTTGTTCTGTCCGATCTCTCTTATATTTATATTTTGGCGGTGTGTGAGTGCGCTTTCTTTGGGTTATTTTTGGTGGTTCATATAATACTGTTTGACAGATTTTTTCTAAAAAAAATAATATAAATTCCAGTTTAATAAAGATTAAACTAATCCTAAAAGAGTGATCCGATAATCCTTTGGAAAAAGAAAAAGTAATTAAAACAAATCACCCAACCGGGGTTTGAAGCAGGATCAATTAAAAGATGGTAAGATTAAAAAGACTACAGGAGCTAATATAACTTGACTTTTATAGATTTAGGGCAGCTCTAAGGTGGATTTAGACGGATCACTCACGTATACAACTAAACAGAACCCTTCAAATTACTCCAAGAATAAATTAATTAGTCCTTAATTACTTGTATAAGAAGGGAAAAGTTTTAAGTGTAATAATATCTTAAAACTTTAAAAGGGTAGAAATGTAAGATGTTTAAAGGAATAGACTTCCTTCCTGATGAATTTATTAGATGACAGAAATTCGAGGAAAAAGGAAAAAGCCTTACAGGTAAAGGAGGCGGCTGGCGTCATTCCAAGCACGAATTTAATTTAAGCTCTGGGAGTCGCGAAGCGGTTGCGGGTGAAACCTCACTCGGCTCTCAGTGCTTGGCATAATTAAACATTATCAGTGGCACCCGAAGGAACTCGATGGATCCCTTGGGAAATACTGAGGAAAACCTGAGATATTTTCCTATAAGGACAATGCAAAATGGCTTCTTTATTAATATTTTATTTCTTATTCCTACCACCAAGGGAATGATTATTCATTTTACTGCATTCTCGCTTGTAATTGAATAATTTTATTTAGCCAATTTATAGCCTATATTTATTATTTGTTTTTGTAAAATAAATCCACTTTATAAAGGTCACTTTAGGTTCTTAGTAATTTTAATTTTTTTAAGTTATGGAACAATTTAAACCATTCACAAGTATTATTTCTAATTTTGGTAAAACTGTCATATCAGAGACTATTAGAGACGAACCACCTCATGGGATTTTTTTTGTCTAGTTTAAAGGTGATTTTCGTACTTCGGCACCAGGATGCAGCACAGTCGTTTTGGAGTAGTTGCGTACTTCCTCAATGGATTGCGCCACTGACTCATACTCCGTACACACACAAGCAAACTACACACCTCACACTGAGATATCTCCTGTAATGGTCAACAACCCTTGGTTCCATCCCTTATCTGCCATACTTCTCTGGTTAACATCTTAGACCCTAATCCTTAATCCCCTTACCTATGTCTATTGTAATTCATTTATTATTGCATATTGGTTTTTACCAATTTTTTAAGGATGGGAATTTTATCTATAATACCTTAACACAAATATTATTGTGAAAATATAAGATAAGAAGTGTTAGATCTAATCTTTTTAACTTATATCTCTAATTTTAATACTTTCAATAATAACTTGCATTTCTTTTAACCCTCTAACAGTTTTTAATCATAATTTCTTTACCTGTTTTTTACTAGGTTAATATTATTTGCTAAGTTATTGTTAAATAATAGATTTTCATCAAAAATATGTTGACACTAATATTTTTATTACAGACAAAAATCTGGTAATTATATATTATTATATCCAACAAAAAACTTAGGCCTTCATTAGCTTTTCACTACAAGATTGTATTTAAAAATAGGTCAACTGTTGCTGACGGTAATAAATGCATACAAATTCCCTATTTATATCCTTTGTGACGTTTAATTTTAAGATAATTTTTTAACTTTGATATCTAATATCAAGGGTATTATCAGGGGTTGCATTGCTTAAAAATGTTAGTATTTCACAACCTTGAAAACGTTTCAAAAGGACTGCGAAACACTTTCAGGTGGATAAATGAAATCAAGTAAAATTTTTCAGACATTAGGTAAAATTTAGACTTGATAGGAACCCTCTTTACATTCACCCTATTAATAAATTCATATTTAATCAATAACTTACTGTTTAAGTTAAGCAGATTTCATTTCTTTGAAACGGTAATAAAAATAATTAATTATCAAATTTAAAACTTCGCGCTTTATTTCTAAGAATTTACGAAAATATAACATACTTTCCCGGTTTACATTAATTATTATAGGTCAGAGTAGGAAAATGGAGTTTAAAAAATGAAAATGAATATGCAGAATATTAAAGAGAACTTATTTGAATAAGTTAATTAAGCAGAAACATATTTGAAAAACACGCTTAACAGTCTAGTCAGCGATCGGTTTGTTTTGCAAAAAAATCAATATAGTTCACATTTTATTTTGGGAATCTGTCTGGACATGTTTAGGGATAACCCAAAGAAAAGCCCCTTAAATTTGCTACAAAGCTGCGATCATAGTGGTCCAAAACGTATCCCCTTTTTCATATTTTCGTTAATATCTTAGTAGAAATACAAAATATAAAAAAAAAATCTTGCAAATAATGTTCAAAGCTTGGTATATTGTCTAAAAATTAATTTCTTTTGGTTTACTTTCTATTTAAAATCATTAACAAAGGATTTGAAGTTAAAAATGAGCCATATTTCCTTTTTTTTAACGTAAACAATCTAAAAATTGTTTCTTCTTCACGATATTTTACCACCATAACTCCACGGAAAATTAATAAAATCTTATGATTTTTTTATATGATGTAGTTAAATTTCAAAAAAATTATTACCTTAATTACAGCTCTCAATTTATTATAGCCGTAGAGCACTGGAGAATTTCAAATGTATCTTTGAATCGGCCATTGTCCCGACAATTAATGAAGATATCAAAAAAAGTGGTATATCTAGGGTTTATGATAGATGGATAGTGTCAAGCAGCATCTTGCTAAGATGTTCTTAATATTCGTACGACAATTTAAATTAATTTTGAAAATTTTTAATTTTATGTAACTTCTTTATTCTTTTATAAATCACTCTTGACTTGTTTCTAATTTTTAAAAAATGTTATGAAATATAATATTGATTGCTTACTTTATCACTTAGTCTAAAATTATGAAGAATGGCGTAACAAATATATACCGTAGGTATATAGGAAAAGTATGTGCTTGCAAAAACACCCGAAACCGGGATTAAAAAGGAATTATCCGTTTCGGCGCTTTTAAGACCTCCTGAGTGGTTTTAGCAAAGTTGTCTGTCTGTATGTGTGTGTGTGTGTCTGTTATCATCGTAGAGCCCAGTGTATTTATGCTAGAGAGTACGCAAAGGTCAGTCTACTACTGTAGTTATGCTATTTGGAAATTTTTTTTAATGACTTCATTAATCGGCAATAACGACTTATTTGGAAAATCAAAAATTTTCATAAACGCATGTGACTATGCATAATTTTAACATATATCCCAAGTTTCATCTCATTATCAGCGTTAGTTATTTTTTTTAATCACTTGTGTATGTTCGTTAAAAAAATGGAAAAAATCAGGAAATGGTTTAATTGAGTTGAAATTTGTATTATTACCTACTAATATTTCCTTTTCAATACAATAAGTATATTTATGATTTTTGTTGCATCATAAAAATTAATATGTATTTTATCTGTTTGTCACCTTAGTGTTAAGCACCTTAATAATAAATAAATAAAAATTAAGGAACATTGAACGTGGTCAGTGCTGTATGGGTGACCGCTCAGAATGATATGGATGCATTTACTATCTAAAGACGAGCAAAGCAAGGCATATTGCAGTATAAATTTGAAGAAGTGTATTTCTGAGGACGAGTGAAGCGAGTCTGAAGCAGGGAGGATAATCGTAGCGAATCCGATGTAATGAGGAAAAGTTCCGAGGTACCCTGTACCCGACTTTTTAAATTGTAAATACGAATTTTCTTGTTAAATGGGAATATTAGCATTACATCGCCAAAATGCAAGCAAATAAAAAATAAAATTTATTATTAGAATTTGTGTCTCACTATATAGTGCCCCATCATCTATTATTAAGAGGTTGATTCGTGATATATGTAAGAAGGAAATGCGCTAAAACCTTTAAAGATAACTGCCTAAGCTTAAAGATAAGTAACTAAGCTTTAAACTAGTGCAAATAATAGTGCGTACTTCTAATTTTAGAGGCATAGTTTTCTACAACTAACTGGATAATTATGCGCATTTCCTTTGGAAAATACAGACAAAATGAGTTACGAGCAGTGCTTGACAATTGAGTAACGGCTTAGGTTCTAAAGCATGAACCGGAACCACACAATGGGCATGGTTCTTGCATAAGCAAGAAATGGGTTGTTAGCACGGAAACACGCATTCTAAATAAAATTCGCCCGACAGCGGACCACCGCCGGAATTATTTTTTAGTAGTTGTAAACTTATATAATGTGAGAAACTATAAAAATGATCATTCCAACCATTATAGTTGTTAAGCACGGAAACACGCATCCAAAGGAAATTCGCCCGACATGCGGACCACCGCGCCAGAATTATTTTAAAATTATTATTATGATTTTTTTAACAATAAATATTGGAGGAGGATTAATTGCAACATTAATATCATTGTATATATAACATTATGATGAAAAGAAAATAATATCATCGTAAGAACCATCTCTTAGGTTTGTGGAACTTAAAGTAAATCCATTTAAATGCTATTGTGAAAATTGTCAAGGTAGGGTTAGGTCAGGTAGAAGAAAGTAGTTGATGTGATGAACATCTAAAGACAAAGATGGATATATCGTGAAATTGGTTGTCTCTTTCTATTATCCAAAGTTAAACATGTTGCTACCTGAGAGCGACACTGTACAGAAGAAAATTTTCTAGAAATGTGAGGGTGGGGTAGAACTAGCCTTACCAAAATCTCCCATATAGGTGGGGCCTCTGGTTCTAAGTACTCCGTGGTCATATGTTTGAAAATGTCGCCTTTATATTTACTTTTTTCATTTTCATGGATTTTTAGAGTTAGTACTAAAAATCCGAAACCGAGATTACCCCTGAATTTGTTTAGATGTTTTAAGACTTTCCGAGTGGTTTTTACTCTTATCTGTCTTTATGCGTGTATGTGTCTCAGTATGTGTATTACATTAGCTCATTATGTCTTTAGGTCTAGTTTTCATATTTGAAATATTATTTTTTTATGACTTCATTAATGACTGAGCAAAATTTTCAAACTTAATGAAACTCATCAATAATATTAATATTAGTATTATTAATAAAACACGGAAAAAAGATTGGGGTCAGTTCAAATTAAGAACTCATATGTCTTATGTAAAGACAGCAATTGTGTCATGGTAATCAGTAAAAAATACTGCATTATTTAAATTTCTATTCAAAATATTGTATGTTTATGTTACAATACTATAACAATTGTTAAAAATCGAAAAATAATCTAATTTGGTTGAACTTTGGCACAAATGCGTATATTAATACTTTAGATATTACTCAAGATTCAAAGTTTCATTTTAATACATACACAGGTAGACATTAAGAAGCATTTGACTGATAGAGAATCTTAGTTACATGCTTAGCTGCTTCATTTTATTTATTAATTAACAGTTTTTACAATCTCACATAGGTTTAACTATTTTGTTTATGAAGTATCTGTCAATTTACCTTAATTTTTATTTCAAAAGAAGTTTAATTAAACCAGTTTTTTGTAAAGAAATAATTGAAAAATATTTTTTGAGGGATTTGATTCCCCAAAAGAAATCTCATGCAATTAAATTAAGCAAAGAAACGAGACAAATGGTCAAAATAGATTTGCCTAAGGCTTTCGGCTCTCCAATTTAGAAAAGGACTTTGAAGCTATTTTGACATGGTTTATAATATAAAGACCTTTGAGGGTAAATTATATAAAAAAAAGAGGATCAAAAGAGAATATTTTGAAGGTTTTTCATTCAAATCAAAACAAATTAGATTATCCATGATTCTTTTACACGTGGCTTTAGTTGTATTTTTATTTATTTGAAATTACTGCATACCAGTGTTACCCTATGAAAGGGTTTTTGGTGAAGGGCATAATATACCTTCTTTGGGTATCTACCCAACGAAGGTATATTATGCCCTTCATATATATCTATACCAGGTGTAGAGAGAGACTTGTTCCAATAGTCTAGCAACACATTTGGACATCTTTTTAAAAGAAATATTGGTTAATTTGAAATGACCCATCCTGTAAATCTATCTATATTGGCATAATAGGACTTCAACTCTTTAATAATATAAAGACAAAAAATACTTTGTGAATTAATTGGGCATAAGAGTTACAAAAACACGTATTTACTTTTATTATATTAATGAGTTAACGATGATAATGATAATAATAATGATACTGGATAATGGCTTAACGATATTAAGTTGTTATCAATTTACTCTCCCTCTTCTACTACCGTTGGGTAAAAAAGTATTGCGTTGGCACTGAAAATCCGAAAACGAGGCTTCATTTTAATTATTTGTTTCAGAAATGTTTATGATGTTTGAAGTGGTCTTTATTATGCTGAAGATGATGGTTTTTAGATCACAATAACTAATTTTGCAGTCATCAAAACTTGAAAAAAAATCAAAAATCGTAAACATCGACAATTTAACTTACGGGGACATTTTACTGTAAAAGTGGTAAATTAATCCCAAGATTTTGTATACACTCAATCATCTAGGAAGCTCACCCTCCGTACACGGCAGCACATATGACTAGTCACAGTCACTAATCACAACCTAGTTCATCTAGCTCAACCAAAATCTATCCAAACTCACTCATCTAACAAGAAACCTGCGACTAGTTCATAGTGGGCCTAATTCATCTCGACCAGCTACACTCTGCCTTAGCTCACAGTGTGCTTAATTTGTCTTACTTGCTCCTCTGATCACATTAGTTTCACTTGTTCCGCCTTCGTACAACCAGTGTTACCAATTTTATCAGCTCTAATATCACCAGATTTCTGGTAGGATCACCGCTCTACCTAGTCCAGCGCCACCCAATTGAGAACTATAGCAACCGCGACGTCAGTGTGCACAAACTCATTCTTTAGCCTTGACCTAAAAGTCAAAGCTCCGCAGTGGAACTAGGAGTTGTTTGCCTGGAAGAACCGAGCACTTCGTTCCTAGTTACTATAACGTTATTTGTGGGACCGGCTTCACTTTCACTGAGTAAGTTTTTGCACATATGAAGGCTTAATATAACCCTCCGACCTTCGTCTAAATCTGCTCGCAGAACCTTGGCTTTTCGTGAGCTGAAGACAACGGAATAATAGATCCAGACTTTTCCTGGATGAAATAGGAACCAACCCCGCATTGGCGGCCAAGCAAACCACGTCAATCCCTTATTGGATTGGCCGACCTTGACCTCCCTAGTGACGATTCAAGGGGTTTTTTTGATTAACAAAATTTCATAAAAACAATGAAGAATCCATTGATCCATTGAAGAAACAAATCTATTGATTAAGTGTGGCAGAAACATTTAATTAATATAAATGCTAGTGTCATAATTAATAACACAGTTTTTCAATCGTGTAGTCTTAAGGTCGAATAAGACCTTTGCACCTCAAAGACGTAACGTTTGCTTCCTAGGTTCTCCTCCTTACTATAGCGTATAAACGACAAGAAGGTTAAATAAGTTAAAATCATAGTTTTAAACAAGTTCAGTCTCATTTTAAATAAATTATAATGCACTACTTGCTACCGCAGTGATGCAGTATTTTGCTTTAGAGAGACGTGACGTATAAAATATTGAAAATAAAAACATGCGATGAAGTAAAGATTTTATAGTTCACTATTTTGCTGCAATCTTTTTTCTTAGTAAGAGGTAAAATGTAAAACAAAAGTTCATCCAATTAAAGTTCTGTTACTTGCAGGTTGTCGTATGTATTCTTATTTTGATAATTTGTTTCGCTAATATAAAATAGATTTGTCCGTATGGGGTTATTTTACTCCTTTTTGCGAATTTTCAAAGAAAAAATTACTAAAAAGTATGTGAACAGCAGAGGAAATTGGTTTTATTATTAACTTAACTCACTCTCAGAAGTGATTCAGTGAGGTTACACAGAACCCCTGAGAGCTTCAAAAAGATGTTTCAAACATCTCAATGTATAGGTTATGCTCCCTCTAGTAATATACTCTATGCCTGTTAACGTAATATTTAAATAGTATAGTAAGCTCTTCTTACAAAACTTCTTCAAAATTTAACCAATTATTTGTGAGTTTGAAATTATCAGTTGTTTGATCTCTAATTGGAATACTCTAATTTAGGTAGCTTCCGGTTGAGAGATAATGTAATTGCCTTATTTGACTGAAAGTTTTTCCCGAAATGACGCAGATGCCAGTCTAACATAAGAGCTATAACACTAGAGCTATAACAAATAACGTTAAAAGCATAAAGTAAATTATAAAAATAGATGTTAGAATAGAATGTTAAAATAGATGATGAAATAGAATGTTATCATTAACAATTTTAGACTTCGAGTATAGTTAAAGCAGACCATTGTTTATAATATTTATCTTCTGATTATATGTTTACTTAATTAGACGTATTCATCTAATTACTAATGTATTTTACGGATACTCTCACAAAAACTTTGCATTTTTTATTTTTTGTTCCTGAAACATGGAAATCTTTTTTCCAATGTTTACTAAAAACTACTTAAAACTTTTCTGGAAATAAACTTTGCTTTAAAAGTTACTGAAGGAACTCTAAACAGCGAAAAACTCATTCAGAATAGAAAGTGTTCAACGAAATAAAAATCATAACAGTTTTGCAAAATAGCAAACTTAGGTATATAATTAAAGTTTAATTATCCGATTCGCTGTTTACTTTAATGCATTACACTGTAGTAATTATATTACATTATACTTTTTATTTTAGCGATTTTTCTTTTGAGAATTTCGCTGATGAGGCGTAACGTATGGCAGAAGTTATAATTGGGAGAGTGGCTGAAACGGCCATTCTCCCGTTTCAGACGTCCGAATCTGTTTAAAGGTCCATAATCACGATCAAACAGCTTTTTAAAACTTTTTTTATTAACACACTAAAATAAAGATTTGTAATTTTTTGAAGTGGTTGTGGGGTCATTATTGTGGGTTAAAAAGTCACACATATTATATTAACAATAGGTCTCAGGACATTAGCAAGGTTGATTTTTGTACCAAGTTTCATTTTGAGCCAAAAAACGATCGAAAATTATGGTATCCCATAGAAACGTCTAGGACTCAAAAATCTTGTACATACATACATTCACACATACACACACACACACACACAAAATATATATATATATATATATATATATATATATATATATATATATATATATATATATATATTATATATATATATATATATAACGGATCTCTGTTAGGCAATAACATAAGTCAGTGTAAGCACAATTTGTTGGGTTCTAAATCAAATGCTGATCCGTATTTGATACGACCATTTTAAGTGGCCAAAAAGTAACAAATCGTGGTAAATTCGTGGAATATCAAATATGTAGGTAAGCAAAATTAAACTAGTTGGGTGTCGATTTTCCGATAAAATGCGGAAAAACTAAATAAAAGTGATGAGGCATATACTTAGGTCATGACGCATATACTGGAAACTTAATCAAGAAATGAATTGATTAGCAAAGAAAGCATGCATTTTAAAGAATATTCGCCCACTCTTGTAGACCTACGTGCAAGAGTTATTTATTTATATTAGTATTGAGAGAGTTAGTTATATATATGTATTAATATTTTGTGCAGTGGCGTAGCCAGGATTAAATTTCGGGAGGGGCTGAATGTTGAATATATATATATTTTTGTATTGTTCAATGTTTTCAAATTATTTTTATATCTTTCAATTTCATTGTATATTTTTTTATATATTATGATATTTATATTATAAGTTTATTGTTAAAAAATATGTGTTATGTAATTTATTATTTTTATATAAAATTTCGGGGGGGGGGGGGGGCTGAGGCCCCCTCAGCCCCCCCTGGCTACGCTACTGATTTTGTGTAATGTTAAATAAGTCTGAAGTGTAAGGCGTTATTAATTCATCTAAATATTTTTAGTATCACCATAGTATAATATTTATAATCTGGGGGCACGGCAGTGCCCCAGCCAAGTCTTGCTGTATAAGGTAAAAGTTTCATATCCAAGGCTGGCACTGACGAACACCCTTTTCCCGAAGCAATTCGGAGCATTTTCTACCCCCTTATATCTTTTGACCTGGTTATCCTAGAATCTTACAATTTGGCTTACGCAAAGATTATATCGAGACAATATTACTTTTGAAATTACAATTCTTTATCTTTTATAGAACACGAGAAATTTCGCTTTGAAAATGGCAAAATTCGACGCTGACTGACTCACTCACTCATCATAATTCTAAGGCACTTCTAATAATCGCAGAAACTTGAAATTTGAAATGAGGGTAGGGTTTGTTTGGCAAAGCAAGGAAAAATTGTAAAATTTGCAATATTTCAATTTGATCACCTGAATATTGCTTCTGATATGAAAAATTAGTGGTTTATAACGACTTTATCAACAACTTATGATCCATTATTTGTAACATGGAAATATATATGTCTAACAATAATATAATGACTGTATTATATGTATGATATATTTTTCTTAAACCTTTATCAAGTATGTTAAGACATTTAAATAATTTAAATTTAAGACCATATTGTTGATTTCAATATTAAGCATCCATTGTTATAACTATTTCAGATGCAACATGAGTTATTTTACATGTTGCTTTGTACGAAGGGTTCGACCAGAGACTATTAGTACTCCGTGGTTCGACCCTAGGGCCTGGGGTACTACCTGCTTTTGACTTCAGACACTTGAAATTTGTTAAATTTTATATATATATGTCATCTAATATTTAAAAAAATACTATTTATTATGTTTGAAAGTTATACCAATGCAAAGTATAATATTATAAATTGCAAGAAACTATATGCAAAGAGGAAATTACACGATTATGAACAGCTAAATAAGCTTCTAAATCGTTCAATATAAGAAAAAGATTAGTCGACATGTCAAGTCAAGGGTTTTTTTATTTAAAAGGCGTGGGTTAGAGTGTAGTAAATTAATATTTGTGAAAAAATATTTAAGGTAGTAAAAGAATCAACACACGGTAATAACAGAAATTTAAATGCCGTCTAGATTTATTATCTACATGTGACATTAAGATGGACCAAAAAAGACAGAAAATAGGCTCTTCCAAAATCCACACATCTTAGGTTCAGCAGCAAAGTTAATCGAAATTACTTACAAAAAGAAGTGAGATCCCAACAAAAACACTCCGTGAAAAAATCCAGCCAAGTCTTGCGTAAAAAGATATGATATCATAGTTTACGCCAAGTCTATTCATACGCTGTTTTCATAAATCTTAAAAGATATAGATGATCATTTAATATCCGCAACATATGCGCTCAAAAGCCTTACAAAATTTAACAGTAAAGAAATTTCTGACTTGGCAAGAGCGCTAAATATCGACATTAAAAATAGAATAAATAAATAGGTAATACCTAGTTTTTAAAAAACCTTCAATGTTATTTGAGGAAGAAATTCATGATTAAATAATTTTACCTCTGCGTTCTTGTCTAGTCAGAAATTTCTTTACTGTTAAATTTTGTAAGGCTTTTGAGCGCATATGTTGCGGATATTAAATGATCATCTATATCTTTTAAGATTTATGAAAACAGCGTATGAATAGACTTGGCGTAAACTATGATATCATATCTTTTTACGCAAGACTTGGCAGGATTTTTTCACGGAGTGTTTTTGTTGGGATATTGTTTTATAAGACACTAGACGGGACTGGAATATTATACCTGGGTTCAGGCTAAATATTGTCATTTAAAGAAGTAACAAGTTGTTATTCCAATCTCATCTAGTGTCTTATAAAAAAAATATTATAAGTTGTTAATTCAGCTTATATTTTAACCTATATTAAGTTATTTGCAGTATTTAACATTAATGTCACTATATTGTTTGATATAAAACCATTATTTTAAATGTAATTTCTATTTGACATGCCTATTGTTCTGCCTGTGCTATCCGTCATTGTATTATAATTGTTTAATGACAATAGAGAGTATCGATTAGAATACCTTTGTCTTTAAGATGGATTTTTCTGTAAATTCATCAAGTTACAGAGCATAACTGAATAACTGACAGCAAACAAACCTGGAATATATATATATATATATATATATATATATATATATATATATATATATATATATATATATATATATATATATAATATATATATATATATATATATATATATATATATATATATATATATATATATATATATATATATATATATATATATATATATATATATATATATATATATATATATATATATATGCACGTATATATTGCCCTGGTATGGGTGAAATATAGAAACCGTAAAACAAAGAACAGTCTCATTTGTGTCCTCTTATCAATAATTTTTATTCATGGAGACCAAAAGCTCAATCTATATTTATTGAAATGTGTTTTTAAAATGTTTATATTATAGTGACACTAAATTTATAGGTTTTTCAAGTTCCTTCTAGTCTCTTCACAATTAGAAAAAATGTTTTGTATAAGAGATCTTCCTTCTTAAGATGTGTGTAAATATTCTAAGAAAACTTTTTTACAAAAAAATTGTGTAATAAATTAGAATACTAAGTTTTGTTGTAATACGAGTTGTTTACCTAGGGTTTTTTAACACTGATGTTAATGAGTACCGGGCAAGGTCGGGACCACTTTGAATTACGTCTAAAGAAGCACTGCGATAAAAATGAGTTGAATTTCATGTTCTCAGGACGTGCGAAGCGAGTTCGAAGTGAGGATGAATGTAGCGAATTCGATATTATAAAGTATCACCACTGGGTGATTCCTCCTATCAAGACTGCCAAATCACGTTAACCAGTATGAGTATTATTATGTCAAATACATTTATTGTAGACAATAATCAATAAAGTTGAAAAAAAATATGTTATAAAGAAAACTTTCGAGATACCCTGAACCTGATTTTTTTATCTATTGTGTCGAAATTATTTCAACTCATCTTTAACTAAAACTGTTCTTCGAATGCTATAATAGCTCCAAACTTTATGTCTTACTATAATTTTTTAGAAACAGGTCTAAGTTAACTTAAAAAATTGGTTATAGTTGAGAAAATATTAGGTATTGAATTGTTAAAGGTGGGTTACATAGTTGGGGGGGGGGGGGGAGTTGCACATTGGCCTTGAGGATGAGATGAGAGGGTAAACGTTTCTTAAAACAAAGCTATCTCGATGTAAGTTAAACTAATGATGCTGTTTCCACGAATATTTTAAAATTGTAAGATGCTGCGGTTTTGCATCTTCAAATTTGAACTCCCAACTTATATTCAAAAATACAGAGACGTGAAAAAAAGTTTGTTTTAATTAATTCTATTCACGTATCTACTTTGCCGGGATTCGACTGTTTCAAATTCAAGCAGTCATTTGCTTTTCAGCAAATAATTATTTTTTACTTGTTACCACCGTGCACCAGGTTTTTAGACGTGACTTTTTTTAATTTTAGGTTTACCTTTTAGTGAATTTTTAAAACAAAAACGCTATTTTTTGTTTAGCTTATTATTTCGTACCTTACTTTTGAGCTAATATTAGTTTCTTGTTGTGAATTTACGAAGAAAATGATACTATTTAAACTTAAGAAAAGTTTTTCAATAATTTTAGTTAAAAATTATTAATATTGGCACAAAACAAGTTTAAACTCTCAAGTCGGAATACGTCAGAGAACGAGCTATATTCGTTGACAAACTTCTTGTACAAAATATAAATACTGACTGAATAATCAAAGACAGAAATTACTTGTTATATCAAAATAATTAAAATATAAAAAAAACTGAAACCTACGATCAGAGCAGACAAACAACTTAGTAAAAGCCATGGGCGGAGTCATGCCCCCCCCCCCCTAGCCGAGCAGGTTTGTCGCAAAAATTATATATGGCAAAAAATAAAACTATGGTTCAGGCAAATAAAAAAAAACATTTTTTTAAAATAATTTTATAAAAATAATTTAAATTTTATAAAAAATAATAAATTTTATCATTTTTATTTACAATAAGTTAGAGCTTAAAGGTAATTTTTCGTCTTAAAAAAAAATAAATTTGTATTACTAGTTTGACATATTAACTTTTTGGTGATATTATTAGTAAAATAAATACTAAAATGTCCGTCATATTTACTTCAGTTCAGTTCAATAATAATTTTTATTTTGTTTTATTCTTTAAACCTATTTGAATAAAACTAGTTTTGATTGTATTTTAGTGCTTTGTTTTTTTAACAAAACATAAACCTTATTTTAATTGTTTGTAATACATAATATATATATATATATATATATATATATATATATATATATATATATATATGTATGTATATATATGTATGTATGTATATATATATATATATATATATATATATATATATATATATATATTATATATATATATATGTATATGGTGCCCCCCCCCCTTAAGGCAACCCTGGGTACTCCCATGGTAAAAACTACTTAAGAGATCTTGAAAGACCTGAAACGGATAAATTAGTGGAAATCCTAGTATTGGATTTTTCGTATTTGTTTGCTTTCGATTATCCGATATTGGTGGTTAAGACCCCTTAAGAAGTTTTTACTAAGTTTAGTGTTTTTATCAGTCTATTTTAATTATAGCTTCCTTTGAATTCATGTTAGAGAGTTTAAACGTAGCACAAAAATAAAACCAAGAATTGTCAATAGATTTATAAGTACTTTATCATGCCTTATTGAATTCCACATTGTATCTTATACATCTTAATCATATATATTATCTCTTGAAAATCTTGACATAGTCACGGCTGTAATTGTAGATCACAGATAATTTAAATAATTCAGGCCTCTGATAAAATTGGACTTTTGCTAAGTTACATAAATAATACAACTAACTAACTTGTTCAACATATTCGATTCTTTAAAAGTTAAAAGACAAAGTTATTTCTTGTAGATAAGTCAAGAAATTATAGTGCCCTAAAGGCTACGGTGGCGCTCCTAAACTTGTGTTTTAAGTCACCTAAAACTCTTTAAAAGTTTGTTAACTAAGTTGTAGCTTGAATATAACATGTGTAGTCTTTATGTGTAAACGATACTAAAGTTGTCAAGATAGAGGCAAATTTCACAAGGGGGAAGTAAAATTCTGAGATTTTATTCTTAGATAAATACATTTTCTTTGAAATCCCTTTTAACTATTATTTAGTTACTAAAATTTTCTTTCTGTGTAAAAGTTTTAATTTATCATAAATATGCAAAAGATTACAGTTATACATTCTCTTTTAAGATTACGATGTTAGCTATTATAATGGTAATACATTACTTACTGCTATCTATTTGATATTAAACCTAGATTATAACTCCAATGTATTTCTTTGACATTTTTTATTGAGTAATAAAACTAAAATAATTGTTACAAGTATAATATCTGATTCAGTTTTTTGGTATTTAAAGCTTGATATGGATTGTAAGAGGAACAATTCAATGATTGCAATCTGGCGGGAGTTGATCATATACCTATTAGTGTTTTTAATTTGAAGGTATTTGTTTA
Source organism: Microvelia longipes (assembly GCA_018340805.1). NCBI lineage: Eukaryota > Metazoa > Arthropoda > Insecta > Hemiptera > Veliidae > Microvelia > Microvelia longipes. The sequence continues at coordinate 46,273,172 of JACMZG010000002.1, forward strand.
AATATAAAATTGTAATGAATAATATATTAATAAAATAACAATGAGATAAAATAAAATATAAGTAAAGTGATAGATATAGTTCTTATATTTTAAAGTTCCTGCAGTCTCCAAGATTCAAGCAAGTCTGGAGCAAGAGGTACACAGATGCCCTCTATTGGAAGATTTAAAACTATAACAGGAGTGAAGGTTTTACTGATCTCTAGACCACTGTCTCCTCAGGCGTTTAAAATTGTCTGGAAGGTTATTAGAGTAATTAAGGGTTAGTAGTCATGTGGTTTTTGGTAGAGTGGATTGGAGAGTCTTAAACAATTGGGATATTGAGGTTAACAAAGCTGGTGAGGTTGGAAACATATAAAGGGCTATTAGTAGTTATTCCACTCATTTTTGATAGTAGGATTTAGGCCCGTATTCAGAATCATTTTAAAAAAATCTCTCCTAGGTTGTTCCTAGCCTTCTCCTAGGTTGTTCCTAGCTTTCTCCTAGGCCTAGCGGTATTCAGAATCAGTTTTTGAAATCTCTCCTAGGTTGTTCCTAGGTTGTTCCTAGCTTCTTCCTAGCCTTCTCCTAGCTTTTAAAAAATCAACCCTAGGAATGATTTTACGTAAATTTATTCGTGCTAAAACGTTAATATAACAAAAATAGAATAAAAACTTACATTAGAGTTAATTATAACTTAATTTTATTATTTATCTTTACAATAATTTGAACCTCAATTTTACGTAAACAGACATTTTTTGACAACTAGCGCTACCTAGTAGAGAACTGTAAAACTAATAATATTGAGATGTTACAAAAATAAACAAATGATTTGTAAACAAACATGGCACAGAATAAACTCCCTTAAAATACGTAAATTTGTAATGACAACAAACTTATTTATAGTTGCCGATTATTTTAAAGTATATCTAATGTGAAAGTGTGTGACCTTGACCCAGTGAAGGTTTTAAACTAGAGAATGATTTGCATTTTATTTTCACTTATGAAGAAATCATTATATGTCAATAATGTACAATTTAAATGTTTTTACAATAACATAGTTTGTGATAATAAAAACAGGTTAAACTTTCGTAGAGTGTATGGGTGCCACATTTTTGAATTGTAAGTTTATAGGAGAAATTATTATATTTGACATAAATAAATCATCATATTATAGGGTTGTATAAACCCTACAGTTGGTACTTCCATTTTTCACACTGATCTATAAAGTCAGATTAGTTTACGTAGCAATTAGTTCGTTTTAGGCGTTTTAAAAGCGGTTGATATTGTGAACAGTTTAAAAACTGCACAAAACAAAATGTATAATATACTTTTCAGTCTTGTTTACCTTTATAAGTAAGCCAATTTACCCGTAATTATTTAGTTTAGTTTAGAACTTTCCAGTAATAATTATACACTCAATAAAATATACTCAGCACTAGTATTATTTTATTTATTTTCTATAAGGTTTCATCAAGTTTATGATACTTTCCATTTATAATATTTGATAGCATTTATTGCAAGGTTAGCAATCAAGAAGGCGGTCGCTCAAAACGGGAATTTTCAAAACAGTTAACAGCTCTACTTCATTCTAGATGGGAATATACAACACTACCACGTTAAGGCAGAGTTTTGAATCCCACATTTAATGGGGAGATACATCAATAAGTATAATGTTTACTCTACCAACATAATGTAAACAATGCATACTATCCCCGTTATGATTGTTACTTAGCTGATCTTTCTAATCAAATCAGCATTAAACATCTCTGAGTTCATACGTTGTGAACGTAGAGATCACGATTTTCTTTACGTCATGAACTGTGTGTATTTTTTATAGTATTCATAAGCCTATTGCTTAGGGAAAAACATTTGTTATAGCTTAACAAAAAATTAAAAAATGTAAATGGAATGTAAAAAATTTGCTTCGGGTATATAATCGACCATATCAAATATAAATACGTCACGTATTGTTGCAAGTTACGTTTTGTTGCAGAAAGTTTCTTTGTTTACATAATAAAGCAATGCTATTGGTCACTTTAGGATCACAAAAAATAAATAATAGGATCCTTTGTTTCATTTTGTTTTGATATGAGCCAATATGTTTTTGTGACGTCACACTTTCGCGACGATTAACATAGTGCTCATGAAGAAGATATACAGGGTGGTGCATTACACCCTGCACTGGTGCATTTCACCAATACATCACTTTGATTAACTCAGCTTCGTATGGAGCTATCGCGATAAAATTCGTTACAACCCCACTAAGTTGACAACTGGAAGTTTGAATACCCAATTATTATGTTGTTAATCGTCTGGTATGTATGGTCATCATATTACCAATATGTGATTTTTTCCAGTAACTTTAGATTATATTGGAGCAAACCTTTGCGTCATATTCTGAACATTTGATACTAATAAAATGAAATTACGGTAATTTTTTTGTAAATTCCCCGGGGGTGGTACCCCTAAAATTTATAAGGGGACCCGTCCAAAAAATGTTTTACTGGCGCAAAATCCGTTTCAGGTCAAAAGAAGTTGTTGGAGCAATAAAACAGATTTTTGATTTTTTTGGGGGCAAACCCCAAAATTTATAAGGGGGAGCCAAAAAAAAAAATTTAATGGCTCAAAATCCGTTTCAGGTCAAAAGAAGTTGTTTGGAGCAATAAAACAGATTTTTGATTTTTTTGGGGGCAACACCCCCAAAATTTATAAGGAGGAGCCAAAAAAAAATTTTTAATGGCTCAAAATCCGTTTCAGGTCAAAAGAAGTTGTTTGGAGCAATAAAACAGATTTTTGATTTTTTTGGGGCAACACCCCCAAAATTTATAAGGGGAGCAACAAAAAATGTTAATGGCTAAAAATCCGTTTCAGGTCAAAAGAAGTTGTTTGGAGCAATAAAACAAATTTTTAATTTTTTTGGGGCAGCACCCCCAAAATTTATAAGGGGGAGCCAAAAAAAAAATTTAATGGCTCAAAATCCGTTTCAGGTCAAAAGAAGTTGTTTGGAGCAATAAAACAAATTTTTAATTTTTTTGGGGCAGCACCCCCAAAATTTATAAGGGGTAACCGACCAAAAAAATTTTTTTATTGCCTCAAAATCCGTTTTAGGTCAAAAGAAGTTGTTTGGAGCAATAAAAAAAATTAGACTTTTTGAGGGCAGCACCCCAAAAATGTATAAGGGGGAGCCGACCAAAAAAATTTTTTTTATTAGCTCGAAATCCGTTTTAGGTCAAAAGAAGTTGTTTGGCGCAATAAAAAAATTTGACTTTTTGGGGTCAGCACCCCCAAAATTTATAAGGGGTGACAACCAAAAGAATTTTCGCCCTGAACCACTCTTGTTTACCCAAACGGATTTTAAGCTCAAAAACAATTATTAAATAGAACAAAAAATGACTAGAGACAATCTAGGGACGATTTAAGGTACTCTCTACCTACCTTAGATCTTCCTAGGTTGTTCCTAGCTTTTTCCTAGCCTTTTCCTAGAATTTAAGGTGCAAGTTAGGAAAAGGCTAGGAGAAACCTAGGAGAGATCTCTTCCTAGCCTAGGGACGGTTAAAATGTCTAAAATGGACACTAAAGCTAGGAAAAAGCTAGGAAAAGCTAGGAACAACCTAGGAACAACCTAGGAAGAACCTAGGAGAGATTTTTTTTGAAACTTTTGATCATTCTGAATACGGGCCTTAACCTATTCGCAATTCGGCTATTTCATACTTTTAGACCATAGGCCAACACAGGTTTTAAGATTTTATTGTAAATTAGAAGCTTGTTACCAGATGACAATTTTTGTCTATCGTTTGAAGCACATAGCAGTAATTGTATCATCTCGAAACGTGCTTACGTTTGATTTTAGTGTGCGCTTGCCAGTTTAGTCGTGTGTCGAGGTTATGGCCTAGGTATTGAATGGAGGAGGACTAGAGGGTAAACACTTTAAAGGGATAATTGGGGGACAAGTGTCAATTTGAAGAAGAGCAAATAACAAGAAAATTTCTGTTAATTGATTTTTACCTTCTTTTCCGCAAGCAAGGGTCAGAATGGTGAATGTAGTCTTGAGTGTTATTAGAAGCTTTTAGGTTATCGTGGACTAATAAGATGGCTTTATCGTTGGCAAAGGTTTCGGGAACTATTTGAATAGTTGTTCTAGAATCCTAAAGTATTGCTATAAGAGACTCCTGCCTTGACAATATAGATCAAAGAGAAAGATGACCGTAGACTGACTCTAAAGTATCTGTCTGAAGGGAAGGACTGAAGGATAATGTTGTATGGGAAAGAAATGACATAATTGAGTTTTTAAAATAAGCCAACATATTAAATTCTATCGAATGCCTGAGCCTTGTTTAGGAAGAGAAACAATACCTCCTTTCCTTTAAGGAAGGAGGTAGTGACATTAACAAGTCGATGACATTGTTGGATAACGGAATGCTGAGAACTGAATTCAAATTGGTAATTAGAAGGGTATTTATTGATTATAGGAAGCAGTCTACCAAAAATTGTTTTGAGTGTTTTGCCCATGATAGGCATGCGTCTAATAAGCTGTAACACAACAGTTAATATTTAAAGCTAACCTGCACCAAGCTAAGCCATTTTGATGTGCATTAATATCATTAATATAAAAGATAGATACAAAGAAATAGTCACTGAGTAAAGATTTAGAAAGATGACATGGGACAGTGCTTGAAAGTATAGTTATACAGGTGTGAGTGTGGACGTAGGGAAGAACTGATAAGGATCCAGGTGAGGTCTGTAAGATTTGATCATAAACTACCCCCAGGAAGGGAAGAATTGAAATAGAGATATAAAATTTATTAAATTTAACTGGACATGATACTTTAAGGTTATCTCGTTTTCAAAAGTTTTAAAATAAATTAAAGTTAATAATATTTTCAATAATAATAAAATGGCAAAGTGCAATGAAAGTTTTACTCTATAATGATTTATCCTTATCTATACTTAATTTTAATGGTAGTTTTAAAGTTCGCTATTTATGAAGAGATGGCTTTTATTTACGTTTTTATAAATTTAATCTCTTGTTTATGCTATTTTTTATTATAAGTTGAAAAACCAAGTTTTAACTTGGGTTTTGAGAAAAACTATCACAGTTTAGTAATAAACAAAAACCGAGATAATGTTATATTAGCAGATATCTGATTCACTTATAGCATTTATAATATTCCTAACATAGGGTTTATACATTTAGTGAATTTCCTTAGTAAAAATTTGCTTATGGGATAGGCATCATGGCGGAGGTTGAACCTTAATTAATTCATTCTGAAACTTACTTAATTCTGGCGTGGTAGTTCGCATTTTAGGAAAATTTTCCTTTAGAATGCGTGTTTCCGTACTTAACAATACATTCCTTGGTTGAGATTTCGCTTTATGCTTTTTAACTGGGGTAGTTAATACCTGCAAGTGATCTTATATCAGTATCAAAAAAGAAAATGCTAGAAGACTGGAACGCCAAACTCAACGAAGAACCAGAAAAGGGGAAAATTTTTAAAGAAATCATCAAGATAGTTCCCGCTAAACCTTGGTTCTGGAAATCGAGACTGACAAGAAGAGATATTGTCTGCATAAACAGATTAAGAAGTCAACATGCCAGATGCATTCAATATCACTACAAGATTGGGTTAAGCGACTCCCCAGCATGCCACTCCTGCCCGACAATAGACGAAACAGTAGAACACATCCTACTAGACTGCACAAAATACAAGACAGAACGGACAAAATTATATCAAGATGTCAAACTTCAAGATATCCAAGACAATACTGAAAAAATCAAGACTCTGCTCTTCTCAAAATTAAAAAATATAATAAATACATTCAAATTCGTAAATAAAATTAACTATTCCCCTTAGCCTCAAAAAAAAAAATCTAGAGACCAAACCTTAACAGTTAAATCCCAAACGTAAAAAAATAATAACATAACCTTTACACCCAGGACCGCGTGTCCGATCAACCTGATTGAGGTTTTTCTGTGGTTTCCCTCAATTTTACAGGCGAATGCCAGGTTGAATCATTAAAAGTCAGTCCACAGACTGCATAGGCAACCTTTTTGAAACTCCTGCAAACTACCTATACAATATAATCCTATTCAAAACACCACCAAAAATACCTTTTGGCAATCCCCAAAAAAATAAAAACAAAAAAAAAAAAAAAAAAATAAAAATAATACCCAAACCAAAAAATATAAAATTATCCTGACCCAAACAAACCCCCTCACACCCAAAATAATAAAAAATTTATACCACAAAAATAACAAAAAAAAAAAAAAAAAAAAAGAGGCACAAATTACCCTAATCAATAAATATAATATGGCTCCGGTATACACAAAATAAATATTGTATTACTTTTGCCAATAAAGAACTTGTTTAAAAAAAAAAAAAAAAAACTGGGGTAGTTACTCAAATATTAGGCATTGCTCGTAACTAATTTTTTCTATATTTTTCGAAGGAAATGTCCACACTATATGCAGTGCACACTAAGATTTCACTTTTTTAAAGCTCAGTTAATTTTATAAGGTTTTAGCGCATTTTCTTTGAAAAACAGAAAAAAATGAGTTACGAGCAGTGCTTGATAATTAAGTAACTGTTTAAGTTATAAAGCATAAACCGGAACCTTAAGCATGAAATGGATTGTTAAGCACGGAAACACGCATTCCAAAGTAAATTTGCCCGGCTTGCGGACCTCTGCGCCAGAATTTTTTAATTAATTAACCTTCTATCAGATTTTAAAGTAACAGGCGTTGAAAAATAGTAAACTGACCTCACGAAGTACCTTCGTGAGGTCTGTGATGTATGATGACTAAGGATGAGGAGAGATATAAAATTTTGGAATTATTAGGATAGTTACAATTTTCAATTAGGCGTGAAAGTTGTAGATATAGGTAAGGAAAAGTATTCCCTTCTTAAGAAGACGTTTTATAATGCCAGAAGTGTTAAGGCTGTAAACGGGAGATGCAATGTATTCTAAACCAAATGTTTTTGGCATAGGAATGATTATATTTATAATAATAAGCAAAGGATCATGTCTTACGATCTAGCTGGTATATTCCTTGTGCCGATCGATACAACCTTTGTAAAGAGAGAAGAGTTTTTAAAACAATATCGTTCTAGTAGAATACTGGCTGGCCAGTGTGACAAAAAATGAATTGAAACAAAAATTATTTTATTTATTTATTTTTTAAATTTACCGTTAAGTTGTTAAAATGCATATTTAACTTTCATGTTAACATTTTCATGGGACAGTTAGTTTGGTTTTATCTCATTACAGCATTAAAACATAAGGCCTCTTGGGCCGATTCATGGCCCCAAGCCTTTCAGTGGTCACTTTGTTGTTTTCTCGTATAATTTTTTATTTATTATTATTTGCTGTTACATATCATTTTGCCATTAAGAATAATAATAATAACATTAAAAGAAAAATAGCATAAGATATAAAAGTAATAAAAATTGCAGTTACAGTAGTGATTATCTCTACTAGACGGCGCTAGTTACATAAAGTTTAAAGCTAGGTTTTGAAGGTATAAATATGCCATTAGGTGTTTGGTTAAAAATTGGAGTTAACAAATGCAGCGTATATTATTTTGGAATAGATTTGTTTGTTATTAGTTTATTAAACATGTTCTTCAGTTTAATGGTAATAAATGAAACAAGAATCCAAACACTGTAAGCTTTACACTGATGGAATTTAATGCAGACTTAGTTTAACAACTCAAGAGAATAATATTATACACGACGAGAAATAATGCGCGAAACATGTTTTGAATTTTTATGTTCTTCAACAAACAAGAAACGAGAGCAAGGAAAAGGTCCGGAGATTTATGAACTGTGAATGATTAAAACGTCTAAATTAAAGTCTGAAGAGAATAAACTTTTTACAGCTTCATTTTCGTAGAAGAATCGGTTTTAAAGAATTTTTTATATCTTGAAAAAGAATACTTTTTGACATTTTTAAGTACTTGTTAAAGTTTTACGAATTTTTCTTTATTTTTCACACACAAAAATGTTCTAAATAAGTAATCAAGTTAAGAAAAACTTTTAGAAAATAGTAAGGTAAAAAAAGTCCTTAAGAATCCTATTGGGAGGTTTTCATCAAGGGAACACAGCCGGGCTTTATACTTTCACCCACAACTAAAAAAATTTCAACAATTCCACCCTCCCTTATCCCGCAAGGACTTCAACAAGAAAAAAAGTCTAAATACACCACGACTAAAAATATAAAACTTAGGAGAATATGCCTCGACGGACTTTTTTCTCTTAGAAAATACTAGGCTGGGTTTTTGCTTTTCATGGTATAATGTTGATAAAAAGCCTCAGTCTGAAATACCGAGCTTGTTTGCTTCACTTAAATTATAATAAGCTAAAAAGGAGTGTTTAGTATAATATATAGAGCGTTTAGAAAAATATGCTTAATCTAAGTGAAAAATAATGTGACTTTAAAAGCATTAGAAAAGCAAGAAAAATTCTGAAGTTTTTACAAAACCTCATAATTCAAGTTTTAATAATACAAATAAAAATTATATCCCTGCGATTAAATTTCATTACACTTTTCTAACATAATAGTATAATAGATGTATTAAAATTCAGTCTGATCAGAATTTCTTAAGAATTTTTTTAATTGAAACTTTGCTAAGTAATTATTGTGTGTTCATGACATAGTAAACATGCCGTTAGCAATTGGATTTGTGGCTTTGATTTGACCTTAGACTAAAAAGTTTAACTCTAGGATGTAATTATTTCGGTTTCTTCGACGTCAGAATTGATAGCGGTAAAATGCCATGTAAAGGTCTGATATAAACAATCCTTAGTTCTCATATAAACTTATGTTTAGCAACATTGCTAATACCTTTAAAAGTAAAAGAGAATAGGTTTCATGTTGCTTATGTATTACAGTTTCTAAAATATGTTATATGTCAATTTAAATCTTAAACGTTTAGAGTTAATCGTCTTCGACGTCGATACAAATTTATTACATCAAAATTCGTAACTAATAAATGGCTGACAATAGTAAAATGAATTTCGTATCTATTAATAAATAAATAATAAATAAATAATAAAATAAATAAATAAATATACAGGTACCTCTGTCTTGATTTCCAACTCTGTTGGTCAACTTTTTTAACAACGATTTTAACTTTTTATGACACGAATGTGGTTAACAAGATCCAAAAATTTTCATATCCTGGAAAGCGCAAGAAGACCTTAATTTTTATTGTTTGGTGATTAGATTTATCTTGCAATCAGATATTTAACTCTCTAGCGTCTCTAGAGTCTAATATGACGTGATAAATACTTTCAGTTCGTCTAAAAATGCTTAAGACAGATGATTCTGGTGAAATTTAGATGTAGATATTTTTCTGGTCTGTAAATATTTTGTCCAAATACCTATATTTATAAAGTAACTATAAAATGTGAGGATTATTTAGTTATATATTAAATGATTATTAAATGAGGAAAAATTCAATAGAAAAGAACAATAGAGAATATGATTCCACCGGGGAATTTCCACAAAATATCTATATTCAAATTTTAACTAAAATTGTACGTACTATTGCCCACTACTGCGGTTTTACATACAAAGTGGTTTTGTTATCCAAATAAAATAAATGTAATATGTCGAAAAATAAAATACAATATTCAAATTGAATGGTTCTGTATTGAATATTTCTATATAAACCTTATTTACATGCTTGATTTGTTAAACGTTTTACAAGCAATGGAAATTTGTCCAATAAATTATTACTAAAATTTAATATGGGTTAAAACAATATTATTGAATTTCACTTAGTTTTTGTAAATTTTCCCTCGAGTTTTATTGTTGCTTTGTGATAATGAATGATTTTTAACTTACTATTAATGCTACTAACTGAAAATTATATTTAAAGTTTTATTCTTTATTAATATGCAGAACCTTAAGTTTCCAGATTTTTCTTTTATAAGTCTCTTTTCATATTTTATATATATAATATATATAATATATATATATATATATATAAAAATTTTATCCTATAGAGTTACTTTTCATTTAAGATAAGGCGTATGTCTTTTTTCGAATGACAGAATCATAGGGGAAATGAAAGGCCTATTTCACTACATCACTCTTTACAATTCACCCTGTTAATGCAGGAGTCCCTTATGGCTGTATTTTAGGACCAGTTCTATATTCCTTTTACACACACGATATCCCTGAACATCCTTCCACAATCCTAGAAACCTCTGCCGACGATAAAGCCATCCTTTCTGATCATATAGCAGCCTCTGGTCAAACCCAAAATCACCTTCACCTTTTAGAACCTTGCTTAAGAACATGGAGAACTAAGATCTACAAACAAAAAATTGTTCATGTCACTAATGCACTTTGCATCGACACTTGTTCTCCAGTCCCCCTAATCAAGTTCTAATTCCTCAATCCTCTTCCATTCTATACCTTGGCCTTAACCTTGACAACGACTAAACTAGCAACTACACACAATAATCAAACGTACTGCGATGTGTCAAAACGATAGTCTTCTAGATCATAGGTCGAAACTATCACTGAATTTACAATGTAATTTTAAAATCTGCGTAGGCCTATGGCCTAGAGGTGTGGGGTAGCATCAATCCTTCTAATTTCCAACGTCTCCAAATCTAACAATAAAAAATCCTAAGAAAAATCACTTATGGACCCTTTTATTATGTTTCCAACCTCACGATTCATAATGACCTCAATGTTCCCTTTGTGAGAGACCATTAATGATCCAAATCCCGCTACCAAAATTTCGTGAATACCTAGTAGACCATCATAATCCCTTAGTTCAACTCCTTTCCTCTGAAACCCTCCCTGATAATCCTATCAAACGTCTGAGAAGGCCCAGAGATCAGCTCAACTAGATATAAAACTTATTCCCCTCACTCTGCCGTAAAATGTTTTCCAGCTTTAACAGCAGGGAAGAACAATAGGAACTAGTAGGTTCCATGAATTATATTTTACATTATTCATTAGCTTTTATACTTTATTATCTTATTATTCATCTTTTATCTCTAATTATTATTATCTTCCAAGCAAAATATTTACAATTATTAATTACTAATATTAACTCTCGCAAGAGTGCGATATCTAGATTGTTTCTCTAACAAGTCTTACTAAGTCACTATACCTGTATTTGCTTTAATAATTGTAACAGTTATTTGTTGTTGTATTAATCTTTAAAAAAATGTAAAAAATAAAAAAAAGCAAGTGTAAACAAACTAAAGGTAAGCACAATGTGACATCTGTGCTAGAAATAAGTGGAGCAGTGATCACTAAACAAGAGGGAAGTACTTTACTCTATAAAATCCTACTAACAGTTTTTATGGAATCCTAGTCATAGGAATTTGTACAAAAAGGCATGCATGTCTTTTATTAGATAAAAAAAGAATACAACAACTTTAATTGAGTAAAGAGGAAAATGTATTATTTTATGAAATAGTACCAACAGTATCGAGGTGAAAACAAAAGAAATGGAAAAGTTTAAAAAAAGTCACCCATTCGCATTGAATACATTTTAAAAGCTAATTTTAAACAATGAAAGATATTTATCATGATAAATTACATTTTTCGAATAGTCATATTTACTTATTGACTTATATTTGTCAAGATAAACAATCACAATGCGTGTAGGTTATATATTTACACTATTTAAGCATAAAATCAATATCGCTTAACATAGCTATAATTTCTTTTTCTAACGTATAATTCTTTTTGTTTTTATAAATTTGCAGAGATAAGTAGTATTGCAAGGTAGTTTAAAAATAGAATATTAAACAAGCGTTTATGCTAAGTCAATTCGTATGTAAGAAATTATTTCCTCGTCTTCTCAGAAACAATAAAAAATTATATAACGTTACCATAAGTTGCATATCATAGCAGCATAGAAAAAAAGAGTAATAGCAAAATGAAGAATACACAAGATAAAGTTAGCATGAATAAAGAAGCAATAAGAAATTCTTTATAAGCAAAAAATATCACTAGACGGAATACTCGGAAAAATCCAATTGAGTAAGAAAGAGAACAAGTCTACCAATAAAATTGTTGTACAATGCAAGAAATTTTTCTTCAATGGCTTTATTGCTTACACAGATATTTCTTTGACTGAACTTTACCTTTTTATCAGGCTTTCATGACGTTGGTTTCTTATATACTATTTATGAATTTCAATTTATTAATAGAAAAATATGATTTATAAAAGTAAAATGAAAACTTCTAATTTTTGGTCGATTTAGTTATATTGAATGAAGTTTTATTGATTGTTAATTATTTATAATTATAAGCAGTTTATTGAAGACTCGAGTCATTATAAAAAAATATTTAAAACTGAAACTCTGCATCATCAGTGGTAGAATAATCTAACTATTCCTGCACCAATTTAACAAAATAACCATTTAGTTGTAGTGCACAAAATATACAAATTATGATAACCAAGGCTTCCTGTTAGATTAGAGTATCGTTTGGATACTATAATTTTATAAAAAATTATTAATTAAAAAGTTTTTTGTGGACTTATAAAAAAATATATAAATAAAAACAGGTTAGTTACACAAAAGTCTTTACAATAGCTTACCAAAACCATACCAAGGTGCAATATCAAGTAGTTTGTAAAATTGTATTTTTATTTTATATTTTTTTAAACTCTGATGATGACTAATTTTTAGTCGAAAGCTTAGTTATTATATATTAAACAATAAAGGACTTTTGTGTAACTAACCTGTTTTTATTTATATAAAAAAAATATTAGTTAAAAACTAAGTAATATTTTTTATGCGTGCACCAGAAACTAAAGTCAGGTTAAAAATCAATAATAAATGAGTGAAGTTACGCTCGCTTTGCTCGATAGTTTCTTGAAGATTAATGTCAAATTTAGATGAAGGTTCATCTTATTTTTAGAAATTTAATTTACTCTCTACTTACTAAACATCAAAACTTGGACTCGGGGCTACCTTGTCTCTTATTTCGCATGTTGCTTCGTAAAAAAAGACTTTACAAACCATTATTCTTTATAAAGTGTCCTGAATCAAATTCAGAAGTGTTAAACATATTAGAGAAGATAAAGATTAAATTTGCTTGATAAGACTTGTAAGATAAGACCAATTTATTCGTAATACTCGGGCAGGAAAAAAGAATACTTTTTAGCGAAGAATAAATATTATGATCCTGTAAGGACGTTTCGCGAGCAGGTAATTTTTCGTCATCTGGTTTGTCTTGAGAAAGACAATGTGTTTTGTGTGTAGGATGTCAGGATTTTAACCTGACTTAGTAGGCAAGTATCATCGGAGGCAAATATAATATGGAATTATTGTGACATATTCTAACACATGAAGTCACAAACACTCTCCGAAATTTCTATTATGTGAAAACTTTTTTACGGTCGTTCAATTATACGTATAATTTTATTGTTGTATAAATAAATAAAAAATATTTTATTAAAGTTAAGTTTTAACTTAGGTTTGTTCTGTAGATTACTTTCCAGATCTGGAATTTTATCTACAGAACTAACCTGTGTGTTATAACTTTATACCTGGGTGGCTAATAATAGTTAACTACTTCTATAGAGATGCGTTATTGTGACCGCATAATACCTTCGAACCTCAAATGAAGTAGCTCACTTTTTCAAATTACACTCTACTAATTTTAAAGGAATGCTGTTTGACAAAAGTTTTCAACTCTAGGTTGAAGCATAACCCGTTTGATGTTCAACCTACGTGGACAGTTCTTTCCTGTAATTGTCTTAAACCTTGATACAAATTATGAGCTTGAATCAAAGTTTTATTAATGGAACAACTCTAAATTTATAAAACTTAGGCTTAGTCTAAAAAGATTCATTCTTTGTATGCGTTAGTATGATTGTTGACACCCTTTTAAGATTGGACTGAAGTATTTACATCTACTTTATAAACGTTTTTTGAGTTTTACTGATGTTGGGGTGAATTGGCCGAACCAGGATTCACCTCACAACCTATAAGCTGGTTAGCACGAAATGAATAGATCGGAGAGTATTTCCTTTGAAGTGATGATATGCATAATAAATAACAGTTTATGAAATCAATTTTTGTTATTATTATATACCATAAGCCCTGTACATAAAGTTAAATAAATAATTTGGCATTAGCGAGCAATAAGACCCCATGAACCCTATGATGATGAAGTGTCATCTTCTCTTCTTTCATCTTAATATAAAGTTAGATTTGTTTAAATCATAAACCTGTGATTAGAATGGAAGGTGGTGATGACATATCCTTAATTGATGGTATAATACCATGAAGGTTGAACCATTGGGGAGAGTGATGTATATGAGTTGTTGAGAAGTGGCAATGTACAAGAAATGGTGCTGTCAACACTTTCACCCAACGATAAAGCTACCAAGAAATGGTGTTGAAGCACATAAATGATGTCAGAAATGGCTTGAATTAGTTAATTAAGAAAAATAAAAACTAAACAATTAATCACCTGTTGTACCACATTTTATCTGCCACAAAAATGATCTCAGGTTACGGTACCACACTTAATTAGCTTAAACAGCCACAGCAACTGTAAACATAGATCTAAAAGTTGCTGAGTCGACGTTGCCTAATAAATTGTGACTAGCAGTCTGCAATACATAGGTGCGTTGCGGGAGTAGCGTAATTCATTAATTTCAGATAACATAAATGTGGAGTTTAAATTAAACGAATTTAACTTAAATCAACAACATATAAATAAATGTTAGGAGAAGTTGTAACAACTAAATTACATTTTTTTATCAATTTAGAAGCACAAATAATAAGAGTACTTATAATTTAATTATTATTTAAATGGATTATAATCCATTCAAATTATGACTAACCTAAAAACACACAGAATAAGAGTGCTTAATATAATCCATTTACATCATAAATAACTTGGAAGCGCATAGAAAAAGAGTTCTCACTATAATCCATTAGAATCATAATTAACTTAGAAGCACCCAAAAAATTAATTCTTACTATAATCAATGTAAATCATAATTATATTATTTATCAACCACCTAATTAATTATTTATTTTAAATCATAATTAATTTAACCTTTATTAATTGAAACTTAATACTTCCCAAAATAAAGGTGGTTTACTGCAGAGGTCTGCTCTTGTTAATCAATATATTCATTGAGTTCTTCAACGCTAGTATAGTCGAGACAAGTTCCTCACACTAGTTACCTAAATATCTAGAATTGTTAAAGAATAATTAGGTATCGCAAAATCATTAGCATATTATATTTAACTATTGAATGATCCTGAACAGGGAAAAGAACCTTGAAACAAAAGTTTTGTAAAAAATAGTAATTATTCTTAACCTGATAAATAACTTCCAAAGATTCACTCAGCTAATAGATTTTCTCAAGAAAAAATATTTTACAAAACTAAAATAAGGGTTATAATATTTTTCACTTAAACTTAACACTTTTTAGGGCTTTTTTCGAAGTTTTTAAACTGGTATTTTTTAGTGCTTTTGTTGTGAATTTAAAACTCAAACACATACCTCTTCTCTACCTTTAAGTCTTTTGTTCTGCAGCTATAAATTAGGGAAACGTGAGGAAAAGGGGAAAAGTTTTAAAACATCTCTTACAATGTTTTCCCTCTACAACTTTTAGTTTAAAAGCACTCCAGTCGAAAAAATGTTACCAAGGTTAAAGATTGATAAAAAATAGATGTAATAACTATGATTTATTTCCATGTATGTCATGGGATTGGATTTCACTTTGAATGTTTTATTATTGAATATTTTTTGAAACTATGTCGTCACAGTTTGAAGACCATAAAATCCATAATATAGCCTTCGACAATGACAAGGATCACATTTTACTTTCGAACCTTGTTTGAGAAAATGGAGGATCAAGGTAAACGAACAAAACAGTGTACAGGTTACCTTTGCTCATCGTCATAATACTTGTCCTCCAATCCTTCTCAACCAAGTTCTCATCCCTCATTCCCACACAGTCCCACCATTAACTTGGGCCCACCATACAAATTCTAAACGAACTGAAGTAGCAAGACCTTACAAACTACTTACCAGACTTCTAGGCCGACGCTCCAAGCTGACTCTAAACTACAAATTTCAACTATATAATTCAATCCTAAAGCCAGAATGGGCCTATGGCATGGAGGTCTGGGGTAGCACCAAACCATCCAATTCCCTCAGACTCCAATCCAAAATTCTTAGAACAATCACAAAATTTTTCCATACAAACTCTACACGATGATCTCAAAGTACCCTTTGTACACGACTTATGCCGATCCCGTTATCAATCCTTATGTGATCACTATAATCCTTTTGTTCAGGCTCTTTCCTCTCCAACCATTTCAGACAATCCTCCTAGGCGGCTGAAGAGACTTTGACCGAGAGACCTCTTAGTTTAAATTTATTTCAAGTACTATCAATGTTAAAGTTAATTTCTATTTCTCTTGGTTTCAATGATCTTTAAAACTGAACGCTATGGATATCAATGGATATTTTCTCCTTCTATGTTATGAAACGACAATGTAACTTATAACATAAGTACTAATAACAATTGTATTGTAGTCGTACTTAACTAAATAAATTTAAAAAAACGTTTGAAGACAAAATGGCAGAGATGGCATTCACAGGCATGTAGAAAAAACTGAATTTTTATCAACATGAGATGGTAACGATATCGTTAATTTGTTAACTTAAGGATGCAAATAAAGTTTTTTGTTTCATCACTAATGATAAGCAATATTGAAACAGGTTATTACAAAGATGAGTGAACACTAGAAATACAACCGGACGTTTTTACTGACTTAGGACAAGCGAACTGAGTCATAACTTTTTGCAATTTAAATTTGGTGATTTTCATATTCTGAGGACAAGCGAACTGAGTCATAATGTATTGCCATTTAAATTTGGTGATTTTCATATTCTGAGGACAAGCGAAGAGAGTTCGAAGAGGTTTGGATAATCGTAGCGAATCCGATAGTACGAGGAAAAGTTCCGAGGTACCCCGTACCCGATTTTTTTATAGATTTTTTTTATAGACTTTAATAGATTTTATAGATTTTTCGGTGTTATGTTGGTACTACGGGTAGAATATACATTATACACACGCTAATGTTTAAATTACAAATGTAGTATTATACATTATTCTATTGACAGCTTACAATAAAATAATGTGAAGATAGTGGCTTTATTCTCTCTTCATCATAGTAATTGACATGGTAAGAATAACTAAACTAACACAATAACAATTAAGGAGCTGAAGAATATATTAATAGTTGTTAGTATTAGTTCTTAGTCGTAGATAAATTTCATATGCAACAAGGGATGCAAATTTACTGACGTGCGTTTTTACTGACTTAGGACAAGCGAACAACGTTTGCAATTTAAATTTGGTGATTTCATATTCTGAGGACAAGCGAACTGAGTCATATGTATTGCATTTAATTTGGTGATTTTCATATTTGAGGACAAGCGAAGCGAGTTCGAAGAGGTTTGGATAATCGTAGCGAATCCGATAGTACGAGGAAAAGTTCCGAGGTACCCCGTACCCGATTTTTTTATAGATTTTTTTTATAGACTTTAATAGATTTTATAGATTTTTCGGTGTTTTGTTGGTACTACGGGTAGAATATACATTATACACACGCTAATGTTTAAATTACAAATGTAGTATTATACATTATTCTATTGACAGCTTACAATAAAATAATGTGAAGATAGTGGCTTTATTCTCTCTTCATCATAGTAATTGACATGGTAAGAATAAACTAAACTAACACAATAACAATTAAGGAGCTGAAGAATATATTAATAGTTGTTAGTATTAGTTCTCTAGTCGTAGATAAAATTTCATATGCAACAAGGGATGCAAATTTTCAGCTCTCGTATTATCTCCCTCGGCAAGCCTCGGAAGCTAACTAGTTTACCTCCTTCGGCCTACCGGCCTCGTGAGCTAATGAAGTTTCCTCCTTCGGCGCTGCCTTAGAACGAAACTGTAACTTGAGCTGTAAAACTTACTTTCATCCCTTGTTGCATAAATAACAATTTTAAATTAAATTTTTTAATTTTCCTCATTTATTTTTAATTCCATAAAGGGGGCATTCGTTTGTCCAATATATTTTTATTATATGAAGCATATCATTTAAACTCTTAATTAATAAAATTATGTCGCTTTTAAATAACTTATTTGTATCATTTGAGTTAATTTAATTTTATCGGTTGCGGTTGTGCTTGACGTATAAATTTTTTCACCGTCCCAGAGATAGCATTTAATTATTGTTTATTTCATGTTTCAAAGTCTATTTAAAAGGCTATTCATCTCTATCATATATTGATTAATGAGTTTATCTCGTACATTTTTATTTTACTCGAGCAATTAAACTAGAAAAGTTGTGTCATAGTTATAAAGAGTTAAGTTAACTTCGTTCTGTTAGTTGAGGTGTGGTTAATTTATAAGGAAATAAATCCTATACAATTAATAAGAAACCTTGGACTTAGAATTATAATTTTATCATACATACTTCATGATTTAAATACTTCAAAAGTTAAAAAAATTAAGTGTTTATTAATATATCTCATATAATATTTACAACACCAACTTCGTCTTTCCACCAATAAGCTTTATTAACTCTGAGCAGAGCCGATTTTCGGCTATAATGCCATGTACTGTGCCTAAACAAGTAAAAATCATAACTTACACAAAATAACTTACTCTTAACACACTAAATAAAAGGTTCAAAAAATTAAATAAAAAGAAAAGAGAGTTAAAACAAAACGAATCCATGAATAATAAATAAATAAAAATTAATAAATATAAATAAATGAATAAAATAAAATAATAAATAAAAAAATAAATGAAATGAGAAATTTTATTTATTTATTAAATAATTATTTTATTTGGTTTGTATTTTATTTATTTATATTTTATGTTATTTATTTCTTATTCATGCATTCAGTTTGTTTTAATTCTCATTTTTTGTTTGTTTTAACTTTGTAGTTTATATTTTGGACCCTTTATTTATTGTGTTAATATTAAGTTATATTGTTAAGTTCTGGTTTTACTTGTTTAGGCACTGTATATGGCATTATTGCCGAAAGCCGGCTCTTAATAACTCTTTCCATAGAGTTAGTAAAGCTTAAGCTTAAGCTTGGCGGTAAGACGAAGTTGGTGTTGTAAATCTTGTATTTAAATAGTATTTTTTTAAAAAAACAATGAGATTAATCTCTAGAAGTTGGTAAATTTATTTGTAATGCTTAATTTTATCATTAAAAGTTAATGCCTTGTAACTTTTAAATCTCGATAACCTCATTATAAATAGGACAATTAATTTTGACGAAGTTGGTTACAGTGCGTTCCCGCCATTAATTATTGGCTGGAACCAATTACAGCCCAGAAATCTCTGCTTCGAATACTAAATGACATGCGATGTTACATGAAAATTTTTGTTTTGTTGCAATACTTAAATTTTTAACTAGTAAACTTATGTTACTGCGTCAAAACAGTTAGTCAACATGTGTATATCATTTATTCAAGAGCTCAAGTGCTGCTCTATAGCCAGACGATAGCATCAGGCCAGTACAAGGGATCATATTCCAGGGCATGTATCGACAGTAGTTAATTTTTCTATGTATAAGTTAATGTATGCCTTTTTTGTGTTTTTTAGGTGTCGTGGGTAAGACATAGAGACATTCACCTGCTGACTGTAGGTAGATATACATACACATCCGATCAAAGATTTGAAGCAATTCACTCCCCCTACACAGAAGACTGGACTCTTAGAATTAGATACCCACAGAGAAAAGATTCTGGTATCTATGAGTGTCAAATTTCAACTACACCTCCTATAGGGCATCCTATCTATCTCACCGTTGTAGGTAAGTGACAACTCCAATTTTACATTTTATCTTTCTTTTTTGTATCCATATGGCTAGACAGTAAACGTTTAATCAATTTTATGACGGGTATTGCTGCTATTTAAACTTCAATTTAACTGAAACAAAAACTTCAATAAATAATATATCATTTTGATACTACCGAGTTTTGTAAAACATGAATAGTTGACACAATATAAATAACTTTAATTTCACATTTGTATTGCTTTTTTGTATTGATGGAGCTAGAGAGTAAACGTCTAATCAATTTGATGACGGGATATGTCTAAGTAAGTTGATAACTGCTATTATGTGTCTTAGTTACTAAAACTCTTTCAATGCTTTAACTGTAATAAAACAGTTAAGCCTCTTCACTTGTAATATTTGTTGACATAGACAGTTTTTATCCTTTCGGTCATCATCAGCGCTGCCGAAAGATATGTATGAATAAAATAAAGTCACTTCATAGAGAAGACTGATTTAAATCCAATATAATTTGTCTCTGTTAACAAGACTGTATCTTTTTAACCGATACAGAGTGCTGGTTCTGATGATGACCAAATATTTTAAAGCTAACCTTGTTTACGAATATTTCACTACAATTATCTCGCACAATTATATTGTGTCAAATATTCATGTTTTGCAAAACTCGGTAGTATCAAATGATAAATATTTTAAAGCTGACCTTGTTTACGAATATTTCACAATTTACTTCCTTCTTTTTCCTGCCTTAATGTTGTTTTGTCTCCAAAAAACCTTTATTTTGCTTTGTTTTATTTTAAAAAAATATATTTTGCCTCTAATTATATAGTATTAATATTTCCGAATATTATGTTATCATATTATGTTACAACGCTGCAAAATTGATGTTTTAGCATATTTTCAAAAAAATTGTGCTTATTATGTTGTCTATCATGTAGCCTAAAAACATTAACATTATAAAAATTCGCAAAATACATAGCAAAATGCCATGTAATAAAAATAATAATACAATAACAGTAATAATACAAATATTTGCTTATTCTTGAAGTTGTTTGACTTGTGAAGATGTACTAATGATTTAACTAAGCACCTCATTATAAATAGATACATAATCTAACAACAACTAATACACTAAAGGTATTTCTTCTGGGCGGGCTGAAGAATATTACATTTACTGTTGACCAAAACAGGCAGTTGAAAAAAGTTATTAAAATTTTGTTGTTTAGATTTTTATTGGTAAAAAAAATATAAAATATCATATAACTTCACCGCAAAAGCTTTTCCGTTTCTTCTATCAACATTATGTATCAATTACTTTTTTCCAGTTATGTAGGCCCAAATTGGAAATGATTTCTATCAAATTTAAATTCTAAAAATTCCGTTTGCATTGAAGTAAAAACGTTAAAGGGATTCTAATAACGAGAAAATAGAACGTTAACGTTTAACGAAATATTCAAAGCACAAAATGCAACGTATAAAAGGAATTCCACCATCAAGTACTCATTAAAACATGCGTTGAAACCTGAAATCAATTTCCTGGTCTCTCTCATGCCGAAATATTTTATCTTCACTTTTCCTCTTAAATCCATTTTAGTTATGTGGGAAAGAATGTTTTTCAATTTTAAATGCTCCAAAAGATTTTGGATTTATTAAATTCTGTTCCTAATAGTAGAAAATAACTCGATGAATCATGCGTTAGAAGTTTTTTTTGTATATGTTAGGTAACATTTTTAGTGCTCCGTATTTAATTAAATAAAATGTCATGGTAAATTACTGGCGAACGCCCAAAAGTATAATCGGTACTAAGAAAAATCGTAGTATGTTTTTGTGATACTGAGTCAAATGAAATTTGTTTTTGGTCGATACGACAATTTACTCAAATTCTCAATAGGATGAGCTTCCAATTTTGGATTTATCATTTCAACGAATTTAAAAAGAAATATAAGATAATGAGGTTAGGGCTATAAAGGGGGGACGTTTCTGTTTAACTAGAGAGATGAAAATTTGCCAAAAGAGTTATACTTTTTCAGTTTGCATTATTTTGTTTGATATCATTTAATTTTACAGTAAGTATTTTTATCATCACATACTCAATGTTTTCTTTCTTGAGATTTCCAGTTTTATTTTCATGTCTCTATGTTAAATTATTTTCCTTCAAGAGAATGTTTCTGCAAGAGTAAACAGAATAAAAATCCTTCAAACTCCCTCTTTCACACAACTTCGAACTTGTGTCGAATTTCGTTCTTTTTCTCCAAGTTCTTATACACTTCGCAAAATAAATAAGTCTTTTCGCTTATCAACAAAGATTTTGAATAACAGGAACTCTTTTTTTTCTGGAAATACTCCATGTTTTTGTTGAATTTTTCCCCCTTAATGTGTTTGAGTTTTTACACATTTGAATTATTTAAACACGTATAACATTTTAGAAATTTACTTCTTTATTTAAATTTACGTTCTGATTTGATAATCATTGCTTAGTATTCTTTTCATTTTACGTACAAAATTAAAGAAAAACATTTTCAAACTGGGAAAATAGTTTTGTTATTGGATAAGATTTTACTTTATTCTAAAATATATATATTTTGTATTCAAAAGTATTACTTCCGAGAAAAAAGAAAGATGCATTGTATCAGCAAAAGCATAACACACACTTTTTCTTCAAATGTCATTTTTTGGTGTCTTCAAATATTTATGGATGTGTGAGTGTATGGATTTACTTACTTCATGTAAATACGCTACATATCAAACGGCTAATCTCATTTTAATGAAACTTAGCACAAAACTCAACTCCTATAAGTGAAAATACTGATTAGATTTTGGAGTTACTCCATATTGGCGTATCAAATTGTTACGAAAAAAATTTTGTGTTATATTAATTTTAATTGTTGGACCAGATACACCGCTAAATCCGGGACTCCTCTTTCGCAGTGCTTAGTCTGAAGGTTCAGTATCTTTCCGGCCTTTCACCGACCCACAGAACCTTGTCTTTACATGAGCTGGAGACATCGGAAACGTATAACCAGACTTGCCTCGAAAGAAATCTAACCCCGCCTTTGCCTAACAGCCAAAACGTTGGCTGGGTAGACCGGCCTTTTATTTAAGACCACCCGAGAGAACGGTACAAGAGATGACCTTATAAAAGGTTCTCCGCCGGCTGGATTTGAACCTTCAACCTCCAAGTGGTAAGGCGAGCCCTCTATCACTTAGCTTCCGGTCTTTAGTGACATTTGTTTTTAACTGATGTTTAGATAACTAAGATTAAAAGGATCAATCTATTCTACCCTGATCTTTCATGTACTTTTGAATGTCATTTGTATAATATAAACGCATATGATATTTTGCCTAAAACCACATGCGTGGTAAATAAAACTTCTGCAAACTCTTTGCCAAGTTGTGAAATCTACTTTTCTGTCCCGCCAAGTCATGCGAGACGTTCATGCGCAATTCAATGTTAATTTGTAAGGTTGGCAATACTAAATGAACATATTTATATTTTGAGGCAACTATCAGTTTTTTCTCCTGCTAGCTGAGTGCTAGCTGTGTTAATGAAGTTTAAAGCTTTCTGCTATTGTATGAGGTATTATACAATTCAGAGGTTTAGAATTGTATATTTTTCTTCACGTTTATTTGGCTGATATGAATGATTTTTTTATTGTTGATCTACAAGACACAGCCTTAAAAGATATTATAATATTATTTATGCACCTTTAGCTGGTTTTACATAACAGACCTCCATTAACACGTCTGTGTTGCGTATAGTATACACTGGCAGCTTTGGTGATTTTTTAACGTTTTTATTAACTGAGCAGGGTGTTTTAATTTTACATGTTAAAATTACAGTATTTCGCGGGGGCGGAATACTGCTTGTGTTTCTAAATAATATGTCAGACTGCATAAAACGTATAAAGTTGACATTGTGAGGAATTTTTCAAAATGAACAAGAAATGGCTTTTGTTTTATTTTTTTATGATTAAATTCAACTTGAACTGAGCTTAGGACCAGAGATAACTTCATTTTCTCAATATTAATTTCTTATATTGTTTTATAAGGTTGATTTATGCTTAGAATCATTCATCAATACAATTCAACCTGCACTTATTCATAATAAAGATTAACAAATGGCCTTTGTTATTACTTTTTTAAAAATACTTCACTATGAAAACTTTAAAAATGTCATTGGGGAAACCTTTTGAATATGTCAACTTTTTACGTTTTACACTTTCTGATATATGGCAAGGATAACATATACTCTTCTCCTATCCCAGGATAGCATTAAAGGTCAAACTCTGAAACAAAAGAAATTATAAACCTTATTTTTTCGTCCTTCTTTTCCCCGTAAAACATTGTTTCGAAAATGACAATAGATAATTAAATAAAAGGTTTTTACCCCTAGAAATATTTTACAATAGGGGTTAACCCTATCTCAATACACTAAGAGGCTCAAAACATTTTTTGGGACTCTAGAGGGCTCTGTATCATTAAAACTTTCTTATGAGTAATTTAAGGTTATAAAAATAAATGAATTTAATCTTTGTCGAGTTTTCGCATATTTTTTTTGTATTTTAAACATTTTATTGTAAAAGTCACTGTAATTTTTTTCTGTTCTTGTTTTTAATGATGATATTTAACCAATAGAGCCCCTCTAGTATATCTCTATGGTTTTACTCATTTGTTCAAGCTTTACACGTACATGGGTTTACTCTTACCTCACTAATTATTAAGGTCTTGGTCTCACCTAAAAAAGAATGAAGATCTCTTTCTCATCGGGCTATTTGGTAAATATTTTTGAAACTATGACAATTATATGTTATTCTAAAGTTGGGATTATTCCTTACTACTATATAAAATGCCCGTTTAAGCTTAGTGACATTGCAGAAATACACTTACGAAAACAACTTCGGTTGTTAGCTAACCGTTGTGCTGTAATGTATTTTCTTTATACATAGTCAGATTTAAACCTCTGTCTCAAATGAAACAAACCGTTTAATTTTTAACGTTTTGTTCGCACCTCACCGGCTCTGATGATGGCTGTTTACAGTTGAAAGCCGGCTCTGTGAATAAATTTTACATTTAGTGGAGAGACTGTTGTTTATATTTAATCATTTACTCCACAGTTCAGCGTTTTATTGATATTTTCTTTATGTTTGTATAATTAATGATGTAAACCAAGATATAATGTACATTTACTAAATTAACAGTAAATGTAGTAAGTCTTGCATAAACTAACAGTGCTGCGACCTCTGAGCTCTGACTCTATGTATTTTTTTACGATTAAATACGTAGGATCATATTAGCGTTTCTTCTTCACTCAAATCTCACTCAACTAATCCGCCCCAGAGTTTGTACACACCCAATCACCCAGGAAGCAAACCCTCCGAACGTGGCGGCACTTATGACTGACTAGTCCACAGTGTTCCCAGTTCATCTAGCTCATTCAGACTCTATTCCAAACTCACTGCTCTGGCTAGTGTATTGTTCATCAAGACCAGCGCCAACCACTAGTTTACAGTATGATTAGTTCATCTAGTCTTACTAACTCCTCTGATTACATTAGTCTCACTTGGCCCACCCTCATATAACCAGTCACAACAATCTCATCAGCTCCTCCAGACTCTTGCTAGGCTCACCACTATGACTAACTCCAGCGCCACTCAACAGAGAACTTTAGCAACCCAGACGTCAGTGTGCACAAACTCTTTCTTTAGCCCTGACCTGACTGTCAAAGCTCCGCTGTAGTACCAAGAGACGTCTGTCTTCAAGAAACGAGCACTTCGTTCCTGTCACTTACTAACGCAATCATGCAGCGGGCTTTCAAAGACCCTATAGTATTAGGAAACAGTTTAAGTTCCTTTAATTTAACATTTTTTAACCCTTTGTTAAAAATTATAAACTATATCAATTTATTATAATAACAGTCAATACAGACAAACACAAATATAACAAAGCATGGTTACACTTAGTTCAGTTTATTTTTCTTCTTTTACAACTTCTTGTATATATTTTACTATTTGTATGACTTTCCTCCTAGCTTTTTTTAATTTTATCAGTCATATATTATTTGATACGCAGCTTGTGACTAAAATATTACCTCTCAAATTTGATTAAAAAAACCCACTTTTCTTTTGGTTTTTATCTTTTAACGTATGTGCTCTAGTTCTTCCATGCTCTTGACTCGGTTTGAAATTTAAAATGAAAAATAAATAAATAAATAAATACTATACCATCCACTATATTTTAGTAATGGCTGCACTGTAGAGCTCCTTTATAATTGAATGCTCTCAAGTGTAGATCGTTTATTATTTTATAGTTGTTATTTATCTGTGTTGAAGATTTGTATGTTTTGTATAGTGAAAACTATTTTAGTTGTAGAAATACATTTTTTATCTATCATACTCGGCCAACTCGAAATATTCGATATATAAACGTGACCTTAATGTTCCAAATGAAAATCGTCCTCTTGAGTAAAAGTGTTTGTTTCTAGAAAAAAAAAACAATTTAGTAAAAAAATGCTACAAGCTTAGTAAGCTAACAAAAACATAACCCAATGTATAATAAAAAGAAAAAAAACAAAAACCCGTATGGCGCAATCCAATTTAATTAAGGGGAATCTATATATGGTGAAAAAATCTACAGCGTTTGAAATATAGCCAGCCTTCGAAATATCGACAGAGCAATCTCCGAATAATAATTCACTTTTTTTCTAGTCTAAAAAAGTTTACAATATGTGGCTATTTGGGGGATTTTCCTCACAAAAACCAAAAAAAGTTATTTGAGAAAACATAAATTTTTATTTCCTTCAATACCCCCTAATAACTGTTACAGAGTCTGGTTTGATTACTGGAATATAAACTTTTTTTAGATTAAATTGATGAAACCAAAATTCTAACTATGCAGTACGTGAGTAGTAAAAAGTTTGTAATAAAAGCAAATATTGATTTCTTTTTTTACAATTGGCACACCTAGATTTTATTTAAATTGTTTCACTTTTTCTTATTACTGTTACCTGTTTGTATAACAGGATAAAGTCAATACCGATTATTTTACTTATTTATATAATAATAATAATAATAATGCCCGTTTAGAGCCTTGCGGCTCATCAGGGATAACCCCTGCGGGAACCACCTCGGGTGGTAGTAGCGACCGTTACGCTCAAAGTGTATTCTAAAGTTGGCGATAATTTATCTAAACAATAATCTTCTATTTCTAGTGTTTTCGTTGTTTCCCATATTACTAAATTAATATTTATTAATATATTTTTTTATTTTATAACTTGATACAATTTCTGTAGGATGTTTTCCTCTTGTGTGGTATTATTACATGAATATGACTCGTGGAGGAGTCGAAATATAGTTATGTAAGAAGAATTGGTTCTTTGTATTTTTCCCTGAAGTGTCAAGAAAATATTAATTAAATAATCTTCTATAAACTGAGAGCGTAACCTGGGATGCGATCCCCAGACCTCCGTGGGTGTCAAAGGTCAGTGTAAAGACTAACGTCTTAACGACCTCGGCTTCCTTATTAATACCGTGGGTAATATAAGATAAGCATTTTGTTTGCAGTAAACACACTATTTGAGTTTTTAGCTGAATTACTCGTTTTGAGTGCTTTATGGTGTTCTAAGTGGTTTTTAACTAGTTCTTTGTCTACCAGTGTATCTATTAATATATTAGCTTCCAGCATGTTTTACCTAAAACTCAATCTTTAGGTTTTATGGTGTTATCCGTAAAATAATTTTTCCATGACGCCAGAAACATTCATTTATAACTGAATTAATTTCAAAAAATTATAAATCATGGAAGAATAATATGCCTTTATGAAGTCCGAGACAAGACCAACAAATACCAAATACGTCAAGTTTAATCTTCAAATAAACATTAGTTCAATTTTGATTAGATGACATAAATATGATTTTTTCAAATAGAAAAATTATTTAATTGAGTTAAATATCGGCACGAGTGTAATTCTATCATGCAATAAATAAATCGACTAGTATTATTTAGTAGTGGTTTTTTTTTTCAATCACTAATGTTATGCTTGATTGATCAAGACCCCTGCGATAAAAACTGATCTTTCTTGTCTTAGGACAATTGTAACGAGTCTAAAAATGTACTAAATTTATGATTTTAGTATATAATCATCATTTTGAGGATGAGTGTTGCAAATACGATAAGGCAAAGAAACGTTCAGATACACTCTGTTCCTTTTTTTCTTTTGATTTTTTTCTTATGAAGAAAATTCTTCATTTCTTATATTTTCATATTCTTCATATTTTTGCTCATCCTACAGTAAATAAATGTATCGTCGAAGTTATATTTATTGACGTTTGTTTATTTGATCTTTTAAAATCTTGGACACTAAATTTATTGTTCTCAGTCTAATTCATAATGGCTCATATTTGTCATTCCCTTGTATAGTTATTACCTGCAAACAAAAACCTTGCAGCGTTACTTTAATTCTTCAAATCATAGAGTAAAAATAACTTGGATGGTTAATATTCTATTTGTACCGGCAAAGTTACTCTCGATGTAAAGTTTAGCTCTTTGAATTTATGTGAGACATTTATTTCTATTTTATTCTTATTGTTTAACATAAAGAAACACATTAAGATACTTCATGAATTAATCGATGACTGATAAGTTTAAAAAGAAAAAATGTTAGGCTTATGTAGGGATTTTTTTTTATTGTAAATAGGGTGAAAGGATCACTATAAATAGAAGGGCATCGGATAAAAAAGGCTAAAAAGGCTTTCACACCGAGCTAAGGTAAGAATGCGTCTTAGAGATAGAGACCCTTGTAGGGTCTAAACGTACGGCTTAGCCATGCAAATACTTCTCCAGGTTATCGACAGAAAAAGGAGGCTATTTTCGAAACAGGACGCACGGCTAAAAGGTGTACGAGAGGGGTACAACAGCAAGATCCACACTAAATAACTTAACAAGAAAACGAGTGAGGAGCCAAAACACGAGATAAACTTTTCAACCCACCCTGGGGATTCAAACTAACAGTGTTGCCATTTCAGACGGTTAAAAAAAGGCTTTGATTTGGCCCACAAAATTCCCTACGGGGAAAGTTGCTTCTAACAAAATTCTCTTGTGCTAATTCCCCTACAATTTCTTTTTTTTATCAGAAATAACATTGAACAGGGGGTTTAAAAAGGAAAAAAGAACGGATATAGCAATAAATCAAGTCCGTTTAAGTAAAAAGGAAATCACTAATTCAATCAGTTTTTTTCTGAGGAGATTTTTTTCATCCCTTCTACATTTTAAAAATAGTTTCTTACAAAAAAAAGTTGAATTATTCACTGGATTTCTTTATCTTGTTTATCTTCCTAGTTTAAAGTGACCTTGTAATGCTCTAGAAAATGTTGGCTTCAAAAAAATGTAAGAAGGAAATTAATCTTTTAAAAAGATCTTTTGAATAAAACCACTGGAAGAAGAAAAACAAAAATCGGGTATGGGGTACTTCGGATCGTTTTCTCACCATGTCGGATTCGCTGCGTTTATCCTCACAAAGTCAAACAATATAATAGGTATGTCACCTAATTTTTGTTGCAGTACGTCTTTCGACACGCTTCGCTCGTCTTCAGGGAACCAAACCTAATAATTCACTTGAAATTCTGATTTCGCATAGCGGTTGCCTCTACCACTTGAGGTTGTTACCGCAGAGGTAACAACCCATCTTTAATGGGTTGATCCTTGTTGCCCCGCCTGCTGATGATAGCGTTATGCCGAAACCGGTCTAGGGATATTCTTATCCAATAGCAAGTATTGACGGTAGCTGATTCTTCAATCTTAAAAGGTGTTCAAATTTATCAAAATGTTCTGTAATTTATCAAAATTACTCAAAAAACGTTGTCTTACTTTTTACGCTGAAACTCGTCATATTAGCGTTATCCTCTCGTCAAATATCACTCAACTAATCAATCCCAGAGATTGTACACACCCAATCATCTAGGAAGCACACCCTCCATACATGGTGGCACTGATAACTAGCTCACAGTGTGTCTAGTTCATCTAGCCCAACCAGACTCAATTCAAACTTACTGCTCTGGCTTGTGTACGCGATTAGTTCACAGTGTGCCTTGTTCATCAAGTCTTACTACCTCCTCTGATCTCATTAGTCTTACTTTGCCTGCCCTCGTTTTACCAGTCGCACCTCTAGCATCACCAGACTCTAGCAAGGCTCACCGATCTGGCTAGTTCATCCAGCGCCACCTAATAGAAAACTTTAGCAATCCCAATGAGATGGTGAGTGTGCACAAACTCATTGTCTTGCCCTGACCTGAAGTCAAGCGCAGTGCTACTAGACTCGGTGCTAAAGAACCGAGCACTTCGTTCCTGGTCACTTACGTTACTTGTACCCCGGCCCTCTTACTAAGTTGTCATATAGATATCAGTATATCTCTCTGACCTTCATCTCCATCAGCCCGCAGAACCTTGACTTTTTGTGAGCTGAAGACAACGAAAACATGGATCCAGACTTGTTTCAAATGAAACAGCAACCAACCCCATTTGTGTACTAGCATCGAAGGAAACCCCGTAGAACCCTGGCTGGGTTGGCCAGCCTTGAACTCAAGACCACCCGAGTGTATGGTACAAGGGATTACCTCATATTAAGGTCCTCCCTCGGCTGGATTTGTACTCTCAAACTCAAGGTCATAATGCGAGTGCTTTTCCACTGAGCTACCGGAATCGGTTAATCTTATTAGAAAAGTTACCCTTGAATGTTATTTGAATGATAAAATATATTTTTAATCCATAAAAATGAAATATTGGTATAGATGGTATAGGGGAAGTGGTGTGTATATTTTGATTGAAGAAAATAAACAAGCAAATACCTTGAATAATATTGAAGTGTACGAAAATTAGCTTGTGTACATGAGGCAAACAGGAAAAACGATTCGGAACTGTGTATAAATAAATATAGTATTTTAGGACGAAAATGTGAAATTTGCAATAAGTGTTATGAAAAAAATATATACATTTTTAAATTGTTTGTGGAACAAGAGTCTATATTTTACCTTCCTAATCATGGAATCCTACGTCTACGCAAAGAATAACTGAACATTCTATAATTTATTTAATAATTATTATAAGTAAATCATTATAAATTTGCAAAAAAACACGGCTATCTCCTCTTACAAAGATTTTTTTGGATACATACAGATTTTATTGGACGTATTAGTTTGGGACATATTTCACTGGCATCACTAGGTGGTTAAAAATCTGTACCCAACCACCTTTACGGATAATCTTCCGCGAATTTAATTCATAAGTCTACAGGTTTACTGAATTAAAAACAAGAGCGACATAAAGTGTTGAACCTGACATAATTGTGTCATGTCACTATTACATTGAATTGTGTCATATCACATTGAATTGAATTTTTATTATAAAATATTAATATTTTAGTGTTTGATACTCTGTTATAAGAATATAACTGTTAACAACCAGACAAGCTTCCTTACTGATAGTCACAACATAAAGGTGTATTGCCAAAGCTTTATTGAAGCCAGTACCGCAATATTCAAGTGCAGCCTATTGGGAGTAGCTGACGTGCCTTACGTCATATCCTTTATTTATATCTTACTAGCAACCTATGTCACTAAAATATCAAATTGAAATTTTTATTTCACATTGATTTTATATCTGCTGTTAGTTAAGTAAAGACACAAAACAATAGGCTCAAGACGCTGTATAGGGAGGATTTAATTTACTGGATCTGTATACATGTCATACTTTAACATTAGAATTTGATTACGCTCAGCTTTACTCTGGGTTTTAAGAGTTAAAGCTTTTACGTTAGCTTTAAATGATTTTTCTTAAAGAGAAAAATTCATTATTTTGGTACCTTTAGCAAAAGGTGAAGAAAAAGTAAAAAGATTATAAATGTAATTATTATGGCGAGAGGATTTACATAAATTTAATGATAGAGGGGATACGTAGACTACTCTTAGTAAAATTTAATCAATTTTTTTTATTCTTTGCTCTTTTCTTTTATCTGTATTTTAATCATAACTTTAATACATACTGATTACATTTTCATCCTTTTTAATCAAGTAGAGTAGATCTTGAGAATTCATTCGATAAAAAGTACCGTCGGAAAAAAATTACAGGTAAAGAAAAAGGTATTCTTATGAAAAAATCGAGTTGTATAACATATTCTATTGGGAATTTTCAAGTACCGATTTCCTTTTTCCTACCAATTAATAAAGAGAGAAATTTCATGAAGTAAAAGTTCTTCAGGAAATAGAGAATTAAAGAGGCCTCTTTAAACTGAATGGTTTTTAGATGGTTTTGCGTTTAAAGCTTCGTAGGTTTTTTTTAGGTTAGTCTCTTCAAGAGATTCCAGGATATCTTTTTCTTTTTAGTGAGGCAGGTTTTAAATTACATATGGGGAAGAGTTGACTGCCTCATTCCCTTACCTTTTAGCTTTATTAAATTCTGAGAAGAATCCTTCCTTAAAACGAGTTTAGCCCAATTTTTTCTTATCTTTACTTCCAACCTTTTCAATTTTCTTAAATAACTTAATTAATATTTCTTACAACTAATTTTTAATTATAGCCTTTAAATTTAATTAAAACATTACCACTTGATCTTTTTTTGAATTCGAAATATAATTAATCTAAGTTTTTAACGATTCTGAAACGATAGTTAAGGTATTTCGAAATTACAAAAATGTTATTAAAAGGTACTTGAGTTGTATGCTTGAAGAAAACTTTTTTTAATAGCAGTAAGTTAAGAAAAAAAGTTCTTAGATAAACATAAAAATATAATATAATTGTGCGAGAGACACCAAGGAAATGTAACAAGCAAAGTGCAATGCTACATCTGGGAACTGTTCCATCATTCGACATTCGTCATACTTGATGGCTCGACATAATGTCATGTCCCACTCTGTTTCGTTACGTCTAACTCATCAGGGCGCCGACAGAGCCTGAACTCACTCTGACCTTCATGACATTATGTCGAGCCATCAAGTATGACGAATGTCGAATGATGGAACAGTTCCCAGATGTAGCATTGCACTTTGCTTGTTACATTTCCTTGGTGTCTCTCGCACAATTATATTGTGTCAACTATTCATGTTTTGCAAAACTCGGTAGTATCAAAATGATATATAAAATATAAGTTTAATCACTGAATCAATCTATTCTAGAATGTTTACAAAATATAGTTTATTCTTGTAAGGTTATATTGAAGATTATATATTCTAATATCATAAATTCCAATTTTAAAAGATCTAATCTATTCTAAATTAAAGTATGCAATTTCTGCATACCCTGTTGAATTTTAAATATTAAAGATATCATAAAACTTAAAACCATTAATATTTTAAAAATTCAAAAAGATAATAATTTTTAAAATACAAATTTATATAACTGAAATAATTTAATCTAATAGAATTACTAAATTAATTTTAATTATTCAGTCCAAATTACTCTTAGAAATGTTTGATGATAAAAAATTTTTGTTTTTTTTATTAAAAGATTTAGAAGAAATGGCCTTTATAAAATAGGAGATAACTGAACTAATTTTATCTAATAGAATTACTGAAGGAATTTTAATTTTTATTCAAAATTAATCTTAGGAATCTATGATTATAAAGATTTTCAGTTTTACGATTTAAAAGGTTTAGAAGAAAAAACGTTTATAAAATGGAAGACTAAGTTAGCATTTTTGAAGCAGCGAAACGCCTCCCTCTTTGCCTATTAACCTTACTACCCATTTTCCCAAGCTAATGTCTTGCTTTCTAAACGGCCAATTTGGGCAAGCATTCCAGCCATTAAAAAGGTGATGGTATTTTAAAATGTATCTTTCTCTAGATGGTTCAAGTCATTTACATACTAAATGAAAGGTAGAAAAGCTGTAGTTTTAATACTTTGCTAGCCTTTTATTACTTCTCTAGTCAAAATTATGTTTTTCAATGCATTCTATGCATACTAATAACAAAAACTTCCTTTTATTGACTTTTTAAATCAAGTTATTGAACTCTTCCAAAAATCAATACTACCTAAGTCTTAGATCTGTGTGCTCAAATGCATGAGTACTTTGAGTAGCTTCTCAAATACAAAGTCAAACTTTGTGACTTAGTTTCAAAGTTCCTTATTGAGTCAATTTTGTATGTAAGTAGTATAATTATAGACCAAATAGTTCGGCGAAACCAACGACAAGAATATTTCTAGTTTGTATATGTAGTATAGCATAGTTATTAATAATTTTTGGTTGTATTAGTTGTTTGATTAGAGTCACCCGTGGTGTAGTGGTTAAGGTACGCGGCCAGTACTCAGAATAAATGGACTTTAAACTTCCGAGTTTATTTAGTCTTGGGTTCAATCCTAGCACGGGCCTCTAGGATTTTTATGAGAGGGATAACAATTCTGCGTTCCTCGTCCTTCAGAAGGGACGTAAAGCCGGTGGTCTCAAGCCTGTGCGTTGTCAGGTACTCGTTAAAGATCCCTTACCCAAAATGAAACTGGGTAAAGGCAAAATTTAGGACCCTCATAGTAGATTCATTATAATACTATAGTGTGTCTGCCTTGTAGTTTAAAGTGTGTAGAGGTTTAGTTTAACAGCGAGAGCACGTGTTGTTCCTAGTTTTCACTATACTATAAAAGTCAGTGAAAATATGTATGATTGCTTGAAAAAAGCATGAGAGGAACCATAGAAATCCACGGCTCTTCTGTCTAGATTAAATGAAATATACCTACACTTGAAATTAAAAGGAATAGAACACTATCTTAGGGAGCTGGCAAAAAGGGCCCAACAACGTGGTCTACTTGGCTGGTAGTTACTACCACTCCCCCCATATTACTACTACTACTACTAGTTGTTTGATTGCATAAATTTGTCTGTCTTGTTTGTCATAACACAAGAGGTTTTCGGCCTCTTTGCCACTTCGCAGCCCCCGAACCTCCCTGTGGCCACTTTGCGGCCACAAAGTTGTTATAATTTATCAGTTCGCCATATAACTGGTTTATATAAGTGACATACTGCCACAATATAAGCGAATTTTCTAATTTAATAAGTCAAAAATGTGATTTGTTTAATTAGCAAGGTTGATTTTTGTACGTTTTAAGTTTAATTTCGATCCGAGAAAGCGTTAAAAAGTTATGAGGTACCCCGTCCCCAATTCTTGGATTTATTTTGATTATGAGAACAAAAGTAAGATTAGGTCAAACCCCTTAAAAAAGCCATACTTTAAATTAAGGGTTTAACTTAAAATTAACCTAAAGAATTCTATTCAAATTAATTAAGGAATGAAGTGATTTGATATTGATCAATGAGTTTGCTTTTCGCAATTCTAACAAATTAAATTTTATTTTTAGGAAAAAACTTTTTTTTTTTCAAAACAAAGTGACGTTGAAATAAATACTGTATTGTAAGAAAAACTTTATTTTTAAAATGCACGAATCTTAGAAAAAGTTCTTTTAGTAAAACGATATTGAAACCTGAATGATTTACTTTTAGTGATTTTTAGAAATTAAAGTTTATTTTTAGTATCGAACTTTTTTAAAAAAATGAAAGCGCATAAAAATAAAAGCTATATTTTCAGAGAAAACTTATTTTTATAATTTACGATTCATAGGAAAAATACCTTCGGAAAAACTTCAAGAGCCAAGCGAATTTCGTTTTAAATTTAAGAAGGGGGGAGTGAAATTTAATATCCAATAATATAAATTAAGATGTATGTAAAAGGTGTATTATTATTTTGGATGTAATTTTTAATGATTTTTAATAACCATTTTCACTATTAAATCCATTTTTCATGACAGGACCTGGACGCGGAAGTTTCAGCCAAGTGAGCTAGAACTCTCAATTTAGCATGCTATCGAGAATAAATCTAACACCTAGCAAGCGCAAAGCGCTAGTAAGCGCTATAGCAAGTTCAAAAAGTTTAAATATTTATGTCATCATAAAATACGAATCGATCAAACTTTATATAAACGTGATTTGTTTACATACCAAAAAACGATTTATGACTAATACGATTTGATATTCGCTAATGTTGTGGTAGTATGCCAATTACAAGATCATTTAATTAAATTCACAACAAAGACTGACTTAAAATAATAAACATTATAAATATATTAAAACTATCACTGTCATCTGTCATTCATTCATTTTTAACAGATACGTCATTCCGGCTACAAGACAACAACTATCCGTCCTTAGGCAGGCGCAGGAGCCGCCGAGTAGGCTTTCTTACTACAGATATGAGTGGCATCTTAGAAATATGTTAGCCTCTTTACTTTAATCTCATTATTTAAGAAGATAGTTTTGTATATCCATACAAATGTATATATGTATATATATATATATATATATATATATAATATATATATATATATATATATATATATATATATATATATATATATATATATATGGGTGTGTGTGTGTTTAATAAGTCCCACAGTTTCAGGATAACTACCTTCTTCTGTGCCGTCTCTACGAGTTGAACAATATTACCTCATTTTTTCAAATTTTAAATAAATTTGAAAAAATGTGTGTGTTTATCTTTTCTTTAGCGCATTTATTCTTTAAAAATTCGCTATCCAAATTAAATGAGTAAAAAATAAAAAAAAACTAACAATGTTTATTATGAGAAAATTCCCTAAAAGAAACTCTGGTTGGTTGTTTTCTTATAAAAGGTAAAGTTGAGTTTTTTTTTCGTTTAAAATATAGGATTCAGACTAAGTTTCAGAAGGAACTAAGTTCTCTCAAACATTAAAAGTTTTTATATTGAGAATTGGGGGTTGGAAAAATCACAACTTTGTGTTCAGAACACTTCGATGTGAAGCAAAGGATGAAGAGTATAAAATATAAGTTAAGTAAACAAGTAATATCTTTAAAATTTTAACATAATTAAAAATATTTTAATAATGTTTGTGTGGGATGGTTAAAAATATTATATCAACACAAAGTAAGTTTTTATATTGTAAGTATGGTATTTGTAATTATTTATAAATATAAAGAAAGTATGACGCATAAGTTTGAAAAAATGTTTAACGAAAAGGAACGTAATTTTCTAAGTGTTTTTTTTTTTTACTATGGGAATAAAAGATAAATAACAACTAAGATATTAATTTTTTCTCGTAGGTGACTTTTTACTTTTTATTACCTACCATCGGAGGTAAATAAAAAAGTATTGTGTTGACACAAAATATTCGAAAGGTTTATTCATAATTATACTTTAAAGCATTTTAAGTGGTTTAATTATTCCTGTCTGACTGTGTATGAGTTATATGTGCTGCAGAATTAAAACTGTGCATACAAATCCAATGGTTTAGTTGTGCTTCCCGGAAGATCACGATGTTTAATAAACGAAAAACAAACTAGCATTAAAAACAATTAATATATTGTCAACCATAATAGTATTAAAAAAATTATAACTGACCGGTTTCAACTTTACGTCATCATCAAAGCTGTTTACAGACTCTGATGATGACGAAAAGTCAAAACCGGTTAGTTATAATTTTTTTATACTATTGTGGTTTGATAATATATTAATTATTTTTAATTCTAGTGTGTTTTTATTTATTTAACATCATGGTAAGTCTATTAAACAACTAATGATTTTCCCGGAAGATAATATTTAGTCCGAAACTGCGAGGAAAAGGTAGGTATCGTGGTACCCCATATCCGGACGTGATAATTATTATATTCTTCAATCGATATTCTGTATTAATATTTTAATGTACGTCATTATTTAATATTTAAGCCAAAAAAGTATAGTAATTAATATATTTCAGTAATTAATATCAGTATTGTAATAACTAACAACTAACTAATGTAAGAATTGTAAATACTACAAACTAAAAATAATAAAAGGAACGTAACACGTAGAATACTTCTGATTGTGATTAGTGTGGGTCTCCATTATTGTATAAATAGGTGATAAGGGCACTTATAAGAGACTAGTTTTCTTTAATAGGTAACTATATTTCGCTACATCCTTGTAGCATATTCATGTTAATCTAAAAAATAAGGAAACAAAGAAAAAGAAACCAATAGTATAAGTTAAAAGAAAAATACATTAAATAGTATGTTGCAACTAAAATTAAAAATTACTTACAGAATACTTCATTTTACTAGAAATATAAATTGCAACTTAGTTCAACTTGCTGCAGTAAAACTCGTAAGGAAAATGTTAGATTTGATTTTTCTAAAACATGTCAAACCAAAGAAAAAAATCTATTTAATCTAAGATAAAAAAGGTTTTTCTATGCCTTTTTATCTTATTAAAACCAATTGTATTTTCTTTTCCTTTATGCGCTCTGTAGTATAAGATATCAAAGATTTGTTCAAATAAAATCAATAATCCGAATTCTTTTATCTTCTTATTCTTATCTTTTTATTGAGCTATGGTCCATGTTTCAAAGCATCAACTTTAGATCGATTAAAGCTTACACCTATACTATGTTTTAACATAGTCCGCCTCAATTTCAAGCATTCTCTTATTTTTTAATTTTTGCCCAATTTTCATTGTACTAGAAATCTTATGAATGATAACTATACCTGCTAACTCTTTTATAAACTTTATTATATTAACTATAAATATATTTTTTTATCATTTTCTTAAATTAATTTAAAAAGTTTAATCGTAAAAACCTTATATTTAGATACAATGGTCGTTTTTTCTAGTGACAGAATTTCTAGCTTTGATATTTTTATAAAGAAAATTAATGAAAATAATAACGAAAAATTCAAACATTTTTTTTTATTTTTTGAAGAAAAAGGTACTAGGGATAGAAGTTAAAAGAGCACTGACCCGAAAATCCCTTTGTTTTATTACATTATATGAATTTCAATATTATCAAAAGTTTTTGAAATATTTAAAATGGGATGCTTGGGCATTTTTTTGTGGGAGAGAGATTATATGATTGAGAATGACAAAATATGGAGGAAAATAAGATGTCACTTCACTGATTATAAAATTGCTTAAGCTACTCATGTCTGTCAACATACACTGAATGTACCTCTTTGCATTTTTGTTATGGAAATCTTCTTACTTTCTACACAAGTGCCGAAAATGTAAGGAACTTATTTCTGAACTAGTGCCAAAAGTTAGAATAACAATTGTTTTCCGTGACTTCTTCTAATATCAGCATAGAGGTATTATTAATAGAGAGGGTCTATAGCTCAAATTTTGAAACATTGAAAAAATAACCTGACCACCTGCGCTTATAAATATAATTAATTAATCAGAACAAAATCTGCCTCCGTAGCCGCGGTCTTATAGTATTGGACTTCGGCACCGGAGGTCCGGGGTTCACAGCCCGGGCTATGATCTCAGTTTTTATTAATAGAATTTGATGTAAAAAGATTTCGCCAACTTTAGCTTTACTTTGAGCATAATAGATTTGACCCACCAGAGGTGGTTCCCGCAGGGCGAATACTCTGAAGGGCCGAAAGGCCTTAAAACGGGCATATTATTATAATCAGAACCAAATTACATTATCTTATATAGGAGAGCTTTAAGGAGTAATCAAATCGTAAACAATGAGCGGAAAGACGAAAAAAAATTATTT
The DNA here is from genome assembly GCA_018340805.1 of Microvelia longipes. Classification (NCBI taxonomy): domain Eukaryota; kingdom Metazoa; phylum Arthropoda; class Insecta; order Hemiptera; family Veliidae; genus Microvelia; species Microvelia longipes. The sequence goes on from JACMZG010000002.1 coordinate 46,312,518, forward strand.
ATTATAACCTTAACTCAATCTTGGAGAAGGTTTCAATGAGGTTACACAGAGCCCCTGAGAGCCCTAAAAAGATGTTTTAGGCCACTCAATGGATTGAGATAGGCTATGCCCCCTCTATGCTCGCAGTGCTAATCTCTATGCTTATCAGTGAGTTTGTCAGTTCTTGAGGTTTATCAAATTCGATTAATTGTTTAAAAACTAAGTGATTTTGACAGTTGTAATGAAGAAATATTCCGCCTAACCTAATAAGTAATCACCCTCACTTGTAACACTGTTATATTCTTATTTGCTAGTGTAGGACAATACTAAGTTTTATCCCATCATCAGCATTAATTAATTTTTTTCGTATGACTTGTATAAGTCTTAATTATTTTTAAAAATCGAAAAATATCCTATTGACTTGAAAGTTCAAATAAAAAATAAGTAACCCTCTATAATAAACCCTTCACTTAATAATTAATTAAACCAAAAAAAGGAATACGCCAAGTATATCGCTTAAATACGGTAGTAATATCTACGGTTTTTGTTAAATTATAAACGTTAAACTGAATGGAGTGAGATCAGTACCTGGATGGGTAACCGACTGTAAAAGTCAGTGCTGTAACATTTTAGATAGCTTACAAACTTATCTAAAAATAATTATCTAGAACTAAAACGTAATATTGTTATAGCAAGGGACACATAATATATCTACTCCTTAATTTTAGTTTAGTGTAGGGTTGTATGAAGTCTCACTTATACTTAGTTTCCGGGAGACGTCATCTTCCAAAGTCCGACAGATAAATGCAAAACCTAAAAAAGCCCCTTGTGAATGAATGGCCTTTCTAGAAAAATCTTGAAAATCCTTTTGATAAAGGATTTCAATAATATTTAAAATTGAACTTATTATGGAAAATTCAACATAGAGGGGAAAACGAACCCTTTTAAAAACCACAAGCCCAGGTTTGAATCTTTGGTATGCAGATATTATGTGATCGTTTTATTAACGTTACATAAGTTAATACCTTCAAAATAATTCTGGCGGGGAGGTCAGTAAGACAGGCGAAATTAGATTTGGAATGCTTCCTTTCTTGCTCAGAAATATATATATATATATATATATATATATATATATATATATATATATATATATATATATATATATATATATATATAATATATACACACACATATTTATAAACATGGTTGGTTGAGTAGTTGAGTTCAGTATGTTTTAGAAAGAGAAGTTTTTGTCGCAAGGATCTTTCTAGTCGTGATATTGCACGAGTGTTGGTGTTGAAAACCCGTAAAACCAACAAAAACTTTAGTTTCCTCGGTTTCCGGTTAGCTTTGCGGATATTTTAACACCCCTTAAGGAATTTTTATACTTTTTAAAGCTTATGAGGTTAGGGTTATGGAAGGGGAGGTGCATTTTTGAGGGGAAACTTACCAATTAAGAATATATAAATATTTTATTAATATAAATATTGACCGCACCTTGAGGTTTTCATATAACAAAGAAAATCAAAATATTAAAGATATTCACTAAAAATAAAATTACCATAAATTGAAAATTTTTATAGATTAAAAAGAAAAAAAAACAAATAATAAATATCCAATAAATACTACAACTACAAGACGCAAATAAAAAAAGAATAAATAAAAAAAATTATAAATAATAGATTTTCTTAGTGAGGATTTTTTTCTTTTTTTTCTACTGCCTAGTTCTACAAGTGAGCGTGGAAATCACTGAGACCGTCTATATCAGATCTCGGGTAAATGCTTTCAAGTTCTTATTGATGTACAACAGTTTCTTTCGGATCTTAGCACTTTCTTTTCTAAGGATCTTATAATCCATTATAATACATATATGTATCTTATAGTCCATTACATACATATATGTATGTATGTTCGACATAACGTTTAAACGCTTTCTTGGATCAAAATGAAACAAAAATCAACCATGTAAATGTCCTGAACTCATGTTCATTGTTCATGAAATATGCGTATCGTCATGAAGTCACCATAATGACACCACATACATTTAAAAAAATTACAAATCTTCAAAAAGCTTTACACTTTAAACAGTTGTTACACATATACTAATATGTATGAGTAACAAAAATACAAAGTTATATTTTATTACCAGTATTGGTTTTGGTGTTATTGAGTGACATATATCACATAATGTATCCAAATTTCGTTTTTTGATAAATACATTTGAAATTCGCTCATATCGCGGCATTATGCCATTTATATAAACTAGTAATATGACCAACTGATATCGGCATTGTGCCGGAAGGCCAAAGACCTCTTGTTTATTTCGTTTATGTGGAGAGTTATTAAATTATTTGTTGCCTTAAGATTCAATTCTTAAGGCTTCTGAAATGAATGAGGTAGCAATGTATATTATATTTGCAAAGAATGTTATTCACGTTTTCTACCTTTCAGCTCTTAGTGATGAAATAACAAAAGTCGAAAAAATTAGTGTCTTCATGTATGAATGTGCACATGTCTTGTAAACATGTCACTGCCCAAACATCTGATCCAATTTTAATGAGCTTAACTCTAAAATCAAGCCTTATGTGAGGATAAACTAATTAGGTTTTGAGGTTATTCCAACCAGGGGGCGGGGTATTAAAATATTGTCACTTCAAACTTATAAAACAAAAAAAAATACGAAAAAGTATTTGTGTGATATAGTGTCTAAAACAACGTTTTAAAGTTTCCTGAATAGAACGATGCCTCAACCTCAACCGTCGCCATCACAGTTCCCAGGATATACAATTGAATTTTCACATTTTGTTGTAAATTCTACAGCTTAAATGGCGGATCCAGTTTTAATGAAACCCGGCAATAAAACAACTCCTATAATAAAAATAAATATAATTTAAGATTAGTCCAATGAGTTAAATCAAAATGCTGTCATAAACATTTAAATTATTTGTTAAAAAGTGTTTCAAATGATATTTTGAAGTTTTCTGAATACAAAGATGCCTTAAAAACATATCTGGCTAGCTCAGTTCTTAATACATTTTCATTAATTGATGATCACTTTTTTGCAAACACTCTTGCTTACAGGGCAATAATACATGCTTATATAGTGGTCTAAATCTATAGATAGGGACGCCTTGTTCCTTTCTTAAAAATTACCGATTGCATTGTTTGAACTGAAATAAATGGCAAAAACTAAACTAAATAAAATAACTAAATAATATAACTAAATAATATTTTATTTATTTTATTCTAATAAATAAAATATTATTAGAATTAATAATTAACTATTTTAACTAAGAAAGAGAATTGTTTAAATATATAAGTAAATTTAAAAATTAATTTAGAATAATAATTAGCGTTATTTTATATTTAAAAATATTTCTTCAAAATGTTGAAATAACATTTTTTTAAAAATCTTAAAACTTGAAAATAAAAAAACTTCTAAGAAAAACACAAAGAAAACTAGTTTAATTATGCAGATAAAATGGAGCGTTTCCGAGGTAAGAAAATTGAGATAAACTTTGACGCAGTGTCTTGGTTTAGAGATAAATAATTCATTTTCAAGTGCTTTAGATTATAGAGCTGATTTTTTCTTTTTCCTTTAAAAGCAACTTTCTAGTTAGGTTTATTATATTGTTTGGTTTATTATTTACAAGGAAAATAGTTGTTTAAATAGTTTATTTATTTATTATGTTATTACTTTCTGTTAAATTTACTTTGTTTATTATCTATTAAATGTTGAAAAATCAGTTAATATGTTAATATGTTTATTTAAATAATAATGTTATTTATTTATGTAATATTCACCATAAAATTTGTATTTGTCAAATATGTTTATGTTAATGTTTATTTGTTTAGAATTTAAAGTTGTATGATAACTTAAGAATAAGGTCTTAAAATGGTTTCATTTCTACTCCTTAGGCCTTCTGGTAAAACTCGCTCTCATTAAATTTCTGAAGTTAGCTTAGCAATCAGACACCTCTAATAATATGGTTGTCTGTCCATACTATACTATAAGTCTGAATCTGGCTTTGTCTGGTAGATATAAATTTGGTAGAATACTCCATTCTTTACACGTCTGTTCTAGCAAAGTCTTAGAAATTATCTAGTTGGACTTAAAATTTTGATTTTAGGAGACATTAATTCCATTAGATTTGTATAAATTTTAAGTAATCAATAAGGTGTGTCAACTTAAATTGACCTATACCAACAATTTAAAACGAAATATCTTTTTAGAGAGCGAGAGTGATAAGAAAATGGTTTTCCTCACCTTTATCTACAAGGAACTTCTTGAGGGCTGATTTTATTGTAATGCTTACTCAGTATTCGTAGCGGAGTCCGTTGTTGTTGTTGTATTAGTTGTTGAATCAAGGTCAAATATTGTTCTCAAAACAATCTAAGAACCAAACCCGAAATTGTTTACCCACTTGCTACAGTTTTAAATTAATTGTTTGACAAAATAGCTCTAATGATGAAAAAACACAATCGGCGTCTCTGAAGAGAAGTTCTTGAAATAATTAAACATTCGAAGAATCAGCTACCGTCGATACTTGCTGTTGGATATAAATATCCCTGCAGGGATATTTAATTAATTTTAATTTAATTTAAATTAAACACTTTTTTAAAAGATACTTATTTTATATTATATTATATAAGTGGTTTCCTGTTAGATGTGCGCAAAACTTTTTTGCAATGATCAAATTTTTGATGTTTATCAAATTTCTTAAAAACGAGTCTATATAATTCAACATAACGCTGAAAATCAATATAATTTGATTTTTTTTTTCAAAATAAAATTCTGACCTTAAAATTAAACTATAACCTTTGTTTTATAATATATTTATTTAATGTGGTGTTTTTGTTTATTTTATTTATTTGAGGAGCTTTTATTTATTTCATTAATTTGTAGAGCTTTTATTTATTTTATTATTTTGTATTAGCTATTTTGTAGTATTGTATTATATTATTATTATTTATTATTAGCTTTATACAATAACTATGGATTCTTTATAACTATGTATAAAAGCTCAAGGAAAACAGCGGAGGTAAAGAATTGTTTTGGATGTTAACTGATTTTTATATTTATAAGGACTGTTTTTAATCGACAGTATAAGAATATTTCTTTATTACCTAATTATATGAGTAAGATATTAAAACTAATTAATTAAGATAATGAAAATATTCTTAAAATTAAATAGAGAGTGGAAATTAAAAATAAAACGAGATAATAGGTGATTTAGAAATACAGAGAAAATAATAAATGATGAAATGAAAAATGATACGCAGAAAAAAATCAGAAATAGATTAAAAAGATAAATTGGTTATTACGTTTGAATTTTAGTCAAGGTATAAGTTTCTTTTAGATGATTTAATATTGGCTTTTGATATTGGGTTTGTCGTTGTCTTAAAGGTTAGGTAAGCCTGAGGGAATTTTATGATTTGTTATGATTTTTGTCAGTCCAGCACATTCTATTAGAAAATGCTTTTTTAGAATGAAAATAGAGTTTGGATGTTCCAGGTCTATAGAAACCAGGAACGCATTTAAATACACGCAAAATTCACCACCGGTAAATAATAACGCTTGTTTATATATATATATACATATATATATATATTATATATATATATATATATATTATATATATATATATATACCCTATGTTTAAAGGTAAATAGAATAAAACCAAGTTTTTCAACTATTTGTATTTTGTAAACATAGAGGTTATTTACAATGCTTCTTAGAGCCGCTCTATGTTCTACAGAATCGCTTAATAGTTGTAAAGGATTTTGTCTCGGTTATTTATACCTCACATTGAAAAAGAAAATAACAATAAGAAAAGAAGGGTTTAAGTAGATAATGATCTTTACTAAAGTTAATATTGTAAATGATTATATAAAATGAGGGTAAGTCTAAAGCCTTTAGTAGATAAAGCGTTAGTGACCTGACATTATACCCCTAGGTGAAGTAGAGTAGAGCGCTAGTGAGGACACTCCCAGCCCTTTTGGAAATGTTATAGCCCTACTAAATGAGGTAATATTATAGCTTAACTTTCTCACTCCCAAAACGATATTATAAGACAAGAGTTCAAACCTTTTCTCTCTCATTAATTCCTATCCTAAAGTTGTTGTAGAACCTTTAAGGTTGTAGTGTGTAAAATTTGTGTTAAACTGGGTATAATTTTTCATGAGATTAATAGTGTAGATATTTTATATTGATATGAGTTAAAAGAGAAATATAGGGAAGTAAATTAGAGCTTAGACTGAAGATTATATCGCTAAACTGCCTGATTCTGTCTATCCTTTTTCATGTGATAGACGATTTCTCAACGATCCTTTTCATGTTACGATTTAAGAATTGGGGGCGTATAGAGAGATGTCAAATGGCTCATGCAGCCCATAGATCAATTTTGGATTGAAATATCGATGTTTAACGCCCTCTTTAAATTGATTTTTTACCTGTATTTTAAAATACTTAATTATTGTTACAATACCATATATCTCTTTAATATTTTTCTTGTCACTCTCTCTCTTGTCTGCAAGTAGATAATAGTAAGACTTAAAACGTCACAGCTCTTGTATAGCCTTATCAAAAACATTTATGTCTTTTTGCTTGCTGGATTTGTTATTTGTATTTTTTGAATAACCAAGTTGCAAAATTCATGTATGCATTAGTTTCGCACAAAAATCCTAAATATGCAATAAATTATTCGTCTAATTTTAAAATATTTCAATCAATATTGAAGTTTATTAATTATAAATAATTGGAGTAAAGTTAATTAAGTAGTACTGCTACAATTGTACGAGTTAAATGAAAAAATTTTGAAAACTTTAGTTAGAATATTTTAAAAAGGAAGAGAAAAAAATTGTGCTAAGATATTTTTCCCTAAAAAAAATTCAAGTAAAAGAATTTTATTAACTTCAAGTAAAAGGTTTTTGTCTGTTAAACTGTTCTGATACAGTTTTAAGTATAAAATGGTCTCTTTCGTAAAATCTCTTGTACTTCTGTAAAATAAGAGATAATCTCTATCAGGAATCAAAAGAAGCAAAATACAATTTAATACGAACAAGAAAGTCTTCTTTAGATTAAGGAATCAAAAGACAAGAGGATTCGGATTATTGATTTTATTTGAACAGGTACTTTGATATCTTAAATTCTAAAAGAGCCAGAAGATAAAGAAAATACTATTGCTTTTAATAGGATAGAAAGGACATAACAAACTATTCTCTAACTTTGATGCATGAAAATTGTTTCTTGTGTGTAACTTTTCCAGAAAACAATAATAAAAATGTAATCTTATTAACTATTTGTTAAGCTATTGAATAAGTTGAATGAAAACAAAAGCGGTACGACTTTTTAAAAACTGACGTAAGGTTTCACGTTCCGTTATTTATCAGAGAAGTATTTATTTCAAGGTTAAAAGAATCCAAAAAAGTAAACTGCTTGTTCACAAACACTCAGGGATGTAGTATTATTGGTTAAAAGAAACTACTATTTCAAGATCTAATTAGTGGCCAACTTTTTGTAGCTTCTCTCTGTAGGATACACCGAAAGTATATACATGTACCGTCCCGGTCAAAATCTAACTCTTAGAGGCAATTAGATTGCAGATCAAATGAGAAACGATTTTTTAAACACCAGGGGTGCCGTAAAACGTTTGGCCACTTTTTCAACGCTTTCATAACATGACCAGTTGTAGGCGGCCTCTCATCCAATAGCTCACCGTATCCAATACTGTTTAAATTTATTTATATTTAAAAAGATGTCTTACCACAAGACTCTAATTACTCATAAAATTATTGACTATTAATTTTAAACATTTTCTGTGGTTTGGTACTCATTTGATAATTTCTTTAAAAACACTGGGTTTTTGTTAATTAAACTTAAAACCGACACACTTACCACCCTTGTTATCTGAAACCAAATCAAGCACATACTGCACCATCTGTTAAAATCTAAAAACAAAGTTAATAACGAGATTTATCGTTTTTGAAATTTCCAAAATATTTTCTTTTTCTACTCTTTCATGTCTGGATACGAAACTCTAGGCTAACAGACTGAAAAACTAACATGTAGAAAGACAAATGATTTATAAGCTATAATTCCATAGATAGGGGATATCTTCTAAATTATAGTCCCTACATCGACAGTATTTTTCATTGAGGCACTTTCTGTATTTTATTTTTTGTGTATTTTCTTTATGTGCTATAACTATTAAATTTTCACATCTTTTTTAGCTTAGCTTTCTTTTAAGCTTTGAAAGTATAAAAAATTAACATAAATACATTTCTCCTACTTTTTCATTTGTTTAGATAAATAGGTCTCTTGGGTTAATCAAGAACCGTGATCAATACGTGGGTGAATGGCCGTTGGGAATGATTGGTTGAATTGATTAATTGGCTTACTGCTCGATAATTAAATTATATTAAATTATGCTGACAACAGTATAATTTAGTTGATTTTTATATTCTGAGAACGAGTTAAGCCACTCAAGAATACTTTCTGAATAATTAAGACCTTAAACTATACGGAAATTCTGATTTATACGAAAATTGTTTTAACTACAAATAAATTAGATAATCATTGTTTTTATTATTATGGTTTATGTCAGTTTCTACAAAAATTAGTCCTTTCCATCGTTGAAATAGCCTCTTGCTATATTTGTTTGTCAAGAAAATCTAATAGATGTAACTGGTTAATCGAAATTTCATGATCAGAAAGTTTTATTTTTTTCTTTTGAATATAAGCACTTCAAGCAGACTGGTGAATCCATGTGTCGGAGACGTTTAAGGAACAGAATAAAGTCGTGAATGTATTTAAGTATACTACCATTAGGTAGACTGCAGATTGCAATAAATTGGAGTTTTGATTTAATATCGCTGTGTGAAATTCGTTTCCTTGGTGAAACTTTCCTGTTTTCTGATTCAAAATTTACCGATTATGTGCATGCTTCTATTTGGTTTAGCAAGCTTGACATCCTTCATCAAAGTAAACGTAATATGTAGGTGTAGGTAAGTTCAAGCTATTACCGTATCTGTAAAACTACGAGTCGATGATGCTTTGTTACACACACACCTATATATATATATATATATATATATATATATATATATATATATATATATATATATATATATATATAATAAATATATATATATATTTAAAGTTTCACCTTAAATCTTTAACAAATTTAAATGAATCAACTTCTCGTCAAATCCCCTACATAGCACATTGCCCCCAATGCTAATGCCCCCACATGTCAAAGCCCCTAAATTGATTGAAAATTGAAGGCTTCATCACTTGTACTTCAAGAATTCAGTACACTTGCCTAAAATTGTAAATAAATTGGAGCTTATATGAAGAGTCAGTATTCTGTCAGAGCGGTAATTGAACATTTATAAATAGTCCAGTGTTAGTAAACGTTATTTGCTTTTGTATTATTTTCTTAAAATGTCAATTTAATTCAGAATAATAATATACGTCTCTCCACTGATGTATTATTTATTTAAAATAAAGCATAACCGGCAAGCTCATACTTTGAATCCTCAATTTACATTTTTTTAGAATAATAAGCAACTGAATGCAAATAAGAGAGAGGCTTCAAGCTCTTCTTCACATGCTATTGTGTGTGGTTCTTAGATCGTAGACAAAAGGTCACCATCCTCCAATGATGATTATTATTGCCATCGAAATATGATAGTCTGTTTTTAAACATTTCATAAAAATTTATAACCCTATTTCAAGTTTGGTTTTTTAACTGGTCCGCAATTTTTATCCGATTATTAGTCCTCCATTAAAAAAAGGTTTTAGTGTTATGTAGACTATTAATTTAAAGGACATTTAGATGTATTTTTAGAAGTATTGAGAAGTATAAATGATTCTGATAAACAATTATACAAATCATTGGTTTCATCTTAGTCTAACTAGGGAAAATACACTTCATTTCACTAAATTAGTTTTAAAAATTAGTTATTTATGCCATAAGGCTGAGAAGTGTGTCTTTATGTCACGGCAATTAAATTTACCGACGAGCGAGTCGGGAAAATTGCCATAAAGACATCAGCCGGATGGCATACACTATTTTTTCTATTTTTTTTGAGGTAGCACTCATTAAATAAAGCACTCATTAAAAAAAATCAAAAAATAGCACTCATTACACTGCGCTATATACTTAATTGAAAAAAAACGTCCAATTATTATTAACTCCATATTATCGCCGTCATTAAATTCATCCATAGCTTCACACTTTTACTCAAAATGTAAAAGCTTCACAAATAAACACACAAAATTGTCAATTAGAACACCTTTTAAAAACGGAAAAAATTAGTCTACGAACAAAAACAGAAACAAATGAACGTTTTTAAATAAAGCTCATGAAGGTTTAACACAGATTGTTTTTTGAACACGCTACATTACAGTAATGGCGACAACATATGAATTACTTTTACGTCCTAGGAGTTTTTTTACATTCATTATTGTCCTCGGAGGTGAAAAGTACTAAATAACCTCCTATAACAATAATGATTGGCTTCTCATCTAAAAACGGTCCAATAAAGTGCTCAATTACGTACTACCTAAAAAAAAAATAAATTATTTACATTTTTAATATTTTATCTTAAATGAAAATTTCAAAACGAAAGTTTTGAATTACGTCATTTTTTTTTTTTTTAAAGCTCAGGTGGAAAATTCCAGGGCACTTAGACCTCTTAGGTGGGTCCATTGTGCCATGAATTACGTCATGCTTAGGTGTTTTATTGTCATCCTCCGTTAATTGTTTATAATATCATTTGTATTTTTTTATTGTGTTGACGTTTCTTACCAATTATTTTTAGCCTGTTTATTTTTCACTGGAGATTTTTGGAGGGAAGTGAGGGGATAATATTTAATTTGTGTGCAATTTTTATCTTAATTGTTATTTTTGTAAAAAGGGTAATTTTGCCCGTTAATGTATTAATAAATAAATAAATAAATATCCTTCAGAGGTGTTATTTTATATAATATTTTAAAATTTGAGTGTTACTAAGCAGAGAATAAAATTGAGCTGATGCAAAGAATATAATAGGTATAGAATGTCAGAAGATGTACGAATGCATCAGACAGCAGTTGGAAGTGAAGTCTGTGCTGTCACCTAGCGGCAGCCTTGAAACTAACTCTCCCTACCGTAAATTCTGCCCACCTTTTTAAGTTAGTAATATGCAATTATATATATATATATATATATATATATATATATATATATATATATATATATATATATATATATATATATATATATATATATATATATATATATATATATATATATATATATATATAATTATTGAAAAGTCAATAATTGAGTTATAAGTTTTGTAATTAATGACTTGTTGTTTTCTTAGACTGCATATTAAATGTATGTAGACTTATTATTTTCTGAGGATCATAGAACATTGTAATCGGTGTATTTATGCCTCCTTAGTCTTATTCCACTATCTACCAGAGTAAGGAAGGTTTAGAGGGAACAGAGCTATACGTTAATAGTTAACTGAGTAGATATCAAACCGAGTAAGATCTAGCAAATTTGAGCTTGTAATTAGTATTCCTTGTTATTATACTGGTGTAAGTATATTAGCTAATGTATAGACTCAGAATATGGAAATCATTTTAGTTTAAATATTTAACAAAAGTAGCGAATTGATTTTTACTTTTCTTCATCTTCTTATACAGAAGGTATATAGAGGAAAAGTATTGGTTTCACCCAAAAAAATATAACCCGAGATTTCACTTGAATTATCCATTTTATGTGTTTTAGGACCATCTGAACCGATTTCAGCTTGATGTCTGTCTGTGTGTGTGTGTGTCTGAGTGTCTGTGTCACGCATAACTCCCACTGTGTTTATGCTAGATAGTTGAAACTTGGTACAAAATCAGTGTTTGGGTCTAGTTGTGCTGCCCGGAATATCAAAATTTTATGTCACCATTAACCCAATTTGCTTAGTCAGCAAAAATTTTAAAAAATCGTAAAAAAATCGAAAAAAACCTGATGAACTTGAATTTTGGCAGGAATATACCTCTCAATATAACAAACAAATCTTCCGAATTTCGTTTTGATATTGGCCGTCATTTTGAAATTATTTACTTTTAAAATTTTAAATTTTGACGCTTAATAATACACAAACTATACACGTGTTTTGATATATAACACGTCGTTGGAACCGCAAAAAAATAAGAACAAATATAAAAAACTCCAATCAAAATCTACTAATTAGTTAAAAAGTTATAAGCGAACTTAATGATTAATTAGTGCGACACTTTTGTTAAACGTAAAAGTTTGTTTACATTTAAATAAATAAAGCAACAGTCTTACATCTTTTGTATACATTTGTCAAGATTACAAATTTTCGCCAAAAATTAAAATAATTTAAAAAACCGAGTAAATATCGGAACTTTTTCTCATTTAAGATTATGCGAAGTTTAACGTTCTTGTATGCTTTTTACACGGGTACGGGGTACCTCGGAAGTTTAAAAACCCCAGGCCATTTGTTAATCATTCTAGTCTGAGGACGAGCGAAGCGAGTCCGAAGGGTGTGGAAAAGTTCCGAGGTACCCCGTATCCGATTTTTTTTTTTAGATTAAAACCTTATTTTAGCGGTTTAGTGACATATTTAACGGTGCCACCTACGTGGCACCGTTAAATCGTCAATATTTATGCTGAGTTTTTAAACCACGGAGGTCTGGGGTTCGCAACCCATGTTACGCTCCTAGTTTTAATAAAATGTTGTTTAGAATTAACTTGAAAGTAGTTATTGCCACTACCACCTGAGGGTGTCCCCACAGGGGTTATCCCTGTTAAGCCGCTAGGCTCTAAAAAAGCAATATTATATTATTAGTGACAAATTTTTAATATTTTTTATATTAATTTTTCCTGCTACTTCCTTCTAAGTTATCAAATAAACTAAATAAAAATAACTAAAGGATAACTTCATTTAAAAACCTTTTTTTCTATTTTCTTATTATTGAAAATATTAGTGTATTTTGAATCCTTAAAACCCCATCTTTAATTTTTTTAAAGCAAAATAGAATTAAGTAAAACAAAAAATCTACTATAAAGTGATCAGAGTAGATTTCACACAAATGTTAGCGTTTGGTATCATAAAAATAAGAAAAAAAGAGAGAAGAAAAATTCAATCAGATAACAACTTTTTTGGGGGGAAATGAAATAGCAGGCCACAAATAAAAGCTAAAAAGCAGGATCTTGATAAGGTTCAGTGATAATATCTGCTTCATCTTTTATTCTGTGAAACTTGAATTTTCTCTTATGGTTCTGAATTTACTGAAGTTATAAACCAGAGTATGTTTTAGATTGCTTTTCACCAAATATTTGAATTACTTTTAAAAGAGTAAACTAGTTTACTATTTACTATTTTTAAAAGCTTTTTAATTAATGAAAACTTGTTTTAATTGAATAAGCTGATTAGTGCGCTGAACGAACTGGTTAGATTAAGACTAATTGTCACAATATTTAATTTAATTTTCTCTAATTCTTGAAATCTTTTGTTTTAAGTCTTGTATAGTTTTTTATATAATATAACTGCGTCATTGTCGGGTTTAATTACATCTTTGGTAAATGCCGTCCCAAATTTAATGAGTATGATGGTGAAAAGAGAAAGGATAATAACTCAATCCGCCGTCTAGCGACTATATCTAATCGTTAATTTTGGGCAGCACATTTTCAATTCATTTGCGTTTTGCATTAGATTTATATCTATATTGTCACAGGTGACAATATAGATTTTAGCCCCCGATCACTCACTTAGTGGTAAGGGACCAAAAGGCGCGTATATTTGATTAATAATCGGATATTTTTTATTATAATTTATTTAAAAATATTAATTTATTTATTGTTTATACTAAGTTTATTTAGTATATTTAACTTTGGCCTTTTCCTCTTGAAAAATGCAGCGTACCAATCAGAGGATTGTTGGTTGAGTAAACACTGTATATCCGTAACCACCTACACGGCAAGAGTTGATTAAGTTTTATTTATTTAATTCTTGAGATATTTTCATATTTTTGCAAATCCGATAAACTATCTCTACACAAAATAAACTTAATTAACTGATCAAAAGGTTATATTTGAAACGATATGGTTATAATTATCTATCCCATCATTTATAATTAGCTGTTTAAACACAAAAAATCGGGTACGGGAAACCTCGGAACTTTTCCTCATCACATCAAAAATCATTGATATACTTGTCGTATTGAAACTGATTTGTGTCCCACTAGGCCAACTTCTTCCATACAAGAGAAAATTTTTGAAGAAAATGTTTTCTACATTTTTTCGCATCCAGATCTCGCCGTGCAAACAGACTCAAAAATGAATTTTTATAATAAAATAACTGATTGAAGTTTTTAAAGCTATATACACTGTCACAATAAAAGAAATCAGAAAAAGTGTTTACACTCTTGATATACTCTACTAGATAATCTCTGTTCCCTAAAGTAGTTTTTGTTTGCAAAATATTTTCTTAAATTTTATATTTTTTGCATTTAATTTAATACTTTGGCTGGCATCACACAAAGATGGTATGGTAATTTCATTTTAGGGAATTTTCGAAGAAAAAATGAGCTTAGGAGGTTAGCGTTCATGAAGTGGGGGCCGTGTTTGAAATCAAATAACTGATGTATTATGGTTAACCTAGAGAATGTAGTTTAGTACGGTTATGTTTTAAATATTGCTACCCTGCGACTGTGTGGTTATAGCGGTTGCTGGGGACTCCAAGGTTAGCGGTTTGCATCCCAGCCGGAGCTAACTACATTTTTAGTTTATTTTTAATCTTTTGAATATTTTTCTATATGTGTCCGACTGATTTTCGATCGAATGAATCTTGTTTTATGAATTTTTGAAATTATTGCCGATAAATGACGTCGAAAACATTATTTACCAAATAGAACAATTAAAGATTGGTTTTTGTACCAACTCTCTATCATAAATGCTCTGAGAGCTAGGATGGTAAGGAACACTCACACAGACAGGCAACTTTGTGAAAACTACGTAGGAGATAAATCTCGGTTTCAGATGTTTAGTGCAGACAAAATACTCTTATATACCTACGGTATAAAATACATTTTCTATATAAGTGAGGTATATAGAAGGTATAAGTGAGGAAAAGTAAAAATGATACAACAAAATTATATTTTTTTAATTTTAATTGCCTGAGAATTAAACCCGTAATCTCCTATATTAGGAGCGAGTGCGCATCCACAACGCTATTAAGGCTTGACAAATCTTTTCTAATACAAATGTAACGTAAACAGCTACTTAATTATAAAAATCTTTTAATTTCTCTAAAATTTTTAGTTTTTTTAACTTTATTGATTATTGTCTACAATAAATGTATTTTACATAGTGCTCATACTGGTTAAAGTGACTTGGCAGATTTGATCTACACATGATTCTCCCAGTAGTCGTACTCCTTGGCGTAGTAAGAAAACTGTTAATATTTTACTAATAATTTAAAATTTAAATAAATTATTTTTACTTAAATTAATCTATCTGGTGCTAGTTAATAATTTCAGAAATTTTCGGCCAAATCTTTTGCTTATTTTGTTTACAATTTTCATTATTCATAATTTTCAATGTAAGTCGCCCATTCCGATTCCTGCAATGACGTCACGCCATTCATAAAAAGTCAGGTTATAACCTCCGACTGCGTTTGGTTTGTATAGATCAAATCGAATCACCTTATACATTTCTATCATCTTGATTTAATTAGTTGCTTACACAACCAAGGGCCATTGTATAATTGTATGTCAAATAAGTTCCATCCGGCCTCTTAGCGCTTCGTCATATTGTTTCTTTAAGTTTACTGTTATAGAGTAATGACTTTAAATTCAGAATAAAATAAAATATTTATATCTTAATGTAATGAAAAAAGCTATATACTTTATAGCTATATACTTTAAGATATAAAAGGTAAGATATAAAAAGGTTGCCACAGCTACGGCTGATTAGTAAATTATTATTTGTTATATTTTGTATTTTGTTAATGTTAATATTTTTTTCTAATAAATGGCTATTCAATTCAATTCAATTCAATTCAATGAAAAAAGAAGGCTGACAAAATCAGCAAAATGCTGGAATAAACAACTTTTGGCATCAAAATTGAATATGCATACACGATACTTTTTTACGATATACGATAGGTTCTTTTCAATTACCATTGAAAATTTGTAAATAAATACGTAACATTGGGTACATTATTCTTCGGTATTTTTCCTCGCCCTATTGGATATGCAACACTCAGCCACTAGCACTAACACTAGCTCTTCCACAGAATATTTTAAAATCGATTTACACATTTTTTAGTGTTTTACGAATATTCGACAATTTTGCTGTCATTATCACCGGTTAAATTGCGTCATTAAAACAAATTATTTTCCGAATAGCACAACTAACCCTAAAATTTATTTTTGTACTAAGTTTCAACTCTGTAGCGCAAAAAAGACAAAACACTTAATAAAAGATAAATAAGTCTCTCCACAAAAATATATTTCTTTAAAGCAAGCGCTTTCAACCTAACAAGAAGGTCATCATCAGTGCTAGCCGTGAATAAAGGAAGAGGGTGATAGATGAGTCTTTATAGATCAGATATCAAAGATGTGATATCTGATCTATAAGACTCATCTATCACCCTCTTCTTTTCAACGGCTAGCACTGATGATGACCTCTTGTTAGGTTGAAAGCGCTTTGCTAAAAAGAAATATATTTTTGTGGAGAGACTTATTTATCTTTTATTAAGATGAACTCCATTAACGCTCACCTTAGTTCTACTAAACACTTGGAAAGCTAAGAAGGTCATAAAACACCTGAAACGGATAATCACGTAAAATCCTGGTTTCGGATTTTTAGTACAAATACAATACTTTTCAGTCATGCCAACGGTAAAATTGAAGAAAAGTAAAAATCAAAAACCCATTTAAAAAATTTATAAACGTCTCGTAATAAAAAAAAACAGAAAATAGTATTATAAATAGAATATTGGCTACACTGTGTGGATATTACCTTGGTTAAAATAAAACTCTAGACTGTTGCCCCGAGCCACCTGGTCTTCCGCTGCAATACCTCCTTTAATAAACCAATTTAACACACCAATGACCATTTGTTCACATTACAGCAAACTTTAGACAAATAAATAATTCTATCTCTGAAAAGTGTGGTTCTATTTTAAGTTTCGACCAAAAAATGTGTAATTAAAGTTTTTCTAGTTATTTTATGAAGAATAAAAACTTTATAGGAGGTTCATATTTTCATATAAGAGAGG
Source organism: Microvelia longipes (assembly GCA_018340805.1). NCBI lineage: Eukaryota > Metazoa > Arthropoda > Insecta > Hemiptera > Veliidae > Microvelia > Microvelia longipes. The sequence goes on from JACMZG010000002.1 coordinate 46,329,798, forward strand.
TATTTTACCCAAAAACCCTTATTCTAAAGCTTGTTCATTTAGTTACGTTATTTAAAACTATAAATGTCGCTCGTTAGCTTAAAAACAATATGTTAATAAACTATATTTGACCATGTACGATTTTATAAAACAGTAGAGAATTTGGAACTTTGATATTTATCATTAAACAGCGATTTAGCCACGGATTACCGTGATAAGGGTTAAGTATCTTAAGTTAGGTAAAAGTAGTCTAAAATGACCCTTATTTGTGGATGTAGAAAATTCGAGTTTAATATCTTTATTCTAATCCCTTTTTCCGTTTTCCAGAATATACGCATGAACCTATTTTTAGAGAAAATCTTTGCTATTCAACATTAATTTGCTTGAAGATTACCTCTTTCTCATTCTGTTTAAAACATAATTACGAACAATTTTATACAGATAAAATCTAAGTTGGCACATTATTAAGGGAAATTGCATTAACATTGTTCCAATTTAAACATTTAAATTTATTTAGTGGAAAGGTTTTGAGAATGCGTTAAGGATTAATGTAGAGAAGGCGTTTTAGTGAAATATATGGGTTAATAAAACATAGA
>JACMZG010000002.1:46341022-46420689 GCA_018340805.1 Microvelia longipes
CATTGCATGATGGCGGTAAGAGAGGCACCGCTCGTCTCTGCGTAATACTTTCACATTTATATTCTTCGGAATTAATTGAAGGTCAGAGTGAGTCAGCTCTGTCGGCGCCTGATGACTAGACATAACGAAACACGACATATTGTCGAGCCATCAATAATGACGGAATGGTCGAATGATCTACCAGTTCCCAGATGTTAGCATTGCATTTTTGCTTGTTACATTTCCTAGGTGTCTCTCGCACAATTATTGTGTTAACGCTTTTATGTTTCTTTTTCTTTATATTTCAATTCTTCAACCAGAATTATGGTATAAAAATAATGGTGCTATGGTATTATCAAAAGCGGTTGTATATTTATTTTGGGTAAAGAAGATAGTCATGTGAAAAGGTTTGTAGAATAGAGGATAGATTTTTAGTAATATCATGAGAAAAAAATAAGTGAAGTATGGGGCCTAGGATATCTTCAGGCTCCTCTAGCCCGAACACAGTATATCTTAAAACTTCATAACAATGCTATGGTTAAAACAGTAAAAGACATTTTATGGATTTAATCAAGATTTTTATCACTTTTAATCAAGCGCTAAAATTTAGTTCACATTAAATAATTTGTTTTTGGAAAAGTTTGAAATTTTTTGACTGTTAAAGATTAAGTTTAACTTGTATTGAATCACTTTTTCCTCTAGACCTATGTGGTATGTTTGAAAGGAAAACAGCGCATACGTCTTTTGGGGGCAGCTGTATATGAATTCCGACTAACATTATTCAATAGTTTTTTTTATTAAAAGACGCTATAAAACTAAACGTTCTGCGAATAATTTTTCTTTAATTTGCACCCTTAATTTTATAATTTTCTTTATTTTATAATAATCCTTTATAGATAATTCAGTATTAGTCGGTTCCTACCTACTATTGGAGGTAGGAAAACTAATTAGTACTTCCTTAGGATTATATTCGATTGTGAAGGCTTGAAGGTTGAAGAATTGTTTCTTAGAATAGACTAAATTATAGCACTATTTATTATGTAAAAATTAATTCCCAATTACTCATTTTGCAGGTAAATGTAAAACTTTCTTCTAATTCTAAAGTTAGTCAGTCTGCTATTATTTTTAGTAAATCCATTAGCCATGAGATTCATTCTAATTCTATATTTATATCTCCAAATATCTTAAAATGGTTTAACTATTGAATTTTCTTACGTATAACTCCTAACTCTTAAAGGTTTAAAGAGAGGTTTTAATACTCTAAAATGGAATAAAGGAACCTTATTGGATTTCACTGAAAACGAGCTTTCCTTCTGAAGATCCTTTTATCCTTGTTTGGAAATTTCGTGTTGGATTGTAAAACAAGTTTTGCCTTAGAGATCAGAAATGGCAAATTCCATCAGGTACTTCATACTTATCATCTTTTTTAATAATTTCTCGAAGCTCGAAAAAATTGGAAAAAATTCCTTGCCCTAGTACTTTTTAAAGTGCAAACTATTAGGACAAATCGTTTTTATATTTTCTTAATTTGTACCATTTGTTTTTATTAATCTATATTTTAAATAAACTGTCTGCACGTAGAGTCTTTAGCTGCAGTCTTATAGTCTTCAAGTTAAGAGAGTCTGCAAGATTAATAAGTCGATGCCGCTTTTATTTATTTAAGGTTCCTTTATTATGTACTAAATATGAATTAATATTTAGTAAAACTTATTCTAAAAGTCAATTAACAGGGTACCTCGAAACGTTTCTCATCACATTGAATTCGCTACGCTCATCCTCACTGTTTCGGACTCGCTTCACTCGTCCTCAGAATAAAACATCTACCAAACTCATACTGCAACACGTCATTAAACACGCTTCGCTCGTCCTCAGATAGTATATAGATACCTTTTGTTTCCACCAATCACCTATCCAAGCACTAACCTCGCTAAATGGTGGTTAACTTTCATGATTCAACAAAAACCGTTGATAAACTTGTGCTTAACTTTTAGATTTTTTTTTAAAAAACGCATGAAAAAAACGTATGGTTAAAAATGAACTCATGCTGCTAATGAGATAAAGCTTGGCACATATGTTGGCCCTTTCAATACGATGCCAAATCTCATTTTTCAATGGACAATGAAACATTTTTTGTGTTGTATGAATTTTCGAAATTCTTGCTGTCACTATTTCCTGTTTATGACGTTATAAAATAGTATATTATATTACTATTATATTACTTATATATTATGCAACAGCTGTGAAATAAATGTTCTTTTACCGAAGCGACTCTATAGAGAACTGAGGCAAAAAAAGGTAATTTAAAGGTCATGTTGTGTATGACCAACATGGTCTATTTCTTCTGAGGCAAAGATTAATAATAAAATAAATAACAGTTACAAATCACTTTTTCCTGAAAATCCTATGAGACGCCTGAGGAGGCAGTGGCCTCGAGACCAGTTATCTCTATAAGCTCAACATAAATTTATCTAATTATCTTACTACTACATTTTATTTACTCATTTATTTTAACATTTTATTTATTCTATCTCTGACATCTTAATAGTGATATAATTTTCACTATTTATTTATCTATTTCCAACTCCCGCCTGAGTGCAATCACTGGATTGTTTCTCTATCAAGCGCACCAAGCCATTAAAACTGTGCTAACTCTAATACTTGTAACAATCACAATTGTTGTTGTATTATTCAATAAATAAAATAAAAAAATAAAAAAAAAACAAATCACTTTTATATACCGCTTCAATCGCTTAAGTTTTTAACTCTGTTAGAGATGCTACTAACTCATTGTCCTACTATTAACATTGTACCTAAGTCATTATTAAGCACTGTAAATGATACTTTCTATTAAATAAATAAAATATGTAATTAATTTAAATTTAATTTTGATTGTAAAGAAACAAGAAATAGATAACAACAAAAAAGTTATATCAAATTTAAAACAGTGTTGTCATCTAGGGGAGCTCTACCTGAACCACAAAAAGAATGTGGTCTTTAGCGATCCTCGCGGAGGTCTCGTAGTTGTCATTTTCATGATGAAATTTGTTAAATGCTTTTCAAAAATAATAAATCATAAATCCACTCGGGTTAGACTCATGATATAACAGATACTCTTAAAATATCCATTACTTGAATTTTATTATATGACGGTCTCTTAGTTTCTGTAACTGGGGGTTTACAGGAGTTAAAACTGCTGTAATTTTCGTGTAAGATCACGGCCGATATTAAGATTATTTAATTATTCATCCTCTGGCCTCTTGGGCTAACCAAACAGGCCAGACTACAAAGCCATTTTTTTAGAAATGGTTGCTTTTAGAAAGGGATGGTATCAGAGGGTCAGAAGAATAGAAGATGGTATTGGCTGCAAAATAATAAAAAAACGCAAGTTAAGTTTTTATTTCTTTATGCATTTGTTAGTTATTGCATTTTTTTTATTAATTTGTTTGTTATTAGGTTTATTCTCTTTTTAGTTCATTGTGTTTTTATCTTACTATTTCTGTACCTTTCGTCATTATTCCTTATGTAAAAGCTTAAGCTAAAGAGCTCTTATAACTTGAGAAAAATAAAATAAAAATAAAATTCAGCACGACTCTGTCGATAAAACTTTATAAAACAAAGTTTTTAATGAGTGGTTAATTAAATATAAAGTTTAATTAGAGATCTTTGTGATAGCTAATCAAATAAAAGAGTTGACTTATATTGAAATAAACAATATTGTTTGTTTTTTATAAAGAAAGATTTTTATTATATTTAGTCTAGAAGTGTAGAAAGGAATATTTTTTGTTTCTTTTTAGGTTTTTAATATACTTTTCTTTTTTCTGGTTTTATACATATATTTAAATAATGACTAAAGATAAAAGAATGAAAAAGAAACTAAAAAAATATACGAAAAAATGTTAGTTGATATAAATCTAGCAGAAAGGCAACCCTGGCATTTAATTTAAGCTAGAGGTTTTTTTGGTTTTCTGAAATCTTTAAGAAGACTTGGTCGACTTTTCAAGGCCCATTAGGCAAATGAAAGGAGAAGGACCCTAAATGAATATCGGACTGCGGAGACTCAACTCCTTGTTAGGCTGCGGTGTTTTTCCTTGTCTTTACCGCAACAAAATGTCTTTCTTATTCAGTAACCCTCAAAATGTCTTCTCATTTTTCTGAATACCCTTTTTTTCATTGATAATTATAATTTAAAGGAACAAATTAGAATTGTAAAAGGATTTAATATAATTACTAATTTTGTGTTTAGTGTTAAATTGGTTTTTACTATAAAGCAGTACCAAATTTTAATAATAATAATTGTTTAGGAAATGGATTTTACTATTGAGGAAGTTTATGTTTGTTTGAAGTTGAGTTTATGTTTTCTTTTTTTTATTGTTTCACCCTTTTTCTTGAAAAGGTTTACTCTTTACGAACTTTTGTTGTTGAGCTATTTCTAATTTACACTAATTTAAAAGTAAAAGTTCACTTGTACTTTTACTTACTGTCTACTAGTTGACTTGTAAATCCAAGAGCCAGATCTAAATGACGTGACCGCCGAGCCCCAGATTCAATATGTATTGAGTTTAAGACACAATATGTACCTATTTAGACTCCCTAAGGAAAATCAAATTATATGTCATTTCTTATAGGGAAAATTAACCTCGGGCTGTTTCGAATTCCAAAAAAAGACCCAATCTCAGCTATCGCTCTAGCGCTGTTCTTACTGGTTTTATTAAAATAGTTTTATCTTAAAATCAGCTGAAATATAATTTATTTGGGATCTTTTTATAAGTTTATTAAATTTTTGACTGATATTGGATTAATAAAAACAGATATATTACTGTTAAAATGTGTAAAAATATACAAGTTCAATCTTAACTCACAAAAATCTAAATACGCATAACTCTTAAGATACAGGCAGACATTAAAATTGAGCAAATTATATCAACAGCAATTATATCAACAGTTTAGAGAATACCACTGCTCTCATATATGTGATACCTTACTAAATTCAAATTTTATCAATTTTTTTTAATTAATAATTTATCTTTATTTGATAACTGGTGCATATATACTTAAGTAAAATATTCGAATCTTTGAAACATTTTTAGTTCCTTTATTTAAAACTTGTACTATTTAATACTTGTACAGGTTTTATATCTCTTCTATCTTCTTTTAAGTTACGTTATATCTCTTGTCTACATGTCATATGCATCGTTACACTATAACCCCGTTATTATCTATAACCCCTTTTAATCATTTTCTGATACGTTTTCCCTTTTTTGAGAGTATCAGATTTCTCAAACAGAGAAATCAGTATTAATCTCATTGGTTACCCATCCAAGTACTGAACTCGCTTCATGATGCTTAACATGCTGTGCTCCATGGTTTGAGATCGGACAAAACCCATCGCCTTGAAATGAAACAGGTATACTAATCGCATAACAGTATACTTGTTTATTGCATAAAGGAATACGCTCGGATCAAATTTCAACTCAATCGGATATTTTTATTTTTGACCATTTTTAAACGTAAAACATGTCTATCATTTGATAGTTTTGCAAAACTTGAATATAGTTGAAACAATATAATTGTGCGAGAGACACCTAGGAAATGTAACAAGCTAAATGCAATGCTACATCTGGGAACAGTTTCATCATTCGACTTTCGTCATCATTGATGGTTCGACATAATGGACAAATGTCGTTACTAATGTTGTTTGATGTCCCACTCTCGCACAATAATATTGTGTAAAACGTGTCCTTTAATAAGAATTAAACTAACGCTGATAATGAAATGTAACTAAACCTATTTGTTGTTTTACGTATGTTTACATGCGAATTTAATGTTAATTGACGTTTATTTATCATCTGAACATTTTCCCGCTCTTTATGTTATGAATGACAGCTAGTTGAGTCATAGAATATTATTTTCTTAAAAGCACAATTGGACCTACAAATTGATTTTTGTACTCAGGTTCAAACTCTCAATGCAAAAACACGCTGTGAGCTACGATGCTAATTGACACACACAAACATACAATCGAACAGCTGGGTAAAAACCATTCAGTAGGTCTTACAAAAGTGGACCAGATAATTCAGTTGAAATCCTGGTGTCAGATGTTTAATGCCAACGCATTACTTTTCCTATAAAAATAAATAATGAATACAGTAGTCGTATTTTAAAAAAAAAAGTTTTATTCACTCATAATAAAAAAAAACTGAGCCTTCAACAATAGAAATTTGTCATCTTCATATTATGCATGTAAGGTAAGTTTATTTTAACTATTGGTGGTGTACTTTTTCTTTTGTTTATAGTCTAGTACTTCGGTTCAGTTATTTTTGTTTATACTTTGAAGATTAATTTACATACACAATGATATTGTCATGTACAATTTCTTTGAATGTGACAATTCTTTTTGAAGATGACAATTTTTAATGGTTAAAATCTCAGTTTATTATGTGTTAATAAAACTGTTTTTTTTTTTATATAGGACTACTATCTTTATTATTTTTTTAATAGTTATCTCTTGCTTGTCCAATAAATATTATTCTTGCATTATTTTTTCCTATATACCAACAGAATAAGTTAGGATAAGTGAAAACTATTTTTGAAAATTTATGTTGAATGATAAGAAATATTTTATTTCTCTTGAAGTTTGTAGTAAGCTTACCCTGTGCAGGTTTCGGGTTTATTCGTTCTGACGTTAGATGGATTATTGTTTAAACAAGTCTCTACGTTTTGATAGATAGCTTTGTTTCTTTACCTTTTTGTTTTAAAAATTTATAGATGGCTAGACATAGGTTTTTATTTTCCTTACCTAAAATAAAAGAAAAAGCATTTTCATATAAAATATCTCATAGTATAAAATAACAAAAAATCAAACATTTTTAAAATCTTTTACTGTGGTTACGCCCATTAAAATTTTCCAGGAAGTTAGAAACAAATCAGGATTGATCCGAAGAATATGTTGATAAAGAAAGATTTTATTTCGGACAGTAAATGGATAGTTGCATAGGCACTTAACAGGAGTGCTAGTATTAAATTTGGAAGTTTCTCTATACTAACTACAAATGCACTTCTGCCTTCTTTTTTACCAAATTACTCCTGGCACTTTACTGATTAGATTTATTCAAATATTTTTCCTTTTTATAATAATGACCAATTTTAAGTAGATTTTCATGCCGTTATAATAGTAATAAAGAAAGGGATGATATCATAATAATAACTTAAAACAGTGGAAAGTGGGAATGTTTTTGTGAGGAGAGTTTAATTCAAAGCTGCCGCTAGAGACCAGCACCGACTTCACCCCTACCTTTTGTCAGACACTCTCGTATATCTTCCAACATTCTATACCTATTACATTTTTTGGAGTTATATTTCTTATTAAATTGGTTTCAAGCAAAAAAATAGACGTATAAATCAACCACTATATTTTCAGCTTACATAATATATGTATACTTAAAGAGTACAGTCTGATTCATTGAATTCATTCTGTCATAATATATTCATGACTCAAAAACTATTTGACCGTATGAATAAGTAAATGGTTGAAAGTTAAAATTTATTTTTATTCATTCAAAGCAAAACCTGATAGCTCCCTTACTGTTAATTATTATTATCAAATGATTGATAATAATAATTAATAATGATGAATGATGATAATAATTATTAATTAATAACACCCAAAAAATAACCAAATTTAATGCCAAAATTAATAAATAAAATAAAAATAAAGAGGCACAAATCACCCCAAATCAATAAATAAAATATGGCTCCGGTTAACACAAAATAAATATTGTATACTTTTGCCAATAAAGAACTTGTTTAAAAAAAAATGATTGATTATAGTTTCCTAAAATATTATCAAATTAGAATTGTTAAAACTAACAGGTTTATTATAAATTTTACTTTTTGTGCTTATGAAACTATCTTATAATTATATTTGTACATGTCATTGTTTAACCCTATTACTACATCATTACTCTATATTAAGTAGCTTAATCACAATTTACCTCTTTAAAGCTCTTAAAGTTAACCTAACAGCATTTTCCGCATATCTTAACTTCAGTGATTTTTAATGGGATTTTTGTTGGAGAAATATATTATAGTTTTGTATGCATATATATTACACAAGTTTTTTCTCTGACTAAGGTATTTTTAGTCCAATTTCACGGGGTCCTGCTTACTTCATTATTTACTGGGGATACCCCCCATTTCAAGGTTAAAACCTTTTGCTTTCAAACTTTTTTCTTTATTTTTTTAGTTTCCAAGTAATAATAAAGATTATTTTACGGATTATTTTCAAACTGTTTTTTTTTTATCTCAAAAAATGACATATTTTGATTGTCATATGCTATTAATAAACCAAGCTACTTTTCATAATGGAAAAGTAAGTTGCACTAGGTAAGATAAGCTGCTCTAGGCAACTTAGTTTTGATAGTTGTATTTATTTGAAATAAACGTGTTATATTCTTGCTCTGTTGCTTCTCACTTAAAACTTGTCTTATTGCTTCTATTCGTTATACATTTTGAATATATTAGCTAAAAACTTTTTGATCGTTTTAGTTAGACAAATATAAGTTTCATCAATTAATGTGACATGACGGCGCAAAATTAAATTTATTATGAACAAATTTTTTCATAGCTTAAAATTAGCTTTTGAAATACATAAAAGTAGGGTCGTCCATGACTTTTTTAACTTTACCCAATCTGTACAGGTATTTTAAAACCCAAAATAGTTGGGACTATGGTAAAAAGTAATACTTTTTGCCTCTTAATGAATCAGTTCTTTCATTCTACTTTTATCATTAGAAAGCGTGCCCTGTCGGTGCAAATTTTCGTTACCAGCGTTTCTTAAAAACGAATGGTCGGATTTTAATAAAATATTCCGGAAATGTTAGTAGTATTAATGGCTAGGTCCCATTAATGTTTACTCAACATATAACTCATCTAAGAAGCTTGGACGGATCAAAATTATGGATGTATACATATAGTATATACATAATACATAGTATGTATTATACATATTTTTAAAGGAATAGACAAGTGGCAACGAAAGTGATATTAGGTTACATTTATATTTTAAACATCTATCATTTGATACTACCGAGTTTTGTAAAACATAAATAGGTGAACCAATATATTGTCTCTCGCACAATTATATTGTATAATTTAAAACATCCGTAACCACTTGTCTTAAGTTTTTATTTAGGTTAATTATATTTTCATATAAAAATTAACATTTGATAGTGTTTTGTTATGTTTCTTTATTTATATATTATTCTTGATTACCGTCTCCGTAATCGAGTTCATTAAAGTACCTTATACTGACCGTAATCGAGGTCAATATAAGTGTTTGTACTTATGCTGACCTTTGACAACACGGAGGTCTAGGGTTCACATCCTTGTTTGCGCTTTCAGTTAATTCAAGATTTTAAATTAAACTATCGTTAACTTTAGCTTATCCTTTTAACGCAATGATCACCGCTGCCACCTAAGATGGTTACTGTTGCAACTGTTAAGTTGCAAGGCTAAAAAGGGGCTAACCTTTTGAATAACCTTTTTGTATCTCAAATTTATGTTTTTTTTAATCTTAAAAAAGCGATCTATGTTCATAATATATTGTTTTTATTTCTTTTCGCGCTGAAGCATTTGACTCAAATTGTGAGCTTTTTTTGTCTTCTATAGTTTTCCTAAATCCTTTTTTTTTTCTATCTAGATCTAGTTATACACTCGGGAATAGCCCTTTTTTCTAAATTTCATTGTCTTTCTATAACATCCTGTTCTATTAAAGGTTTTGTTGTATTAAATTTCTCCTTTGAAACTTAAAAAAAAAAACAGTTTATAAAAGTATGGCTCAGTAAACTCTTTTACTTTGTGTTTCTTTATTTTCCATCGTTTTTACTTTCTTAATTTAATTTACATCTTTGTTTGGTTGTCTGTTTAGAAAACATTAATTTTTTATTTACAACGTAATCAAGATGCACCTGATATAATAAAAACGATATTCAGATTTTAACTGTACATGATAACTCCTGTTAAAGCTTTTGTGTTATCTTCGTCATGATTATGTCGATGCAAATTTAAACTCAATTATATTTGATTCAATATCTTAATTAACCAAAAAAACTCAATTAAAATTATTATTAGAATTTTTAATTTTTACGAAATAAATTTAAAAAGATAAGAAATAAACGAATGCTGGTAAACTTAGCACATTTATTGGTCCTTTATAGTACTACATGCGTGCCGAATTTCAAACTGATCATATAATTTCTTTGTGTTTAATGAATTTTGAAATAGTTGATAAATTTTTTTATGTGCGGCTAGTCATAGAAAAAAATCCTGTAAGAAAAACTAGACCTAAAGAATGATATTTGCACTGAGTTTCAATTTTCTATTACAATCATAGTGCCACGATGTTTACAGGCACACCACCAGACCAACTCAGGAGTTCTTAAAGACCTTTTGAAATGGAGAAGTCAGGTGAAATTTCAGTCTTCTTTGAAAAACACTGTAGTTTTCATATGTAAATACGTTATGGACCAGGAAACGTATAAGTGAATAATGGATTGTTTCTTTCTTGATATCGATAAATAACATGCTTCTGTTGATGCTGCGTTTAAGATTTGTTTTGTTATTTTTAAAATCTCAATAGCTCATAGCATTATGACTGATGCTAGTTTTGAAGTGTCTAATATAATTTTAGGTAAAGAAGAGAAAAGTGATAAAAGGAAAAAACAATATTTCATAATCGCTAAGTTATTAAGTATTAAACTGTAATATTTATTGCTTCAGCACCATCTATTTTCAATTTGTATAGTTTATCAATACCTTACCGCTCTTTCTCCTTTCTCTTTTTTTGTATATTTTTCCAATATAATTCACACTAACATGATAAAATTCATATTCAGTTAACTTAACAATTTATGTTTATTCACAGTTTTACGTTTCTTCGATTTTCATGGTTGCTATGTGTTCTAAACTCAAGATAAAACTATTTCTACACTCTAAAGTCTAGTCACTCCGCACTGCACTGGAAACTCTATGAATGCTTTTCCAACTCGTTAATTTTATGAGTTTATTCATTCAATTAATATGACAGTAGTCAATTATTCCTATTATGTTCTAAATTAAACGTTTTGAGTCAAAGTTTTGAAAATATGTGATTAAAAAAGTGTTAAAATGTTTAAGTGTTAAGTGTTAGTAGTTTTTAATACTTTAATACATTATATTTAATAAAACAAGAAAATTTTTTTTTTAAGTTAACATTTAGGAAATAAAGGAAATGCGTACAAACTGGGTACACTCACTGTTCCCAATAATTTAACAATGTGTTTGGAGAATTTCCAAAACCAAACCATTCCTACTTGTACTCTGGAGACAAGTTGAAAATCTTAACAAAAAAGTCTCCATTTCAACATTTTTCCTTAAAATAAAAAAGATCTTTAACACCTGACTGAATGAAGAAAATTTTTGTAGATATGGTTGCCAAATAACAAGCTACAAGCAGTGTTCTGGCACGAGAAATCACCAAGATACATTTTATAGCTGCCACTTCTTTTTATTTTTACTTTTTTCCCTTGTTTTTATTTCTTGTCTTAAGTTGAATGCTCGTAAAGGTAGTTGTTCAAGTTTCTAACAATTTACCCCGTATAATACAATGTTGCAGCATCTCTACAAGATGAACCTTGTTAGCTATAAGAGAAAAACTAAATTTCTCATTTCTTTTGTATTCTTTTTCACAATTTCTTTTTTATCTGTGATCTTTTGTAAACCTTTGTATTTTTACTACCCATATAAAGAACTGAAAGTGATCAAATGTTAACTTAATTTTATTTTTAAAATATTTATAATTTATTTAATAATAGAAAACTGATAGCTTTTGTTTCTTTATCAGAAACGACTACTCACTTTCTTCATCCGATGTCTGACTTTCAGCGCTAACTCATCTCAAAAAATGATGTTTGTATGTATTTTAAATTTATTTGTGAAACACTGTTCAAAATCTTTTATCCAAAATACATATTACACCAATGATAAAAATACTTTGTCTTACCAAAAGGGTACATAATTAATTAAAAGGGCCTTTGACCTCTAGGCCGCCACGCAGAGTCGACTCCTAAGGCCGCTTCGCACCCCAGTGCCCCTGTCACATGGTTATTGTAAGTGGCATAGAGCCACGGCATAAGCGACTTTCCAAATGTATTAGTCGATAAACGTGATTTCTTCATATTTTTTATATGACATTAATAGAATTAGAACTAATGCTAATAATAATATTGAACTTCGTAAATGTGATAATAATGCATAGTAGTATATGTGTATGAAATATAAGTTCTAACAGATTTTGTGTTGATCCAGTGTGTTGATTTTTGTGATTTTTGATATTATTGCTGAGTCATTATTGTGGATTAATGGTACTATTCACATTTCATAAACATAGGGTTCAGGACATAGGGATGATTTTTAATCATCCCTATATTTGAAAGTGCGTTTGAAAGTGACTGTGTGTTATAGGAAACGTCAAGAAAAAAAATGTTGTGCATACATGCATATATATATATATATATATCAATAATATATGTATATGCATATACATATGTATTCTTGATCAGGGAGTCTCCTCTTTCAAAACACCACCACTCCTCTCCTCCACAACCCCAATCTCATAAACTCATTTTTCGTTTAAAAATACACTAAAAATAAATAAATACTAATATTATAAATATCATTACCTAAATAGGTAGGTTCTGTAAGCTGTACCTTAACGCACAGCTCCTCTAATGATTTATGTTTAGAAAAGTTAATTATACCTTAAATTCAAAGTATTATTTTATTAAATATGAGAAAATTATTCGGGTGTTACTTATAAGTTAATTTGTATTTCACATTTATAAAATATACCTCTGTTAATTAAATATAAAAGTAAAAGCCTATGAGAATTTTGAACTAATAATGTTTGAATATGATGTTTAATTTTATATTTCTAACAAAAAATACAATTGTTATATTTCCATGCTGAAAACTTTTTTGTGTTTAATAAAATTAAATTGGTTTATTGTTAAAACATGGATTTGTTTAATTTAATTGGACTAACAAGTGTAGGGAGTACTAACTTGCCGTTATGTAAACAAACAATTTTTTGGTCAAAAAACTTTTTCATGTTTAACAAACTTTTTAGTTTTCTAGACCTAAAATTTTTGGTTTATGTAGATTGTTGCCATAACATGTACAAAAACATGTATTTACTTTACCTCAAGGTCCCGAAACGAAAATATTTGTTAGTTTTGTATCGAATTCTCTAGAGTGTGATCACTAAAGGTTTTATTGCCTTGTTGCTTATACATGTATATACTTTATATAACATGTTTTTCTAACCCTTTCAGTATTTTTTCTAATAAAGACCAGTTTTTTTTTCTTCTTTTTATGTCTTTATTTCTTTTAAGCTTTTTAGCACAGAAAAGAGAAAACGACGTAACAAAAAAAAAGATATAGAATTATATTGTTTTGTAAAAATATATATGAAAGGATCGATTATAACCTCAGTAAATTAGGTCAATGCTTTCTTTTACAGCCTAACAATATAATATAATCTGCATTAAATTTGCTTTATTGACAATTTGAATGCTATGCTGTTTTATCTGCTCAGTTTGTTACATAAAAACTGGCTAGAGGGTACCTTGGAACTTTTCTCGAAACATCGAATTCGATGTTAAATCCAATGATCGAACATCGGATTCTCACTACTTCGGACGCGCATCCCTCGTCCTCACAATGTAAAAATTACCAAATTTACACTAAATACACCACTACTATTTACAGCAACAGTAAATAGTTTCGTTAATCTAAGCGGTCACCCGTTCAGACACTGATCTCTCTCGTTTCTGTTAACCTTTCATGATCCAACTAAAAGATAAATGCACTTGCCGTATTGAAACGAAACCTAAAATGACTTTATCTGGAGAGACTTTTCATTTAATTATGTACGATAAACTCATATTTACGCACATTCTCAAGATGTTATTTATTTTTGGTTTTTACCAATTTTTGAAAAACGTATACAAATTATTTCATAAAACTTGAACTAATGCTGATAAGGAGACGAATCTTACATGAATCCTATACATGACTACATGTGTGTTAAATTACAAATAAATCATATCATTTTTCCGCGTTTCATGAAATTTCGACATAGCCGGTTAGTTACATAATTAAAACATATTTTACGAATAGACCTAAAGATTAATTTTTGTACTAAGTTTAACTCTCTAGCTTAAATACACTTGGATCAATGATGATAACATATTCACACACATACAAACAGACGGCTTAATGAAAACTAACCCAGATTTCTTAAAAGGACAATTTAGGTTAAATCTGGGTTTCAAATTTTTATTAAAAAACAATACTTTTTCTTTATACTTGCCGTAAAAATGAGGTTCATACAGGTATTAAAATAGATTGATTTATTATTGATTCATATATATTTATTTATATGAATAATACAATCAATATAATGTGAACTTCAATCAATATTATTAGTTATTTATTTGTTCTAATATATTGAAGAACACTCATATAAGTATAGTATTGGTAAATATATGTGTATACATTGCACAATAAATTGCGTTGTTGTGAATTGCACATTATCTATGCTGGAGATATTGATAACAACTCTTTGGTCAAAAACCTGAATTACGAATTCTAGCAGAGTTCTGCAACGATTAAATAAAATGTTTTCCACTAGTGGTGTTCAGTTATTGAAACATTAAATAAATCGTTTATTTATACCTAAATACTTGTTAATAATGATGAAATTACAAAAATATATAAATAAAATAATATATATCGACCATATGTGTCGCATAAGCTTAAAGCTTGTGCGCGACACTGAGTCTACTCCTTAAGTGCATTAGGTGGCACTCTAATATCATTCAATAATTATTTTCGCAACAGATGATTTAAGCATATTTTCCCACGTAAAATCCAGTTTAATCTGCGAAAAAACTGCATTTGCTCCCGAGGCTTTCACATCGAGAGATATAATTTAGTTAGTCCTCTAGGCTAGCCATGGGTGTTTGTTACCTTTACTTTAGTTTCTCGATGTATAGCCGAGGAAAATGAACCTATAGCGGAAATGCGTTAATTCATTTAGGCTATTAAATTTTAACTACGACTAGTTTACTAGCATAAAATAGCTGCTTTGTCAAAAAAGTTTTTGTATTAAAATTTTGACTATATTACAAAGAATAGTTGATCGATGAAAATCTATTCTGTATCTACTCTATTTTAATTTTTGAACTTATTATTATTTGAACAAATTATTACTACTTTAAAAGAACATTTCTTTATCTTTATGATGAAAGTATTTAATAATATAACCTGTATATACCTTCTAAAAAACCAGATGATTTAAATCACATAATATAACAAAATATACGTACATGAATAGACTTTATATCACTTTGGTATCACTATTTTTCCTACCCTAGGACGGGAAAGAAATTTCCCATCCTACAAGCGACATAGGAATAGCTATTTTCAATACATGGGGTGGATAAAATTACATGTCTCTTAAACAAATAATTAGCTTTTTAAATTAATTTTAAATATACTGAAAATTATCTCTCTAAGGAAATAAAATTTCATGAGCATACTTTAATAAGAAAATATTATCAAAAGCAAAATTACTCATTAGAAATGTTATTTAAATACAACGGTAGTTAAAGGGATTGCTGTAATTACGCAATTATTGTGTCTTCAGCAGCTTTTTTGCATTGAAGTAAAATGGATGTTACCATGATTCAAGCAAATGTGTAGCAGTGTTTAGCTGAAATAGAGATAAAGAAGATTTAATGGCTGTTTTATTAGACACATAAATTTACTTTTTAGTTTCAGTATAATGTATTACCTGGTATAAAATATACGTGCATTGTTCTTACGGCATAAAATTATTGATTAAAGTTAAACTAAATTTTTACAGGTACCTAATTTATTTAATAGTATATGAATTCTATTTAAGGTAATAGAATGAGTGGGAGTAGTAATGGGGTTCAATGCCTATCGGCAAAGCCGAGGGTGTTGTATGTATTTAACTCCGGAGGGAGTTAATTATTGCGATGAAGTAATGAGATTTTACTCCCTAGGCGCCTACTAGATTTTATCTCTGTTAATTAATTAATGTTATATATTTTTATATTATTGTTGTATTTTTTTATAATAATTTTCTTTTTGGTATGATCTCTCATATCATTATAAAATTGATGGTGAACCCTAAGAACCCTGACCTATACTGAATGACTGATTCATTTCCCCCTGCAGTCCACGACAGACGATAAGATAATTTAACTTTGCGTATTACTTTTAACTTAGCCGCAAACAAATCCCTTTGACGTGTACAAGAATTTAAAATTGTCACTCACGACTTAAATTTTAACTAGTTAACTATAATAAAATAACCATTCTCTACATTTTCGTGAGAACATCGTGGAGGCATTATAACCACCCTTTTTTATAAAAACAGTTTTTGGCCTATTTTAACAAGCTGTTTATTACTTTTCCTTATTTATACCGTAGGTATATAGGAAAAGTATTGTGTTTGCGAAAAATCCGAATCCGGTTTCATACGGTTTTAATGCCACCTGAGTGGTTTTTGCAAAGTTGTCTGTCTGTATGTGATTATATTTTTTTTTTTAATTTGCATAAATATACATAAAAGTACACAATCGCAAAGTGTCGGATAAAATTAAGTTTACAAATAATAAAATTAATACTTAAAAAAAAGCGTGACACTACATCCCTATACTATATTATATGCATTATATCATTTCAATTCTATCTTACAATAGAATAAAGCCTAAATTTACACGGTTTTCATTATAAAAAACTATATACAATACTAGTACGATGAAAAATCATTATAAATAAATACATCTTGAATACCTACAATAAATAATAACTAATTCTGTTAAAAATATTAAAACTTAATTGAGTAGAACTCTTCCAATGAGTACAAGGGATTGTCAAGCAAAATTCTTTTAATTTTATTAATAAATGGTTTTTTGTCTAAACTAGTTATTGAGTCAGGTAAGTGATTAAATAGTTTAAGTCCAAAGTAAGTAATGTTAAGTCTGGCAGTCTTTGTCAGTCTGTGCTTCTTGATTAGTAACTTATTATTCTGTCTTGTCGCATAGTTGTGCATGCTGTCAATCTTGTTGTAATCTTGTTGAGTGTCATAAATGTAGGTAAGGGTCTGGTAACAAAATAGTGAGTACAAAGTCAAAATTCTCTTGTTCTTAAAAAGTTCTCTACAAGATTTCTGAGGGTGCAATTTAAAGATAACTCGAACGGCTTTTTTCTGTTGAAGAAAAAGACTTCTAACTAGAGGAGCATTACCCCAAACAATGATGCCGTAAGAAAGATGGCTGACAAAGTAAGCATAATATATAATTAGTAATGATTTTACTGATAAACAACTTGAAGCTTTAACTAACATAAATATCCCTGTGCTTAATTTTTTAGAAACATGTTCAATGTGGGGCTCCCACGATATTTAGTTGTGTGTGTGAACTAACTTTTTTTATAAGTTAAGGATACATAGTAGTACTTGTGTGTACAATTTCAGGCCAATCAAAACACTTTTTGAAGTTTTGTTATTTTTGATGAGTCATTATTGTGGGTTAATGGCGTAACACATATTTCGTAAACTATACGGTTAGGGACGTTATCTAGGTTGATTTTTGTACCAAGTTTTATTTCGTTCCAAGATAAAATACAAAATTATTATGTAACATATAAACATCTAGGAAAACACACACACACATGCATATCCACGCTAACACACACACATATATTCTTAATTAGTGAGACCCTCCTTCCAAAATCTCCAGCTCTTTTTCCTTTTGAAAATTCAAAAATAGAAAACAATTATTCATTCTTATTATTATTTTAGATTCTGTTAAAATTGAATAATCTTATATAATTATTTTCTTACTTATACTTGATCTCAATTTTTCCATCACAAATAATATCAAATGAATGGTATGTATTTATTTCTCCCATGTAAGCTTTCATGTTACGTAAGCTTTGCGTAAGTCCCTTAAGAATACAGTTAGCATTAAGGTTGAAGAATAAACACTTAATTTATTTTAAAATTTATTAATTATAGATAATTTAGAAATACATAATTTAGATTTCTTCAACTTTCTGTTTACATGATTTTTGTTTATATACTGATTTGAATTTTAATTTTCTGAAGGCTGTTCGGTAGCACAAACTATGCAAATAACCATAAAGTAACAATATGGTTATTTGCATAGTTTGTATTCGATAAAGACATACCCATATTCAATTTACCCAATTTACCTCTAATTATTTTATAAAGGAACTAACTCATTAGACTAATAAATATAAATACACCTAAATAAATAATGTCTTCACTGTCTCTAATAATGAGGTACTTTTTAAAACAAGGGCAACACAATTATTGAAGACAGCAGTATTGTTTCAAAAATTATTTAATCATGCAGAGCTTTCGTCATGGTAATACTTAGCATCATCAGTCTACTAGAACAATTCAAAGTCTTTAAATTGTTACAATAGATTGTACTGATAATACCTGCGGTATCATGACGAAACTTAGAATAATACTATATATAGAAGGAGCACAGGACCGTAAACACAATGTAATTCCACTAATAACACGAAAGCCGGTTGACTGGTGCAACTAAGTAATGCTGCCAACCTAACAACAAAACATTATTTTAAATAATGTGCCATAAATATCTAATAATGAATAAAGGTCGTAAAGAACAAATATTATAACTTAAAACACTTGCTGAGTATTTATTAAAACCGGTCTTAGATGGCAAAAGGGTGGCGGAATACAAGAGTCTACATTTAGTTGACGAGGACTACTTTTAATATAATTTTAATAAATACGTTAAACTACAATTTAAAATGCTTTAAATATTGTAATGCACCGATATTTATATTAGTATTTTATGAATAATCAATCATTAATTAATAATAGAACATAATAATTTAGAAACTGGAAGTATTGCCAACTTTTTTTTAGAAAATTGTATATTGTTAGGGTGGCAGCATTACTTAGTTGCACCAGTCAACCGGCTTTCGTATTATCAGTAGTGCTCCTTCTATATATTGTATTATTCTAAGTGACGAAAGCTCTATTTTGAAAAAATTGAAATAGTACTGCTGTCTTCAATATTTTTTTGCCTTTGTTAAATACTTCTACTGTCTATAAACTTCACTTATTTAAACTAAATTTAGTCAAAATAAATTAATAACGTTTCAAGAAAGAGAAAAAGCTTTAGATACCTTGGCAGTAAAGTTGGTTTCTGAGGCCGAAGCCTCGCTGAGGTTACCGGGTACGATAAAGTTAACTTTCTGGCGTTGAGGATAATTTATTCCCGGTCTGGAGTTTATTTTGCCTCTAAGAGTAAGATAATAAAAAGAAAACTATTTTTTATACTTTGCTTTTGTAAATGACTCGCAGAATTCATTTTTTTAAAGTTTTAATGAAAATCTCTTTTTATTTTTTGAAAACTATTTTCACATTTTTCCTTATCAAAACTTTAAATTAGATTTGGTCTAATCTGTATAGTTGTGAATAAAGACTGGTATTCAAAACTAAATTATTCAAAAAAAGAATATTAGAGTAAAATTTTGTTACAAAATGTAGTTGAAATGTTTTATTGAATAGTTTTGATTTTCTCTTTGGCTGGAATGTTGATTTAGTTTGAAAAAATATAATATAAATTACTTGTCTCTTTAGATTAGAGCAAAATAAAATTACTGATTTGTAAATTTTATTATGTAAATAATATAGTTTTTAGAATAAAGAAAAAAAATCCTTTTTAAGGGTTATGCTTTGTTAATGCACCGGCGGGAACAACCCAAAAATGGTCGCGATTCATTAAAGTTAGCACACGATAAGTTAGTTAGTTAAACAAACTATTATAAAACCTATTGTACTGTCAAGGACTTATTATCAGTGCCTCTATTATTTAATAAATTCTCTCGAGACAGATGATTCCCTCTAGAGGCCATCACGTATCCCCCCGTTGACAAAAACCAGATAGTTATCAATAAAAGAGTAATTAAAAAGTTACTGATTATGAAATGAAACCTTCGTTCTATATAATTATTCAAATTTATGAAATAAACTAAGGTAATATTTATACTTTTTATCTATTTATATTGTAACTACTTTAAACATAAAACATGTCTGGCATGTAGGACCTCAACCTAAGCGAATATTATTTTAAATGAAGTCAATAACTTCATAAGTTGAAGAATAGGATTACTACTTGTTACTCATTTCTGGAGAATTCAAAGAAAATTCGCAAATTTATCCTACAGATTAGTATAAACTATGCTCATTAAAACATTTATGGTAGTTCCTTTGAAACATCCAAAACATGATTGAATAACAAATAGTAATACTGCTTAAAAACCTGTGCAAGAAAAGATTGCTTGGCAAAGAAGTAATAATTTCAAATGAAATTCGCCTGATTCGTGGACTCCGCCCCTAAATTATGTTTTATTATTAAATTATACAGTGTAAATAAAACGATATAAATATCAGATGTACCAAGATTTGAACCTGGGAACTCTGGATTTGAGTACTTTTAGGCTCATTTATGCCTTGGAAACGACACCTAACTTGTAAGTTTCTATTAATCTACTAAATTAAGTTAGTCGATTAATAAAATATTATTAGTTAGTCGACTGTTATGCTAGTTAATATTCAAATCAGTAGAGAAACAATTTCTTTAATTTTTTTTTTACTAATTTGAGGTTTTCGGTTGTAAGCTATTTTTTTTTTCGGTTACTTAGAGTGTTGGTTTGGGTGGTTGTGGTGGTTTCCGCGCCCCAAAAATCACAAAGGAAGAAAGACCTTTTCACCAGTTGACTTTAAGAACAGTTCTTAACATTAAGTATTACTACCTTAGCGAAGGAGCAACGATGAAGCGACACCCATCGCTTTCATTTGTATTATTAGCCCAAGAGCCGAAACTAAAAAAAATGTGACTCATTTTGTACTTCTTCAAACTATTTGTTTCTGAAAATATACCTGTTATGAAGAAAAAACATAGTCTGCCTTTACAAAATGGAGCCCTTCATATCACTGCGAATGCTCAAATTTTATAGAATCGTACTAATTTCCGTTTTCTTTAAATAAGTCCTGGGTCCTGTGTCAGTTTTCTGTGGGTCCTGTGCAAAACATGAAGAGAACATGTTTTAAAAGTGATAAAATGTCTTATAAAACGATTTTTTAATCATCAAAATCAGGTGCCTACGACTAAAGTTATATAAAACCAAAAAAATTTTAAATTGATGCAAAGTCCTCCTCAATGTCCTTTAAATATCAATATTTTCCAAAAAAATACATTTTTTTTAAATTTACCATAACAGTAGGCCTTCTATGGCTCTTTATTTTTCTAAACATGCACTGCTTTCGCATAACTTGTTGCTCTTTTATCTTTTTTTCCTTTTTTGCATTTTAATTTTGTTTTAGTTTGAGCATTTGTTCAAGAATAATTATGATTATTTTTTTCTTTAATTGTTATGTTCTTTTTCTTTTT
Source organism: Microvelia longipes (assembly GCA_018340805.1). Classification (NCBI taxonomy): domain Eukaryota; kingdom Metazoa; phylum Arthropoda; class Insecta; order Hemiptera; family Veliidae; genus Microvelia; species Microvelia longipes. The sequence continues at coordinate 46,362,592 of JACMZG010000002.1, forward strand.
AGTTATTTCATTGTTTCACTTTGTTATGGTTCTTTATTGAAGAGCTTAACATTTCGAGATATATGCAATTCGTAGTAAATTTAATTAGGGCGAATCAAAATTTATACAATAAATCATAATTCCTTCCAACATTAGGTGTATACCGTACTCTAGACGCCTTTTTGAAATCCTTTATTCTGTCGTAAAAGAGCCAATCTCGTAAATTAAGCGTCAGTGAGGAAAAACAAGTACTTGGCTCAACTAGTATCATTAGTTGGGAACCCTAAATCCCCTGTGTAACCTATTTTGCGTCCCTCCCGTACACATGCTCGTTCTTTAACATTAATGCCATTAGTTGTTTTTTCTCATCTTTCTTTAAAAGCATGTTTGATCTTTTTGTACCATGTTATTTATTCTTTGTACAAGGGCCAAAATATTTGTAAAAAGTTTACTGTCTTGCGTTGTTTTAAAATTAAGATAGTTTTATTGAAAAAAAATACAATGATATTAAAAATAATGTTGTGCAACAAAAAATAGTACAAAGTAACGTTTTATAAGAAACTGGAATATAATCGATAGATTTTAAGAATTTTTTAATACAACAATATCAAGAACAGGAATGACTTTCTTAATCCTCCTTTAAGATTCTTAGACAGTACTTAGGTACTTAAAAGCTGTCTAGTTTTGAAATGAGTGGTTTTGCTGAGTACAGCATAAGTATAAGTAAAGGAGGGATAAAACATATAATGCCGAGACTTTATTCTCAGCTATAAGTAGTCCTTATTTTTGATACCACACAGTATTTATCAAAACGCTCTACATCTTGAAATTTTTAAAAAAGGGACACAAGTTATTAACTAAAATCTAACATAAGTACAAGTGACCAATAACAAATTGATTAAACAAGTGACCAATAACAAATTGATTAAACAAGTGACCAATAACAAATTGATTAAACAATGTATTTAAACGTTATAACGTTCGACTTTTATCAGTAGTATACTAGAATAAACATTATATAAAATAGTTCAATAAAAGTTTTATTCTACTATTTTTAAGTTACCTTAGAAGAACTATTTGTATTACTATAGAATGAGTTCTAGGTTGTGAGGCTATCTGTATCCTCATATAGAGGTCCTAGATAGAGCAACCCTTACTTTTGGGTTCAGTCTTGCAGAGTCTTTGCTTCCTATTTAAACCGGACCTAAACCTTTACTTCCCTTACGATACCAACTTTCTATCTATCTGCCCGAGTAAGCATGTATGTGACCTATATAGACTAGACACGGATTTATATAACAATAAAGGAAAAAAACATTTATTCGTTAAAGCGAGAGAAAACGTTTTAAAATGTAAAATGATACATTTATAACATATCAAATTCTATTTAAATTTATTCATGTATTGGGAAATACAAAATTATAATAAGAAATATTTTCTTAAATGATTAATAACTCCAGTTATTAAGCAAAGCATACATTGTGTGTAATTTAAACCAGTTTGTGTCAATATATAATGCATATTGAAACATCTATTTACTAGTTCAAAACTTTAGCAAAAAGTCGGGAATACCTTAGATCTTTCTTGCTACTTCGATCTCGACGCTCACCTTTAGACTATATAATTATAGAAAAATCTATGTTGTTTTAATTCAGTCTCACTTTGATCATCTTCATATTTAAGGTAAGCAACAGTTTCACTACACTCGACTTCAAATTATTGTGTTATAAGAGCTAAGGATAGTATTACATTTGATACTCATTTACACAAATAATAAAAATAAATTTAAATATGTTGAGGATTAAAACTGCTTAAAAAGTGCCTGTGATAATAGTTAACATCCTATTTATTATAGCTTTCAACAATTTTGAAAGAAAACTGACTATATATTTCTTTACCATATCGTATTTATAGTTTAATTTTTTGCAGTACGACGTTATATGTTTGATGCTAACAAACTTTTAAAAATGATTTTGTTTTCCACCATTACTCTCAGACAAATAAGAAACATACCAATAATAATTAGTAATAATTTGTTACCAGTTTGGCCAATTTTATAACTTTATGGGCTTAATAAATAATTTTCAGGTAGCATAACTTGACCATAATAAACTTTTAAGTTTTGAATTAAGCGAAGGATGGATTGTGTATAAAGTAAAAAGTACTTACAGACTTCTTGATAAAATCTATTTAAAGTGTCTTAGAAACAAATACTTCTGGTGATACCTCACTTTCATAATTTAAGGGTTTATACTATACTTTGCCTATCCTACCGACCGTAGTAAGTGAGAGAATGTTAAAATTGTACTGGCCGCTAAATCTAGAACTAAGTTTCTACAAATATTGTTTCAAATATAAAAGATAATCGATAACTCCTAGTAACTTTTGATTGGTAGTAATCTCCCATTATATTATAAAGCGCTATAAAAGATATCATCTTTTTTAATAAGTTTTAGTTCACTACCTTTATTTAAAAATAATAAATCCCAAAAACTCAAAGGAAGTCAAAAAATTTTATTTGTCATTATACATTTTAATTTGAACTTCTATTATTTAATTGCTTGCTCAAATACTAGTGTATATTGACTTATTCTAGCATTTTTTTTAAAAAAAAAATATAGCAATTGGTTTTTAATAAGAATTTTAATACTTTTAAATATTAACAAAAATATAGCTTTTTATTTAATCCTTTAATTTTGATCAATTTCATCAAAAATATCTGAAATATATTATTACTCTGATTCTAAATAATTAATACTCAATGCTTTATATCAATGACTGTTTAAATATTCAAAACAAATCTTTAGGGATGCAACTACAAGGAAAAACAAATATTTTATTGACGAAGAGATTAGTACTATTTTTAAATTTCATTTTGTTTTTAATTATAATAATTGAACGACATTAATTTAAAAGAGCCTTTTTAATTATTTAGGATCTATTGTTTATGTCTTTTAGCTTATATTTTGTTTAACAGTTTACTATCATTCTCGTTTAAGATTTTGCATTCAAATAGAACAAGTAAAAACATTATCTTTGAAAATCTTAAAACTATAGTTTGGACGCAAACATTTAACATGGACATTTTCAAATGGATAAAATCCGCCCAAAAGGTCTTAAAAACACCAGAATAATTTAGGTAAAAAATCCAGTTTTATAATCAGTTTTTCCCTAATTGATTATAAATAATCACAATCGGATATGATCAAAACTGACTATTTTTCGGATAGCGTCTCTAAAACTAAAGATTGATTTCTTACCATACTTAAGCTTCCTAGCACAAAAACACACTGGGAGTTACAATAGTAACACACACTCACACACAGATATACAACTCGAAAAAAACCACTTGGGAATTCTTTTCATACCTGAAACGGATAATTCTGGTGAATTATCTGTGAAAACACTTTACTTTTCCTATACATTCGCGGTGTAAAAAAGAAGAAATAATACACATTTTACACTTTGAGTGTTAGTATATAGATTCAGATATTGTAAGCTTAATAAAACCTGCGTAACACAAAACCAATAATATTGTAATAGGTATTGCTATTAAACTTAACACTTCAATATATTTCTTTATTTGTTTAACATTCAACATGTCTGGGAATGAAACATTATAATAAAACCAATATTATTAAAAACAGACAATAGCGTATTTTTATTGGACTATAACTTAAATAAAAGTTGCTCGTAAAATTTTAAAATAAAAGTTACTATTTAAATATAAAAATTGAAGACAAATAAACCCCTAACATATTAGCATTATTTTTAACACTTCTTCTTTTATTTTTATTGCATATGCTCGTATTTTTTTTTATTGACGAGATACTAAAACAGCTATGATCTGTTGTAAAAATGCTATTAAATGTTTTTTAAGCTAATAAAGAAAACCAGTTTTCTAAGTATTGAAAGAGCGTGAGAGCGAAAAAGCGAGTTTACCTAAAGTATTGTCAATCTTTCTACAAAAAGATGCAATAATAAGTTTAAATTTACTCTTTTATGTCCATAAAACTCTTAAAAGGTCAGAAAAAATAAAATTATGAAAAAAAATAAAACCCTTTTGCAAAACAGTAATAAAAGCAAAAATGAAAATTCTACTTGTTCAAGTATTAACACTTCAAAAAGTTATTACCAACAAGTTCAAATGCAATTTTTTTAAAAAAAATTATGTTAAATTGTAATAAAAGATGGTGTTAAGCTTTAACTTTTTTAATTTAAACATTTTTAAGTTGTAGTTTTATAAATCATTTTATTTTAATTTGACCTGTGTGATTTAAAGACGTTAGTCTAACTGTAGAATAAGAAGATTGAAAGTATCTAATCGTAAAAATCAACTAAGGATGAAAATATAGAAAAGGTAAGAAAAAAGTAATTATTATGAAAATAAAAAAATGAGATTCTCCTAAAGAACAATTGCTCTTAGGGTGCATCGAAAAATTGTTTCAGCAAATTAGTAAAACAAATACAGGATGATTGTAAACACTATAAGCTTGAACCCGTAGGGTTATTTTTGCATAACTCTAAAGGCTTATAATAATAATAATAATAGCCATTTATTTACATTAAAGTTAGTTACATAACATTATAGTTTTACAGAGAGATATAGATTCTTTAATGCAGTTGGGCCATGGGCCGTGGCACCTCAATGAGGTTAGTTGGTAGCATGCAGTGGTGAATATGACTAATTTTATACATTAAAACTTCTATCTTATATACTTATCTATTTAATAACAATAATCATGCGAACCTATTACATATTATCTAACATATTAAAATAATTCACTATTAATTAATTTCTTTATTTTTATTTTTTGTTTATTTTTTATTTTTATTTTTTTTTTCATTTTAATTTTATTTCATAATTATCAAACCTTTTATTTTTACACTACTATTAATTATTCTAGACTATGTTACAAATTATTTTACTCTGTTTAGATTTTATATTAATAATTTATAGTAATTTAACAATTCAAAATTTTGCATGCATTTAATATTTTATTACTTAAGTAACTAAACTTAATACTATTTACAAATTTAAAATATATAATAACAATTTAAAAATAACGTAATACTAATACAATCCAAGTTATACTATTACTATAGAATTTAAAATTTAAACATTAAAAATGTTAGCAATTTATTTATAGATTTCTAATATAAGGGCAAATTATTACTATTTAAATTAGGATTTAGTTAGCTATTTATTCAAAAGGTATCAATTATTTATAATTAAGCAGTATTACATTTAAGAGATGTGTTTGTTATTTTTTTTTTTTTTTTTTTTTTTTTTTTTTTTTTTTTTATTCTTTATATAACCAAACATTTTTATAAATCTCACCCATTCTCACCCATTCCTTCCTATCCCACGCCACTCTTTGCCATGTTTCTTGGCCACATATTCTTTTCATTTCCTCGTCCCATCTCAATTTTGGTCTTCCTCTATCTCTTTGCCTATCTCTTGGGTACCATTGAATTAATTTTTTTGTCCACCTCTCATCCTGGGTCCTTATTATATGGCCTGCCCACCCCCACTTCCTCTCACTTATTATCCTTCCTATATCCTGTAATCCTGTCTGTGTTCTTACCCACTGGTTACTTTTCCTCTCTTTCCTACTAATCCGTAACATACTCCTCTCCATAGATCTTTGCGTCACTCTCATTTTTTTGATCATATCATTGCTTACCACCCATGTTTCTGAACCATAAATCATTACCGGTAAAACACACATACTCCACAATTTCCGTTTCCACTCTATATCTACTACTTCTGATCTAAACAGATGCCTGTATCTATTGTAGCTTGCCCATCCTAGACCTATCCTTCTCTTAATTTCTTTTTCCTCTCCGTCCTCTGATATTAACTGGCCTAAAAACACATACTCTTCTACTTTGTCTAACTTCTTCTCGCTTACTATTAGATTTAATTCTTCTTTCACATTAAACTTCATGTATTTAGATTTGGTTACATTAATTCTCAAACCTATTTTTCCCATTTCATCTTCGAGTTCTGTTAACATTTTTATAGCTTCTTGCTTACTCTTACAAATTAGGATAAAATCGTCCACAAAAGCCAATCTGTTAAGCCATTCTCCGTTTATGTTTATGCCTAGACCTTCCCATTTTAACTTAGAGCAGCTACTTTCTATAGAGCTAATGAAATTTTGCATGCACTTACGTCGCCTTGTCTAACTCCTTTATTTACAGCAATAGTTCTCTTGTGTTTGCCTAGTCTTATTTGTAAGGTGTTATTACTTAAGGTATTTTCAAGTATTTCTATATAGTCCTCTTCAATGTTAGCTTCTTTTAAAGATTCTATGAGATTTCTTCTGTAAATGCTATCATATGCTTTCTCGAAGTCAATATATATTACTATTAAGGGAAATTTATACTCTTGAGACCTTCTGATCAGTAGCTTTAATGTTAGAATGTTATCTAGAGTGGAAAAGTTTTTCCGAAAACCAGTTTGGTTACAAGGTAAGCTAAAATCTATTTTGTTGCTAATCCTTCTCGTTATTATGCTCATAAAGAGTTTATAGATCCCGACAGGAGGCTTATAGGTCTATAATTAGATAAGTTCATATGGTCTCCTTTCTTGAATAGTAATATTAGATTTGCTTGTAACCACGATTTGGGAATTCTTTTTTCCTCTAAACATATATTAAAAAGCTCTTGTAAACATTCTACTACAATTTCTCCTCCATATTTTATTAATTCATTAGATATGTTGTCTAATCCTGTAGCTTTTCCCCTCTTTAATTTTTTGATTACGCTCTCAATTTCATGTCTTAGTATTGGTTGAACTTCTTTCTCCAGACTCTTCCCATTTCTATTTCTTCCTCTACTTGATTCATTTGAATTTGATAATTTATGCGTCTTGTCATCATTATATAATTTCTCATAAAACGATCTAATAACATCCAATATTTCCTCTTGATTGTACTTTACAACGCCTTCCTCGTCTTTTATTGCTATTATTTGCCTTTGTCCAATTGACTGAGATCTCCAATACTCTTTAATATTGCCACCTTTCTCGATCGTTTCTTTGAGTTCATTTATTTTTTTCTGTTTACCCCAATCTTTTAATTCTTCTCTTAACTCTTTTGAAATTTCTCTTATTTTTTCTACTATTCCTGTTTTTTTGGCTTTTCTTCTTTTGTTGAATAATCTTTTTATCTTTTTTGGGAAGGTATTTTTACTTGTTCTCTCTGAATTACAATTCATATTTTCTAAAACAGTATTACAGGCTTTGTGTAAAGCTAGTACGATATTTTCTTCGTATGCATCTATATCTACATTTAAATTTTTCAGTTTGGTTTCCTTTATGTTTAAATTAAGCACTTCTTGGAATTGATTGATTTTACTTTCATCTAATTTAATTTTTTGTATGTATTTATTATTCTTCTTATATTGCACGTGTTTCCTCCTTTTAGTTTCAAATTTTAGAAGAGCTCTAACTGCTTTATGGTCACTTCCGATATCAATTTTACTATCCGTTTCAACATCAATAAAAATATTTTTTACGTTACATAAGAAATAATCAATTTCATTTCTAGTATATCCATGGATATACTAGAAATGGATATACTAAAGGCTTGTAAAATGTATTATTCTTCTTTTGAAGATAATATATTTTAAATTTCCCTTTGTTTAATAAAAATTACAATTCAAACACCCGCACTCACACACTAAATAAGATTTTTTAAGAAATTCGGACGTTACCTACCGATAAATTTATCCTTATTATACTGAATTGATCTAACTTATCAATAAATCTAACTGACTCCTGAATCTCATTTATAAAGTCATTGGCTGATAAATTTTACAAAACCTCGACTTTTTACTGAAAAGGACATTTTCACCTCTTAATATTAGAGCATTGCTGAAATGCTGAAGCTACTAAGTAAAATCCCTCTTATGTAAACTTAAGAAAATGTAAGAATTCAGCATTTTTAGAAAATGCCTGAAACAAATGGTTGTTATAAAACCCTAGTTTTGGATTTTTATGGTGAGCACAATAATTTTCCTATATATCCATGGTAGTAGAATGATATAAAGTAAACATAGGGTGTAATTTATTGTATGTTTTGTTTTTAAATTAGAGGTAACCAGGCTTATAGACTTGGATATCTATGTCATTTTTTGCATTTAATACACTTAAATGGAGGCATCGGAAGGCAAGATTACCAATGCACTCTATCTCTGGTGAGAGAAGAGCGTTAACCATAGAGGCAAGGGTCGAGAAATACATTTTAGAGTATAATTTAACGGATAATTTAGTTGTAATCTCAGTTTTAAGTTATACGTAAATTGTTTCAGTAAATTAGTAAAAAATATAGGTTGGTTGTAAACATCATTAGCTTGTACGTTGGGTCATTTTTGCATAACCCTTGTTCCGAATACTACTCCCCTAGTTATCTCAAAAGTTTATGTAGACTGGATCGAACGGTAAAAGAGTGATGTTGCATCATGGTTAGGCTTGATCTAAGGACTATTTAAATGAAAAATATACAACCTCATTAGCTTATTATCTAATGGAAATTCGCTAAAAACATTTGGCAGTGAAATGATACAAAAGTTTTTTAACATTTAAAAATGTATAAAAAGAAACGCATGTCAAGAAGTTATAGATTAGACTTGAGCTGAGGATTCCAGTAGGCAGGCTTTGTTTGCTTGAATAGGTTTTCAAAAAATCCTCAATATCCCTTCACTCTCCAAGACTAAATACGGAGTTAAAACCAGGTGTAAAAAGTATCTCGAGAGAAAACCCTCGGAATAAAGAACCAAGAGAAAACTTTTAACAAAAACTCCAAGAAAAAAGAAAGTGGAAAAGTAAATAGGGTAAAAGAAAAAGGAGTTTTACAGTGGTTTACAGAACTTTTGGGGCGGGAAAGGTACAATGGTTCCCGCAAAAACGCGGCAACACCCTAAAAACCAAAACTTTTTATTTTTCTTTTGTTCAATACCATTTTTCTCTTTTTCTGTTTACTTGCTATTCCTTTAGATTAAAGAATGGTGAAACAAAAGCAGTTTTTTTAATAACTGGAAAATGGGTAATACGTTATATTAATAATAAAATAATGTCACATAATAATGGACAATGTTGGTTACGCTTGGACGTGAGTCGTGACTATTTCCCCGCGATATATTTTCAACTTTTTACAAATATTTATTTTTATTTTCCTTTACGTAATAAACTGATAATTATGTTCAATCATTTTTATTCAGCCTTTTAACTTTTAATCTGTGAATAGATGAAAACGAGCACAGCAAAGTCTATTAAACTCTGTAGTCAACAAGCATTTTTCTACGCTTAAACTTGTAGGGTCATATTGGCGTTTTCCCTTACTCAAATCTCACTCTACTTATCCACCCTCACCTACAGGAAGCACACCCTCCGTAATTGGCGGCCCATATGACTAGTTAAAAGTGTGCCCAGCTTATCTTGCCCAACCAGACTATCCAAACTCACTACTCTGGCTAGTGTCCACGACTAGTTCACAGTGTGCCCAGTTCATTTAGACCAACTTGACTCTGGCTAGCGCCGACTACTAGCTTACAGTGTGCTTAATTCAACTTGTCTTACTAGCTCCTCTGATCACGTTAGTCTCACTTGGCCCCCTCGTTTAACCAGTCTCACAATCTTATAAGCTCCTCCAGCACTACCAGACTCAAGCTAAGTTCACCACTCTGGCTAGTCCAGCGCGACCTAAAAAAGTACTCTGGCACACCTGACGCCAGCGTGTACAAACTTATTCTACAGCCCTGACCTGAATGTCAAAGTTCCGCTGTACTACTAGGAGACGTCTGTCTTTAAAACCCAAGCACTCAAGTTATGCGTCTCACCGCCTTCACTTGTTTTCGCACGTTCCAAGGCTCAGTATATTTTTCCGACCTTGATCTCCATCAGCTCGCAGAATCTTGACTTCTCGTGAACTGAAAACAGCGGAAACGTTGATTCAGACTTGTCTCGGATGAAACAGAAACCAACCCCGCATTTACGTATTAGCAGCCAATCTGTATTAGTTGCAAGCGAGCAAAGCAAGTCTATCACTTTGTTGTAAGCATGTATTGTTTTATGGTAAGCTTTGTGTGCTAATCATAAACACTATGTGAGCTTTAATCTTAGGATATTACTTCTTACTCTTACTCTATTACAGCTCTACTCTTAGATCTTCGGTCCTATCAGTTCCTTGTTAAATAAAAATGTTAACCATTACACTTCTAATAAGCGTTAACCTATATTTGAGATATTTTTATTTCAACAGCTTTAGAGCTTCTGGGCTGTCGTGTGTTCCCTATTAGATAAAATAATAGACTTCTCTCCTTTTTAAAAAATATTTATTTGCCATAATAATTTACTTTTTGTTCCGAAAAAGGAGAGACTTCAGTTTGATAAAACGAATACATTTTAAGCTAAAATTTGCGTTCAATGCTTTCATTAAAAAATAAGTTATATAAACTATAAACAAATTAAACAAATAAATAAATTTAACAATAACGACGAAGGAATGGTTATGTTAAATATAACCCTAGTAAAGGTAACAATATTTAAAAGTAATATATCTTATTATTTTCTGTTATTTTTTTAATTTCTTGAAGAGTGTTCTTATCTTAAACATAACCATTGTTTGTTGTTATGTTAAATATTATTTACTTGTTTAATTTATTACGTCGTCCTATAAGAAAGATGATTCTCTTAAAGCTGATAGAATTTATAAAGTGATTCAATTGGACGGTTTTTATGAATGAAATTCATTTATTTGACATTTGAGGTTATAGTCCATATGTTTGTAACAGAAAAATAATTTTCAATGTTGACCCCTTTTATTGTTTCCACACGTCTTTATAAAAAAAGACAGGTTATAACCTCCGAATGTTATTGGTTTGTTTACATCGAATTAAACCACCTTATTTCTAACATTTTCTCTTTACAACAAATTTATTTGTCAAAATACCTTATCTATAGTTTTGATTTCGTTAAATATTAGTTTTCGTGTATTCTTATTACATTCCTGGTTTAGAATGGCTTCAATTTTTAAATTTACTTCTAGTTTGAATTTCAAGCATTAGAGTAATTTTTGTTCTCAAGGAGGATTTTTCGGATTTGGGGGTCCAACACAAGGAATCTGTAAGGTAGTTCATGATGATATTTGGTGTTGAAACTACCTTCCATTATTTTTTGTCATCTTGAAATGAAATGATAAAAATAAATGAAAATTAAATAAGAACTCTAATTTACATCTATGACTAAATTATAAGAAAATCGTGACCAAATATTCAAATAGTTTTTATTTTTAATTTGTGTTTTATTAAATTGTTCAAAACTTTTTATATTTATTTTAGATGAATAAAAAATTATATGAAATTATACTTCTTTGTTGTGTTATAAGAAACTTAATATATTTTCTTGTTGTTCCGAAAAGGATAGCAATATTAAAAGAAAAAAAGTGTATTTCATTTTATCATGTATTATACGTTCAACATTTCGTTGTTTCATATTTTTCTTTTTTTTTTTGTTTTTTGTTATTTTTGAAAAGAATAGGAGAGGGTGTAGGATCAGTTGCACGTCGTCAGTTCCAAGGTGAACCGGGTTTCTTTCATACCTTTATTTTTCCTTCATAAGATGAAGGCTAAATATCTTAAGAAAATTCTGCTCACGTATATGAGAGGTACTACAATTTCCCCTCAGTTTTCTTTGCAGGACCAGTCAAAATTGAATTACAACTTGCGAGGAGAGTATTACAGGATTTTTCTTTAATTTAGCACGCACTAATCAGTTGGTTCCCTATTTTCTTCGGACCTATTTTACAAGCTTTCTTCTATTTTCGGGATCTTAAAATAACCTGGTTAAATTTTTCATTAGGTTCTTACGGCTTTCAACACTTTTGAGATTTTCCTCTCTAATTTTACACTTTTTGTTGTTTGTACTTTTAATTAAACTTTTACCAGATGTTTTTAATCTGTTTTTCAGAAAAAGATTTCCACATTACTTTTTACTATATAAAGATAACATAATAATAATAATTAGTAAACGCCAATTAATGTTTAATGTTATTTCATCTCCCTAGGCATTAGGTAACCTCCATATTCTCCATTGAATCTGATTTAACTGTGCACCAGACGTGTATTCACCAGTTGTATTCTGTAAACTGAAGAATCTGTTTTATTTTTCTACTCTTATGTACATCATTCCTTTGAATTTGTTCTGTTATATATATAATATTTCCAATATGGAACTCTTGAGATAATATGAAACTTTTTACATACATGCAATTCTTGACATAAATGTCTATTGTATAGATTACTTACAAACATCTGAAGACGGCTAGTTTCAATATAAATGGGGATTTTGTGAAATTCTACTGCCACAAATAAAATCCAATATATTTGAGAACCTCTCTAAAAAGGTTATGTACCTTAAGTTTTACAGGGGACTAACCTTTCTGTCTCTCCCAATAATGGTTGTTCTTGGTATTTTTATAAAAGTTATAAGAGTTAAGTATTGAAGTTAACAGTTATTCAATTGCCATGATGGTAATTGAATATGTTGCTGGTTAGTATGAGAAAGCGCAGCAATATAATCATGTGGATTTGTCCAGGAATACTTGATAATGATTACTTTAACAATTATGATTCATGTGTAACCTTTTTTTCTGATTTTAAATGTAAACTCAAGGATCTGGTTTTTCTGTTTCCTCGATTTCTAAATATAAACATATTTTCGCCAAAAGACTTGATCTATTTATTTATATTTTTGTTACAGAACCAGTAACGGAGATAATTGGAGGGCCCGATATGTTTATACAGAAAGGTAGCACAATAAATTTAACATGTTTGGTCAAATTCGCACCAGAACCACCACCTCTAATGCATTGGTCACACAATTCACAGGTAACAGATCATTCTAATTTTTTAAGTGTCTATATAAATGTGATTTTTTTTAATATTAAGATACTATTTTTTTTTTAATAATAGGTTTAAAAAAATATGTTTTTGAAATGATGCGAAAACTAGGGTTTCACATAATTTTTTATGATTTTTAATTGGTGCTACTAAAATTTTCCAACCTTCAATATAATTTTTACCAACATAGTTATAAGTTTTAAAACTATATTAATCTCTTGGTTGCCATAAAAAAAATACATCAATGAATGCATATTTTTGTCATAACAATTAGTAATTATTTTTTACTTTTTACCTAAGAAATGTATATTTTACAAGATAATAAATTTACGGGGCGATTTTATTTCGCCCCATACCGAGAATATCGGTATGGGGCAATGTGGATATGCATCGTGTTAAACGTCAAAATATACATATTAGTTAAAACTAAGATCTGCACAAATTAAAAAAGAAAGTCTCTAACGGCTTTGCCAATGCGAACGAAAATGGTTCTAACCTCTCCAAATTTGATATAAAAAAAATATTATTCATTTTGAGACATGCGTGTTCACAAATCCGCTAGAATACATACATACACACACACATAATATATATAATATATATTATATATATATATATATATATATATATATATATATATATATATATATATATATATATATATATATATATATATACATTTTAGCAAAACGTATTGATTTGTTAATACGGTCCACATTTGTGGCTAATTAGTTATCATGATATCAATTATTTAAATGAGCAGCTAATATTTTTTGAGTTTTTGATTTTTATTTTGGTTATCTTATTATGTGGTATAAGGAGGCTTAGTCCCATATTAGACAGCTTGTTCTTATTTTAAATAAAATTTTGTTGTTAGTACTAAACAAATATAATGATACTACTTCATCTTTGATGAAAATATTTTTATTTATTAATTACTCATAAAAGTTTTCAATAAATAACCAATTCTTGGATTAAAAAATAATGATTTTAAGTAATTTAAATGTTTTTCTGTTATTCTTTATTTATTTAGAAGGAAGGGATTGTTAAGTTTGTTTAACTAAAGAGAATGAGTTGAGAAAAGTGTTGAATAATGGAAAATGCTCAACAAGAAATAAAGTCTTGAGGGATGGTGAACTCACCGAGGTCGAGGTGTAAATAGATTTTCACTAGGAAAATTTTAAAAGGAAAAAAGGTCTCTTGGAAAAGCTTTAAGATTCCCCAGGCCAAACCCCTGCCATGATTAATCCAAGAGATTTCTCCAGATTTTAGTAAGCCTTCAAACTAAAAGATCTTCCAAGTAATTTTACAAAGAGATTCTTCGCTGTTTGTTTGGAATAATTGAAGAGATGGGAAACAAAAGTGAATCTCTTATACTTAATTTTCTTTTCTTGGCATCAGCATATTTTTTTTTATTAAAATGGAAACAACTTTGTAAACCAAATTAATGAATAAAAATTACAAACTTAAGCGAATAACTTTGAATCATTGTTTTTAACTTCAAATTGGTTCTAAACAGTCTATTGACATTGTGAAAATTAAATTTAATCAAAGAGAGTAGCAAAAAAAGTGATTTAAGCTCTACGTTCTCCTACAGCTGTAATATCAATGTACTCTAAGCTAACACTGAGGGGTAAGATAATCCTTGTTAGTTGGCATAAATGTTTTTCAATAAAAATGTATTCAAGTCATACGATAAAAATTCATCTAAAGCTGATAATGAGATAAACTTGGCACACATGTTTCTTGCTCTTGTATATGACTACATACGCGCCAAATCTAAAAAGTTTTCGAAATTTTTGCTGAGTCGTTATTGAGGGTTAATGACGTTATAACAGAATATTTTTATTAAAGATTAATTTTTGCACTAAGTTTCAGCTCGCTTGTATATTTCACTGTATATATTCACTGACAGATATGATGATAACTTACATATACAGACAGATAATTTTGTAAGAACCGCTAAGGAGGTCCTTAACGTCTAAAAATAAAATTTCAGGTAACATTCCGGTATCTGATTTTTTGCGAACACAATACTTTTCCTATATACCTACAGTATAAATGGGAAAAGTAAAAATATAATATGTACTTTTAGACCCTTTTTTTAAATTTCCTGGTATATTTAGACCCTTGAAGTTTTTGCTAAGGGAGATACACTCTCTCCTGATGAGAGTGTCCCACTATTACTACCTGGATGGTAATATTATTTTATCTCCAGGCGGTGTATAATGTAAAGTTTATTGACTAGTTTTTGGGGTGTAAAGAAGCACTTTTCACTCCAAGGGGAAAAAGTTACTTTTCACTCCCTTGGAAAAAAAAGGAACTTTTTCTCCCTTGGGAGTGAAAAGTGTTTTCTATTATTGGGTTATTAGAGCAAATTATACCAATTTTTTAGGGGAGTGGTATTCTTTTAATTTATACAGGTGACCGATGATTTTTTTTTAATTTTCAACGTCTGGAGATAAAATCTTGTATGCACCTTTGGATTAAAATGCTATATTTTCCCTCGCAATTACCGTTAATAGTCATGACTCCCTCAAGTAGCCTTAACTCTTTAACGTTACATACTTTGGTTACCAAGTAAGTTATACCAACTAACTGCTCAGGGAAATAATAAATCATTCTTTGCTCCTCTGGTGCATAAATAACTATTACCATGTTGTATCAAGTTGTTTAAATCTGCATTTGTTAAATAACTGTACTAGAATTTGAAATAGATGAAGACTGAGTTGGCGGGACGTGCGTTTTATAATATTGATGGAAAAAAATGAATTAAATTAGACGAACTCTTGACTTAAACCATTCGAACTAGCAAAGTTTACCTTGATTTTAATGTTTTTTCCAATCATTTGACCCTAAAAATAAATTATAGTTTTTTATATAAAAGGAAAAATAGTTTCTTATGAAATTACTTAATTTAAATAAAAGTATAATTACTTTGTTGTAATTTATATTAAAAATATATTTTTATATATTGCATGACTATCGAACATTAATTTCAAACTCTTTTTTCATATATTTAAAAAAATAAAAAAATGTAATTTAATAGTAGCCAAAAGCGTTACATAAATAATTAAAAAGAGTATAAAACTGGAGGATAAAAAGAAAATTGGTATAAACGCAATTAAGTCTGAGAAAAAGAATTGTTAAGTTTATTTCAGCTTGGGTTAAAGAAGAAATTAGTGAAGTTGTTAAAAGCAGCTATCAAGCATTAATCACTGAGGCTCTTGGAAGAGAGGGGAACTCATCTTATAATGTCCATTTTCCATTACAAACAATTGGTTTGTTTTTCGTTTTTGGCTTCAGTTTAATTTACAATTGGATCAATATTACAATAAAGTAGCTCTGTTTTACTGAGCCTTTACTTAAAAAAAGCGGATAGAATAAACAGAGGTTTAGGTAGCCAGTTTATATATATATATATATATATATATATATATATATTATATATATATATATATATATATATATAATATATATATATATCTGTGTAAGTAGTAGAGCTCGCACAATTTATATTGTGTCAATTATTCATTTTTTGGAAAACTTGGTAGTATCAAATGTTATCAAGTTGTAGATATTAAAGTTTACTAACTAAATGCACTTCTTTTACCATGCTTATTGCAATGGTTGTCTCGACCATATAAACATAATAGTTATTTCATTGATGATGTCATCTTTATATTTTTTTGCCATTACTGCTGTATTAATTCGAAACCAAAATATGTATACCTATAGGTTTGAAGCACATTTATGTCGTTCGAAGTGTGATTTATCATCATGTATGTGTGTGTGCTTGTGGCACGCATAACTCCAGTGGTGTTTAGTCGAGAGAGAACATTATAAATGCATTTTTCTTATTTCACGATTGAATGGCAATTTCTGTAGTACAGTCTAAGCATACATTGTAAGCTTTAATACGCCTACAGATGGAAATCATAACACTCTAATCATTGGATAGATTGAATTTTATTTTATTTAAATAAAACAAATAAATTAAATATTATTTTATTATATTCTGGTGATAAGGGAATCTAGTCTCAAGTTATAACACCGCGTAGACGTTGCTCTTATATTGCTTTAAATTGGGCTTTTAGCTATGGATAAAAGAGGCATTCTGAAGACGAGCATAGTGAGTCCGAATGATATTAAAAGTACCGAGTTACTCCGAAGCCGATTTATAAAGTCAAATTTATGAATGCTTAAAAAACCACCAAGAAAGTAACTTTGCTACGAAAATTAAATAAACAATACTTTTTCTCTAAACTGTTGCAAGGTGAGGAAAAGTAAAAAAATCTCTGATTTGATCGATGCATTAAATTTTTTGATAACTTATAAAATGTTACTCTTGACGTTTGTAAAAAATAGAATAATATATATTTTTATCAAATATGAAAAATTGGACGAAAGAAACAGATATATACATATATACAAGAAAAGGTAGAAAAAGCGATCCGATCCTTTAGGAGTATTTTAGTTTAAGATTCTGTCCAGCTATAAGTTGAAGAAGAGTTTAGGCTCAATGCTTAGATATAACTTACTATGGAGTTTTTACAAGGGATAAGATGGGCCAAAGCAATAACTCATATAAGTAAGAAAGATGGACATCTCCCTTCTTTTTCTTTAACATCGATATAGAATACAAAATACCTTTACAACGTTTATGTATGGAATAGAAAACCAGGACACCGAAAGAAAATGAACAACAGACGATTCGGAAAAGATTTGAGAGAGACACTCTTCTTATGGGATTTTTCTTACCACATTAATATTAAGTAAACTTTTTATATTTTTACGTTTCAATTTTTTCAATCTTTTCCATCACCTTCAATAAGCATTGTTTTGGTATTCTTAAAACTAGTGAACGTCATTACACCTAATTAGTAGCACTGGTTATAATTGTTTTATTATAATCAATACATTCTATGCATTAATACAATTTTAAAATAAATTATTATTGATCAATTGGGTATAGAGAAACGTAAAAACTTTTGACAAATTTTATATTATCATTAGATTTTATGTCTCATTTAAACTGTAGGTATATACCGACGGTATAAATGTGGAACAGTAGTGGTAATAGTAATGGTAATGTGTTGGAGCTAAAAATCATAAATGCGATATTTACTAAATAATCCTTTTCAGGTATTTGAAAATTTTTTGAGTGAATATTTTTTACCGAATTGTCTGTCTGTATGTGTTGTTATCCTTGTAGCACCGAGGTTAAAACTTTAAAAAAACAATCTTTAGATTTAGTTGCTCTCCGGGAAATCATTTTTTGACGTCATCAAACAAATTCATAAAACGCGGGAAAAAGGATCGGATAGATTTGCAAATTAGCAACCATGTAGTCTAACATAACAGCGTTTTTCAACCTTTTTGCTCCACAACGCAAACAAATTAGATGATACTCCACAACCCGATTCTTATACTTCATTCTAATACTTTGCGGGTTCATTAGTCTGTTAGATTTTGAAAGATGACCAAATTAATAACCAAAGCAGGTACTTACAACCAATATACTATTTACTTCAATACTAGAATACTTATTTATTATGCGCTAATAACATTAAATATAGTTTTTGACCAGTATGAAGCTTTTTTCTCCTATTACTGAAATTTTGGGGGCTCTTAGGCTTTTCTTAAAATTAGGTCCTAGAGCCTGACGCAAGATCCGAATTATGGTTTATTATTTTCATTCTGACTTTATTTTTAAGACAGGCAATGTCTCTATTTGCTCTTTCACTGAATACAGCGTAAAATATTAACATTTTCATAAACCAACCCTATATATACTTCAGGGTATAATATATACATATATTATGTACTATATAACTATATATATATACTATATATATATATAATATATAATATATATATATATATATATATATATATATATATATATATATAATTATATATAATATATAATATATATATACAGTTGGGGTTAAAACCCCAACTGTTCACACTGTATTCTCTTCCAATCCTCAACAAAGTATCAACAAAGTAATAGTCATATTTATCTAATGAAGAGCGGAAGACCTTTGTCAAATACTAAGGAAATAGCCGACCTAAGTTCTTATTGATGTTTAAACTATTTAAATCACGATTAAACTAAAAAATTAAGTAAATTAAATACTTTCACATTATTGTTTTCGTTTTATACCTAAATATTTTTAAGAATTTTATTTAAAAATAATGCACTTTTGCCAATCATTTTCTTGCAATCCAACAATAATTGCCTTTTGACCTAATTTTAGGTCGCAAACCGCTGCTATACAAGAGTTGAAAACCGCTGACCGCTGCTATACAAGGTTATAATTAAGTTTTACCTTTATATCAGATTATCTTAATATATATAAATATAATGACATGCATACGTGTTTTAAACCATGGGGGGTTAACTTAAATGAGGAAAAGTATGGATTCGATTATCGCAAGCTACTAAAAATAGCGCTGCGGCGGACCGGTGCGGACAACTTCATGAACTAACCCCAATAGCTTTCCAAAAATGATTGATTATATTTTTTTAAAATTTATGAAAATACCATGGCAAATTCTTGGTTATGACAGCTACATTTATTATTATTATAAATGATTGTTTTCTGTATGTATTTTTCACAAAACGGTTCGCCGTTGCATGTTCTGTATTTTAAAAATTCAGAAACTAAAGTAAATAGAAATTTTTTAAACTTTCAGAGAACCTTACTGATGGCAGATAAGTAAAATTTCATTTAATTATTTATTAATTTAGTCGATTTTATCAGGTTACATTAAATTACATGTTCGCATCTTGCCGATGTAATTAAAATACATCAGGCTGCATTAAATGCCAAAATCTATCTTTTACCAGATGTAAACTTAGCCACTATTTCATTATTACTGATTGAATCAATTAAAGTAATAAATTACTTGAATGAAAATTAAAAATAATCAGAAGCGTTCTGTGTAAGATTTAAGTGGTAGGGTTAGTTAGAAGTATAACTATACAAAGTATAAAAATTTCAAACTGACTGTGGGCAAAAAGCGGGAAATCAAGACACACCCACTCAATTGAAAGGTAGGTCCCCGCCGCGCTAGTGTCGACCGGAAATCCAAATTTTCCCACCATTGAGTCGACAGTCTTACTGTTTAAGTATCTATAGTCTCTGTTTTAAACCATTACACGAAAAATTATCATATTGATATTGTCATGTTTATTTATTTTCATATTTAAACAACTTGATAGTGACAGCTCTATTTTCTTTTATATTTTATGTTTTGTTTTGTGCCAGAATGAATTCTAAATGTATTATTCGTTGTATTCTAACTATTTTAGTTTTAAACATTATGTTGTTTGGTACTTTTTATTGTTAAAACATAATGGATATGAAATTTACCTCGAGTATACCCGCATGTCAATTTACCCTTTATGTTATAAACATGCATACAGTGTTTATAGTCCAATACGCCAAGTATATCTATTAAAGTGAAATTCAAACAGTAGGGGTGGGGGCGCGGGACACAGTGGTGTCCCTCGGAATACGCTGTTTTAGATGGGCCTGCTTTAGTTCACCGTTTCTCCTCAGGAGGCAGGTTGGTTCACCTTGTACGGCATATATAAAATAATTAGTTCTTCATTTTCAGGATTTAAATTATTTAAAGGGATCTTTAACAATGTTAAAAGATGTTAAAAAACTGTTAAAAATCTTATTAATTGTTATAAATGTATAATTTTCATAAAATGTTTTAAAAATATAAACGCTCTATTATTTTTAATAAGACCTGATATCATGATAACCATGACGTGCAGAAATGGAAATTAATTGGCCTGTTTATTGATTTTTTATTTGTTTTGTTAATGGAAAAAATGCTAAATGTATCTTATTTTCTAAGCAAATAATCTTATTAACAACTAAAAATGTTCAGAAAATTTGTCTTGTTTACATTCTAGTTTATACACGTC
Source organism: Microvelia longipes (assembly GCA_018340805.1). NCBI lineage: Eukaryota > Metazoa > Arthropoda > Insecta > Hemiptera > Veliidae > Microvelia > Microvelia longipes. The sequence goes on from JACMZG010000002.1 coordinate 46,383,425, forward strand.
TCGATTTAAAACTGATAACAATATTGATAACATTTGTACAAGGTGAAAACTAGCGCTCGGTGCGGTAGTTGATGCAACTAGCCCCCGTTTTTTAGGAACACCTCAAAACCAGGGAGTTGGACCACTATGTTCTGCATCCTTACCCCTACTGTATGAATTTTTACATCACTTTAATATCTATAGTTTTTGTCAAATCACTAGTGTTAAGCAGCATCGAGTGTTGTCAGTACGTGGATTGGTTAACGCTGAGAATATTATTTTTACTCTTTGAGGACGAGCGTAGGGTGAAGATGAACGTTGTAAATTCGATATGGAGAGTAAAAGTTCAGAGGTACCACATATCCGTTTCTGTAGAAGTAGAAGGGTTCTGAGACCTTTTTTTATATTTTAAAAGGCGCTTAACTATTCAAATTTCAATAAAGCCTTGACATTTATGATTTATACACTTAGAATATTATAACTGACAAAATAATTCTATAAAGCTTATTATGTTTCCCGTAAGTACTAAAATATGGGGGTTTTCTCATTTCTTTGTCATTACAAAAGCTTTTCTCTACTCCGGGGATAGGTAAGCAATATTTTTGTTTATATAATCTTTTTTTTTATAAAAAACGTTAATAAATAATAAACATAAATGAAAAAATGTATTATAAGAATAAATATAAACCAGTTGTAATTTATAGGCATTTTTAAATCCTCTTTTCCACCAGCCTTTTTAAGCCCTTTTTACCTTTACTTTCTCTTCGGCGACAAAATAAGCAAAATTCGAAAAAAGCAAGTTACTTCAGATAAAAGTGCGTATGACACTCGACTTTATAATTTATCCTACACGCCTCTTACGCTTTGGATTTAGAAGTTGGTTAAAAAAATCTATGACGTTTTTTACTTTTGAAAAAAAGAACAGTATGTTGAAATTCAGGTTTTTTTCCTTTTTTGGTGTATTTTATGTTTATAGCTAGGGTAACACTGAGTGTAAGTGAGAACCTCAAGGTCTAAATAAAACCCTCTTATGTTTGCTTCTGTTTATGATTTTTCACCTTTATATTTTTTTCACTTTTAAACTGTTTTAAAATATTTTTTTATCCTTGAATGTTTTAGCATTCTTATATACTTAAAATTTCCTTATATTTATTTTTTTCTAAATGTATATTTTAAAATTAAAAGTTACAGCAATAAGCTTCCCTCTAGTTACGTTATTTGTTAGTTATTGTTATGTAACATAGAGATTGCATGGATAGATATTATAGACAAATTATACATATAGATAGATATTTCATCTATGTTATCTTAAGCTTCGAATAATCATGACATTCTAAAGAAGATCCTTGCTTCGCTCGTATTTGGAAAGTGTAGTCTAAAACTAAACTCAATATACCTTAAACTTCAGTCCAATATTTTATTCTGAGGCCCAGCGTAGCGAGATCGAAGCTTTAAGTTTAGGATAATCATGACAGTCTTAAGGCGAGCGAAGCTAGTGTAAGTTTTAAGGACAAGTATCGAGATACTCCATACTCATTTTATTAAAAAACGTACATAATTTTAAGCTATACTTTTAAATATTGTTGTCATATTTGGTGTAAAGAAGTGTGACTTTGTGATTTTAAAAGCAAAAACATTTTTATTTCAAAAAAGTGGAAGTGTTTAACTATTTTACATACTTGGTGATGAAACTTATGAACCAACTGTAGTAGTTGCATCCCCTGAGAGAATTGAACTTGTATAATCTTTAAGTTTAAAGCCTTGCACGTTACTTACTGACTTTAATAGAAATAGCAGAATGGGAGTTAATTACTTCCTATCGCACCTAAAGCTATTTTACTCCCGCTACTTATGTTCCCCCATTTACATTCAGACTCGGAGTTAAGTGTCACTTTTATCCTACTACATCAAGTAGTGCTAAAAAAGTGCACTATTCCTCTCTTCTTAAGGTAAAATTATTTATTTCAACTCCGTATAAAAGGTAAAAAGAAGCGAAAGCAAATTCTGTGTAAAACACTCTAAATATTGAACCTAGGATAATAATTTAAAGATTTTCGTAATTACCAAGTCATGATAAGAAACATCTTTCGACCTATAACTCTAGAACCTTATGAAACCTAAAGATAAATAAATGCCCGTTTTAGGGCCTTTCGGCCCATCAGGGTATTCACCCTGCGGAACCACCTCAGGTGGGTGCATCTACTACACTCTAAGAATTAATTAAAGTTGGCGAAATCTTTTAATACAAATACTATTCATAAAATCTTAGAGCATGCCGGGCTGCGAACCCCGGACCTCCGGTGCCGAAATCGAACGCCTTTACGATCACGGCCACCGAGGCAGACTAAAACATACCTAAAGATACACCGAGAAAATACACCACAACGAACAACGAATAAATTATTATGCTGTTTTAACGCTATAAAACATAAACTTATTTCATATTTTTTAATAAATAATAACTTTTACATCCCTTTCGAGAAATTCTTTATTACAAAAAATTGTTTCTACGCCTTAAACTCATGAATAAATAATAGACTTGCTATTTTTAATGTAAAGTTTCTTAGTTTAAATTATTTTTGTATAATAACTTAGATCTGAGAGGAAAATGACTATAAAATAGTTGACTAATTATTAAAGTTTTCTAATAATAAAATAGTCGGAAAATCGTAGAGTTGTAAATATTTGTTAACAACTACTCATGTTTTCTTTAGCAGTGTCGTAAACAAGCCTTGAGCTAATGCGACACAAATAGTCAATTTATATTATTTTATTAAAATAAATTTTGTAATTTAATTATTGTAAAAAATTGCGTTCGGGGTTAATAGTAAAAAATTTCGGGGGTTTTTATATATTATATATATATATATATATATTATATATATTATATATATATATATATATATATATTATATATATATATATATATATATACCTATACTATATGCTTTTGTGTTTACCTATGCTGATATGTGATTCTTTATCAGTTTATTTCAATCTTTTACAGCGTTTTATTGACTTTAATCTGTATTTGCTTATTATTTTATCATTAACTGTTTAATTTATTATTTAAAATGTACGATTATACTGAATTGTATGAAAAACATTATAATTATTAGTACGCATTCTTTGAAATGTATACTTTTTATAAGAATATTATTTTTTTCATTATTTTCCCATGAAGTATCCATATCCCTTTGCTTTGATTATGGGTGTCAATCAAAGATAATTCAAGTCAACCAAAAGATAATTCTACATCTTTATTACGTCTATATTGTCACATTGACCAACAAAATTAGATATAATAGCTATTAAGTGACAAATTAATCTATCTTAATCATTTTGGTCAAATAGGGTTAGATATTATGCATAATAGTAACACATAGTTATAACACGTTGTTTATTAGTTAGTTATAATTAACACTTAAGTTAATAAAATTAAGTTATAACTAAATTTTATGGTTATTATGCATGTTAGCTGGATATTATGCACATTAACCATTTTAATCACTTTGGCTGTATCATGATATATATATATATATATATATATATATATATATATAATAAATATATATATATATATAATATAAATAATATTTCCTAATTATGCGTCATAGCTATAAAATAATCTATTGCTTTACTATTAAGTATTAACTAGCTTTGTTATTCGAAAAAAAAAGATTTCTGCTACTATAAAAGAACACCTATCATTTAAGATTTTATACATACATAACATACAATTTAATTTTTAATTTAACGTTTTAAAATACAAATTATGATTTCACCGTTTTGTCATTTAATGGTTTTGCAAGTTAAAGCTCTTTTACAGAGTCAATAAAACTTAGCAATAAAAATTCGGTCTATATTGCTCCTCTATATTTAACCCACTCCCAGTTTTTATTAACGTTTAATTTATTTTATTCTAAAGAAAACCACGTATATGTTTCCTTAATATTCACAATGATAAATAAATAATGTATTTATAAACGAAAAATAATACATTAAGGTTATATTGTTGTCTATGTAATCATGTTGAAAAGTGTCATGACTTTCATTTTTATTCTATTTTTTTTTCTCTTTATAATACAAATATTTGTTCCAAGTTCATTAATAATTGCTCACTACAGGTTACGTCTTTGTTTTAAAAATCGATTCAACATGGAATATCGCAAAACTGGGAAGTTTTAATTCACTGCAGAAAAGGGGTTTAATTAGTTTGTTTTATTCTGTTAGTACATCATAAGAATTCATCCGTTATCTCTAGTGTTATATTTTCTCCGTATACACTTTGGTTTTATAATGTTTTAAAGTACTTTATGTTGGTTTTGTAGGTCGAAGGAGGCCTCTAAGCTTGACTTGGTAATTTGGCCTTCTATCTTTAAATTATTACCCAAGGTTCAATAATTACTGTGTTTTATACAGAATTTGCCTTCGCTTCTTTTTACCTTTTATGCGGAGTTGAAATAAATGACTTTGGATCCTTACTTATTATTCAAACTCTTTCAGTAAGCCAAGAGAGCTGTAATTAATTATAGACGGTATCTTTTTAAATATCGTTTTCTACAGTCATTTTTAAATATTATGAAAACATGTTTCAAAAGAAAAATCGGGTACGGGATACCTCAGAACATTTCCTCATCACATCGGATTGGCTTCGCTCATCCTCCCAATTTCGGACCCCCGGATGGTATGGCAGACCGTCATGTGTTTCAAAGATTTTCCTTTAGAAGGGAAAAAATTATTTCTTCTCCTTATAATATAGAAGAGAAGTGGACGGTTACATGCTGTTCTTGAATAATACAGGGATCGCGGCACAATTTGTTTTATTATTTATTCAATTAACTTAAAAAATGGTCGAACTGTCTAGACTATATGTATTTATACTAATACTACAATACCTCAGGAATACTTCAAGTCAAGAAACAGCTCTAAAAACACTATTAGCTTTGTCTGGGTTAAAACATCTTCTGCCAGTACCTCTGGAACCAACAAAAATACAGTTGTAAGCAATGACTGTGTTTCTTTCCTTGGTAGATAAATAACTATTGTGAGCCTAAACACACACACAATAATTTTAAATCATAATTTTTCATCTTTTGAAAAAAAATTCTATCGACCTTAAGGGAGGAAAAAAATCTTATCTGAAACCGGGTTGTTTCGCCAACATTAGCCCGGTCATTTGTGTCAGCAAACTATTAAAAATTAATGTCTATTATTTTCTAAATTTTATTTTAATTTGGCAAAGCATGAAGGAGAAACATTTATTGACATAACTACAAAGCGTTGTATGAAACATAATTTATTTAAGTTAATATTGATAAAAATCATTTTGGAATTTAAATTTTAAAAGCACTAAAAAATACAATTTAGACTAGTAGGTCTCTCGGACACTGTCTCTTCAGGCTGGGATTCTAGGAGGATTATGTGGAATGGTTTAAGAGGAAAGATTGTTGAACGGGAGGAATAGGAATACATCTCTTGTCTTTGATTGGACAAGGACTAATGAAAGGATTGATAACGAAATCGGCATAGTTCGCAGACAAAGAGAACTTTAGGTCATCATATAGGGGTTGGTTGGAAACATAGATGGGAGCATTTGTGATTATCCATGGATTTTGGAGTCTCGGGGAATTAGAGGGTTATATTACTTCCCCAGACCTCCATACCATAGGTCTAAGCTGGCGTCAGAATCGAATAATTAATTCGAAGCTTGTTATTTTGAGTCAGTTTGGAGTGAAGTCCCAGGAGTCCGATAAGTAGTTTGTAAATAACTATGCCGATTTCGTTATTAATCGTTTCAAAGTAGTAACTTCTGGTAACTAAAAGTCGTTTAGTATTTGTGTTGAGGGCCTCGACAAATGAGTGAGGACCTCAAGTAAGCGTTTCTCGATGACCGTCAACCAATATAGCGGACTGTGTGAGAAATGAATACTTGTTTGCGAATGACTTAAAGATAAGAGCTGTGACGAAGAGCAAAGGCAACGTATACACTTTTCTGTTCGTATACTTTGATCCACCAATTTCTCAACCAAGGTTTAAGGAGTAAAGGACGACCCTGGACTCTGTCAGAGGCAGTATTATGATTTTTATGAAATAAAAGAATAACTTTATTCGAAATTAGAACACTGCTTTTTATTAATTTGATTTTTTTTTTCACAAAATCACGCTAAAACCGATTTTTATTAAGGTTTTTTTAGGAAGTTTTTGAATGAAACGTGTATGTCAATCAAATATTAAACATCAACGGTACAACTAAATAAATTTAAATTCATCTAAAGGAATAAAATGCAAATAAGTCTCTACATAAATACTTTTGTTTATTTTAATAAAGTGATGACTGCATCATTGAAGATGATGAATCCGTCATTTATCTTTCTTTTTGGGAGGTGTATGTAACATGGAGGTAAGATTTAATCTTGGAAATTGGTCAAATAGATTAAATCACAACGCTTAAACAGTTATCCTTCTTACGCCTTATTAAGTCCTTGAAGATGCCTCCTACAGTAGAAGTATAGTAGTAGTAGTATTAATAGGCAAAGCCAGGCAAATAGGCCACATTGTTGGGCCCTTCTTGCCAGCCTCGATTCCTTAACCTACACCAGTGACCTGTCAGAACACTTACTAGGTTCCTAAGGCAAGGCTTGAAAATTAGATTTTTTTAATTGGCCCTTTAATGAACATTTTCGCTTGTCTGCAACCAGCAAAGGCATGTCAACTGACATGCCTTTGCTGGTTGCAGTTTTAGGGTGATCATTAACTAAATATAGAGAGTGTTTTAGCATGTGTAGCTGAGAGGGGAAGGACAGGTTCTGGTCCAATGAATGGGGTTTCTGCTTCCAGTCTAGCAAGTTTGTCTGCTTTCTCATTCGGAGTAAAGCGTCAAATCCATGTGTATTAACGCAGTTATTACCAACAAACCTAAACATTAATTTCTATTTCAATATTTGTACTTATTTATATGGACCATATTTTTTTCAAATATAGTATGAGAGAAAAAAATGTAAGATTATGTGTCAAACCATAATACATTTTTCCTTTATCCTTTCCTAATATTGCGTAGTGCATCAGTATAAAATTATAGGAGTGCCAGGATGATATGTTTGTTGCGAGTTTAGTATTCTAAAGGAAAAGCGTTGCCCTCGCTTTCCTACTTTTACTGTTGCCCCCTTGTCTTTCCACTACATGAACAGAATCTTTAAAAGCATGTAAAACTCGACAATCTGGACCCTCGGAACATTTGTGGCTTTAACATGAAACTTCAATATGGGTCATTTTAAAGAATAATATGTATTAACGTACGAAACATGTTTTGCTTACCAAAGTACACTTTTAACTATTTCTTTATATTTAGACTGTTGGGGTTTTTAGTCTTTTTTTAATCTTATTTTATTGCACCAATATATTAAGATTTTTTTTTTCATTTTACGTATGGTAAGACTGCACTATTTTCGACCTTGTTACAGATTGTTTTTTTTTTTATAAATAACAACACTTATTGTATTATTAAATTTTTTTTTATAAATATCAAAATCAAATGTTTCCTCATTAAGGCAAAATAAGTTAAAAACTATAATAAACATACAATGTAAGCAAAACATAGAGGTTTGTGATCAGCAAATTTAATTCCTAAGTCTGTGGAAAATTATATTTTGCTAACACATTGACATTTTGAAGACACTTAAAAAATTCTGCATTAGTAAAACGAACACATTACTAATACTAAGTTAGTTTATTGTTGGATCATGCTGGGTGTGATCCAATATATTTGTTTTAGTAACAATAGAAATTTGGTAGTTGACATCGGTAACATTTCTGACCCCATGAAGTTGATATTGAGATAGAGAAATAGGAGCAACTTACCCTTCCCCCAGGGTTATAATGAAAAAAGGAAATGAAACGCAGGTTATGTAGTAAGGTTGTCGAGTTTTCTTCTTAATTTTCTTCTGTGTCTCTCGTTATTGTTACATTTGTGGTGCTTGTTTACTCATTTGTGCTTATTTAATTTTAAATTTTTGGACATATACGTTAGCCATTTCAGTGATGTGATAATTTAAGCGTGTTAATAACCTTCTCAAGCGATAAACAATGGGAAACCATTGAGAGGTATGTTTGCCTCTAAAATTTAAAGACCTGCGCTATTATAAGAATTGTAGCAATTCGCAGTTTGTGCCAAGCATGTGCAGTTGGTTTTCGACGCGTGTTTCGTGGTGAATTATCTCTATTTTTAGTATGGCAAATTGACTTAGTGGGTCATCCCCTTTATTCAAGATCCTTGATCTCACACAACTTCCTTGGGGTCAGAAATGTTCCTTAATGCGTCATCCCCTCTATTCAAGATCCTTGGTTAAACCCGACAAAATAAACATACATTTAGGAGGAGTTGGCTTCTATGCTTATTATATTTAAGCTAAATAAGCTAGATGTATTTATATATAAGCTAGAAGCTTATTTAGTTTACCAGTTTTATTTATAAATATTTTATTTAACATTTCACAAAAAGTAATATTGTACAAAGTAATAATTATTTCCACCGTATTAAATAAAAGATGTTTCCTAACTCTTTATCATTAAGAAGCGTGTCTATTCGTACAAATTTTTACTTGCGTTTTTTAAAGGTCGCTGGTCGGATTTTAATAATATTTTCAGGGAGTGTTAGGGGTATTTAGGGCAAGGTCTTTCACTCCTCAACAACCTACATTCAAGAACCTTGTTTGTGGAAAAATCGGTGAGCTTTTATATGTTATATATTTTCTGAAAGGCTTGACTAGAAGGTAAAGAATGTGACTTACGTATATTTTATTTAAAACATCCTAAAGCAATTTTTTGTTGGCATATTTAAAATTGATCGTTTTTAGGGTGGGAATATCTGAAGAATCCTTTAACGGAATTCAATAAATTTTAAAACATGTTGAACGAAAGACATGTTGAAAGCTATTTTCACAAAAACTGTTAATGTTAAACAAAGACTTTTTTACGAAGCGCTAAAAAGGCCGAATGGAACTTATTAGACATCTAAGGCGTTTTGTGTGTATTTTTTTTTTTTTTTTTTTTTATGAAATGCTATACACATCACTTGTTTGCGTGAATAACCTATTACTAAATATTGTGTTATTATTTCAAAAATAAGAAATTATTTTTAATTGCCGTATTACTATTTATTTACAAATATATTTTGAAAATAAAAGTATGAGGTAAGCATAAAAGCTTTGTGCCATGCCTTGCAGAGTATTTATTTACAATTGTAATTATTATATTTTGACAGAAATATTTTCATAAGGCATATTCTATGCTAATGAAATAAACATAAAAGCATAGTTTTTTTTCTTTATTGTTGTTTTATTTATAAAACCATTAACTTTACAGGTTAGGTTTACGAATGTAATCGTAAAAGATGCCTCAGATCTACCTTGTAGGAAAATTATTAGAAGAGTTTTAACCTCTATTGAACACTTCGCTGCTTGTTATACTCTATGACACCTTCATACTTTAAAGCAAGGCTACGCAAAATGTGGCACTAGGACCCCCAAGGGACCGTAGAAAACATTTAGGGGGTCTCGAATTATAGTAAAATTTGAGAAGAGTTAATTAGATTAACTGTTCATATGCTTTTCTGTGTTTATATGAAGACAGAAAGTTTTATATATTACATATAATCAATGACTCAAGAAAATATTTACCAACTTTTCATTAGATCACAAAAATATTTATCATATAATTTTCTTATGTTAATAAGAAGACGGAAAAAGTAGAGTTCTATTAATTAACTTCATAGATTCTTTTTGCTGTATTTACAAATATAGAGCGTTCATCTTTATCTTAGTTTATAAAAGAAGTATCAAAGGTTACAGAATAGAATGTTTTGGACAATTTATTTTTAAATTATTCTGATTTGTTTGAACCGGACATTTTATATGAATTGTAAGTATTAATTGTGAATAATTATATTGTTCTTATTTATTTTTTTCTTGATTTCATTGGAAAATGTGTACCAATAAGTTACAACAGTCTTGTATATTTTTCTTTTTTGCGTGATTCTATCATCCGCTTAAGGTAATTGGGGTTGATTATGCGTTTGGTTCGTGGTTTAAATTGTCAAAACCAATACATAGAATATATGTTGATTTCTCAAGTATTTACCTGATGCAAGTTTTTGAGGTGCTTTTTATACCGCTATTCAAGACCTTAAACGTATAGTGTACATTACAATTTTTTTGAGGGAGAGGTGGTATAAGAAAAATTAGGGGTCAACCAAGAACCATTCATCTAAAATGAGGGTCCGAGGGGCTCTAATGTTTGCGTGACTCGGGCCAAAAACAAGTAACTTTTGTAAAATCTCGGAAATACGTCGTAATAATGAAATTTATAGAATAGACAGTTTGCACTTCCCTTAACACGTTATTTATGCTAAGTTTTATAATTAATTTGTTTTTAAATTAGATTTTGTTTGGAAAAAAAAGATTTATAAATTTAAATAAAACAATACCTGACTGAATTTGTGACGACAAGGCATTTCAAATTAAATATTATTCCAATAAATAACCATTAGTCTAAAAAGTTAATAAGGATTGTAAATTAAACTTTTTCACAGACCTCATATTGTATTAATACTTCTCTCAGTTTGTTGTTTATCTATGCGTAATTAACTTTCTACTGTAGACCACCATTAAAAAATTTAAAATGAGTTTTCCCCCGTTTGTGTCGAAAAAAAAAATGTCAACGACACACACTCAAGCGGACTCCTTGAAACCAAAAAGCTAAAACATTGTATTTATTTTGATTCTAATACCCTTTTTATAATTTTCCTCTAAAGCCAACTGCTTATTTTCCTCCCTCTGTCATTTCCACTTTACTAAATCTTTTTGTCCCTGCAGTTAAAACATAAAGGATATGTATGTTAAAAAAATATGTTTTCTCCATTTAGCCAATTTTTTGTTATACCGGTTATTTTTTTACTTGACATGAATTTAAATAAAACAAGTTGAAAATATATTATTTTCTGTTGCATTAAACTAAATCATTCAGCGTCTATTAAAATAAATTATTTATTGGCTATAAAAATGTATTATTTAGTTTGCTGATCGTTTCTATGGTTGAGAGTACTCCACAAGTGCTTAAAAGTGTTTAATTCTTCTATGGCAGATTTAAAAACATTTGTTGTTCTGTGATAATCTAATAGAACTTATAAGGTGATTTAATTGTTGGGTTTTTATGAATAAAATAAATTCTTTTTGACATGTTAGGTTATAGTCTGGAATTGACGTCATTGCAGGAATAAATAATAAATTTTCTAAGTTGACCGCTTATACCGATTCCTGCAATGACGTCACACGTCATTCATAAAAAACGTCAGGTTATAACCTCCAAATGCGTTTGGTTTGTTTACATCCAATGGAATCACCTTATAAATGTCTAAAATCTTGATTCTGAAAACCTTTTTAAAGAAATTTAGCTTCGTTATCTTATTTCTTGTATCAGCTTCGTATCTTAACTCTTATAGACTGTCTTTCGAACAATCTCTGAGCTATTTTTGAGTTTTATATATTGAAACTGTATATAATATTATAACTTGATAACTACCTATTATATTGAATCAACCTATATAACTTATTGTGTATCAAACTATATTATATATTTTGTAAAAAAATATTTGTAGTACTAAGGCTTCAAAATGTACAAGTACATTTGGTACATCTTTCTCATCATGAGTTATAAATTTTCGTACATCAAAACTTTAATTGAAGTTGACTTGATGACCAAGAGCTTTTTCAAACTATGAATATTGTAAAAAAATATTTTATAACATTGCGTTTTAGCTAATTTTCAATTGACATTTACCAATAGTTTAATGGAAAAACTGTTGATAGTAAGTGCAGTAGTTAGTTTATTGGACCAACAGCATGCCAAGTTTACCAATTCGCTCATTGTAACGTTTTAAAGAATTTGTAGCTATAAATAACTGTGATAAAAGATGAAGATTTAGGTCTTCCGGTGGTGACCGCGTCAATGTAGATGACGCACCACACCACCGCGGTCACCACCGGAAGACCTAAATCTTCAAGACAATAACCGCGGAAGCCTACGCAGTTTATTAGTGATAAAAGATGTTTTATCACTGTTGTTCTGATGTTCTGCCATCGAATGTTTTATTAACTTACCTTAATTAGTCAATTAATGTCTGTCCCAATATTTATTTGATACATTAAATTCAATTGCACTATTTTAAATTTTAAAAAAAGCTCTATAAATTGTGAAAAGAATGAATAATAGAGAAGAATATAAGAAGAAATATTTTAAACTAAATTCACCGAGGAGATAAAAGACAGGAAATTACATCCTAAACCCTTCTAGAACTTATCTGCTCTTTTCACTGCATGGTATAAGAGCATGAATTCGCATTTTAAAAAAATCGGAAGTCGAGGGTAAAACATGATACGGTCTGTGTACCTGATTTACTGAAACCTAATGCATTATGCAATTCTACGGCTTTTAAGTCCACCTACTACATTTTTTTACGGAACCTATCTTTTTCGTCCGTTTTTATCATTCACTGCAAAATAAATTCTACCTCATATCAAATAGTATTTTTCCTAAAACTCATAACTCATCTTCCCTATTATAATATTTACTTAACATATATTTTAAGCCAATGTTTTACGAAATATTTCTTTCTTTTAAAAGACCTAAAAAGAGTAAACGGTGATTTATAATTTATTTTACTGTTAGAGTTCTGCTGTATCCCACTTCTGAAAATGTTGAAATCAATTTTTTTTATAAACAATATAAAATGAAGTCTACGTGGAAAATCCATGCCTGTCTTTTAATTAAAATTTGTGCGTACTAATATTTAAAAAAATAACAAAAAAAGCGAGAGTTTAGGTAGGAAATTAGGGAACTCTTACTCAGAGTTCCCTAAAACTTTATCTCAGTATCGTTATTTAAACAGTAAATATGACCCTTACCTTGACTTACTTAAAGTAGCTGTAAATGTATTTTTAAGAGTCCCATCAAGTGACTTTATGAAAATATGTTATTCACTAAGTCCTCTGGTGGTCGGGTGAAGGCGGTTGATTTTTGCTACTTTTAACTATAGTTTATTGACATTCATTTAGTGTAATTAGTTCTTATTAGACATTAACTATTTTGTATAAACTTTATGTTATATCTAAACTGCACAAAAAAATTTCACTACATTAGGAATAAAAACAGTAACTATGTTGGAATAAATTTGAATGTTTTACTGAGTAATAGAGGAAGCTTTAGTGGAGTTAAGAGCCTTTACTAATATGATAATGTTCTGGCTCTTCCTCAGTTAACTAAAAAATACAAAAATGAAATATGTAATCTTTAAACTGAGCAAGAAAAATGATATATTTCTCTCTATTTTGCACTAAAAGTAAATATAAAAAACTACGGGTTTACACCCTCGCCAAACTACATCCATTTAGGTTTTACCCTGGGTTTTGTTTTAAGTACCACTATTTTTTAAAACAAAGTTGCCGAGGAAAAAACATGAATTTTTAAAATGTGATGTTTTGCTGTTGGTGAATTCTATTGTAAGTTGAAAATGGGGAAAAGCTACATAAATAAACTTGATGTGATAAAATAAAATACCCTTACTAATATATCTAGTTAATTTTAAAAGCATAATATTGCTTTTAACTAAGGAATTGTTCTATCAAATGTGTCTTTGTTTATAACAAACACGTCTTTCGTTAATGATATTATTTTAAATGTTAGCTGTTAGTTATCATATACATTTTACAGCTTTGTTTGATTCCGATTCTCTGAATTGAACCATCACTATCCATGTTTGAAGCTTGTGATGATATGTAAAGTACTTGGTGTCTTTTGCCTATCTATTTTTTTCATTAAAAACTGTAGTATCATACAATTATTAGATGTCTTAGATTGTTCGCAATACACATCCTTAATCAGTATGTGATTGACTAGTTTCAAAGGTATTTCCTGGGGGAAAGATGTATATTGCAATACAGCTGTCGTCATAATATCGGAATTCTGATGCTGTACTCCGTATTAGCTAAACTGCGATACTGGTTCCGACTAAGGTTTGAAATCACTCTGGACTAGATTTAATTTACTTGCTTCTGAATTAGTGCAAAAAAGTGATGTATCTAAGGCCCTGGATATGTGGGCTACTAATTATGGTATGAACTGGCTACTCTTCCTATTATCTTAACTAGAATGTTACTAATTAAAGAAGATTTTCGTTTCATAGTGAAGCAACAGTTCTATCCAGCAATTCTGGTTTTATCTATAAAATTAGTTAACTTATTCACTCTAAATAAGATGTTAGAATAGACACATATTTATTAACTAAGCGATCCGATTAGTTTTGGTGGTTAATAAAACACCAGCTTGGTACAACTCTTTGCCTCCCCGCTTACTGCCGTCATTAATTATCTGAACCGAATTTCCTCTATGTTTCAGGTGATCAATTTCGACTCCCCTCGAGGTGGCGTTAGCCTGGTGACGGAGAAGGGCCTAACAACTACAAGTAGACTTCTAATACAGAAAGCTGTATCCACTGATTCAGGGGTCTATACTTGTGATCCTTCTAACGCTAACTCTGCCGTTATAAGAGTACATATCCTTAATGGTGCGTAATCTTTTTATAACTTCAAATAAATACGTGTGAAAATGTAAAACTTTATGCTTACCACAATGCATGCGGAATTCATAAAATGCATTTTTCATTAGTGTCGAGGCATTTTTGTTTGGTGAATTTATGTTCGGGCTTAAAAAGAACTGGTGTCGGAAACACGTAATGATACGTTTCGTAACCTAAAGATTTGAGTCTTTATTATACTTTCTAAAGGAATTTCCAAAGAAGAATCACACTAATGAGCTCGTGCTCTTTACAGAAAAATCCTCTTTGTAAAGAGAAACAGATCCAACTGTGTATTATACTTATAGTGGAATAGAATAAAAAGTTATCCCACTCCCTTTCAATACTAGTGCGAATTTTCAAAAACGATTAATCGAGTTTTACTCGATATTTAAACAAAAAATGGCTGACCGATTGTAAAATGACAGGATGTCGAAATATTTTGTAAGCAAATGTGAAGTGTAATTTAGTAAATAATCTACTCGCGATAATTAAAAACACTGGTATATAAACAAGGAATAAAAAACAACATACCCTTCTTCATGACAGGCAACAATACATTTTTATAACCTCTCCCGATTACGATAGTCGCTAAAGTAGCCCTAGTGCATGCTGATAGAGTTTATAAGATGATTCAATTGGAGGGTATTTATGAATGAAATCAATTTTTTTGACATGTTAAGTTATAGTCCGGCAGTGACGTCATTGCAGGAATCAGTATAGACAACTTACATTATAATACTAACAAATTAGAGCACTACTACCTAAAAAAGTCAAATTTTAAAATAAATTTTTCAAAAATTATTCCTCAGGATACATTCATCGAGTTTTTGCACGTCAATATTCATTTAGACATGTTTGAAATCAGATAACTGATGTTATATGGTTAACCTAGAGAATGTAGTTTTGAAAGTTTATGTATAAATTATTGCAACTCTACATTTGTAAGATTACTTGGCTCAGGGGTCAAAGTGGTCGCTCAGTGGCTCGAAGGTTAGCAGTTCAAATCCCAGCCGGGGTGTAATACTTTTTTTTGTTTATTATTGATATTTTGAGTCCAAATGATTTTTGATCGTAACATTTTTCCGCCTATTATGAAATAATTGCCGGTTAATGATGTCAAAAACATTTTTTACCGAATAGCACAACTAAACCTATAGATTGACTTTTGTACCAAGTTTAAAAGTCCCTCTACCATAAATGCTCCGAGAGCTACTATAGCAACGCACACTCTCATATACAGACAGACAACTTTGTGAAAACTACTTAGGAGGTAAATCTCGGTTTCAGATGTTAAGTGCAGGCATAGTACTTTCACTGTTTACCAACCTATAAAATACATACGGTATAAATGAGCAAAAGTACAAATTTTGTGACAAAATTTAAATTTTTTTAATAAAAAGTAATCGAACCCCGTTATCTCTTGAAGCGAAAGCGTATCCACAACGCTATCGAGGCTTATGTATTTTTGACCGATTATTTCCTAATAAAAATGTAATGTTAACAACTACTTAATTAATGTAAGTCGCCTATACCGATTCCTGCAATGACGTCACGCCATTCATAAAAAAGTCAGGTTATAACCTCCGACTGTTTTTGGTTTGTTTACATCGAGTTGAATCATCTTATACATTTCTATCTCTTGGCCCCAGTGGCCAAACTTTTCTTCGTTTAACATTTTTCGATATATCGCAAGCCCGAAATACGTGAGTAAGATCACTTGTTATTCTATTCCCACTGTAATTATACGTCTTGTTCTGTACTAAGAAACATCTTGATTTTAACATTTCGAAATACAGACACTTTTTACAGAACTTAAAAATTACCTAGCAATTTTACAGAATTTTATGTAATTACCTAGTACGATTTAATCTCGATTTGAAGAAATAGATACCAAAATCTTATGTAAGTTAAATAAGGTAAGGAGTTCCGAAATAGAGAAAAGAGAAGTGCGTCTCTAGAAATGTATTGCTCTTATTTCATCTTACTTATTTAACTTAGTTTTCTTGAGTATTTGTTTATAACCTCAGTAATTTTGTTTGTTTATGTGTCTGTCATTTTTGGTTAAGTTTGGATGCTTAGAATAATACTTTATATAGAAAGAGCACTACTGATAACACGAAAGCCGGTTGACTGGTGCAACTAAGTAATGCTGCCACCCTAACAATATACAATTTTCTAAAAAAAAAGTTGGCAATACTTCCGGTTGCTGAATTATTATGTTCTATTATTAATTAATGATTGATTATTCATAAAATACTAATATAAATATCGGTGCATAACAATATTTAAAGCATTTTAAATTGTAGTTTATCGTATTTATTACAATTATATATAATAAGTAGTCCTCGTCAACTAAATGTAGATTCGTGTATTCCACCACCCTTTTGCCATCTAAGACCAGTTTTATTAAATACTCAGCAGGTGTTTTAAGTTATTATATTTGTTCTTTACGATCTTTCTTCATTAATAGATATTTATGACACATATTTAAAATAATGTTTTGTTGTCAGGTTGGCAGCATTAATTAGTTGCACCAGTCAACCGGCTTTCGTGTTATCAGTGGAATTACATTGTGTTTACGGCCCTGTGCTCCTTCTATATAAAGTATTATTCTAAGTTTGGATGATTATTATTTTTTAGTAGCTCTATCAATATAAGTGGAGACTACTTTTTGTGTTTTCGGGGTGGTTAATTGATTATAAGTTGATCTTAATTTATAAATAATACTTCTGGAATTTAGTATTTCTAGATATAATTTGCGGAAGTATCATTTATAATATTGTAATAATAATATTAATGCTCGTTTAGAGCCTTTCAGCTTATCAGGGATAATCCCTACGGAAGCTACCTCAAATTGTAGTTGTAAATTTTAC
Source organism: Microvelia longipes (assembly GCA_018340805.1). Lineage (NCBI taxonomy): Eukaryota > Metazoa > Arthropoda > Insecta > Hemiptera > Veliidae > Microvelia > Microvelia longipes. The sequence goes on from JACMZG010000002.1 coordinate 46,400,906, forward strand.
GCTCAGTGATACTTTAAAGTTGGCTATAATTTATTTTAATTATTTTATTTAAACTTAGAGCATAATCAGACTTCCGAGGTGTGATGTGAGAATACCAAAGTTGTAACAACCTCAACCACTAAGGTGGCTACTGTAGCATTTATTTATAACATTTAAATCAATCAATATTTACCAGTTCTTGATTAAGGTGTTTTGTGAGTGATGACACGTTTGTTTCAGGAGAACTTCCAGCTGCTATGCATCAAGGAAGTGGTTCCACTAGTTGTCCTCCCATCACATTTTTACTGACGCCACTACTACTCATGCTATACGCATCTGGACCAGGCTAGCAGTTACATTTCTAAAATAAAGAGTGCGTGTTGCACTAAGACTGGTATCTTCCTAAAACCAAATAAAGTTTGCTAGATTAGAGGTTGGTCAACGAAGTAGAGAAAATCCTTTGTTATTTAGATCATTGTGATAATAGCCGTCAGTTCTGGCTGCTTATGATTCATAAATAACCATTTATTTTATTATGATTCATTCGTAACTATATTAGACTCTGCCTTTGTTGTGAATCAATATTTTTAACTAAGGCATTATATGTTGGTCCGATGAGTTTCACGTCTCAACATTTGTTTATTGTAATTTTCGAAACAATTCGTATTCAATGAGTTTAGGTAAGCATCAGCAGCCTTTAAGTAAGAACTTTCAAAGTAATAAAGTTTGATTTTCTTCAAACTTTCATACATACAAGGTGGTACATTTTCAATACATTACATAGCTCCGTACAGAGTTATTGCGATAAAGCTGGTATCTACCTTCACTGTGGTAATTACCACTAAATTCCCTGTGGTGGTAAGACCACCACTGGGAATTTAAATGCCTAATTGATCCCGCCATTTATGATAATCTGATTTCCAAAATGTGTTTTTCTACGGTAACTTTAAAAAGTTAAATTTAAGCATATGGATAATTTCTGAAATTGTGTCATATTCTGGACTATTGGGTAACAATATTCGACGAATACAATATATTAGAAGTGATAAATTCTGGTGTACCACTAAGCTTATTCTTAATTATAAATGGATAATAGTCCTTATGTATGTCAAACGATAGCTCGGAAACATTACCGGAATTTTATTACATTGGTATCCGTATTATTACAGAGTTAATATACGTAATATACTTTGATTTCCTTCAAACTTAAGCTATTGTTTGGAATATAACTCATGTCTAAAAGAATTATTATAAACGTGTGCTCCATTTTAATATTTTAATGTTAACGTAGAAAACACATTTTGTTTATCAGACTACCATACATTCGAGACGATTGATACCAATTTTATAGCAATAGCTCCATTCGAAGCTGAGTTAATCAGGGTAATGTATTTGAAATATTGCTCTACATGTTGTACCTCTAAGGGGAAAATATTACCTAGTGCTGATATTATCTAAATAGCGATGATGATATAACTATGCTAATCATAGAATTTTATTTCAGCCTTTTTAATTAAAAAATCATTACTTGACCCGGTTATTCTGACGTACTTACTACCGTTCATTTTGTTTTACAGTACATGCTCACAGGTGTTAGGTAATAAACTCTAATTTTCTTCAAACTTTTCTATGTTGTACCCTTCATAAGTATGTATTGCTTGGTCAAGTTACACCAAAGGTAACTTTAGAATAAATATAACAATTTAGATTACAATTATAACACAACATAAATATAACAATTTATAGTACAATTATAACACAACATAAATATAACAATTGAAATGCAACACATGGAAAATGCTAGAAGGTAAGAGTTTATCGCCTAACAAGCTGTTTGTAATTCTGCTCGGCTGTAAATAAAATAGGTCTATGAAAAAATTAGAATTATTTATTTATCAGAAATGTGACACAAGTGCGTACTTCCTTTCCATTACTTTTTGTTTTAAAATGTAAAAAAAATACAAATGTGAATTTAATCATAAACTAACTGTAGATATCCAAAATCTATAAATAGTTGTTCAATCTCTACCATAAAAAGCTCATAAATATATAAACAAAATACTATTAATTTATAACAACATAATTAACATTTATTTTGTATAATTATTACAATCTAGCAAACGAATTAAGAAAATAATAAAATTTTATTGTAAATGTCTTTAAAAATAAGTGTTAAAGTAAAAAAAATTCAGTTATCCTGTTACATGTATTATATTTTTTAAATAATAGACACTTTAAATTTGAATCATTAGCGAATTTTCTAATATAAGATTCGTTACAAAACAAATAAACCGTAATAAAATAAACAATATCAGGTAAGTTCTCTTTTGTACAAATGTCAGATGGAGAAAAAATATAAAAAATAACTTAATAAGTTGTAAATAAAGCAAAATAAATAGAATACATTAATCTTAAAAGTTCTACGGGATTTGTTCTATATAAGTTTTAATTTTAGTAATGTATTTTTATTTATTTATTTTTTATAAGTGGGAAATTGTAAAATAAAATTATATTGTATAATGTTTAATGTTTGAAGAGTTTCTTTGTAACGATTTTATTTGTTTTTGTGTTTTCATTCAAAGTAATTATTAATTGTTTTTATTTTAATTATATTATCTGGTGGACTTGAAATATTGGTAAAAGAGACTTAATAATTAATACTTAGATAAAAAATATGAAACCGTATCTCTGTTATGAAACTACATATAATTAAAATACAGATAGACATATACTGAAATATGTAACATAAATACTAAAATTATGTAATTTTTCAAGTCGTTTTATGTCCCGTACTAGACTCACTATCAATTATAATCTAATTGATAGCGGTAAGATATTAAGATTTTTAATTATTTTTTGTACTCTATAGTGTACATTTGGTTGTACTCTACAGATATTTCATCTCAGAAGGTCAAATGATTTAAGTCAAAGCGGAAAGACATATTTTTTTCTGATACATAGCGTGCTTTTTTATTTTTTTAAAGAATTAAAATAATGTCTTATATTCTATAATATTTACTTAATCAACAAGTTAGCAATGATCATTTCCCCAACACTAATGGTGATTGCTAATTTGTTGATTAGTTAGGAAAATATTATAGAATATTAGTCCTTTTTTAATTCTTTAAAATGTGGGAGATCTATAAACTTAAAAGTGAGACCAAGAAGAAATTACTTTTGTTATTTTATTATTAGCGAATTTTCCAGTGAAAATTCCGTTTATGAGGTTGTTCGTATGACGGACGCAGGTTGTTTATCTAAAATTCATTATTGTCATACGTATTCAAAATGAAGTCTAAATCTTAACTTTCTGGTAACATATCTTGAAAGTTTTAATAATTTGACTTGACAGGGGGTACAGCCGATCTGTCAAATTTTAATACTCCGTCTGTAGAAATGAAACATAAATCTGTAATTGTCAGATCAGAAACAGAAACATATAAATGATCTGAGAAAGGAATAACTGGACATATTGGTTTTACTTGAATAGCTACAAATAGTACAAATAACGAATTGCATGCCATGGCTTCTATTTCTTACTTAACATTTGCTCCTCATGTAACTCATAAACAGAACAATAAAAAAGGTTTCCAAAAATAATCATAAAATAACTTAACCAATTTAGTATAACACTATGCACAATTATTTGTGTCATATTATTTGTAATATTTCACAAAATTACTTAAAAATGTAATTAATTAATGAAATTAACAACATATCTATGCAATTTTAATTTTCCCAACCTTTACTACGAAATGATGAAAATACTTATTATCTTATGATCATTTTAGTTACCAACGATTTGTTTTAATTACTTTGAGTTGGCTCCTTTTGTACGTTATAAAGAAATAAATTGTTTAATATAATAAATAAAGAATAATTTAGTAAAATGTTGTTTTTTTTATATTTAGCCAAAAAATATTATAATGCATTACTTCTTTGTCAGTATAAACCTTTGATACTGGATTCATTTCTAGGATAGAATAAGTATTTAAGATAAGATTTTGGAATTTACGTAGGATAATTCTTTGAAATAATATGCATCTTAGCTACAATGAATTTCTGAGATAAGTTGCTCGTCAGGTAAAATTAGCTCTGAGATAAATTGCACTTTAGGGAGGATCAAGGTCTTAGATCCATCTTAAGAAGGATAAGTCTCTGATATTAGCTGTGTCTCAGTGAGACAAAATCTTTGTGATGAGATTGTTCTTAGCTGGGATAAGTATCTAAGACAAGATGACTCTCAGAAATAAGATGCATATGAGATAGGATAAATCTCTGAGATCTGATGAAGGTCTAAGATAACCGGCATCTCATGTAGGATGAAGCCTAAAGATTGGACGTCCCTCTAAAATAAGATACATCTTAGATAGGACCAAGGTTCTGTGATAAGAACATTTGGTAGAATAGGTTTCTGCGTATAGATAAAGCTCTAAGATAGTCTCTGAGATAACGGCAGATTTTTTTATATTTTTTAACTGCTAGATTTGGCTAGAGAATAACAAATCTAATTGTTTAATGTGGGCCGACTCCGTGGCCGAGGTCGTTAAGGCGTTAGTCTTTACACTGACCTTTGACACCCACGGAGGTCTGGGGTTCGCATCCCAGGTTATGCTCTTAGTTTATAGAAGATTATTGTTTAGATAAATTATCGCCAGCTTTAGAATACACTTTGAGCGTAACGGTTGCTACTACCACCCGAGGTGGTTCCCGCAGGGGTTATCCCTGATGAGCCGCAAGGCTCTAATCGGGCATATTTTTTTGCTTTCTTATTTCCTCTCTCAGAACGGGTGAAAATATTGTATAAGCAAAATATTTGCTATCCGTTTTCTAAACTAGTACCTATAGATCCCAAATTGCAAAAGGTGTTTATTTGTGGATGTTTTTGCACATTGCTTATAAATATAGACAGGTCAAACGGTTTAATCACATCGAATGAAACAGGGTAAAAAATTCAAGTCAAGTCTTCTAAAAATCTAACATTGTCATTTAAATAAGGTGCTACTTTTAAAAATTTAATGTTGTCATGATTTTGAGTAATATTCTTAATATATTTGACTAGTTACTCCTCAAAAACTCATTAAATTGATTTTTAATATATAAATCTCCAAAAAAATTAATCTCTATAAATTTTCCAAAAAAAAGTCAAATTTGAATGTGAACTACACTAGATATTACAGCTGAGGTCTTCTAAGAATAATTTTATAGACCAAATAACGATTTAACTCTTGAATCAATTTTTAATATTATTAATAAAATCACCTATTAATACATTAGTATAATAATAAATCACAGTTTTTTTCTTGAAAAATATTCATGATAAAACGACAATGTATTTAAAACTTATAATTATTTCTACAAACCGCATTTTCAATAAATAGATTCAGAATCAGGAATCACATTTCATAATACGTACTTAAAGTAGTGCTACTCCCGCCTTTTTCAAATTCCACAAATGCATCTGTCTTAGGGACTTGCACTTTTATACTTATGCTCATCAGATAATTGGCACTTCTACAATGAGCTTTAAAATAAAGGGCGATCAAAATCGAATCGTTTTAGCTCGGGAAACCCAATTTCTCTTTAATATTTTATTAAAATGCATCCTTAATTATAAATTTAATATAATATTTTATTAATAAATCAATAAATGAATTGTTAATAAAATTCATTAAATCGTTCAAAATTAGATCAAATGGACTTCCTTTCATTGGGTCTTTATTGGTCAGGAGCCGGGTCTGAAAAAACAGAGTCATTTTGCTTCAAACCGATTTTTTAAAAATATACATAAGTGGTGAAAAAACATAGTCTGCCTAGCCAGACTTATACGAAGAGACTCTCGTATGCCTCTTCAGACTCCTCTTCAGTTTTTTTCCTTCAGAGGTTTTTCATGACTGTCAGTAATGGAGACCATCAACCAACTTCATTTAAAGTAAAAATATTCCTCGGGTAAAGTATCTAACATGTTGCAGATTAGCAAAAGAACAGTTTTTGGATCATTGGATCCAATATGATCATATTGGATCATAAGCAATATGTGGATCCAGGTTCATTCCAGTCATTTTTTATTTTAGAGAGAGTTATAATATAATATCATCTGTTTTTTTTTAAACAAAAAAAATGTACACAAAGATCGTAAACTCTGCCATCAGATGAACCATCAAACAAACTTAGTTCCTTCCAAACTTCCTGAGATATCTGGAATCTCATTACTTTCTCCAAAGTATCCTCACTCGTGTTCATAGTTAAAAGAAATACAGCATAACTGTCACTGTTATTATTAGTTCCAGTTATAACAGTAATGTGTACAGGGACATAAAATAACCAAGGTTAGTTTACGAGTTCTTTGCACTGGTCCTCCGCAGCGCTGATTATCAGTAGCTTGTGATAATCAATTCCAAACTTTTTCCCGTTTAAGTTAACCCCCCGTGATCCAAGATCAATCTAAAACAAATTAAATTTTATTATTTTACAAATAATTCTTTTTTAATTGCAGTCCACTCCTTAATATATTTACGAAAGTTCTCTTTATAATATACTCATTAGAGAAAGATATATTCATTGTGAACAATAACTTGAGAATTACTGTTTTAAAAGTAAAATATGAAAACGCTATTTAAACGTATAACTATTACAAACATTTCCCATACAAAAGAATACGGGGAAGCAAAAACAAAGAGATAAACCAGTTCTAATAGAAGTGGGGTTATTAAAAAGTTTAAAAACACATTTAAAAAGGTAATTTAACGTAAAATAAGTCTAAGTATTTATACCGTTATAACTACGTTATATCATATAAATTCTCCTGTTCAAATACACAGCACTCATTGAGCAAGTTTCTACCTTAGGTGTTTTCTAACGAACAAGTTTGTTCAAGTATTCTTCAGACGAGAGCAAACTTATTTAAAGGTAGCACGTGCTCCACAGTTGTATTTTATTAACACTTAATGCAGTAATAAAATTTATTTCTTATCAATGAAACATGTATTAGAAGTAATTGTAAGTTATAATGAGTCTTATACGGTTAACTAACCGTAAAACTCTCATTATAACTTCAATCTCCAATTCAATGATGCTGAGGTTTGAAATAAACGTTTTTTAAAGTTTAAAAAAAAGTTTTTTAATGTAATAACAAATTTACAAATAAATAATAAAATGAAAAGTCTCTCCACAAAATAAAAAACTTTATTGGCAAAGCGCTTTCAACCTAGCTAGAGGCCATCATCAGTGCAAAACCTAACAAACAAGTAACAATAGAAAAAAAATCAAATTAATCTAATTTTTTTAGCCCATCTGTTACCTTATTTTATTTTTACTTATTATTTACTTTTTTATTTTTGTCGTATCTTTTTATTTATTCTATTGTTACTTGTTTGTTAGGTTTTGCACTGATGATGCCTCTAGCTAGGTTGAAAGCGCTTTGCCAATAAAGTTTTTTATTTGTGGAGAGACTTTTCATTTTATTATTATGATGAACTCCATTCACGCTCATTCTCAAGATGAAATTTACAAATATTGTATACACAGGCACTTCTTTATAATTTTTATAAACTGCTGAACATTTTAATATTTGAAGGAGAAGAATGTTATAGTTATCACTGCGTTGAAATAAGTGTTACATTTGACTAAGTTTATCATAAGAATTCCTTGATAGTATGTATTATATTTATGGCATTATAAGATTAATATATTTATTTGGTTTTAAGAATAATAATAATATTTGACTATTTAATGAATGATTGTGGAAATAAGGTAATAATACTTATTTCCATATATATACCAAACAACATGGTATAATACTTAGAATACTACTAATATCCAAAGAGCATAGAACATTAAACACAATGGAATTCCACTGATAACAAGAAAGCCTCAAAACGTAAGATTTTTATTTTTATTTGTGCCATCCTTACATAGTTGGCGTTTTAGCCCATTTTGACCGCTATTTTTATTTTTGATTTTCCAGTATTCTAAGTATTAATGATACACCTTAGAATTTTAAAATATTTACTTACTTATAATTTTAAAACATTTTTTCGCGTTTTATGATTTTTATAAATTTTGCAGGAGTCATTATTGCAAGTTGATGACGTCATAAAAAATTATTTCCCGGATAGCAAAACTAAACCACAACTAAACCTATAGACTGATTTCTGTACAAAGTTTTAACTCACATAAATACACTGGGAGCTACGTTGATAACATTACACACACACGGACATACAGACAGACAGCTTGGAGAAAACTACTCAGGAGGTCTTAAAAGGAACTGAAACGGATAATTCCGGTGTCTCGGTTTTGGGGGTTTTCGCAAACACAATACATTTCTAATATACCTACTGTATAAAGAAAAGTAAAAATTAATATTTCATAAACACGCATAAGAAAACGATTGTATGTGAACACTAGAGTAATACGCAAAGTAAAGCCTCTGTATATTATTTCATGTGTAAATACAACACGCATCAAAGCTATCTGCCATCTCGATAATGTACATGTACATATAACTTAATGCTTGTTAGAATTGTTAAAATGCAATTTATCATACTTAAAAAAATAATAAGCATTTTATACGTTTTTACATAATAAATAATAGAGCATAAAGTAGTCATACAATGTGATATTTCAATAACCGCAAGTATTGTCAAAATTGGTGTTTAATATTTAATTTTTTAGGAGTGCGGCTTTAGTAAACTTCATCAGTGACTCGGCTTTTATGTTATTAGTAATGCTCTTCCTATTTGGCTCTTTATTCCGGGTTTAATATCGTGTTTTGTCAACAAATATTTTCTTGCAACTCTGTCTAGAGACAATAGAAAGAACTAATCAAGGAAAATATCTTGGTTTCTGTGTAGATATTGGTTTAACCCATGAAAATCATATTAGAAAAAATTAGGAACGCAACTGCGTTCCGCCCCGCCAAGTCAAGAAGAATAGTTAAAATACCCCGCTTAGTCAGTAAAAAAAAGTCAAAACCCTACTAAAGATGCTAGGGTATATTATACTGAACGCAACAAAGTAGGGGTTGAGGGTCTGCACCGTATAAACGGCTATAGGTACATAAATATTATTATAATATCTTTAGAGGGCGTGCCTTTAAAGATGATCAAAAATAAAAATAAAAAAATATCCAAATCGGTCTTGCTGAAGTGGAGAAAAAGAGGTTTAAAAATGGTTGCCACGGTAAGATAACCTTCTTCACATTCTTATAGCAGAATATACAATTAATGTAATAAATCAATTTGTTTATGATCATTTCAAAAGTTAGTAGTTTGACGTCGGCATTCTTTATTCTCATTCTTCTCCTTATTCTTCTTTCATTATATGGCTGTATGGTTCAAGAAGACCAATGCCAAAAAAAAAAAAATATTCTCTTTGCGCACCAAATAGCTATTATAAGTAAGTACAAGCTTCTATATCTTTTGTATAACCTTTCATGAAGATTATAATCGTTCGTTCGTTGTGGGTGACCCCTAAATCTGTGGACCCTCTTCTATCAAGTGTCATCAAAATCGTTAAAATGAATTACATCATTATTTCCACAAATATTTCAAGAAAGAAAAATGTGGTTTGATGATCTCTTCATTAAAACCATCTTGTAAAGTATAAAAAAACGAAAGTGGATCTAAACAAGTATTTAAGAACTTGACTTGACGCTAAAAGAAAAGATACTACTTATCTTATGAAATGTTATGCATAAAATATAAAAAGTCTTCTGGATAAAAGGGGTTCTCCAGCGTGTGTTAACTTTTTGAAAAAACTGAGTTCTTTAGATTTTTTGTTTTTCTTTAAAGCTTGGTAAGAAAAATACTTAAAGGATGAAAAGTACACAGTATAAACTTTAGCATCAAAGTAAAAAAAAGGCAAGTGGTTTTTGATCCTGAATCTACAGAGGTGGTGTACTGTAACTGAAGATCCCAAGCACACACTTGGGAACCTTAAATCCCATTTTTTTACCTTTTATAAAAGACTATCTTTTCCCTTTTTAGTACTTTAAAAGAAAATATAGAGAAAAAACGGTTTTACTTAAGAAATTTCTCATATGCTAAGAAAAATAAGCGATTTATAAAAAAATCGTGGAAAACCTGTAAAGTATTAAAACTTTAAAGTTGTATTATATATAATATAGGTAGAAAAATACTTAAGGTGCACAAAAAAAGATATTAAAGTACAAAGTAGCTTAAAGGAAATTTATATTACAGAAGATTACTACAAGTATAAAAAAAATAAAAATAATAAATATTTAAATTTCCTTCTTCTCTTCTGTTTAAAACATTTTTTAAAAATTCACCAAATCGAGGTTAAATAAATAAAGGGGGATTGTCTAGTTCCGTCAAAGCCGGATTAAGATCAATAGGTATTGTTGAGTTGCGTCATATGCATGTTCGAGTTCCGTCACGAGATTTAGGTTTAAAAAACCGCAAAGTATCTTCATATTATGTGAATTATAGAAGAAATGCGTTTTTTCTTTATAAAATACATTTAACTACTGAAATATGTTTATAATTGCTAGCTTTAGTACAACTATTAGTGAGTAATAATTGTAATAATTAGTAATAACCAGTTACTTTTGTAATTCAAGCATATAACACTCTATGATATCATATGTAAATCTCTTTGTTTATATCGAATTCTTTTCACTGCCTAATCGTTATAATACCACTTATGATTTCTCTTTACTCAAAAACAAATTTTATAATAATAATTACACATTTAATGAGAAAAGAATTTTATTTATGTAATATATTTCAAGTTAAGTAAAAAGTTTATTCTTAAATTTTATTTACACGCTAGTATTTTTGACGTTTTGCGGCATAAGCCACGCAATAATAATGAAGAATTATTATTATTTATGACTTGCAATTTCACAAACGCTTTCATACGTAAGGAAACTGAAATAATTTATTTGAAGCGTATTTATGTGAAGATATTTATTCAATAAAAACCTGAAAGTCATAAACTGACCTGAAGTTGTTTGTGTGTCATTATTAAACAGAGAGGACGTTATGTGTGACTTAAATAATAATAGACAGACAGCATAGTGAAATCCTCCTCTGCACATCTTAAAGATACTTAAAACTGTTTATTTTAATAAAATAAAGATAAAGAGACTAATACTTATAGGGAGGACTTATGTAGAATAACACTGTGAGACAGTTTCCGTAAGGTACCATAACGGTATTTACTCCCATTAGAGTTAAGATAGATAGATAAATTGCTTTATTTAATCTGGCAAAGTTAGGACCTTAAGGTCCTCTCTTCCACTTAACCAGACATAAATTTACAATAGTTACATTAATACATCAATTATTTCTGTTGCCAACAGATTAAAATGAAAAAAAAAAATTGTAACATGGTAATAAATTCAAAGAAATTAATTTTAAAAGACAATTAAAAAGAATAATACAAAAAGTTGATTTAAAAAGAAAAAACAAAGAAAGGATGAGTTTTCTTATTTTAGACTTAGCATAGAAAGTTGATAATATCAAAGATCGCCACAACAATAGATTAACAAAAATCACTATTTACAATTAAATTTTTTAAATTTTACAATATAATTTTAAAGAAGAATGTAAAAACTTATGTATAATTGTAATAAGTAAAATAGACTTTAGATAGAATAACAAATTTAAGTAAAAATATAGTAAACATTAGGAAAAACTCCAATAGCGATCTCAGATTGTGCATAAATAATGAAAAATTATTGTGTGGTGAAACCTCATAGTAATTTATTCTATATGTATTTGTAGTCGCAGATGAGTAAAAGTAAGAAATAAATAAATAGTCAAAAAGGGCTCAATTTCTGCAATGGAACAGATTGTAAAATACCTCATGAATGGATGTTTGTAAAGGTAATGCCCATATAAAAAAAAGAATTTTATGATTACACCTTAAGTCAGGGAAGGGATTCCCTGACTTTTCCCAGCCATATGGTTCTTAGAGTTAGGGATTACGAGACATTACTGGCCAATACCCAAATAAATATGTTGTCAAACTACATAGTCATGGCTGATAACTTGTTAAGGCCGGGACACAGACAAGGCACATCTAATATGTTGGATACTATTTACTATCTTTTAACTTTGAAACTCTTATAAAAATAGTTTAAATATAAGAAAACTGATTACTTGTTTTAATGTTGGTTATGTTATCTTGTTTTAACTAATAGTAATCTTGTTTTTTTTTTAAAAAAAAGAACACTTTGAAGAATAAAAGACTTAGCGTGATAACTACCAGAGAGGAGGAGGTAACTAACTACAGGGTAAACCCTAACATTTTCTTAACCCAAGGTTATCTTTAGGTTATTTTCTAACCTAGTAAGTTAACAGGCAAAAGAAAAAAGGATAATAGTAGAATATAATGGTTTTAAGATTAGATAAAAGCTGGAAAAACCACAGATACCTCAACACTGAGAAAAGACCCTTTTACTAAGAAAAGTTAATATGTTTTATAACTTTATACAAGAGATGAAAAACAGACCTTTTTATATAAATTAGTGTCTATTTTTATAAATAATTCTTATGTATAATTTATCTATTGAATATCAATAATTTATTTTATGAAGACAAGTATATTTTATTCATCTATGTGATGTATGCAATACTTCAATATTAATTTCAATTAAATGGATCAGAATTTATTCTTAAATCAAAGTTTGTTTGGAAATTCTGGGTGTAAGACTTTTTTTAAAATTATAAATTCATACCTGGTATGTTATTATTTGCATTAAAAACTAAGCATTCTGAAAAACATAATCTTTTCTTAGAATCCTATATTACCATTAGGATTAAATTGATAATGTTAAAAAAGTTACTGGTTGTTTATGATGAATAATTTTACTGTGAAATTTGTATCTCCAATTCAAATTGTATCTATAATTTGGGAAAAATGAATAAATACCTATTTTATAGTAAGTATAAATACCTTCTATTTTATAGAAATTTAAAATTATACTTTATTTGAATAGTCTATCAACGCTGAAGACAATTGCAAAAGTTTTAAAATCCTCAGATTAGTAGGATATAAATCCAGGCTTGACAAGTATGGCTTAAGTTAGGGGGAGGCAACTACTACTACTTGTGCAGAATAAAAAAGGTTGAAAAGAAGGAAAGCTATGATTTTGGGGTAAAAAAGCTCATTGGAAAAAATCATTTACAAGTATTAAATTTTATGCTTTTTAATCCTATCAAGGCTCATTGGCTTGGTTAATTTTAATTTTGGCAAAATGTCATTAGAAATAAGGTTGTTAGGATGACATAAGTGCAGGGACGAGTGGTAGGCGGGGATCGATTCCAATGTGCTTCCTGAATCCAAAAATTAAAATATATAAAAAAGTATGAAATAATTTTTATCTACTCACGGCAGCAAAATTAGCCATTACTGGACTGTTTTTAAGCTGCAAAATGTCATTTTACCTACGCTGTCAAACACTACGGGAAATATTTTAAAACAGTAAGCAAAATGTTTCAAAACAGTACGCAAAATGTTTTGGTAATGAAAAAAGTACTAGGGAGTTATGGCTCATTTAAATAACACAGGAAACAAGTCAAAAACTCCCTAGGCGGGAAAATGAATGAGCGAGGTTATTATTTTACAATTAATTGCGTGAATTTCGGTATTGTTTATTTTGTAAACTATGATTTATTCTAGCTTGTTTCTAGTATGCAACTTTCTTTATTGTTACTTAAATTACGATATTATTATTAAATTTTAACATTTAACATTTGGTTTATCTAATAATATATAATGTTTGGAAACAAAATTGGCAACACTGATAATTTTGGCATTCAATTAAAATTATTTTACCAGCTGTTTATGAATCGACAGATTTTTAATGTTTAAGTCGTCAGATTTTGTATTTCATGTTGTTATATTTAGTTTAAGTATATAAAGTTACAAAAATAGAACGTTATCAAAAACTAAATCTGTAAACAAATGTTAAGTTACTAAAACATAATGAGTGAATACAAGAACAACAGTGAAGTGAATAAAGATACAAACATTGTTCACTTTGACGAGTTATTGGACCACACTCCACCTGATATTGTCAGCGTTGCATCTACTTTAAGCAGTCTTTACTGCCTGTAAAATCTCGCACAAAGTTAGTAGATAAAAATAGTATATGCTACTATGCAGCAAAGGAAACATTGCAGACTCGTGCAATTAATTACCTGCCTCGGCTTACGCCTCTGCAAGGTAATTTCCATAGCCACGCTCGCTTCGGCTCGGGGGTAATTTATAAACTCCTCTGCAAAATTCCATTTTGCTGCCTAGTAGCATAATATACTATAATTTCATTACTACTTATTTACTCTTGCTATAATTTATTTATTATATTACTGCATATTTTTACATTAGAATTTATTGTTATTATTTTAAAGAACATAAAATCATCTCTTTCATAATTTAACATTGAAAAATAAAGTTTTTCTCTGTTTCTAGTTTCTCAAAAAGTAATTATCTTATTTGTTGAATGAATTTTGGACAATACATAGAACAAACTATAGAAAGAAGAAGCCTAAAGATAATTCCAAGCCTTAAAAACGCGACGGTAATTTAGAACCATTTTTCAAAAACGTGGTCTGTAATAACTCGTAAGAAGTAGCTGTTAGATTCCTTTTAAAAGTCTGCCGGCACACGATGCTGGGGCTCTAATCATAGCCCTATAGGGCGTTGTCTGTCTTACATTTTACTTCTTAGTATCTCTTTAGCCTGTTCTTTTGTTTCACAAAAATATGAAATACGACGTTGAAGAAAAAAGGTTTTTTTATCTTGTAATGTTTGTAAGTCACGTCTGGTTTCTAAAGGGAAAAAAGTCATTAAGCTTACTCACCTAAAAACGTAATGAGCTAACCCTTTTCATTATTTATTTCATCCCCCTCCCTCTTATGTTCTTTTACTTTTAATTCTAGCTCTGTGTTTTATTTAATCAGAAAGCATTGTTACAAAAACATATAAAGGTTGATCAAGTAAAAATATAAGGTGAATTTACCCCCTCGCCCCCTTTACTTAACATATTTAAAAAACAATTTAAGTTCTTTTAGTTTTTACCCTTTTAGCAAATTTCTTAAGTAAAAATGACTTTATGAGATTGGGGTCATGGAAAAGGGGAGGTGATTTGTTGAAAGGAGGGGACTTACTCATCAAATTTCTTAAGATTTGTTGAAGTTTAAATAGCAAAATATGCAATATTTTGGTAAACTTGTAATCTTACACAGGTATATTATAAAATAATTATAAAATTACCTTTTTAATGTGGTGATATACCACACTCGGAGACCGCTTTCCCTTTTTTTATAGGTCGGTACGCGGCAATATTTAATGTTTTTTGAGTTTTTGTTCTCGTAGCTACGAATTTACCGTCGGTTCGGTACTTAATATATATGATGTAGGCCTGCCAGCGGTATTTAACGAGCTCCCGGAAGCAACTGAACTTATTAATTTGTCGTGGTGTCTCCCTCTTTCATTAGATAATTTTTATTTACATCCATGTCAATCTAATGAACCTTTATACCGTTACAATATTAACTTAATTTTTTTTAAAGTTACCATAAGTAGTAACAATATCATTATACTTGAAAAATAGTTACCAAACCATAATGATAAACTTTATATAGTAAAAGTCAATATGGTGTAGTTTTTATATAGTACCATTTACGCAAGTCTAGGTCTAGAACCATGTTTTCACTTATTAGCCAATTTTGTTTCAGGAAAAAATCGCCAATGGGATAGGGGTCATGGCGGGAGTCGAATTTTTAAAGATATTATATGTTCCACCCGGTATATATACATAAAGGTTAGCGAAACCTGATTGAGGACCTCTGAAACGGATATCTGACAGACTCCTGGGCCCCTGTATGCCACCCATTTTATTAACAATTTTCTTCTTAAGGATATTTAGTAAAACTGACTCTATCTACAACTCTTTATTTTGGAGGGCTTAAACACTGCATCACGCGAATTACGTGAAACGAATAATATTCAAAGTTTTTAAAAACAATAAATTTATTTAACAGATACACTAAGTTAAGTACAAGAGAACAATAGAAAACAAACTACAAGGCTTGGGTACATTAGTACCCCTATATATAAGTTTTATTATGTTTATGTCAACATAAAAGATGAAGGGGGCTTGAGCTATCAAGTCAGCAATGTTCAGAATATAACTCCTCCATGCTGAATTTGAGGATTATGGGGAGAATCCACAGAATCCGATATGTTTGGAATCGAGGATGGAACATCCTTTTTTATGTTGACATGTTTTCTATTACACACATATAAGAACATTAAAACTAATACTATAAATAAAAGAAAAACATACAATATAACTGTAACTATATTAATTCTTTTATAGATTGCTATATTGGAAACATCACTTAAAATCATTTGTTGGTTCTTAAGTTCATTTTTGATATGACTAATTTTTAAGTTAACTGGGTCCAACTTGAAGGGATTTTGAATATTTAAATCTGAGTTGGAATTGGTTAAATTAAAAATTGGTATGTTGTAGTTAATTGTTCCCAATCTAGTTCCTTCATTTGAGAATGATTTAAATACATGATTACCTAATTCTATTTGACACTTATTCTAATTCTAATAAAACACTTCCCGATATAGGGTAAGTTTCTCTGCTATCTTCGCAGGTTTCTACAACTAAATTTTCTTTTCTATCTACTACAATCCATTTATAAGTATCTATTCTTTGAATAAATGTTTTGGAGATGTTAAATCTCGAGACATAGCATTTATCCAAAGATGAATTAGCTAACATATTTATTTCACATATATTATTATTATTATCTAGACCATATGTATATAAGTTATTACATATAAAGTTTTTACTATTTATTTCTTTACAGAGTTTATTAGTATAAGCAAATTTTTGATCGTTTAGTAGTACATACTTAGAGGATGGAATAATAGATACATAGGAATTGGATCTGAAAATAGGGACTGGTATGAGTTCGTAGATACGGTAGGATTTTGTTTCCACGATTGGTACTTCTATTATGAAGACGATTTGATTTTGCTTACTATAGCATTTTACAGATATTATTCTTTCAAAAGATAACACGTTCTCTAATGTAGCGTCGAATGGAAATCTCCCGCTATTTAAATCTTTATTTACACTATTAATCTTATTTAATAATTCAAAGGGATCGATCATTGAGTTGTGAAAGGTACCAAGTTTCGCAAACGAGATGGCAACTTCTAATTGTTCTAAAGTGTCTCTAATGATCTGAAAATTATTTATAATTTGCTGTACTATAGTTTGGAACCCAAAATGGTGACACAGGGATTTATTTAATCTGTCGTACACTATAGTCTTTACTTGAGATTCGAGTATTCTTTGATTTCGTGCTAATGTTTCTATACTTTTACTAAATTCTTCGGTAGTATTTTGTAGAAGGGTAGTTTGTAGGGAAGTAGCATACTTTATTTTGTGTTGATTTTCACTTATATCTGTTAATAGTTATCGTATCGTGCAGCGTCAGCATTATCTAGATTTCCAGTGATAGATTTTATAATAGAACCTAATCCATCAATTAAGCCTCTCTTTTGTCTTAGTTTAAGTGAGGGGTTTAGTTGATTGAATTGTTGAGCGGTTTTGGTAATAAGAAAATCTACTAGTCTGAAAGAACTGTTTTGCTTAGTGTATACAGAGTTATCGGATAATCGTTTAACTTCTTCATATGATTTAACCAAATGTTGATACTCGTCAAAGGTTTTTTGAAAATCGTATACCTGTATAAATTTCCAGTGGTCTGTAACTGTTTGAGCCTGTCCTAAATTTAGGGGTAGTAGTCCAGGATTGTTTGTTAAGTCTATTCGTTTTGATTTTCCCTCGACGTGGAAGGCCCATCTGTAACATGAGGGGGTTTTAACTCCTTTATATGTATAATGAGTGTTTTCTTTTTACCTGTTTTATCGACAGGGTGGTTACCTCAACTCGATTTCTGTCTAATATTTTTGTAATCTCGTAGGGTCCAACAAATCTATCTGACTTTTTGTTTCTTCGATTCGGACTGATTTTATATACGCGCTGGCCTATTTCGAATTTGTTGTTTACATCGCCTAACGTGTTCCGTTTATTAATTATTTTTTCCTTGTTGGTGGATAATTTTGTTGCAATATTTTCGTACACCTTTTCTAACCTTTTGTGATGGGACTCGACTTAGTCGGTATAAAAAGTAGTCGGTAGAAATATTTCATGGGGGTCTCTGAGATCGGTATGGCCAAATACTAATTCATGGGGAGTGAAATTAGTACTACTGTATTGACTGATTATATGCTATCAGGGCATAGTTCATTAATTCTACGTTTTCTGACCCGTGAGATTTTCCTAATATTCTAAGATGTTCGGTTATCGTACTGTGGAAACGTTCTATTATTCCATTTCCTTCATGGTGATTCTTAGTCGTAAAGTGAACGTTGATTTTATGCAGTTTTAGCATTTCTTTAACAATTTCATTATTGAACTCTGTTCCATTATCTAATATGAAGTGGCGAGGGATTCCGAAACATGTAAGAAACTTTAATAGAGTATTACTAATATGAATAGCAGTTTTGCCTTCAATAAAATATGCTTGAGCAAATTTGCTAAATGCATCTACCATAGTCAGGTAATTCCTTCCGTTGTAGGTATATGTATCTAAATGTACGATTTCAAACGGTTTCGATGCGGTAGGTGTTAACATTAAGGGTGAGTACGTGGGGGTCCGGTTGTATTTGGTTTTTTGACAAATTACACATTCGTTAATAATTTTAGTTATTAGTCGTTTCATGCCTTTCCAGTAGTAACGTCTTTGTAGTTGAGATAACGTTTCTGTAATGCCTCTATGGTTCGTTTTACCAATATGATAATCCTTCACCACGGCCACCTGCTCCTCCAGGTCGTTAATAGTAAGCAACATCTTAGTGCATTTAATTAATTTAGGGCCGTTATTGGAGAATTTTTCGAGGTAAACTTTACAAAACTCCGGATAGAGGGAGTCGTCAAGGAAATATAAATAATATGTGACGTCACCTATAGTATGAGTTTTCAAAAAATCTAGTATAAGGTCATAGTTATTATTTTTTGGAATTTTAACTCTAACAATACTTTGTTCTGTGTTAGTCTCTGTTTTTATGTCAACGGTCTGATGTACGTTTGGTTCAATAATTATCTGATTACGTTATTATTTATTAGTTCGTCTAAAATTCGGATGCCATCGTTTATTACGTCGTTATTAGTTGTATGTTGTGTACTAAGGTGTTCACTCTGATTTAACTCGGTAATTTTGAGGAGTATCTTGAGGGTTTATATTTGTACATACCGGCTGATCCAAATTATCACTAATATTCAAATTCGATGGTTCTAAATTGGGGTCTAGGTTATCGTTGATATTTTCGCACAGATCTCGCAAATATCTGGCTGCATCGAACTGGGAGTCTCCTACATGTTAGTGACGCTATTAGTGGTTTCAGCTATAGATTCGCTCTCAATGGCATTAATTTTAATTCTAGATAGCGCATCGGCATTAACATTTTGTGAGCCCCGCTTATAAATAAGCTCGTAGTCATATTCCTCGAGTTTCAATTTCCAACGGATTAATTTTGAGTTTGGTTCCTTAAGATTAAACAACCAAGTTAAGGGTCGATGGTCAGTATAGATTTTGAATTTCTTTCCCCAAATATAGTGGCGGAAATAACCGCATGCCCAAACAATAGCCAAGAGTTCCTTTTCTATAGTACTATAACGAACTTCTGTTTCGCTTAGGGTGCGCGAAGCGTACGCTATAGGCCGGTCATTTGGAACAGTGCCT
>JACMZG010000002.1:46421689-46501623 GCA_018340805.1 Microvelia longipes
TAAATTTCCAGTGGTCCTGTAAACTGTTTGAGCCTGTCCTAAATTTAGGGGTAGTAGTCCAGGATTGTTTGTTAAGTCTATTCGTTTTGATTTTCCCTCGACGTGGAAGGCCCATCTGTAACATGAGGGGGTTTTAACTCCTTTATATGTATAATGAGTGTTTTTCTTTTTACCTGTTTTATCGACAGGGGTGGTTACCTCAACTCGATTTCTGTCTAATATTTTTGTAATCTCGTAGGGTCCAACAAATCTATCTGACTTTTTGTTTCTTCGATTCGGACTGATTTATATACGCGCTGGCCTATTTCGAATTTGTTGTTTACATCGCCTAACGTGTTCCGTTTATTAATTATTTTTTCCTTGTTGGTGGATAATTTTGTTGCAATATTTTCGTACACCTTTTCTAACCTTTTGTGATGGGACTCGACATAGTCGGTATAAAAAGTAGTCGGTAGAAATATTTCATGGGGTCTCTGAGATCGGTATGGCCAAATACTAATTCATGGGGAGTGAAATTAGTACTACTGTGTATTGACTGATTATATGCTATCAGGGCTTAGTTCATTAATTCTACGTTTTCTGACCCGTGAGATTTTCCTAATATTCTAAGATGTTCGGTTATCGTACTGTGGAAACGTTCTATTATTCCATTTCCTTCATGGTGATTCTTAGTCGTAAAGTGAACGTTGATTTTATGCAGTTTTAGCATTTCTTTAACAATTTCATTATTGAACTCTGTTCCATTATCTAATATGAAGTTGCGAGGGATTCCGAAACATGTAAGAAACTTTAATAGAGTATTACTAAATGAATAGCAGTTTTGCCTTCAATAAAATATGCTTGAGCAAATTTGCTAAATGCATCTACCATAGTTAGGTAATTCCTTCCGTTGTAGGTATATGTATCTAAATGTACGATTTCAAACGGTTTCGATGCGGTAGGTGTTAACATTAAGGGTGAGTACGTGGGGGTCCGGTTGTATTTGGTTTTTTGACAAATTACACATTCGTTAATAATTTTAGTTATTAGTCGTTTCATGCCTTTCCAGTAGTAACGTCTTTGTAGTTGAGATAACGTTTCTGTAATGCCTCTATGGTTCGTTTTACCAATATGATAATCCTTCACCACGGCCACCTGCTCCTCCAGGTCGTTAATAGTAAGCAACATCTTAGTGCATTTAATTAATTTAGGGCCGTTATTGGAGAATTTTTCGAGGTAAACTTTACAAAACTCCGGATAGAGGGAGTCGTCAAGGAAATATAAATAATATGTGACGTCACCTATAGTATGAGTTTTCAAAAAATCTAGTATAAGGTCATAGTTATTATTTTTTGGAATTTTAACTCTAACAATACTTTGTTCTGTGTTAGTCTCTGTTTTTATGTCAACGGTCTGATGTACGTTTGGTTCAATAATTATCTGATTACGTTTATTATTTATTAGTTCGTCTAAAATTCGGATGCCATCGTTTATTACGTCGTTATTAGTTGTATGTTGTGTACTAAGGTGTTCACTCTGATTTAACTCGGTAATATTTTGAGGAGTATCTTGAGGGTTTATATTTGTACATACCGGCTGATCCAAATTATCACTAATATTCAAATTCGATGGTTCTAAATTGGGGTCTAGGTTATCGTTGATATTTTCGCACAGATCTCGCAAATATCTGGCTGCATCGAACTGGGAGTCTCCTACATTGTTAGTGACGCTATTAGTGGTTTCAGCTATAGATTCGCTCTCAATGGCATTAATTTTAATTCTAGATAGCGCATCGGCATTAACATTTTGTGAGCCCCGCTTATAAATAAGCTCGTAGTCATATTCCTCGAGTTTCAATTTCCAACGGATTAATTTTGAGTTTGGTTCCTTAAGATTAAACAACCAAGTTAAGGGTCGATGGTCAGTATAGATTTTGAATTTCTTTCCCCAAATATAGTGGCGGAAATAACCGCATGCCCAAACAATAGCCAAGAGTTCCTTTTCTATAGTACTATAACGAACTTCTGTTTCGCTTAGGGTGCGCGAAGCGTACGCTATAGGCCGGTCATTTGGAACAGTGCCTTGTGATAGTATTCCCGAAATAGCAAAGTTACTAGCATCAGTAGTTAATATGAATTCTTTACTGAAATCAGGGTACTGTAAAATCGGGTCGTTAATCAGCATGTTTTTGCATGCCTCAAAACATTGTATAAAGGTGGGGTCTTCATATACTACTTTAGAATTCTTTTTTAAACATGCCGTCATAGGCTTTGTGATTTTTGCAAAGTCCTTAATAAACCGTCGGTAATATGACAGTAAGCCTAAGAAGCACTTGATCTCTTTTTGAGTTTTAGGAATGGGTATTTTTTTATGGCAGATATTTTGTCGGGGTTTGGTTTTACACCGTCAGGAGTAACGATATGACCCAGGAACTGTACTTCTGGTTTTAAAAACTCAGATTTGTCAAGTGTGACTTTTAGGTTAGCCTGTCGAAGTCGGTCAAAAACAGTTCGTAAATTATGGAGGTGTTGTTTAAATGTGGTTGAAAATATAATAATGTCATCCAGGTATACCATACAAATTTTGTTTACTAGCCCTCTTAAAATATGGTTCATCATCCTTTCGTAGGTGGCAGGAGCATTTTTTAGCCCCATAGGGAGTCTCACCCACTCTAGGTGATACGAATCTGTAGAGAATGCAGTTTTGTATCTATCTTTTGGGTCTACCTCTACTTGATGGAACCCGCTGGCAAGATCGAGGGTGCTATAGAAATTTGCATTACCTAGATTATCTAGGATGTCAGAAAGTTAGGTAAAGGTGTTTTGTCCCCTATTGTCCGGTCGTTAAGGGCTCTAAAATCGATACAGATCCTATACTTTTGTATCCCTGTGGTGTCTAATTTCTTAGGTACCACCCATATTGGAAACGAGTAGGGCGAGGTACTATGCTGGACTATTCCATCTCGTAACATTTCATTAACTTGTCTGTTAACTTCCTCTCTAAGTGAGGCAGGGTATCTGTACTGTTTAATATATATAGGCTTATCATCTGTCAAATTTATCTGATGTTTAATTTCATTTGTAAAAGTTAAAGGAATACCTTGACAATGAAATATATCTCTATATTCAAAACAAAGTGCATTTATAGCTTGTTTTTCTTCTTCGTTACATGATCTAGTCTCAGCTTTTTTAGATTGTCTGTAAGTTTGTCGTCGTGTGAGTAAGTCTTATCTGTATTAGGACATATGTTATGATTAAATACTTTCTCTCCCCACGGTACAAGGTCATTTGTATTTGGATCTAAAATATTTATATTTAAAGGTCTCATCATTTCTAAATTTTCTTCGGTGTCATTAAAATTATTTATACACGTGTAGGCACAATAATTTTTTACATTTACTAGAGCTTGTGGGATTTCTACTCCTTTCTTTATTTAATTTGCTCTATCACAGCTAAACCTGACTCTTTGTCTACAGGGAGTTTTATCACTAATTGTGTGTTGGCTGGGATTTTATAAGTTTGTACTGGGTCATCACTTTTTCCCGTATACTATTGGTAGCTTAACATAAGGGGTTACCAATAGTTTATTTTTCATGTCTATTTGAGCACTTAATAGTTTTAAAAGGTCAATTCCTATCAGTCCGTCGAAATTTTGATTAAAATTGAATAAATAAAATTTGTGGTAGCTTACCTTGTCAAGTTTGAAAAGAGGGAATATTGGTATGCTTATCACTTCGTCATGAAAAGTGATATCGTGGGCCGTTTGAATGTGAAAATTTTCTTTGTAAATATACTGATTAAAGTATTTCTTAGCTATTTCTGGATCGAGTAAACTTCTAGAACTTCCGGTGTCAATTAGTAATTTAGCATTTATTTCCGGAATGTTAACATACGGTAAATCTTCTCTAACGCAATTTACTTGTACTAACTCTCCAGGTCCTGGGAGGCAGTTTCCCGAAAAAGGGATTTATCTCCGTTTGTAGTATCAGTACCTAATTGATTTTCTTGGCTGGTTCCTGAGGAGCCAGGAAGGCGTTGGTTTATCTCAGGGACGTGGTTTTGGATATCTATATCAGGCTGATAGTTATATGGGGGTTGACCTAGATCAAACCCAGGATGTGCAAATTCATGTTCACTTGAGTACCAATAATCAAGTTGGCCCTCATCAAGATAGTTATAAGAAGATAGACCCTCGTATGGGTTATAGCTATCTATATTTTGGTGAAATAATTTTGTATTACTCGAATCCACATCCATAGGCGTTGGAGTGCTTTGATTAATATTGTTAGGTCCATTGAATTTTTGGTTATTATGAAAATGATTTTGAGGTACCCAAGGACGAGGTGGGGTCGGTGCCCTATATTGCTGGTTTACAAATGGTGGTTTTTGATTAAGATTAACATTATTTGACATGGGTCTATAATAGTTTTGCGAATTTAGTTGGGGTCCACGATATAGTATTGAGGAGGGGAACAAATCTGTTAGGTATTCTATTAAAGTTTGTAGGAGGTTTGGATAGAGTATTTAGGTTAGTATGCTTACTACTTAGACTACTTGGAGTTATTTTACTTATTGGATTGTACGTCGAGTTGAAATTGAGGTTATTGCTCTGTCTGGAAGCATGCAGAAAATTTTCTTCTTCTATGACGTACCCCATAGCTGTTTCTAATGAGCTAGGGTTCTTAATCGAATACTGAGTTGTAAGTGAGGGGGAGGCCTCTGATGAACGTCTTGAGAGCAAGATCATCATAGCTCTTAACCCTTATTGTTTTTCGGCCGATGAGAGACCGGTCATTACATTTAACTTTGAAATGATTAAGCATCTCAGGTCTTGGCATTTGATACCAAATTGATAGGAGCTTCTCTCCTATCGGTTTCAGGCATAATAAATCCTGAATGAGACAATCGAGATCCCTCTGATCTCCAAAATACTGATTAAGGGTCTCTTTTACTTGAGCCCAGGTTGTTAGTTCGGTCCGGAACCGATGAGCATAAGTGCCCTTCCAGTTAGTTTACCTACTAAAGCTTTTAAGAGGAACGTACAGATAGCTTCGTTTCCAGGTGTGGCAAACTGATTAATTAAACTTTCAGCGTTGTTAACAACACTGAGAGGGTATGTGGGTTGCCATCATATGGAGGGATAGTCTCCAAATATAATTTCAAAAGTTGATAATCTACGGGCATCTTGTCTCCAAAATGTTTTTTATATTCTAAGATTTGATTAGCTAAACTACTTTCTTTAATTTATATTCTCAAATAACTTAGTATAATCTTCAAATTATTACAATTAATTCAATCAACAAATAAATTTTTTTATTTTTTTTAATATAATGCTTTTTTTTGATAAATAAGATTCAATAATACAACCTAGAGAACTTTGGCATATACCTCTATTCTTCAAAAAGACTGGACTTTTCGTTATTCCAAACGGGTAGTGTTTGATCCTTGCACTTAATTACTTAGCACTTTAACACTTCACAGTAATAAAATTTATTTGGTTACGGATACGCGGTTAATTTGTTAAGACAAAAATAGAGTTTCGATGAAAAAACCTATCCACGTATCCTGTCCGCAGCGCCAATTACGTGAAACGAATAATATTCAAAGTTTTTAAAAACAATAAATTTATTTAACAGATACACTAAGTTAAGTACAAGAGAACAATAGAAAACAACTACAAGCTTGGGTACATTAGTACCCCTATATATAAGTTTTATTATGTTTATGTCAACATAAAAGATGAAGGGGGCTTGAAGCTATCAAGTCAGCAATGTTCAGAATATAACCGCGTCCTATCCTCTTTGTATTAAGTTTTACATCATATTGGACTATACTGATTTCGGCAAAACTCGAAATAACGATTGTGCGCGGAGTAAGAGTTTACACATTTATTTTTTAGACGGATAAATCATAATAAAGCATAAAATAAAAAAGACTTTTTGTAATTATTATGCTAATTTTTTACAGAATGTTTGCTTAAAGGTAAAAAACGATATTTCACACAATAAAAGTGGAATACAAGGTACCTCGAAGTTTTCGCTCACAACTTCGGACTTGCTCATCGGTTTGCTCATCCTCAGAATGATAGTGGCCAAAACTTGAAAGTCACGCTGCGATGTATAAAAGGTGAAAAAAGTAAATATTAGGTATAAATTTTAAAATTGTATACCTCTTTCAAAAATATAGTTTTACATTAATTCAAGGTAATTTAAAATTTTGTTTTTTTTAACTTTTTATAACTTTCAAGTTTTTAGTCATTTAATTATTCTATTATTAATTAGTGTTAAGTTAATTAAAAAGAGCTATACGTCATTAAAATTTTATATACGTTATGGAAATTTATTTAGTAAATTAGTTTTGGAAAGAGTTGTTTAAACTGTTTATTCAAGTTTTTTCATTTTACTTTAGTATGCTATTAATTAATCGAAGTAAGAATATAAATTTTATATTTTAAGCAAAAACTGAAAGCTAGGCTTTTTGAAAAAATGAACAGAAGTAAGAGCTTAATGAATAACGTAATGAAATATCTAGTACGGTGTACATCCTTACTTTACCTCGCTTAATAATTTCGTAACCTGAACACGCTTTACTCGCCCCCACTATAACATATTGACCTTATTTACATGAGTTTCTTTACTTTCCTCAACCGTAAACGATCTGTTTATTCCCAGTGGTTACCCAAACACTGACTTTAGTTTGCTGCTTCTATGATCCGTCTGTGGATGTTACTAGCCGCAATCAAATAAACCTTAGCCCGTATTCAAAGACGTTTCCTAACTTTTTCCTACATTCTCCTAACTTTTCCTAACATTTTCCTACTTTTCTAACATTTTCCTAACTCCTACTCTCCCCTAACATTTTACTAACATTTTCCTTTTCCTAACGTTTTCCTATCGTGTTTTAAAAGTCTTTTAGAGGCTCGCATGATTTTATTTAGTAAGAACCTAAGGTAGTTAAGTCAAAAGTGATTCCATTGTAAGTAACGTAATATATCGCAAAATATCAATGTTATTAAACTTATTACCTGGATTACGACACACTTTGTCATAAACAACAATGCGGCCTTCCTTTGGCGAATGTTAAATATATTAAACTTTATTACATATGTTTTCAGTAAACAGTAGAGTTAATACAAACAACAATGTTCAATTATTGTAACAGCTTTCAAAAAATAAAGCAGTATCAAGCGTTTCAAGTTTGAACGTGGACAGGTTGTACGAATCCAAAAGGTGCTAAATGAAGACCTGTTAATCAGTGCAAACACTGTTTTCATTTGCTAAATTCATTACACAATTTTGTTTTTCGTATTTTTCATCAATTCATTTTTGTTAGTGTAAAATTTTTTGGTATAATAATGGCTGAATTATTCACACCGGACCAACAGAATTTCCTCTTTGAATCGATAGCCGCCACAAACAGACCATAGAAAAAAAAAATCTGATTGTGTAAAAGAATTTCAGGGTAAACTCCCTAATAGTAAGGTTAGGGATAACAGTAACTTATATTATTAAATTTATGTAGATAGTTATTAATACGACAAAGTGTGTCGTAAATCCAGGTAATAAGTAATAACATTGATATTTGCGATATATTACGTTATTATACAATGTATCACTTTTTTGACTTAACTACCTTAGGTTCTTACTAAAAAAAAATCATGCGAAGCCTCTAAATGACTTTTAAAACACGGGAACGATCATTAAATTTTGGCTAAAAACATTTTCCTTACCTAAACCTAAGGTGAGTGTTAGGAAATAGAGTTCGGAAGAATGTTAGGAAAAAGTTAGGTGTTAGGAAAATGTAGGAAGATGTTAGGAAATGTTAGGAGAATGTTAGGAAAATTAGAAAATGTTAGGAAAAAGTTACTGTTAGGAAGAAATTAGGTTAAAAAGTTAGGAGAAATGTAGGAAAATGTTAGAAATGTTAGGAAACGTCTTTGAATACGGCCTTAGTATACTTATTATACTTAAAAGGATACAAACTTGTACTAAATTTCAACTTAATGGTTTTTTCAATTTAAATAATTTTTTTTAAAAATGTATACATTCGTTTGATAAATATTGAACTGATGCTGATAATAAGATAAAACTTGGCGCGTTTAGTAAACGCTTGCCTAAATTTAATTCAATTATTTTTTGAGATCTAGCAATTTTCGCCGAGTTATTATTGACTAAGCCTTGCTTTATATCAAATGTTCCGACTAATTTGTTTCATAATTCAATATCTCTTTAAATCATATCATTGGACCTCAGATTTGTTCACAGAAGGGAAGAGAGTACCTCCAAAAAATATTTTCAAGGTTTGCTTACGTGTTTATTAATATGTAAGTCTCCTGGATTTTATTGTTATTTTGTATACTTTGTGTTTCTATTATTATTTTTTATTATAATTATGACATGGCATCTCGCCATGAATTTATGTAATTTTTAACACCACGCCTCGCAGGTTCGCTTTGCAAGCCTACCTGGCTCGCTGTGGCTCCTTATTTACTATATGACTAGGTTAGTAGGCTAACCAGGTTAGCATACTAGAGGTAGGGGATATCCTTCTCAACTACCTTCCCCACTCATCAGTATCACTAATCTCAAGAGATGTTGTAGAGGTTATCGACCTAGAATTATACATAACCTAATTATACAATTATTAGATAATTATACACAACCTCAAAACGTCATTTTCTGATGAAAATTCGTGTACTATTTCGATGACAATGGAAGATATATCTATCTCATGCCAATTCCATGTTGACAATCTGCGGGGCCAGTAATGGGATATGTAGTAACAAGCTAATACAAGTACCGACTTCGCCCAGTGGTTCTTAACTTCCGCTATTTTTCGTATAAGGGTTATCTGCTAAGGGCGTATTCTAACGTTAAATACATGTCAAGGACAATTAAAATCATAGAAACTGCTACATAATTTACTAATTATATTTTAACTTGAATTTTCTCAAGACCGGAATCTGGGTCAAGATACACCCTTCATATCTAGAGCTAACCTCGGTATGAAACAACCTGAGTAACAAAGCTAGTTATCATAAAAAAAATAATGTATAATTATAGGTAAATAAAACTAC
Organism: Microvelia longipes; assembly: GCA_018340805.1. NCBI lineage: Eukaryota > Metazoa > Arthropoda > Insecta > Hemiptera > Veliidae > Microvelia > Microvelia longipes. The sequence goes on from JACMZG010000002.1 coordinate 46,430,744, forward strand.
CTTTTTATTTTTTACGACTCTTTTTTATTATCTTTGATAATAAACCTGTTTTATACAAAAATGGAAAGATGATAGTTCAGGGCAATATCTAAAATTTTCAAGTATTAAAGCTTATCTTATCAAGTAAATCGAATATTAGCGCTAAAGGTGCTTTGTCTATACTTAAAACTAATTAAAGAGGAAAAACGCATGCAAAACTTTGGTGTTAAAGAAATAGTTAATTTATTTTATCTACTCACGGCAGGAAAATCAATTATTATTCGACAATTTCTAGGCAGTAAAGTACTATTTTGTTAATCTTTCACTAGAATTAAAAAAAAAAAAACAGTCGTGCAAAGTATATCCGCCGACGTAAAGTGTTAAATGTTACACATAAATACATAGTTTTTTTTTATTTCTTTACTGGACACAAATTACGTATGTAATATTTCGATTTTCAGGATCTTTTTGTGTCTTGACTGAAACTACACAAATAAACAATAATCCCCATATAGGACAGAGGCCAAAGTCTTTTTGTATATAACCTAATGAGTGCAAGGAAAATAAGGATGTAACCTAAAGATATATAAATAAAGATAGATGGAAGGATGCCCCGCTGGTGTAATGTTTAGCACGTGCGCCTGTCTCCCAGACAGTCCGGGTTCGATCTCGGTCGGGGCCTCTAGGATATTCATGCAAGGGACGAAAATCATTTCACGTACTGTCCTCCGAAAGGGACGATGTTTCCGTGTCTGTGTGATGTCAGGTGTAAAAGATCCCTAACCCTAAATAAACCTAGGTTTAGGCCAAAGTTAGGAACCTCAATAGTTTATATAAAGTTAATATATATATTCTGCATTAGAATATATACTATATATAGAAGGAGCACTCTGATACGAAGCCGTTCACGGTGACTAAGTAATGCCCCACCCTTTACAATATACAATTTAGCTAAAAAAGTTGGCAATACTTCCGTTGCTGAATTATATGTTCTATTATTAATTAATGATGATTATTCATAAAAACTAAATTAAATATCGTGCATTACAATATTTATGCATTTTAAATGTATTTATAAATTAATATAAAAAGTAGTCCTCGTCAACTAAATGTAATTCCGCACACCTTTTGCCATCTAAAGACCAGTTTTATTAAATACTCAGCAGGTGTTTTAAGTTAATTATATTTGTTCTTACGATCTTTTTTCATTAATAGATATTTATGACACATATTAAAAATGTTTTGTTGTCAGGTGGCAGCATTACTTAGTTGCACCAGTCAACCGGCTTTCGGTGTATCAGTGGAATTACATTGTGTTACGGTCCTGTGCTCCTTCTATATATAGTATATTCTAAGTTTCTGCCTTATGGTTTCGAGAGCAGACAGTTTAGTACCACAGTGGGCACGTGTTGTCCTAAACATAGAAACTGATATTAAAGTCACCCCTCTTCTGTGGATTAGACGCAAAACGCCTGCACTAGGATTCATAAAGTAAGAGCACTATCTTCTATCTAAGAGTTAGCAAAAAAGGCCCAACAACGTGGCCTACTTGCTAGGGGATCTCACCTCTCCCTAATCACTATCACTAAGATAGATGGAAGAACGAAATTTTAAGATTAAAAATAGAACTATTAGGAAGCTAAAGATTGATGTCAACCATTATCATGTTTCTTCTACATTGAGCAACAGAATAGAGAAAATTTGTATGCTTGAATAAAACCTAATATTATATTTCGAGCGAATAATAGAATTATCTCCTTATTTTAGATGATATGACGGCAGAATTTTTAAATGAAACTAATATTGTTTTCATATTTGATTAAGCGTAACAAAATAATTAAATTATAAAATATAGAAACAAATAATAAATTTATCCGCATCTGATGGAGCAATTAATATTTTTAATAATCTGGTATATGATTTAAAAAATACATTTATTGTTATTAAGAGACCCTAAGTAAGTTGGATCGTACTGTTGCTTTTAATAATTAAGGGATAAAAAGTTTTCTCTTGGATGCCAATTACGTAGTCGTTACTACTCTTCTCTGTGCTAGGAAAGATTCAATTTAATATCCGCGGGGTTATACCTTTGTCAAGTCTAAGTTTTCACGTGTTGAGAAACTTTGTGTGAGAAATGATCATGTGCCGTTTTTCATGATCTTATCCACTTTGTTTTAGTTGAAGTGATTTTAATATGATAAGTTCGATACTTAAGGTACCTCAAAAGAGTTCTTCTACTTTTAAACTAACGGCGAATCTGGATAGTAGATTTACAAATCAACATTTTTGAAACAGCAAAAAAATAATAACTCAAACGAAACTCTGAAATTTAAATTTTCTGAACTGCACAAGTGCTACTTGTGATAAGTTCCACTTGTGCTACTTAGCTAGTTGTGCTTAGTGCCACAAGTTTGCTGTGTTCCATTTAGTGGAATTGAACTCTAAAAACAAATAACTCCTGTAACATAGTTATTTGTGATACACACAGGCAGCTTACTTATTATAACTCAATCTATGGTTTATTTCAGACTTAAAACAGGTATTGAATTAAACAGGGTCTTGAAGCTAGTGATACTTTGGTGATAGACTTTAATGTGAAAACAATACTTTTATACTCCTAGTAATACGTCAAGAGAAGAATAAACAGAAAACGTTTTTAATTTTATTTATACATCAACTGATAGACTGAATTAAATAAAACTTGTTACAGGAATAAATCCTTTGAGGGAAAAAAATTATTCAACTAAGGAGATAATCCGAAATGGTGTTATGGTGTTCAATATGCTGATGTGGCATAAGTTTAAACCTTTTAGGTGCTTATGTCTTAACAAGAAAAACAACCGGGTACTGGGTACCTTGGAACTTTTCCACGTCACATCGGATTCGTTGTGCTCATTCTCGCTAATTCGGACTCGCTTCAAGTTAAAATTAAACTGCATCACGTTATCGGACTTATCATCCTTAGCAGTCACCCATCCAAGCTTTCACCCTCGATGCTGCTTACCTTTTGGGATCCAATTAAAAACATTGATTTAGGAACGCAGCAGCGTTCCACTCCGCCAAGTCAAAAAAAAGTTAAAATACCCCGCTAAGTCAAACAAAAAGTAAAAAATCCACTAAAGCTGCCAGTGCATATTAACAAAGTAGTGTTTTTTTAGGGTCTGTAGCGTTAAAATGGCTAAAGGTGCATAAATAATATGATAATATATTTGAAGGGCTTGTATTGTAGATAAAAAATTAAAAAAAAAATCATTTAAATTGGCTCATTAAAAGTGGAGAAAATGATATTTGAAATGGATTTTTTGATGACTTCTTATTCTTATTTTTCTTCCTGCACTTATTGTTGACGCATCTACCGCCTAAACGGATTTTGGCGTATGAGGACCTTTTGGATTGGTCTTATGCTTGTGTGCATTTCTACTCAATAAAATCTCATATTTGACATTCATATGCTGAACACGGAGGAAAAAACTAAACTAGCGAACTGTACTTTTATACACATTAACCCACCTGCAGCTTTTACTACTCAATGGATTTTGGTTTTTGTGAACTTTTGGTTTATATCAAATGCCTTTTAATATTCTCCTGTTTCAAGAAATCCTAAATTCATAATTCCTGTGTTGAACGGGTCGCAGAAAACAGAGCTTGTGAGTGGTATATGCCATACCTTGACCCCTTTACAGCTTATCTACAACACATAACTTGCTTACTTCTGTTTTTACATTGGACAATCGTCCAACTATTAAGAGCAACGTTACATAAAGTCATTTAAATGTTAGCAAAAACCACTTGCATGGTAAAAAAAAACCCCCCTTTAAGTCTATGGTCCAAAAAAGTAGGGGAATCAACTTTTCTGTCCCGCCAAGTCATGCCCGTTTTGGTTTAAAACGGTAGTTAGCGTCTTAAAGTAAAGTTGTTAGGTTAGCAATACTTTTTTGGGCATGTGATTTGAATTTTATTATTCCGATAATAAATTACAAGGTGTAAATTTAACATAATCATTTCTCGTAAGCTATTTGTTTTTTAAATATTCGAAGTATTTATCAAATATCTATATTTTAGATTCTTAAAAGAGATAAATTTTCACACAGGAGTTTAAAGACTAACTTCATGAATATGAAAGTAAATAAATCATCAAGTTGTTTTCACGAGACTTCTTATAAACCACTAAGTCTTTTCCACTCAGCTTTTTCTGTCGATAGCTATGTTTTATTTCTCCTTCAATTGAATGGTTCTGATATGAGCTTGTAAAGGTAAAGATTTTCGAGTATATATAGCTCTTTTTTTCTATCTCTTAGTTCTTCAAGTCTCTGCATTATGTATTGGTGTTTTCCAAGTGGTGCCTTTTTATCTTTTTTTGAAATCCTGAAGGACCTTTTCCCTTTATTTCTTTTTTAGGGAAAACTATAGAGACGCAAACTGAAGGCGTACGTTTTCTCAACAGTTAAATTTCAAGCTTAGGAGGTAAAAAATTCTTTAAACTCTATATATACCACCCTCTAGTGGAACATTAAATGCAGTTTATGTCCTCCTTAAAAAAATACACCTAAAGCCACGCCGCAAGGGACATCTCTACCTCCCCTACTGTTGGAAAAAAACCTTGAATTCAGTAATGGACTTTTTCTGTTCCCTCTACCCTCTTTTCCTCGATTTTACTTTTTACAACATTCTAAAAAAGGTTTAATTACCTTCAACCCAAATATCCGACAAAAAGACAAAAAAATAACCAAAAAAAAAGAATGATATCTTTATTCAAAATGTAACTTGAATTTATTTAAAATATTTGAGTGTTTTAACTCCAAACTGTTGACTTAAAGTTCAAATAACATAAAACATCAATAAAGTCCCTTTTCTAATTTTGATTTCAATAAAGTGTATAAAACTCTTTCATGCATTAACAATAGTTATTTTTGAATTTTTATAAGCAGTATATTTTTCAGCATTTTAAAAACAATTAGTAGCCTTGCCAGCTAGATTAAATAAAAATTAGTGTTTAATAATAGAAAATAAAGTATTTTAATTAAGTAGGTACCTGTTTTTATATTTAATACTTATTATTTATTGGATGAAATTTGCTGCCATTATAATAATTACTTTTACTAATTACGACTTTTAATAAACGCCACGGCTACTAATAAACGCCACGGCTACTAGAGGAAAAGCTTTTCTCTTGGAATCAAAGCAGTCAAACCCTGTACAGGGATGACTTCTGATCATCCGAAGGTTTGGCTACTCTTTTTGTGTTCTCCCTTTGATGCATAGGAAATGTCGAGTGACAAAGCAAAGCTCATAGTCCTGGTTTACCATGAAGTGTGGGAACTCACCGACTTCTCGTCTTTCCAGTCGAAACCGAAGCAGCGATTGTTGCCTGACCCACCCCCATCAGGCGCCTATTCCCACAGTGTTTAGGCCTTCGCATGACTAATTATCTCCTCCACGGTCACAGTCTTCTGATGGTCGACTTACTTCTGACCAGGGATGGGTGGCTTCTCTGTCTTATCCTTTCCTCCAGCTTCTTGCTCCAGTCAGAAAGGAGCAACCACCCATCCACAGTGGTTGTCTCGTTGACGGCCGGTGTCGTGATAAAGTGCCTTCTAGTGATTTAAAGACTAACGGCACCTAGAGCAAACACAGAATCCAACTCGTGGACCCATCTGTTCAGTCGGTCGCCCTGCAGCTCTCCTGATCTCTCAACTCCGATGTGATTGAGCTTACAGGTCGTATCCGACTTAAGCATAATATGAATTAGTTCAGCCGCTGCCTCTCCTGAGGGAAACTTAAGAGAACATATGGCCAGAGTGAAGATAAAAGTGGACTATCTTAAACTAAACCTAAAGTAAAATTTGAACCCTAATTAAAAACATTAGAGATGTTTCTCTGATATTAGACCCTAGCCTAATGTCAGAGATGCCAGGGATACGCCTGTCATGCCGGTGGAGACAAATAAAAGAAGATACATACGTTTAGCTTATATTTACCTTTATTGTTATTCTAAGTAAATACTTAAGCTTCAGCATCCAGTGATAAGTTTTGAATCATGTTATACCCTAGGTGTCGTATTCACTAACACCACTGGTTTACCCCTACTCACTCCCTAAAAGATAATCATCTCAAACGCTAAGCTGTCCAGCTTTGTTATATCATATAACATATATTTAACGTAAAAAAGGAAAATAAATTATACGCACAAGTGATAAATCGATTTATTGTTCCATTATTTAGTTTTCAAAATGGTAGCCTAAATCTGTAGCTATAGTAATTAATCGATGGTCAAAAACGAATTAATTTAGAAAGGAAGAGGAATGGGCTTTTAAAATGGCTCCAGACAATAGCTTTACTGGATCATTAAGGGCTCGACCCCCTCCACCGCAACGATTTCTAAAAGCATTTAGGGACAGGGGAGGTGCGAAAAAAATGTCATGAAACCTGGGTTAGGGACGTAAACGTGGAAATTTAGGGGGTAGTATATAAATCTATTGTTAAATATCCCCCCTGTACCCAATAACCAAAGCCTTCTATAAATCAATAATAATAATTTGTTAATTTATTATTTTAAAAAATATCACTCGTATAATAAATGTTTAACTAATGATAAACAAAGAAAGAAAACAAGCTTTGAAACTAACTCTTATCTCCTTCTTCAAAAAATTTTGTAGATTAAGAATCGACCTCGCGACTCTAAAAGCGACAATTTTTACTAAGTCAGTGGATTGAAATTAAAATAAGGTATTAGGAAAAAATAATTTATAATTATTTACAGAAGTATTTACAATATATTGTATTGCATTTTATTATATAATATTATCTTATCTTATATTATATTACATAATTATCTTATCTTAATATTATTATTATATATAATATTATTAGATATATTATTTATATCTAAAAAAAATCGAGAACTACGCTTAGGGATTTTTTTCATCGAAACTCTATTTTTGTTTTATATTTATATTAATCGCGTATTCGTAACCAAATAAATGTTATGACTGTGAAGTGTTTAACACTTAGCACTTTAACCTATCCACGTATCCTGCCCGCAGCGCCAATTATGTGAAACGATTAAGATTTAAAGTTTTAAAAACAATTCATTTATTTAATACATACACAGTTAAGTACAAGAGAACAATAGAAAAAAAACTACAAGGCTTGGGTACATTAGTACCCCTATATATAAGTTTTATTATGTTTATGTCAACGTAAAAGATGAAGGAGGCTTGAGCTATCAAGTCAGCAATATTCCGAATATAACTCGCGGCCACTGATAACATCAAACTTATCCGGCAAGATTGTCGACTTCCCTCTTCTTCAACCTACGACACTTTATTAGCGCTAATCCCCAAAAATAGCGGTGAAAAATGGAAACCGATACGCTTACTGTTATCTCTACTACCTTGGAGGACAAGCGCTGCTACGGAACAAACAAATCGCTAAAGCCCCCAGGCGACTCTATGCGTAATTTCAAATAAGTTTGTGGATTAAAATTATAATAATGTATAAGGAAAAAAGTATTTAGCACATTTATATCTAAATACTTAAATGAAACAAAGTTTGCTGAATAAAATTTAGAGTCCTTATTCATTTTTCCATCGCTTAATGTATAAATTACAATCATAGAAAGCATAACTCTTTACTTAGTTTATATAGTACTTGGTGTTTCTTAACAAACTTCTAAAGGAAAAATAAGTTAATGACATTAGAGTTGTGTTTTAATTTAAGGTAAATTTAAAATTATTATTTTTTTACATTCATAATTTTTTTTCTACCGTTGAATTTTTTTGGGTCAAGTTCTGTTCAAATATTTTTATGCTGGCACTGAAACGTATAGAGATTTTATGAAAAAGTCTTACATTTTTAGGATACAATGATTCTGCATTTCTAACATATAAAAGAGAAAAAGTAAATGGCACATAGCATTATTCTGTTGTTTTAGGGTCTCTCCTAACGACACGGGTTGTTAGTAATGCTGAAATCCGGGATTTTGGAATAAGACTATTTAGGGTCGTCCTTTCCGGGATTTATATCCAAGACTTTCAAAAAAAGGTAAGTAGGCTTTTTAAGAGAAGTACTGTCCAATTGTTTCTAACAATCTAAGACAAAGAAAAAAACTAAATATTAAGTATATTGTTTCACTTTATACACCTTAATAAAACAACATTTCTGGAAAACTTAACCTGTATGAAAATTATCATAACTATTGAGTTGAGGAATAATTCATGAGCGTTTTTTTCAAATTTAAGAATGCACGCAGAAATAAAATGCATCGGCAAAATGTTTTATGTTGTTTGAAAGAGAATGTTTTGCTCTACAAGATAGTGTGTTTTGATTTGTATTTTTTTTTGAGCGATTGAATCATCTTCTTCACGAAAATCCACGTCAAGCCACCAGAGAATTGGCGGAGCAGATGGATTGTGATAAACAACTGTGTTAAACCACCTTCACTCAATGGGCAAGGTTCAGAAACTCGGCGCTGGTAGTTTGACGTGGATTTTCGTGAAGAAGATGATTCAATCGCTCTTTGTCGAACTCAATTGGTGTGATCCATCCTTGAGGTCAAATTTCCCATTTTTGAAGCACGAAAACCAACGGCTGGCGGTACTTTCAGGCATTGCTCCTTCTCCATACAAAGCACAAATCTCACTAACAGCTTCGGCGGCCTTAACACCTCGATTAAATGCAAAAAGCAAATGGTGTCGAAAATGCTCAGTTTTGCCTACTTGACATTGCATTTTAATGATCTGAAAATACACAAAAATAAAAAAAAATTACAAATCAAAACACACTATCTTGTAGAGCAAAACATTCTCTTTCAAACAACATAAAACATTTTGCCGATGCATTTTATTTCTGCGTGCATTTTTAAATTTAAAAAAACGCTCATGAATTATTCCTCAACCCAATATAAACAATACTAATGTATAATTGTTGATGTATGAATTCTATTAATCTAAACATTTTTGGAGTCAGGCTTTTTTTGGCTTGAGAGGGGGTAGAGGCAAAATTTCAAACCAGCTAGCAATTAGTAATATTCCATTCTTTAATATTTTTATATAAATAACTACATATTATTGTGTAGTAAATAAAGAATATTCTAGTGAAAAAATCAAAATTTCTTTTAGAAAAATATAATACTTTTATGACATGAATCCCTTCAACATTAAAAAAACCTGAAACGCCATGGGTGGGATTTAGGGGAAAAAGAAAGTGGAAAGAAAATCAGAACCAATGTTTCCATTTGAAACAAAGAACAGCTTAAACTCAGTTATAACTTCTCTCTAGCTATTTCATCGTGTTTTTTACTTTTAAACAATAATAGCTGATAAATTAATCGCCTTAAAAATATTCTAGCTTTATCAAAATTTTCTATTATTAAATACTTTTATTACATTTAAAAATAAATAAGTTAATCCTGATTATGTAACTTAACTGTAAAGTTTCATTTCATCGCTGTGAATACTTTTTTTAACAAAATATTTTTTTATTTCAAATAAATTTAAGTACAACATAAGTGACTCCATAATGGAAGGTAATGACAATCCATTTATTACATAAATATTGCAGATCAGTTACAATCAGCATATAGGAAAATACTCTCTGCTGTAAGACATTAGTCTTGTACTGCAAAGAGGTTGTTGTTTTCTTATACTAAATTAAAGAAACATCTACCTTTCAGTATTATTTTCTTTTAAATATATATATATATATATCTACATAAGAAATATTTCTAATTCCCACTAAAATATTTTTTTGTTAATTTTCGACTAATACGGATTTAAATATGCGTTGTATTGTCTATATATTAAAAAAATATACTTGTTTATTTATTCTAAAAAACCTTTACTGCCATTCATAATACAATTCTATAAGCAAATATATAGAACAGAGGACATTCGATTGTAGAAAAATATAATATCTGAAAATTTAGGTTTTCACGTTGTGACCGCGTCAATGTACATGATAAATATGAAGTTTCACTTCCACTGTTGGAAACATCTTCAGGTATGTCTTTTTTTTTATTCCTGACTTAAGTAATTGTATAAAACATTGTATTTAAAGTTTAATAAAAATATTATTTATTTATTTATTTATGTAGGACAACCTGAATGTGTATCAAAATGGCTCCAACAGACGAAGCGAAACAATTCGTTTTGACATTGACGCGGTCACCACCGAAAGACTTAAATCTTCATGTCAATAACCGTGGGGGCCTCCGCAGTTTATAATTATAATATCTACTATCACATCTATTATATCTCTTCTGTTAAAAAAATTAATAAAATTTGAAATCGCACTAAATCAGACCATTGTCATTTAATAAAAAAATCCAAATTTAATTTTAATCCCAATTAAATATTGTATATTTATCTGGTTTAAATTATTCCATCGTAAACTATGAGTAAATAAATTACGAGAATTTATTTTTATCCCTCAGATAAATCTACGATGTCAACACTTTTTCCCTTAAGATTTTTTTTTTTCAAAAACTAAAAACACATTTATTTTTATTTATTATTTTTTTAGACCTGTTTTTGTTTTTATGGCTTTTTCTCCCTGATTCCTGTCTCTTATTAATCTTGCCACTCCTTTTTATAGGACAAGGGAATAAAGCTCCTATTTTTGCCCCTAGTATTCCCCAGTTACCATCAGTTTTTTACATCGTCTGGTAGTTTTTCCAATGAATATTAAAACACTCATCAAACCCTGCGTCAAGGAAAAAAGGGCAAGTGATTGATGAACTTCTGATAGCTTTAGATATAACAAAATTAATTTAAGATTTTTTCTTTATTTTTATATTTTATAAACTGGACCGAAATATTTTTCCCCTTCAAAAATACTAAATAATGCACCATATCCAATAAATCCATCCCAATCTCTACGCTTTTTAAACGAATTTTAAACGATTTTTAACATAAACCGGACAATTAACTTTAAAAAACTACTAAAAATAAACAAGTAAATTAAAGAAGTCTTTGCGCCTGACTCCTAATTAATTTTAATAAATTTATATCCTTATACTTCAACACTAACTAAAATATAAGCAAGAAAATTACTATCATATTTAAATTATCATTACAAAAACGATTTTTTTTCTTTAACCTTTAAAAGAATAAATAACCTTAAAAATGCATGCACCTTTGCTTTGCAAAATATTTCATGCTTAAGTTTTTGGTTTTGCTTCATAATTTCTATTTGTTACTCAATTTGTTTTGAATTTTTCGAAGGGACAGTGCAAATTTATCCTTTAATTATTATCAACTATGGTCATGGTCATTTTTCCTAAATCAGCTCAGTACAGCATTATTCGTACTCATTTATAGCCATGAAAGCCCATATTTAATGTTTTAAAAAAATCATGCAAAAAAAATGCCTGTAAATGGTGTAAATTAAACTTTTTTAACTTTTAAAAGCACTGTGGAGTACTGCACTATAAATAACACCAACAACCACGTCTCTCCATTAAACATTATCTATTTATAATAAATTGACAGAGCCGGCTTTCGGCAAATAGCCATCAACAGTGCCATTTTTCGACTGGTTTCTTTTTATTTTGTTTATTTCCATTTTTACTAGTTATTTTTGTCAGTGAAATTTAGTTTTTTTCTGTGACCTTTTTATTTTTTATATAAGTTTATAATTTTAGCTTGATTTAGGCACTGTTGGTGGCTATTTGGCGAAAGCCGGCTCTGTCAATTTATTTTAAATAGATAATGTTTAGAGGAGAGACGTGGTTGTTGGTGTTATTTATTAAACCTTTTTAATTATAAAAATAAAGTTGATTTAGAACCAGACAGCAAGATTAAACGCATTCAAAACGCCACAGGTGCCTAAAACAGATAATTATATCGAAATCGCGGTTCCAGATTTTTAGGGTGAACACAAGACTTTTCCAAGGTGAGTTAAAGTTGGCGAAATCATTTTAATACATATACTATTTATAAAATCTTAGAGCATAGCCCGGGCTGCGAACCCCGGACCTCCGGTGCCGAAATCGAACGCCTTTATGATCACGGCCACGGAGGCAGAGATTAACATATTATATTATTAATAATTATATTACCTAACTCTTAATCTTTTTAAATGTAGCTCGTTACGTTAAAACAACCGAACTCCACTAAACACTTCAAAATCGCTACGCGCGTCCTTATTACATAAAAATCATCTAATTTACATTACAGTATTTTATTAAACTAGCTTCGCTAGTTCTGAGACATTAAAAAAAAATTATTTTATTTTCAGCGGTCATTCAAACAGGAACCTGTTTTGATGCTGCTTAACACCTGCGTATATGAGTACTAATTTTCTCGTTGATCCGGTAAATATCCGTGTTTTCTGACGGGTAAAGACGTCATAGAAAAATTATTATACTATTATTATTATTTATACTATGTTTATGTTTATACCCTAATGTGAATTGTGTAAATATATTTTTTTTAATTTTCAATATATCATTTTTATCATGTTTATGTGTTGATTAATTCTAATAAGAAAAATCTATTTTCGTTGTAATAGGTGATGTTGGGGAGTCAGTTAAGCCCTATTATCTGATTTTAAATTAAGTTAAGTCTAATACTTACTTTTAAATTAGGGTAAAGTGATAAAAATTTTCTCTTGGTGTCAATTATAGCAAGCGTACGACATGCAAGCTGACTTTTCAGGACACCCAAGGCGAGATGAGAATTTGGAGCGATTAAACGACGATGTTTTTGGGACTCGATGAGTCGAGATGTTAATGAATACGTAAAGCAATGTGTTTGTTACCTGACCTCGACGCAAACAGCACATCCTTAGAAAAAAAGAACCCCTAAAACCTAGGCAAACTGAAAAGCCGAAAAAATTAAGGTCAAACTCAAGGTGGGACTCCGTCTTTCTGAGATTAAGCACACAACTCATGGGATACTAACATTCCACAAAACCTTTTTACTCTCCGGAATAGAGAAAACGTCGCCACCAAAAAGACCCGCAGGGAAATCCTATTTGGAGCTACTTTCCAGAGACCTGGCGATTGGGATCTTCCCCAGCAACCTACCATTGATGACTGTGTTGAGTCTGGAAATGAACTCATCGAGAAATTCAGTAGAACTTAATAAATAATAAAATAATAAATAAATACTTTATTTCGTTAGATTTTACATTGGGTAAAACATTAGAAAATCGTCATTTGTTTACATACATAATCAATGGCTTCTTGCCAATCTACAATATATAAAATCAATAATTTCTCTTTAATCTCAGTTCTCTCCTACTCAAGTAGCAGCTAGTTGGAGTGTGATGTTAAGTTTTTCCAACCAGAAGTGCTCCAAAGTATAATTCGAGTGACTATACACTTCCCGCATGGGAGATGGGCTCAGTCTCACGCATATACTCCGGCAGCTTTTCACGAGTTGTACTGCGAGTGTAATTACACGCGATTCCAACGTTTCTTTTTGGGACTAATCCACCTTGCCCTGTGTGCGTGCAACAGTATTTGAATTATACTTTATGTTCACCATGTTTATTAAAATCCAGGAAAAAAATATGAATGTGCTAGATTAAGAAGCAAGTTGTCTTATCAGGTAAATTTGCATGTTAGGAGATAATAGAAAATAAAACAATTAAACTTCCGTTAAAAATGCACTAGTTTTATAACTCAGGCTTATTTGTCAATAAAATGAATATTTTATATCATTCAAAATTAATACTCATAATTGTACTGAATATATTATAAATCATTATGCTGATAGCATATTTAATTAACAAATAACTACACTTTTTTATGTCTTGTCTGGCATAATTAAGTTGATATTTATTTGTTGACTTAATAAAGAAATATAGATTTTTTAAGGTAACTCAATTCCTCTATAATTACTTTTAGAAACACATAAGCCTTCCCTTATTTTTTGCTCTCTTTAGAACTACTGTGCTTGACTCTTCATTATGTGTAACAAATTAATAAATGACCAACACGTTTGCAGCATCTAGAAATAATTAAAGAAATAAACAATAAAATCAAGGTATCAATATAATGATATTTACGTTCTTCTAAATTTAAGCTGTTCCATAGACTATTATACTATAATTGAGTATAGAGCAAAAAAGGGCATAAGATAAAAGATTTAAAACACTGGCAGGATCAATATTTCTTAGTGAGACAAACGAATAAAGACATTTAATTGATTTGATTTAAAATTCCATTTAACTTAAATTCCATTAGCTGTTTTCCATTGACTGTTTTTAAAGCCAATTTGAGAAAGAATTGGAATGACAGAGTACGTACATCTAAACTTCCGCTGAATCAAGTATTAGAATCTGTCAATATGCTTGTAACAGCTAAAAACTAATAGAAATTGTACATGACCTTTACAAAACAGATTTGAAAATAGATTTTACAAAGTAAGACCATTCTACCGATATAATAAATCTATGATTAAGAGCTGTTTCAATAAAAGCAGATTTGATTTCCTCAGACAATATTGTTCTGATCTGAACTATTCTTATACTTCTTTTAATACTTTCATCGACCTTATACCAGGGTGAATAGTAATATGCGTCTCGTACTTCTGCAAACTAGAACACACAATATTTATTAGTTAGTGGAATTGATGTATTCCTTATATTCTTAGCCAAGATCCTAGCATAAAGGAATGGTGTAAAAATCAGTGTTATACACGACTAGTATACAACAATTTCATAGAAAAAATAATGTCCATTGGTTCCTTACCACACAACTTTAAAAATTCGAGTCGGTAAGGTTATCAGAAGCACCATGCGACGAAGGATGGTGGTTGTGATAACCACTATCATGCTCACAACAAAGAAAAGAGAGGAATTTCTTTTTTCAACGGGGAAAACAGAGATCTTCGGCCCATGGCCTTGTAACGACTACTACACTTTGTTTCGTCACCGCTACGCGGCCTCACATCGAAGGCCTGCTCTGAAGAAGCCCCTACTGTATTGGTTCTTATTTTGTATTATTTGTCGTTTTATTATTATTTTTATTATATAGCGTTTTGTCGTATATTTAGCGAATTTAAACCTCCTTGCCTCGTAAGCCTGATTCGTGGGCCTTCAAGGCTCGATGTTGCCCATTGCCCTGGTAAAAACAAGGCAATTACGCTGACAGAAAAAGAAAAGAGAAACAATAATATCCAAATTATTAAATCATTACCTTATCAGCAACTTTTTCTATGATCATGCAAAGACATGCTAATACAGTAAATAAATTAATTGTTATCAACACACAAAATCCTCTGAATATCAATGTCTTCGTTTCCTTACAAAAAAGAAAACAGTTTTCAAGGAATTAGTTTAAAACATAAAAAAAATAGGTTACATAGTGTTAGGTCTAGTATAAAAAGATATCAGTTTGCAAGATCAAACAGATGTATGTCTCTTCCCCAAGTCCTGAAAATAAAGCCAGCAAAGTTATAGCATTTATTAGGACCTGTTTTAGAACGGTGAGATGTCCATACTAGGGCCTGATATGTGTTTTAAGGGTAGTATAAAGGCACCTTATACTAGCCTGATTCTGCATGTTAAGCTATCTTGGTATAGAATAAAATATTATAGATGTAATAAAACAATAACTGATAAATATAATTTAATCAATGGACGTGACAAAGGTTTTAATAAGGATATTAGGTTTACCTGAATTAGGAAATCCAAATAGAGGTCAATATAGCACTGTTAAATAATAATATTTTAACTGAACCATTTGTTTGGGATTGACTGACTGAATGGTTAGTACTGACTCCAAGTTGTTACAGTAAAACCAGGCCTTTTTAATAACTTTTTGCAGTAATAAATCAGGTTCTAATAAAAGCCATAACTTGGCTAAGTCAAGACTAAAGTAAATGATATTAGGTTACTCTAAGCCTAACACTATAGCGATATCTTAGATTTAGCTGACTTTAATTAAGGTGTAACAAAGATACCTCTATGTTTGACTATGTTGACCGAACCTTTTCATATAGACGGTAATATTCTAACAACCACAATAATACTTTTAAACATATGACCCGAATACACTGTCACTAGATAAAGACGTAAGTTGTCTTAAAGTTTAACCAAGGATATTGAATAAAGGGGATGACGCATAAAGAAAAATTTCTGACCCCATGGAAGTTGTATGAGATAGAGAGTTTGCTTCTAAACTTTCTTCTATGCTTCTCGTGATTGTTACATATGTGGTGCTTGTTAAGTCATTTGTGCTTATTAATTTTAAATTTTCGACTCTACTTTGCCACTTCAGTGAGTGATAATTTAAGCGTATTTTTGTTATAACAGTTGGTTTTTGACGTGTGTTTTCGATAGGGTCACTTTTTTGTTTTTTGGCAAATCGACTTAGTGCGTCATCCCCTTTATTCAAGATCCTTGAGTTTAACTTAGTACGGATTATGCGATGAGAGAAGAAGGTGACTAGTTAAATCCTAATAATAAACATACAGAGTTATTTGTTTAAGGTTATACGTCTAACTTATTATTTAATAATATACTTGAAAAAAATGTGCTTAACTATCGAGGAAGAACAATGCCGTACTGATTTCATGACTTTATTAATACCGTCAAAGCCAAGAGTAATGGTACTATACACCAAGTATTTTGTATACTCATACTCATTAGTAAAATGTTAGAATATTAAAGTCATCAACTTACATTGTCATTAATGGTAGTGATAATACGAGTTAATAATAACTTTGATTTGTACTTTTCTCATTTATGTCGTAGGTATATGGGAAAAGTATTGTGTTTGCAAAAAAATCCGAAACCGGGATGAAACCGGAATTATGCGTTTCAGGCGTTTTTAAGTTCTCCTGAGTTGTTTTTACAAAGTTGTCTGTCTGTATGTGTGTGTGTGTGTGTGTATGTCTGTCTGTTATCATCGTAGCGCCCAGTGCAATGCTAGACAGTTGAAATTTTGTACGAAAATTAGTCAGCCGCTGTAGTTGTACTATTCGAAAATTTGTTTTTATGACTCAACGAACATTTAAAAAAAATCAAAACGTGGAAAAATTATGCGATTCGTTAGTAATTTTGTACAAGTGTATACTATTACCTAATAAATAAGTACACTAAGGCCCGTATTTAAAGACATTTTCCTTACCTAAACCTAACATTTTCCTTAAGGAGCCCTTAAGGTAAATTTTAGGTTTACAGTTTAGGTAAACTGTGACAGCGTATACTTAATTACTAGCTGACAAAAAAGAGTTAACATTTTCTTTACAGAACTCCTATATTAACCAAAATACGACAATGATCTTATGTTCCGTTGAATCCGTAAAGAATTTGAAATGCCAACTGAACGTTTTGACATTTTCTTCTTAACAAGTAAACAAAAAAGTAAAACAATATAAAAACTAAATCGCTGGCGGCAACATAAACTGTAAAAACTTCATTTAGGTTTCCTTAAGGAACCCTTAATGAAAATGTTAGGTTTAGGTAAAGAAAATGTCTTCGAATACGGGCCTTAGTTTCTTTTTAATACGACAAGTATATCCATGATTATTGTTGGATCATAAAAATTAAGGAGCATTGAGCGTGGTCAGTGCTGTATGAGTAACCGCTGATAATGATACGGATGCATTTATTATCTGAAGACGAGCGAAGCGAGTCCGAAAGCATGTTACAGTATAAATTTGGCGAACTGTATTTCTGTGGACGAGCGAGGCTAGTTCGAAGTAGGGAGGATGAGCGTAGCGAATACGATGTAATGAGGAAAAGTTCCGAGGCACCTCGTACCCGATTTTCTTTTTGTTTTAATAATGTTTTTATTATTTTTAGAGAGCGAAGCATTGTTAGGTGTATCAAGTAAAATGCGTTTTTCCCTTAAATTTTTAAATACAACCTTCTTGTTGAAAAGTATTATTAGAAAAATATTAGTATTATAAACGTAGATAATTATTTGAATAAAAGGCTGCTTACATCTAAAGCACAAAATATTGTCAAAGCAAGCATGAATCCACTAACATAAACTAATACAAAATTCACAATGCCAGCTATTTCCTCAAACTTCTTACAGACTCTAAAAAATAAAACAAATGCAAATGAGGTTACTAGCCAGTTGTTTAAAATGTTTTAAGAAATACATCTGAGATCAGTATTCAACCAATTCCGATCAATAGCTAGAAACTGATTGTATGCGTCTTATCTTAATCAATGGAATTATATAATATTATTATACGTCAATAAGCACTAAACTGTATTATACCATGATGATTATGTTAAATGTGAAGTTTATTGAGTAGTTTAAGGGAGTAAAGAAGCACTTTTGATTCCCCAGGGAGTAAAAAAGCAATTTTGACGCCTAAGGGAGAAAAGGTTACTTTTCACTCCCTTGGGAGTAAAAAGTAACTTATTCTCCCTTAGGAATAAAAAGTGTGTCTTATTATTGGAGTAAAAGCCAATTATCAATTTTTTACGGGAATGGCATCCTCTAAATTTATACAGGGCACTGATCAATTTTTGTCCCGGGGGCATTAACTCTTAAATTTATAAGGGCTCAAAATCCGTTTCAGGTCAAACAAAGTTGTTTGGAGCAATTAAACATTTTTTGGGGAAATCAAGCTCCCCTGAAATTTGTAAGAGGGGTCCGACCCAAAACAAAATTAGAATAAAATACAACAAAATGTATGAAAATAAGAATATAAAAATAATTAAATGATGTTAACGTCTGCAGATCATGTATGTATCTTGGGAGTAAAATGCTATTTTTCCCTTGCAATTCCCTTGCAATTACCCATGCAATTCCCTTGCAATTACCCTTGCAATTACCCTTGCAATCCCCTTGCAATTCCCTTGCAATTACCCTGCAATTCCCTTGCAATTCCCTTGCAATTACCCTTGCAATTACCCTGCAATTACCCTTGCAATCCCCTTGCAATTACCCTTGCAATTCCTTGCAATTACCCTTGCAATTACCCTTGCAATGCCCTTGCAATTCCCTTGCAATTACTCTGCAATTACCCTTGCAATTACCCTTTGCAATTCCCTTGCAATTCCCTTGCAAAATTACCCTTGCAATTCCCTTGCAATTCCCTTGCAATTACCCTTGCAATTCCTTGCAATTCCCTTGCAATTACCCTTGCAATTCCCTTGCAATTACCCTTGCAATTCCCTTGCAATTCCCTTGCAATTGCAATTCCCTTGCCCTTGCAATTACTCTTGCAATTACCCTTGCAATTACCCTTGTAATTCCCTTGCAATTACAATTATTATGAGTTATTACTCATAACCTCCTCGGCTTTGCCTTGCATTGGGAGTAAACAAAGAAACCCCTCTGCTTTGCCTCGGGAGTTAAAACCTTTGGTTTCCTCGGCTTACGCCTTAGGAACCAACTAACTACTCAGGGAAATAATAACATTCTTTACTCCCCTGGTGCATAAATCAAGCACTATTACGTTCCTAAATCAGGAATATTTATTTGAATTTGGTAAAACCTAACTCGTCAGATGAATGTTAAAGACTGGAAAACCATTAGCCTTTAGACAAAAATATTATATACTACTTAGCTTTTAATCAGTTTTGTAACCTTTCTTAGCTTAGAAGTTTAAAATTTTAGTTTAGGAAACTTAGAAAGCTAAGTTTTCTTAGCTTTTTAATTTTAGCAACTCAGCTAAAATTATCAAAAGCGTCATTTTTATAATGAAAATTCAATTAAAGGTTTATGTCTCAGTCTTGAGACAATACCACCATAATTCGCTATTAAGTCGTTAAATCTAAACTGTAACACGTCTTTGGACTCGCTTTGCTCGTCCTCAGATAGTAAATACACCCATTTTATTCCAGAAGTCACCTATCGATGCTGCTTAATTTTTATTATTTAGAAAAATTCGTGGATATACCTTTAAAAACGAAACTCGGTGTATTCACTTATGTATTACGTAAAGGTATACACAATACACATAAACCGAATTTCAGCTTTATTGATTGATTGATTTATTTATTTTTAATAAGGTGCTTAGTATTAAATCATTAGCACCTCTTCACATGTGAAAAAATTAAGGGTGAGCATGAATATATAGAGTAAATAGATAGAAATAATACAGATTACATAGTACATAGAGTCATAGGTACAAGTATGTAGACGCAATTTTAAGTAGATAGATACTTTATTGATTTATTTTTCGATTTTTGGAATTTTTAAAAAAATATACAAGTCATCCGACAAAAATTTAGCTAATGCTCATAATGAGATGAAACTTGGCTCATATACATAGCTACATGCGTGCCAAATTTCAATCGGATCGCAAAACTTTCGCGTTTTTTGATTTTTCGAAATTTTTGCAGGTTAATGACATCATAAAATATTTTTCGAATAGCACAACTACAGCTATAGACTGATTTTTGTACAAAGTTTCAACTATCTAGCATAAGTACACTGGAAGCTGCGATGATAACAGATAAACACATACATAGACAAACTTATAGAACTTTTCGAAACCATTCAGGAAATCTTAAAATCACCTAAAACAGATAATTCCATTTATTTCCTGGTTTCGGATTTTTTTGCAAACACAATACTTTTCCTATATATCTATGGTATAAATGAGTAAAAGTAATATATTTTGTACCTAATAAGCATTTTGTGGTGAATTAACGTCTTTCTAAAATTTGCTTTATAAATGAGCAAAAAATGTTTTCTTCCATACACATCATCGTCTAAGACCTGTTTGGTTTGACGCGACATATTATAAACATGAATTGACCTTTCGTCGATCCTTTTTATGGATTCTATTAATACTTGCAGTTCAATAAACATTCTTCCACAAATGCTGCAGAATATGTTTAATAAACCGTAAATACCATGTACTATGGAGATATCAAAAATGATAATACTTATTAACATAACAAAGAAATAGATGTTATTTGCTCTTGTATCAAATGGTGTCCATATGATAACAGGCATTCTAATATCAAACCACTCAGGAAGAGTTTTTTTCTCTTTATTATCATAATGTAAAAATATTGGTATGGTCAATCCAGAAATATAAACACTCAACCAAAAAAGACGCGATAGCATGAATATCTTCTTTAATTTTGTTACCTTAACTTCTGTACCATCGGGAAAATCTTTATACTGTACAAACCCCTCTATAACTATATTATAAATTACATTTAACTTTTTTCTTATAAAAAATGTAAAAAATTGACCCACTACACCAAAGGAACTAAAAAATAAAATGGATAATGTGAAGATAACAACATCTATGGTTAGAGATAGAGATAAGTAAGTATTAGTTAAATTAATGAATATAATAGCTGATTAAGAACCATGAGTAGGAAAAATATGAGATTTTTGCTCCTTTGAGGAGCACTAAAATTGGACCCGATAATTACCAAAACATGCCTAAAATCCTCCACAGTCGTTGTGCAATAGATTTAGAGCTTCGTCACTATCATCCTTACAAAGATCGTCAAGAAAGCTATTTATTTGATTCATAGTAACCTGACTCTTAGTCCATTACAATTATAAAAAAATATTTTATTATTAATTATTATTTGTACAAAGATTAAACTAGAATTTTTAAAATTAAAATATATTTATTATACTTATTTAAAAAAATATATTATTTTATAAAAATATATTAATATAAGTTTTTATTAAAAACTGTAATTGTTGATTAAGTATAGAAATATTAAAATAAAAACTGTGTATTCTTTTAAATAATTGCAAACATACTAACAAATCAAAGTTGGTCCTTGCAAAAAGTCTCAATCGATACATCAATCACGCTAAAAACTTGGAAACCTTTTATTTACCTTTGTATGCATTATCAATTAATATTTAGTAGGGAAAATGACACAAAATGGGGTATGGGTACATGTGAACTTTCTCACCATTCGGACTCACCCACGCTCAGTTTCAGTAATTAGACTCGCTTCCCTTCCTCAGAAAATGGGAAAATCACCAAAAAAATTTATTAAAGCATGTCTTTGGACTCTGTAAGGGTCGTCTTAATGACGAGAGGTTAAAGCATCGATTAAAAGGACTCGACTGGACTTCAAATAACTAGAGTGACTTTAAATGGTTAAACAATTAATAAAATTGACACTTGTTTCTCATCAATACGACTCTCTGAAAATATTTTACTTTTTGACGCATAAATATGTGAATTACAGGTAGACATCTAAAAGTTGCCAACTGTCAGCTGTCAACTCAGCTGTCAAACCCTGTTCATTTACTATTGTCATGACGTATCACTTTCCAACAGGCATCTGTTTGTATCTAGGGCGGTCACCTTGCAGGCAGATACCTAAATTCGATGGTGGCTTCACATTAGTGATCCAACCGTAAATCATACTATCAATTTTGAAATTAAACTGATTATAAATTGGAAACTTCATTGAATTATTCTTGTCTTCGCTTAAAATTTAAGAAAATGAAAATTGACAGAAGTTATTAGTCATCATGTTATTGTTATATATGACTACTGACGTGCTATTTTCAAATCGATCGAAAACTATTTTTCCGCATTTTAAGAAAACACAACTGAACTAAAGATTGATATTTGTACACAAGTATCAAATTTTTAGCATAGAAACACCTGCGAAGTACGTAGATAACAGACGCACACTTAACACAAATCTAAAAAGAAAAGTACACAGGAAAAAAATACAGAGAAAAAAAGAACACGGAGAAAAAAAAAACACAGTTAAAAAATAACGAAAAATACAGGAAAAAACATACGGGAAATCATCGGAAAAAAGTACAAGGAAAAAAAGTTAACGGAAAAAAGTACAACGGAGAAGTCACGCAAAAACAAATATTCTTTGTCCCCGTGTTTTTTTTCCATCAGGCAATTGTGTACGTAAATTTAGGATCAGGGAGATTTTAATTGATGATAGAATTATTCAATTATACTGACCTGATATAGTTGTAAGTTACTTGAAGGGTGTTTAAGTCTAAGACTTACCCGTTTATAAGACTTGCCTGTTGGCATATAGTACTGATTACCTGCAAGCTGGTCCTCTTGGGCTCGGGGTGTTCAGATTTGACAGGTAATCTTATTGCCTTTGGCTCCCTCAATGGGTTGCTCGCCTTGCATGTAACTCAGTTGCCAAAGATCTTAAAGATTCTCGCTCCCAGAGTATACTATTTTAGTAGCTTTAATATTAATTAATTATAGTATATATATATATATATTATATATAATCACTCCACTACTCCTATTATATATATATATATATATATATATATATATGTGCAAGTTTATTATAATTTTCTGTTATATAATTACATTATTATACTTTTGTTCAAAGGATCAGGGGTGTTCTATTACTTTAGGGGACCTAGGACTACCTGACTGCCAGTACTCTCTCTCTGTGTACACGTGTCTTAGGTCTATTATCGAGTGAAGTGACTTGTAGTACTTCACGAGGGGTGGAAGACCCGGCCGGGATCGAACTTGAGTCCCAAGAGGAGATTGACATATAGGTCGTCTAGGAGTGGAGCATAGTCAACGTAACTCTTAAGAAAACATAAAATAAATTTTCTTTGCATTTCCTAAACCAGTCTGTCTTTTACCTCAGGACAATAAAAGTATAAGAAAAGGTTAATTGGTGTAAATTTAAAAATAAAAACAAAGTTAAACAAAAGTGCGATTAAAATAAAAATTTCATGGGAGTAAGAGCATTAAATACTGTTTAAGACTCTCTATCCATTCTATTACTTATCTATCTAATCTGAGATTACAAAAGACTCATCAAGGTATAAACTTTACCTATATTTACGTTGGAAAGACTTCCTCTCTAGGACAAACTTTAAGTGAAAAGAGGAAACATTATAAACTTTTTCATCCTAAAAATTTAACAGATTTAAACTCTTAACCCTTTGACGGACTAGGTAATATATATATATGATATATATATATATATATAATAGTATATATATATATATATTATATATATATATATTATATATATATATTATATATATATATATATATATATAATATATTTATTTATTATTAAAAATGAATGAAGATGCTATTACATACATTATTTAAACGTACACCCAAACACCATAAAATCTTGTGTAAACTTTGGCTATACATTTTTCCGAACCCAACATTTTCAGTTGTTTTACTATTTTCTTGTTTTTAAGTTTGTTTCTAGAAAACTTTATTGAAGGAACCGAAACAATTATGGTTAAACACGAGTGAACTTGTTTCAAACTTATTTTTAGTATAATCTTTATAAAGATTTTACCTTTTAAGTTATTTAAGGGATAGTATTAGAAAATAAACTTACACAATGGGTCCACGGAAAACTGAAATACAGGGGTTTTTAAAAGTATTTTCTGAAGAGAATAGAATGGAATGAAAAACCATTAGTGAATGTGATTCTTGTTATGGGAATTTAAGATAGACGGTGGCCCCTTAGGACTATATAATGTTAGCTTTGTTTCAACCAGGCTGTTTTATCAGAAGAAGTTAAAAATACTTAAAATTAAAAAACACTATAGATATAGCTAGAGTTTAAAATCATATCGCCTACAACATGAGAAGAAAATCATGATAATGTGGCATTTTTGGCATTAATTAGAACATGAATTTAGGAATAGTGTCAGCAAATCAATTTCTAATCTAATCTTCTACCTGCATGATCTAGTATAATCTAATGCTGAAGTTCTCTGGGGGCAACTCGTTAGTAAGCTATTGTGGATGAAGTAAACAGGTTGTTCCTTGGCTATTTACCTGTTATGCTGAACACTGATGCTGTTAACCTTTATAACCAGCAAGCTACTTTGCGGCAACTAATCTTACTGGTAGCTTTTGGCAGCAGGTGTATTGCAAAGCTTCTACTGTCAGGTGTGCTCCGTGATGTAGCTTGTTGTGAAGGTAGGTTGCCCTGTTGGGTAGTAAGCTTCAACAGGTAGAAAGATGGCGCTTCCTACGGGTTTTGATCCGTGTCTTAAACATCATTCGGTCTAACGCAACAGTCTTATTTTGGACCACCATCTTAACTTGGATTCTTCCCCTCAGATGTCTTTACTCTTCTTCTTTTAGGCCCTATCATGTCAAGGTGGACTTTGACATGATACCTTTTATGTTTGGATGAAATATTGATAAATATTGGATAAAAACACGCTAGCTTAAACGGCAATATTATAAGCTTCTACTATATTTAAAACAGCCTGCTTATACTATATTTTAAGCATATAGGCAGGGAAGCTTTGTTTCATGATTGGCAGATTATTTAGAAATATACATACCGTTACTCAATATATTGTTCGCGGAACAGTAATAGAAGAAAATGATTTTAAGTCAAGACCATGTTCTGTTATCCCCGGTATTTTTAAAAGTATGTAATACTTTTATGCTATATACATTTTACTTAGTTATTTATTCAGAATTACAATATTATTTACTTCAGGTATAAATATTTTTATGCCAAAAGTCCCTTATATTATATTTATTTTATCAGTAACATTCTAACATTTTTGGACATTACATCTTAAAAATTCTAAACCCAAAACCCAGAAATTGAAGATAACTAAAAGATAAACCATAAGGAATATTCTGCTACATTTTTCCAATTGTTTGTTACTGAATAATTCCCACAAAAAATGGAAAACATTTTTGATATTTTCTGTATTTTATATTTTAAAAGATATTTTTTTTATCTAAGCAAAATAATATCGGGTCGTTCCATAAACATTAACCAAGTATGTGCGGGATGGGTTTAAAATTTTGTAAAATTTGAAATATTAATAGCTTTTAAGTAATAACAAAAGGACATGCTATGGTATTTGGATATTTTAACCGTAAAACTGAAAATGACTTATGCAACATATTTATTGTTTTCGTGTTTTTGGAGTATTTTTAGCAAATTTCTTGATTGTTTTAAATGGTTGTATACGTTAATATTTTATATATTTCAGCAAAACAATAGTCGTTGTAACCAGGGTATTCTGTAGTAAGCAGGCCTGCCTTTATCATTTGGTGTTTTAATTGTGTCCATGATTATTTCTTAAACGAGAGTAAACAAAAAATTGTCCATTATGGCTCAGCTGAAAATAATTAAAAAATTCTGGCACGGTGGTACGGAAGCCGAAGAATTTTCTTTGGGAGTCTTCTTTTCTTAAACAACAATCTAGTTCTTGTTGAGGTTTTCAGTGTATGCTTTATAATAGGAACAATATCGCTTTAATGGTATTCAATATGCTTTGATTTTTCAAAGGCAATGCGCATTGCATAGCATTGGTTGTTTAAAACTAGTTCGTACTTGAATAATGAACATGCACTACATTTATGCAATCATGCAGAGATTTGTTTATGCTAATTTAAAAAATGTTGTAAGCATTTCCTTGCAAAAATGCTTTGTGCAATCATGCAGAGAATTTGTTTATGCTAATTTAAAAATGTTGTAACGCATTTCCTTGCAAAAATGCTTTATGCAATCATGCAGAATTTGTTTATGCTAATTTAAAAATGTTGTAACGCATTTCCTTGCAAAAATGCTTTATGCAATCATGCAGAGATTTGTTTATGCTAATTTAAAAATGTTGTAACGCATTTCCTTGCAAAAATGCATTCAAATAGAATGACAAGTTGAAGTGCTACTGTTCCGACTATGAAGCATCCAGCGAAAACATGAGCGAGAATTGGAGTAGTCAGCACGAAAGCATCCCAAAGTAAATTCGCTCGGCTTGCGGACCACCACGCAAGAATTATTTTGTATTTATTAACTTATAAAGTGAAAATATATCGATAAAGTATTGAAAATTGTCTCTGGAACCAAGATTCGAACCCGTGCCCCAGGGTTTAAGTGCTTTGAGTATTCGTATCTACTCCTAATTAGCTTAATTCTACCCATGGCCCTACGAAATATTAAAAACGATACCCTACTCAACATTTATTTGTTCACCTACCTTATTTTTAAATTTCCGGTTCTTTTGACCACAGTTCTTTTGACTTTTTGAGTAGTCGTATCAACTTCGGACCGGGTTTAATACCCGGTCCAGTACACTTCACGACTAAAACTTTTTGCCAAGGTTTTTTCAAATTTTTGTTCACTTAGAGAAGCCATTCTCAACAGTTCGACTTTCCCCATGACGCCTATCCCATAAGGAATTTTTCAACAGGAAATTTGCAAAAATATTAAAATAACACTGCCTTTAAGAGACTTAAAATAAAATATATATTTTCCTCATTATCTCAAATCTTCCATACCCTTACCAGCCTGTGCAATTGACACAAACACATTTTTCCAACCCCTGATGGGAGCAAAAATGTAGGTAACTTTAACTACTAAATGTAAAGTAAATTCTTTAGAGGAAAACCCGTTTCCACTCACCTCCCCCCTCTACTTCTGTCATCTAAACAACCTTACTAGCGTAATTTTCTGATAAAAATTCGCCCAACTTTTTAGTAAAAGTTTTGCTCTACTATATTAAAGTAGTACATAGAGAACTGCATTACTTGACGGTAGATGTTTTTTCTAATGTTAAAGAAACATTTAAGTTTAAAAATTTAATTTAAAGGACTAGGGTTTCCTCCTTGAAACATACGATTTGTAAAAGGTCTGTATTCCTCTAGTCAGCAACTATAAGTATTCGAGCATTTCTAGTAGTTAAAAAGAATATCTATTAAATCACAATACTTAAGTATTATAATTAAGTATACAATTTCATTACACACTCTAGCAATGGAAAAGTAAAAAAATCAAGCTAACGGAATAAAAGCCAAGAACAATTATATTCATAAAATCAAAGAGCAAACTGACACGTTTTCGAGTTAAATCTAAAACGAGATTAAAAGAGATAGAAAACGAGATTAAAAGAGATAGAAAACGAGAAAAGAATCAGGAAAAGGTATAGGAGGAATCGGAACTAACTACCATAGAAATCAGAACAAACTGCCTCGAGGAATCAGGGTAATGGAATAGTGAGTATATTTTGATAGCACACTAACCGAACCACCCTAGCTCTCAATATTTTATAGTATGGAAACTTCAATTTTTAGCTCTCAACCATCCTAGAAAAAAATCTAAGAGCAAAAATATCCACCCACAAAACACAAAAACGTGCTTTACATGTTAAGTATGATTATACTAAGTTTCTCTTTAAGCACCACCTGATTTTTATTTGAAAAAATGTAACTCGATAAAAATTATTTATATTGTTTTTAAAATTATTAATAATATTTAAATGATGAATTATTCTTATATAATATATTTTTTATATTTCATACATTTATGTAACAACATCCTGCCAAGAATAGAATAAAACTTTTTATCTTAAATAATATGAGAAACCGAATATTAACTAAGTGTAATAGTTATAATATATCTAAGTTCGTTAAAATACAGCCTGATTTTATTTTATCTGAAAGACAAACAATCTTATTAGTGAAAACAACATGTACAATAAGTAATAAGTAATAATAACGACAAATAGAACTTAGTACTAATATTAAACATACCTGAAACAAAATTAAATTCCAGGCTAATAATCTCTTCTAGACTGATTCAACAATAAAACCAAATAAAAATGAATTAAAATAAACTGTCACTTCCTAAATCATAACAAACAGCTGAGTAAAAACAAAAGACTATCCTGTCTTTCCATATAGTTATATTTCTTTTTATCCTTTTTAACCCTCCGTTAAGTTAAGGCCCGGTCGCAAGTCCACTTCAGAGTAAAACTTTTGATCATCTGCAGCTTGACATCTACTTTTAACTAGTCTCCATAGCCATTCCTTTTCCGATTTCAAGAAGTGCTCCTCGGTAGCTGATCACCGTGCATAGTCCCGTGCAGAGACTATAGGTACTTAAACAGTTAGACTGTCGACTCAATGGTGGGAAAATTTGGATTCCAGTCGACACTAGCGCGGCGGGGGACCTACCTTTCAATTGAGTGGGCGGGTCTTGATTTCCCGCTTTTTGCCCACAGTCAGTTTGAAATTTTTATAC
Source organism: Microvelia longipes (assembly GCA_018340805.1). NCBI lineage: Eukaryota > Metazoa > Arthropoda > Insecta > Hemiptera > Veliidae > Microvelia > Microvelia longipes. The sequence goes on from JACMZG010000002.1 coordinate 46,459,613, forward strand.
TTTGTATAGTTATACTTCTAACTAACCCTACCACTTAAATCTTACACAGAACACTTCTGATTATTTTTAAGTTTTGCATTCAAGTAATTTATTACTTTAATTGACTCAATCAGGTAATAATAAAATAGTGGCTAAAGTTTACACGTGCTAGAAGATAGATTTTGGCATTTAATGCAGCCTGTATTTTAATTACATCTACAAGATGCGCTTATGTGATTAAATGTAATTACCTGATAAAAATCGGCCATCATGCTGTAATTAAATTTGATAGATTGATAATAAATGGAAGAGAATGGGACGGAAGAGTTATAACACCCAACTCAAGTATGCCATCTTCTTCAAGAAATAATATTATACAAAATTTGAACAGTTCTAGTCATGAGAGAGGATTAAATAGTCTAAGGAATGGAAATAAAAATGTACAAAATAACATATTAAACCTAGAAAATATTGACTGTCAATATATTCTAGGTGCAGAACAGCAGAAAAGGACTATAAATCCAGAAAAGAAAAGTGAAATGCAAAATCAGGGTGATAAAGAAAATAATGAAAATGGTAAACGGAAATTAGAACATGATGCTAATGGCAATTCATCTCAAAACGAAGCAAAAAGACCAAATAATGTTACTTCGCAACAGTCAATATTTAAATTTTTTACAACTAAAAACCAAGATAACGGCAGTATAGAAACTTCAAAAAAACCAGAAAGAAATCCGAGAAGGGAGGATGAAGCTGATAATACCGGGAAAGTGCAGAGTTCAAAAATGGAGTCAGTTGAGGAAATCAAAGAGCAAGTAGGCAGAAATAATAAATAGCAATTAATTAATAAAAATGACAAAGGAAAAGGAAAAAGAAACATCAAAATATACACTTACAATACACAAACTTTAAGGACAAATGTGAAATTATTTGAACTTCTTGAAGAGCTTAAGTACATTGAGTGGGATATAGTAGGGCTAGGAGAGGTAAGGAGGACGGGTGAGGAGCTAGTAAAAATGGACGAGGATGTAGATTTCTACTATAATGGTGTAGGAGGTGTTGGAGGTACGGGGTTCCTAGTCAACAATAGCAGCAATAAAAATATTTCTACCTATAAATCCTACAGTCACCGGATCACTAAGCTTATTTGGACATTGAGAAAAGAAGAAGGAGGAGGAAGAATCAAAATGATACAAGTATATGCGCCTACCTCAAGTTCGGAGGAGACAGAAGTTGAAGAGTTTTATGATAACCTACAGATGGCCTTGAATGAGGATAGATGTAAGTATACGATCATTATGGGCGACATGAACGCTAAAGTGGGAGACCTGAAGGATTCGGAAGTTGTAGGAAAGTATGGATACGGGGTAAGAAACAACAGAGGGACGAGATTGGTTGAATTCGCGGAAAATAATAATTTGCTGATTTTAAATACCTTTTTCAAGAAAGTAACAGATAAGAAGTGGACTTGGATAAGTCCGGATGGGAACACTTTAAACGAGATTGATTACTTTTTGTCCAACAATAGAAGAAATTTTCTGATGTAGAGACGGAAGATAAATAAGTATTGGAAGTGATCATAAGCCAGTAAAAGCGGTTTTAAATATAATTGTTAATAATAAGAGAAAAAGGAAACATACAACAAAAAATATTCAAAAGCTGGATCTTAATACAAAGCAAATTGAAGATTTTGAGAATATCCTGAAAATTAAGCTGGAGGAAACCAAAGTGAAAGATAAAAAGGAAAGCGTAGATGAGAGTGAAGAAAGGATAATTAGTGCAATCCATAAAGCAAGTAAGTACATGTATCAGCAAACTGGGGAGAACAAGAAGAAAACAAACAAAAGTAATTTACCGAAAGAAATAAGGAAATTATTTGAAAAAAGAAGAAGAATCAAGAAGAGAGGGAAACCCTTAGAGTTAAGAGATGTGTCAAGAATGCTAAGGAAAGAACTGAATAAATGGAGTAGTGAGAAAAAGATAAAAGAATTAAAAGAAACTGTGGAGAAAGGAGGGAGTGTGAAAGAATACTGGAGATCTCAAGCATTAGGAAGAAACCAGATAACAGCGATTAAAGATCATAAAGGCAAAATTAAATACAAGCAAGATGAAGTATTGCAAGCTATATGTGAGTTTTATGAAAAACTATACTCTAATAACGAATCACTAGCTCACAAGTCTATAGGTAAAAATAGTAAAGATATAAATAACATAAATGAAGAAAATGGAAGTCTGGAAATAATGAGAGAAGAAATCGAATGTGTCGTTAAAAAATTAAAGAAAGGGAAGGCTTCTGGATTAGATAATGTATCGAATGAAATAATTAAGTATGGTGGAGAAACTATTATAGATCAATTACTTATACTTTTTAATGAATGCCTAAAGGAAAGAGAGATCCCATAAGCCTGGCTGAGGGCAAGGTTAATTTTACTGTACAAAAAAGGAGAAAAATGGATATCGGGAACTATAGACCATTAGTTTATTGCCTGTGGTTTATAAAATTTTCATGACAATAATAACTAAGAGAATAAGTAACAAAATAGAGCAAAGAATATTTTGCAATCAAACAGGGTTCAGAAAAAATTTCTCTACACTGGACAACATATTAACCTTAAAACTACTCATAAAAAGTGCTCAAGAATATAATTTTCCACTGATTATTATCTTTATAGATTATGAGAAGGCATATGATAGTGTATATAGAGACGATATAATTACATGTTTAAAGAAAGCTCAAGTTGATGAGGAGTATATTCAAATGTTTCAGAATACCTTCGGAGGAACAACTTTAGAAATAAGATTGGGAAACAAGAAAAGAATATTAAAAGTTAACAGAGGTGTTAGACAGGGAGACGTTAGTTCAGGTAAAAATTTTGTTAACACCATAGAAAGCAGCAGTAACAGGTTAGATTGGCAAGGACATGGAATAAATATAAATGGAGAATGGCTGAACAGACTGGCATTTGTAGACGATTACTTATTGATATGCAAAAATAAACATGAAGCTATAAAAATGTTAAGTGAAATAAAGGAAGAAACGAGAAAAATAGGTCTTAAAATAAATTCATAGAAGTCAAAATTCATGTGTTTCAACATTGAGGGCAATATCGAGTTGAATGTGGGAGAAGAATCGTTAGAGCAAGTAGATCAATATGTGTACTTAGGACAGCTAATAACAAAACAAGGAGAGGACGTGGAGATAAGAAGGAGAATAGGTTTAGGGTGGATGAGTTTTAATAAGTATAGTCATCTTTTCAGATCGGATGTAGACATGGAATGGAAGCGTAAACTATGGAGTATGTGTGTCTTGCCAGTCATGATCTATGGAGCAGAAACATGGATTATTACGAAAGATATGGTACATAGAATGAGAGTAGCTCAGAGAGGTATGGAAAGGAGTATGCTAAAGGTGAGTAGGAGAGAGAGAGAAAGACTAATGAGTGGGTTAGGAGTCAAACAGGTTTAAAGATATTGGTGAGGCAATAAGTGAAAGAAAGTGGGGATGGGCAGGACACATTATCAGGACAGAAGATGGAAGATGGACAAAGAAAATGATACAATGGTATCCTAGAGAGTGTAAAAAGAAAAATTCTGGCGCGGTGGTCCGCATGTCGGCGAATTTCCTTTGGATGCGTGTTTCCGTGCTTTTTACATTATATAAGTTTACAACTACTAAATAAATTATTCCGCCCGCGGTGGTCCGCTGTCGGGCGAATTTCATGTAGAAATGCGTGTTTCCGTGCTAAACAATCCATTTTTGCTTATGCAAGAACCATATCTATAGCGTGGTCCCGGTTCATGCTTTAGAACCTAAGCAGTTACTCAATTGTCAAGCACTGCTCGTAACTCATTTTGTCTGTATTTTCCAAAGGAAATGCGCAGTTGTTCTGCAACTGCGTGATTACTTCACGTTGTACTTCTAAAATAAGAAGTACGCTCTATTATTTGCATTAGTTTAAAGCTTGGTTACTTATCTTTAAGCTTAGTCAGTTATCTTTAAAGGTTTTAGCGCATTTCCTTTGGAAAATACAGACAAAATGAGTTACGAGCAGTGCTTGTCAATTGAGTAACTGCTTAGGTTCTAAAGCATGAACCGGGACCACGCTATAGATATGGTTCTTGCATAAGCAAAAATGGATTGTTTAGCACGGAAACACGCATTCTACATGAAATTCGCCCGACAGCGGACCACCGCGGTGGAATAATTTATTTAGTAGTTGTAAACTTATATAATGTAAAAAGCACGGAAACACGCATCCAAAGGAAATTCGCCCGACATGCGGACCACCGCGCCAGAATTATTTTCTAGTTGTAAACTTATATTAGGTAAAAAAAACGATAAAAAATTATTGTCCCTACTAGGATTTGAACCCAGGTACTCTGGGTTTGAGTGCTCGCATCCAAAGGAAATTCGCCCGACATGCGGATCACCGCGCCAGAATTATTTTCTAGTTGTAAACTTACATTAAGTAAAAAAAAACGATAAAAATTTTTCGACCCTTCCAGGATGTGAACCCAGGTACCCTGAGTTTGAGTGGTCGTATTGACTCCGGACCACTGGCATTCAACTCAGAGGCCCGAAAAACATTGAAAACGACACCCTACTCGAAATTTAATTTTCAATGACCGTAATTTTGGGTTTTTATAATTTTTGTGGTTTTTTCGACTTTTTGGTAACTTTAAGTGGTCGTATCGACTTCGGACCGGTTTCATTCGACTCAGCCCCCAAATTACATAGAAAACGACACCCACTCGAAATTTTTTTACTGACCAAAATTTTGGTTTTCGGTAATTTACAATGGTTTTTTTGATTTTTAGGTCACTTAGAGTGGTCGTATCGACTTCGGACCGGTTTCATTCGATTCAGCGTCTCAAAAAACATAAATATTGATCTTTTTCGCGGCAAAAAATATTAACCCTGAATTTTGCCGATTTTTTGAAAAATTCGCTATTTGAAAAAAACCTATTGGTTTTCAATAGGTTCGTGTCCTCCCGAGGTTGATTTTTGTACCAAGTTTGGTTAAAAAATATTAATCCGTTCGAAAGATAGAGTGTTTACAAGAAAAGTGTCTAGACATATATATATATATATATATATATATATATATATATATATATATTATATATATATATATATATATATATATATATATATATATATATATATATATATATATATATATATATATATATATATATATATATATATATATATATATATATATATATATATATATATATATATATATATATATATATATATATATATATATATATATATATATATATATATAATATATATATATAACATATATATATATATATATATTATATATATATATATATTAATATATAAAGTCTCGCGAAACGTATTTTTTCGTCATTAGGGACCTCTGAAACGGATTTGTGTCGGTCGAGGTTCGAATTCCGCCATGACGCCTATCCCATTAGCCGAATTTCCAAAGGAAATTCGCTAAAAGAGGAAGGCCAAAAACAAGATGGATGAGGAGATGAGAAGAACATGTGGACAGGAGACTTGGCAGAGAACAGCGTGGGATAGAAAGGAATGGGTTAGGATGGGAGAATTTAAAAGATGTTGGGTTTATAAGACATAATTATTAATCAATAATGTATATACATTATTATGGATGTTGTATGTATGTATGTATATATGTGTGTATATGTGTGTATGTATGTATGTTATGTATGTGTATGTATATGTATTATGTATATGTGGTATATGTATGTGTGTGTGTGTGTATATGTATATATATATATATAATATATATATATATATATATGAGTGTGTGTATATGTATATGTATGTATGTATGTGTATGTGTATATATGTATATATATATATATATATATATATATATATATATATATATATATATATATTATATATATATATGTGTGTGTGTATGTATATATATATATATATATATATATATATAATATGTTGTGTGTTGTGTATATATATATGTATATATATATATATATATATATATATATATATATATATATATATATATAAGTGTGTGTGTGTGTGTGTGTGTGTGGTGTGTGTGTGTTTGTATGTATGTGTATATATGTTTGTGTATAATTAATTTTATGTATACAATGGAAATTATAGTATCAAATAGTAGTTTTTTATGTAAATAAATAATTTCTTAATAATTGTGATTATTATATGTATTATTTATGAAAATTATTCTGAAGTACCTTAGTGTAAATAAAATTTAAGGATAATTATTTATAGTATTATAAGCATAATAGTAAATAGATATAATTATAGTAGAAATTGTATATTATAGATTGTAAGTAGAAATGTATAGCTTATAGCATGTTGGTTCAAAGTAAAATTTATTGTTAAAAATTCTATATAGTTAATAATTTATAGCATGTGTGTAATTAATTGTGTAATAAGATGTCATATGTCTTATGTTATATAACATATGACATAAGTCATATAAATGTTATATATCATAATATATAACATTTAGATTCCGAGTTGTTTTTTAAGATTTCTATAAGAGTAATAGGATATACCAACTTATCCCCCTCCATGTGAGGTACCACGGCTTAATGCCGAATTGCGCATAAAGGATTTACTGATAAATATGTAAACAAGTGTAAAACATGTGTATTGTGCAAATAAATGGTTATTTATTTTTTATTTATTTATTATTTATTTACCTGATAAAAATCGACTAAAATCAATAAATTAATTAAATAAAATTTATTTATCTGCCATCAGTAGCGTTCTCTGGAAGTTTTAAAAAGGTTTCTATTTCCTTTTAGTTTTTGAATTTTTGAAATACAGAACATGCAACGGCGAACCGTTTTTGTGAAAAATACATGCAGAAAACAATCATTTTATAATAATAATAAATGTAGCTGTCATAATTAAGAATTGCCATGGTATTCATAAATTTAAATAAAAAATATAATCAGTCATTTTTGGAAAGCTATTGGGGTTAGTTCATGAGTTGTCCGCACCGGTCCGCCGCAGCGCTACTTTTATTAGCTTGCGATAATCGAATCCAAACTTTTTCTCATTAAAGGTAACCCCCCCTGGTCCCGTGTTTCTGTTTCTAAGTGTTTGTGTATATTTTAGTCTTTATGAATAGAGGTTTATATGATCGCAGTGTGACTTTAGTTTTCTTATGTATAATGTGACCTGACTCAATGAGTCCTTACTGTTTTTCTTTGAGTGAACATGTGTTTGTTTTTTTTCACCAGATGTTGTTACCTCTTCGCTCTTCAATTATCTTTAATTTGTTATTGTCACCTTTATTTAATCTTTTGTATGTTTTCCACCCACTATCGTTAGCATTCGATTAGTTCTACTTGCTTCAACTGTTTTCATTCATTTGCTAATTCAATTTGCTAATTTAATTAGCAAATTCAATTATTTGTATTTTTTTACTAAAGGTTAAGAGTTTAAGGCATATTTAATAGAGTATTAATTTTATGAATGAGAAATTGGTTTTAAGGAAATGTTATTAGCTCTAATGATACTAAATTTAAAGCTATAATATAAAAAAACGTCTAGTTTCTATGAGCGATTTATTTATGTAAGGTAGCCATACCTGAAAATTCAATAAATTCCTTATAGGAGAGAAAGATGTACACTTCATAATATTCATCTATTGACCTATAGTCGCGCAACACAGCCATTTTTTTTATCACACAAAATATAATTATTTTTTGTCCACTAACAGCTACAATTTTTATTTTGGTCAAATTAGGTATACCCTATAATGAAAGATGCAGAATGCATCTTTGGTTTTTTTAAACCAAAAAGTGTAACATTAATCACTTAGTATACATAATTTTCTTGGATAACGCTAGACTTGTCAGCATAATTTTCTCATCATGTGAATAAATTGTTAAATTATTCATCGCTCAACCTATTGTTAAATTAGTTTAATTTAATGGAATACAGATATTTTATTTATTTATTTAGAATAAATATTCAAACCTCTAAGGCAAATAGTGACAGAGAAATTTGGGAAATACGAAAAATCTACAGGTAGCTCAACCTTATAACCAGTGTGCTTCACTTAAAAAAACAAAAAAACCTTTTTTTCTTTTGGAGATTTTAGAATTTTAAGAAAAAGTTTGTATAGTCATCATTGTGGGTTAACGAAGTCACAAACAATAGGGTTCGTTGATTTTCGTACTAAGTTTCATTTCGGTCCGAGAAAATCTCGTTCATACACACATATACATATATACAAACACACAAATATAATATATATAATATATATATATATATATATTATATATATATATATATATAAATATATATATATATAATAAACATATAATCTTGATCAGTGAGTCCCCTTCATAAAAATCTTCCCCACCCCTACCCCTTTATGACCTAACATAAAAAACAACTCTAAACATTATTTTTTTTTAATTAAATTATTTGTTTTTATTATATTTATGTTCAATATATTTATATTTTTTATATTTTCAGACTTATATAACTTCTTGTTATCATATTACATAATAATCTTATTATTATATTAACTTGTTATAAAACAAATTCTTCTCTTTCATCTTTTTCAGAAGTTAAAATTAATATTTCTATTCAAATTATAAAATTTTAGATACAAATGATAATTTAGTTGTCTTGATATTTTACTGATATACAAATTCTTTTAGATAATTTTAAATTAGTTATAGTTGTTATAACTTGAATTCTTCTTTAATTTGCAGATAAAGAAAGTTTAATCCGTCCTCTGAAAATAAAGTATGATGAATATATTGCTTTTCTGAAAAAAGAATACTTTGACTTTTCTTAAATATTTAAACTAAAATTAAAACCAAGATGTCAAATGTTGAATTTAACTTAATAATTATGGGTCAGTATTCTTAATTGCGGGATCAATAATTACATTACTTGTTGGGAGCCTCTTAGTTATTTTTGGGTCCAAACAATTTTTAGGAGTATAGACCTAAAAATAAATTCTCAAAAAAATTGTCTTTTAATTTTTTTGAGGTCAGGCCCTCTAATCTTTTAACAGGGAACCAACCAATTTAATTTATTCACTTAAAGCCCAGGCCAAAAGAATTTAATTGCAGCATAAAAAAATATTTTTTGGGGTTGTCGAGCCCCTAAGCTTGATCACATTATGATTCAACGCCTCGGCAGTTAAATTAAATTTTATCTGCCTCTGCTTTTCTCTGCAGATAATATCTGTCGCTTACCCTAGACTTTGGCTTGGAGACAAAAGTTTAAACTAGTTAATTATATTTCATTTTTCTGCTTAATCACACAAATAACAACTTTAATGCTAGTTTAGATAAATGATTGGTTTTTCAATATATAAATGACTAAAACAAAATATGACGTAAAATGATTTCTTTGCTCTTGTTAAATATTCTAGCTTTTTGATTTTTGTTAGATGTTTTTATTTAAATATTATGTATGCTAAATTCTTGCTGTATTTTTCATTTGCGCATTTTCTTTTCTTGATAAACAGTTTTTAAATCTGGTCATGTGCAATGTAGTTGGACATTTATTATTTATGACTATCTGTTTTATTTTTAATACAATAGTATATTAAAAAAATTAAAATAAATATAATATATTTTAAAAAAGTTTTTAATAGTTTTATTATACAAATACATTATAAACAGTATAAAACAGTTTTATTTTAATTAGCAATATAAATTGTTTGATTGAATGACGAATATTTGTTTAATAGTTAAATAGATGCATTTTTAAATAGCTTTTTTATGGCTAAAGGCATGAACATATGTAAGGGCCGCATGTGGCCCGCGGGCAAAATTAAAATGTTTGGGGAATAGATAAAATAAATAAAAAATAAAAAAAAATATTAGGTATATAAGCAAATAAATTATTTAATTCAAGATTATTATGAAAAGTTAGATACAAAGATAAGGAAATAATGGATTGCTACTTTAACTTTAATGTTTGGAGAAACACAAAACTTGTAAGTTTGCGGCCACCTTTCAAATCAATTCTCATTGTCGGATTTGGCGAATTTTTATTTTCACAATAATTTGATAAAAAAAAAGCTATTTTGCCTTCTGAGAATTGCCAAAAAAGACTTGATAAAATAGTCCTCTGATCATCTTTTATTTCATAGGAATACTTTTAAAAATTATTTTTTTACCTTGTATTCTAGCTAAATTTATCTTCAGTTATATTTCAAGATCTGACAAAGATACTCCGTTTTGTTTTTTCCGTTTAGAGCTAAAGTTCCCCAATTCCTTTTCTTTGAGAATAAATTTGACTTTAGTAAAACACCAGTATAACTGCAATTTGTTGCGGGTTTAGCATACTTTAAAATTTAAGGAATGCGGCCCGCGACTGGCTGTAAAAAGACGAAGCGGCCCTTTGCTAGAAAAGTTTGCCCAGGCCTGGTTTAGAGTGTCCTGAATCCAACAAAACAATAAACGTACATGTGGCTAGGAAGTTCTTGAGGTATCACAGAACGGGCCACAAGCCGGGTCGATTTATTTTAGATATGGATGAGATTGATCCCTTATTTAACAGCCTGCTTTTAAATTTGTTTGGACCTGTTTTTTTATTTAAATTGAAGGGATATCAAGTTAAAAGCTTTAATTAATTACACATAAAAACTTGTAACATAATTTAATAATTTTAAATAAAATATGAGACAAATTGTATTTTCAGCGAACCTTTCTTTTAACTATTTAATTTTAATTATTTTTAGTATTTTTTCTTCCTTTTCTCTGTTATTATTTTGAATAATAATTAATATAATAAAAAATGAAAAATAATGAAGTTTGTCAATTACCTAATTAATACTAAGAAATGTAAGAATAAAATTATTTTAAAAAGTGAGGTAAAAACAAATTAGATAACTGAGAAATTATTGCATAGTTATGTCTAGAATTGTTTCGGAGTCAATACATGCACACTAAGGGAAGGGTGTTATAGCAGGGGAAAGGGGAACTCGTTTCCTTTAAACAGGTCTTGCTAACATTATAATATGTCAATAAAGAGAAGAAGTCTCTCCACAAAAATATATTCTTAATAGCAAAGCGCTTTCAACCTAACAAGAGGTATCATCAGTGCTAGCCGTTGAATAAAGAAGAGAGTGATAGATGAGTCTTTATAGATCAGATATCAAGATAGACGAGAGATGAGTCTATCTTTGATATCTGATCTATAAGACTCATCTATCACTCTCTTCTTTATTCAACGGCTAGCACTGATGATGACCTCTTGTTAGGTTGAAAGCGCTTTGCTATTAAGAATATATTTTTGTGGAGAGACTTCTTTCTCTTTTATTAAGATGAACTCCATTAACGCTCACCTTAGTTCTTCTTTTTTATAATATGTCCTAATTCTTTCTCTTTAATTGAAACAAATTTTTATACACTTCCATCAAGCCATTTTGCCAAAAACTTTTTAGTGATTGCTGTGAGCAAATACGTTGTTCATAACTCGGTTGCATGCACGGCAAGATTTAACTGTGACAATCATCCCTCGGCATATATTAAATGTAAGACAAAATCACATCAAACATAGAAAAGGGAATTCGTATTTTTTAGTTGCTCATAAAGTAAAAGTTTTTATTATTCAACAAATGAAAACAGTCAACAATTAAGGAACTTCACTAGCGACAGTAAAAACTCTTTTACTGTCGCCGATAGTAAACAACTACGAAACTGTCTCAGACGGTAAAAAATTAGAAACTGGGACAGACGGTAAAAAACGAATTTCACCTACTTTTTTGGGGATGTAAAGAGCCTACTTTACAGCCGCCCGTGATTTTTTTAATACAGTGTAGGTGTTGTATATTTAACAACTTTTTTATCCTTTATTTTTTTAGTCTCTAAAGTCACTATTTCACAGCCTACCTCTGATAAAATCAATTTAGTTAATAGATGCAATTACTGCCTAAATTAAGCTCAAACTTTTGATAAAACGTTTGAATTAAGCCTACTGATGCCTCTAAAGGTAATTGTTTTAGAAATATGATAATCTAATTTTCCCGGCTTATCCTTTTAGAGTTCTTTCAACACACGAGTATAATTTTCTGAGGATTTTAATTTGCTCCAGTACGTGAGATGCGGAAAGCTCAGAGTATTTAAGCCTTACTCTATCCTCGTCATATATCTCACTAATCTATCTTTATTTTAATTAATTAAACTTATTTACTCTTCTCAGTGGATGGAGTGAACTAAAGGATAAAATAATGTCTGATAATTATGGATATTTTATTTTTTCGTTTATTCGGAAAATCAATACAACAAAATACTGTTTTTTTTCCTAATACTATTCATCTAACAATCCGAAAAATTAAAAATTAAAAAATAAAATAAGCGCGGGGTACCTCGGAACTATTCCTCACCTCAGCGGATTCGCTACGCTCATACTCTATACTTCGTATTCGCTTCGCTTGTCCTGACAATGTAGATCACCTAATTTATATTGCAATACTTATTATTCCCAGTAGACACCTATCCAGCCACTGAACTCGCTTGATGTACTTTATACGATTCAACAAAAACCCATAGATATATTTGCCGTATTGCCGTATTGAACCAACACTTACTAAATTTATTTATAAGGTAAAGGGGTACACTTGTACCATATTTTAACTAAATTGAGTATCTTTTGATTTTTAACAATTTTTAAAATAACGTATACAAGTTATTTAATAAATATTATACTGATTCTGATGGTAAGATGTAACTTAGTACTTATGTTGGTCTTCCATGTGGACAACAAATGCGTCAAATCTCAAATCTATAGAAACATTTTTCTGTTTTGTGAATTTTTGCTGAGTCAATATTGCCGGTTGATGACACAAAAAAATATTTTCCAGGTATCACAACTAAACCTAAAGATAGATTTGTGTGATGCTTCTGTTGTATACTTAGGAACCCATGTCACTTTCGCTGCTCATAAAGGCTAAACATTTTTCACACGGTGCCCATGAGTAAGGAGAATTTGGTACTGGAAGTTAATATAATTAAACAGATAGCAGTTAATAACGGATACAGTGAAAAAATGGTTGATGGAGTGATGAAAAATGTTCTAAAAAGACAGAGGAGATAAAATTAGGAATAATAAGAACAAAGAAGAAAGAAGTACCGTAAAGTGCTGTACTTAGGAAACAAAGAACAGAAGGAATTAACGGAACTTGATAAAATGCAAATAAAACCAGCATTATATTACAGGTAATACAATAGGGAAAAATCTTGTTAATGCAAACTCAGAAAGAAAAACAAAGGAAAATGCAGTGGTGTTTACAGGTTGAAATGTTCAGAAGAGGGATGTAACGCTGAGTATACTGGACGTTCAGGTGGAGCAGTTGAGAAAAGGTGGACAGAGCATTTCAGTGCAATAGAGAAGTCCAAAAAGAAAGATCTGGAAGAAGAGGAGTTAAAAAAGGACTTCAACACATTGAGTCTTTGATTAAAGTTCAGTCAGGTAGGGATAGATGAAGTTAATCAAAAAGAAAGAAGTGGTGTCAGAAGTATTCAAGTATTCAGAAACAGAAGGAAAAGTACAAGCAAAGTTCAGCTTTTGCTAAGTATATTTTGAATCAAAGCACAATTTGAGAAAGATGAGAATAAAATAATCCTGCACCGTGAAGACTTTGGAAGAAAACTCAATGCTCTTGAATCACTTGAAATTTATTTATCCAGCAAAAACACTGAAACTCAAACTCTTAATGAACAGAAAAAAGTGGTCCATTCTCCTATATTTAGTAAATTTTATAAAAGTAAAACTAGTCATCAAAATGAAATAACTTAATCTAGTCATCTGTCCGACATATTTAGTTTTGACATGGTATAACCTTAAATTTTTGTTGTAACCTATCTGTTTTTATTTGTTGACGAAGTTAAGTTTTAGCTAATTCTGTGATTTTTATTTATTTATTCTAGTCTTATGTATATGTGCTTTATTTGTTTGCTGTGATCTTTAGTTGTTAATGTAGTGTTTAGTTTATTAGCCTGATGATGCCACAGTGTTGGGTGAAATGGCCATAGCTTAAATTTTATAGCTTACCAAATTATAGAATTAAAAGTCATTGTTTTTAATTTATATAAAATGTGTGAATTCTATAAACTTAAAAGTGAGACTAAGGATAAATTACTTAAAATGATAATGATAAATGGATTAGGAAGACATAAGCTTAATGGACTGTGAGAAATCTTAATTAGGAAAATGAAAATGAAGACAGCAGTCCGAGTTTTATTAGATAATAATAATAATTTATTTCATATCAGAGCTTTCTCACAAGCTTTTTTTGATCGTAAGCTCTGATATTAATTTAATAAAACCCGGACTGCTTTCATCATTTTCATGTTCCTAATTAAGATTTCTCACAGTCCATTAAACTTAAATCTTAAACAATGATTTTGTCACGGCATGGAAAATTTAACAGTTTAAACTTTTCAGGGCAGTCAATGAATTTAAACTGTCAGATACAAGCAGCTGGAAATGTAATCATTAAATAGAACAAACAGTAGAACATCTAATGATTGCCCTTTAATCGGTAGGAAAAGGTCACCTCTTATCCTACACATAATGTCTTTGGGATAAAATCAGCCCGTTACATTTAAACAACAATTACATTCAAACATCCAGACTCAATCCCTTTAAGTTATAGAAGAAATAACTAGATAGAGTTGCAATTTGAAACAAATGTACATCTACAGATAATAAGATGTACGGAATTTTATTCTGCTAATAGCAGCTATTTAGATGTCATTTAAAAGTAATATTTGTAAAATAAGGATGCCAAGTATTATTACGGTATAGACGTTGGGCTTATTATCATTCTGAGGTCAAGCTAAGCAAGCTAGACTTCTGAGGGTAAGCTAAGACCTAGCAAGCTCTAAGACCTAAGCAAGCTAAACTTCAGAGGGTAAGCTAAGACCTAAGCAAGCTAGACTTCTGAGGGTAAGCTAAGACCAAAGCAAGCTAGACTTCTGAGGGTAAGCTAAGACCAAGCAAGCTGACTTCTGAGGGTAAGTAAGCTAAGAGCCTAAGCTCATTGGGCCTTAAACTAAATAGCTCCCAAGTTTTTGCCATACCTAAATTAAAAACTGTATAAGGCCCAAAGGAAGATCAATCGATCAAAGATTGAGTTGGGACCTCTTTTTGCTTAATTTATTATCCATTTGTACTATTTTATTTATAGCATAAATAAAGTTTTTTGTATTAGTAAAAAAAACGTAGTGTTAATTTTTCATTTTGTGATCTAGCGTGGCAAGACTGAATTTATATAACCTTAAATCTTTAGCGAAAAAGACGAATTGAATGTTGTGAGAAAAGGTTCAAAGCTACCTAAGATTTGTTGTATTATGAAGTAATGCACAATGTAAAATAATACAAGTCAAGATATTCTATTTATAATATTTTATCATTTTATTTTATTGCATAATTTCTTCCTTCCCATATATTTCATTCTCGAACAAGAAGAAGAAAATATCAGCGTATATTTTACAAGACATTTATCTGAATAAACAAGGGCTAAGTCTGCCAAACTTCTGTTCATTCAAATTACTCATTGTCATCCACAGTATATATTATAAAAAATCGTTAAAAGAACAAAATGATCAATTGCATGTTAAAAATTGGAATTGTTTTGTTTTAAAAAAAAATCAAATAAGCAAAATAGATAACTTGGCAAAGAAAATTGTCTGTGTTAATGATGGATGTATATAACTGTCGAGGATCTTTGTAACAGAGTTTTTCCTCTCAATTTTTTTCTGTTTATTTTATCCTAACACAGTGTAAAATGAACTTTAAAGGCTGCGGTTGGTAACACTTTATCAAATCTAATGGTCTTCCATAATTTTATATTTAAGAGAATTTTTTTTTTTATTTCAGTGTAAAAACTTATGTTTACATTCAAGCTATTATGTTGCCTATATTTCTTGTAGCTCATTTCATTGTTATAACTTAGCATTTATACTAAAACCTTTAATTTTTATTTGTTCACGAAAAATTGATTTTTTTTGTAGACTCAATGATGATAATTTCCTTTAAACAAAAATCCAAGAATCCCAACCTTTTTAATAATTCAAAATTAAGACCTTAAAGGTAGACGATTATAAACTTTAATTTATTAAGTGATTAAAACCACAAAAGTAGGTGTGGTCTAGTTACGCTCAGGCATTATTTTCGTCATCGCAATGATTAGGTTACAGGTGCTGATATTGATTTGGTTGATGGTGCTGATAATGATTTCGTTGATGGTGCTGATAATGATTAGGTTGATGGTGCTGATATTGATTAGGTTGATGGTGCTGATATTGATTGGTTGATGGTGCTGATATGATTAGGTTAATGGTGCTGATATTGATTAGGTTGATAGTGCTGATATAGATTTGGTTGATGGTGCTGATATTGATTTCGTTGATGGTGCTGATATTGATTAGGTTAATGGTGCTGATATTGATTAGGATAATGGTGCTGATATTGATTAGGTTGATAGTGCAGCTATTGATTTAATTTATGGTGCTGATATTGATTAGGTTGATAGTGCAGCTATTGATTTGGTTGATGGTGCTGATATTGATTAGGTTGATAGTGCTGATATATTGATGATATTGATTAGGTTGATAGTGAGCTATTGATTTGGTTGATGGTGCTGATATTGATTAAATACTAGCAATAGTTGATTATTATTATATCAGAAGGATAAATTATTAACTCTATTTTATTAAAACTCTCAGAGGATGAAAATTTTGGTTTTCATTTTCATCTGTATAGCGGCGCATATACTGATTTTTACTGATTGTAGTAAGCTTAATGAACGGTTTAGCTTTTAGCGCCAATATTTAAATCTCGAGGTTGGTGGTCTAATTTGCAGTCATACAATTGATTTAAGAGTTTGGATAGGTCCAACAGAATTCGTACTAAGAGTATTACCAAAGAGTATATAGGTACCTAAGTAGTATATAATACCTATATACTCCTTGGTATTACCTTTATAATTCACTATTACTCGAAAACAAGAATCGTTCGCGTATGTCAAATACTAACAAGAGCATATGTAGGATGTCAAATACTAACAAGAGCGTATGTAGGATGTCAAATACTACAAGGCATATGTAGGATGTCAAATACTAACAAGAGCCACAAGAGCATAAGTAGGATTCATATGTAGGATATCAATACTAACCTCAATACTCTAATGACTAGGCATATGTAGGATGTCAAATACTAACAAGAGCATATGTAGGATGTCAAATACTAACAAGAGCATATGTAGGATGTCAAATACAACAAGAGCATATGTAGGATGTCAAATACTAACAGAGCATATGTAGGATATCAAATACTAAGTCAAATACTAACAAGAGCATATGTAGATGTCAAATACTAACAAGAGCATATGTAGGATGTCAAATACTAGAGCATATGTAGGATGTCAAATACTAACAAGAGCATATGTAGGATGTCAAATACTAACAAGAGCATATGTAGGATGTCAAATACTAACAAGAGCATATGTAGGATGTCAAATACTAACAAGAGCATATGTAGGATATTTTTTGAGGATGGGATTAAAAAAATGAAATTAAGAGGAAACGAATATAAAACGGAGTAAAAATGTAAACCTCTTAGGCTAGCACAGTTTTTGAGGTAATCAACTGAAAAAATCAATATTTTTGTATGATTTTCAAAAGACGACGAGAAAAGAATAGTTTTACATTTTGCAGCTTGTTTTAGTTACAAAGAAATACTTAAAAAAGTAAATTTAAAAAAAAAAGTATGGTAGAAGTTCCTTTGTCTTGAGAAGCAGAAGCCTTGTCTTACTATTCTGCAAAGTTATTAACAAATAAAATATTCAAAGAGAGAAAACTTGTTCCAGGCAATTTATTTTAAATTGAAATGCTTAAATATAAATTTCACGAAACATCAAAGAAAGCATCTTTTATAGTCAGGAAATTATTTTCAACATTTTTCCTATAAATTATGTTCTGAGCATAGAAAATCTTTTCGTGAATTTGTTTTACTATCTAAAATAGAGGTAAAGAATTTTTATGCAAAATATTAGTTACCTAAGGCTTAGTAAATATTAAAATATTTAAAGGTCCGTTGTCTCGAGCTTCTACTTTCAGTCTTCTGTAATACGAGGATTGTGCATACGCAATTATAAAAATATTTAAGATAGAACAAAATTATTTAAATAATTGAAAACAAACTGATGTTTATGGGCGTTACAGATGCAAGCAGAAAGATAAATTAATTTCACTAAAATGAGGAACGTAAAACATGTCGTCTTGATTACAAATTTTTATTTAAAAAAAGGGTTTTAAAACAGTATTTTATTACATTGGCGACGATAAAATGGCACCTCTTCTAAACGCTATGTTCAAATATATCATTTGATACTACCGAGTTTTGCAAAACATTAATAGTTGCTATAGTATCATTGTGGGAGAGACACCTGGGAAATGTAACAACCAAAATGTAATGCTACATATGGGAACTGTTCCATCATTCTACATTCGTCATCATTGATAGCCTAACGTAATGTCATGTCTACTCTGTTTCTTAAAGTCTAAAATCAGGGCGCCGACGGAGCCTGAGCTTACACTGCACTTTGCTTCTCACATCTTAAGGGTCTCTCGGAGAATTACATTGATTCATTTATGCAGTTATGTAAAAATCTGTAGTATCGAATGATATATGTTTTGCATGGCAATATTTATGGTGAAAGCACTGCTCGTCTCTGGTAAATACTTAACAGAGACTTATTCTTCGGACTTTTAAGTGAGGGGAAGAGTGATTTCACATTCTGGCGGCACCCTGATGAGTTAAACGTTACGAAAAAGAGTGAGACATGATATTATTACATCAATGATGACGATTATCGAATGATCAAACAGTTGCCAGATGTAGCATTGTAATTTAACCTGTTGAATTTCCTAGTCGTCTCTCTCACAATTATACTGTGGCAATTTTCAAAATTTAAACATTTTGATGACGTCATTAATACGGGTTAGTTATGTAATTAACATTAATGAGGTAACATTTAAAAGATTTACGATTATACCTTAACCATCTGAAATTTTTCACTCGGTCCACTAAGAAGACGAGGAACAGTAAAAATGGAACGCAATATTTACAATTTGACTAAATAATTTATCTTCAATTTGGAGATATCACTTAGCCAATATAAATTTGAAAATTGGAAGTTTGCTTTTGTTGATATTTTTTTACGAGCCTAAAGAGAGATATTTAATTTAAACTTTGTCAAATTTTCGCCCTAAAAATTTTCCATTTTCTTGGGTTGTTTTGCTCCTTTTAGAATTTAATTTAATTCAAAGACAGGGCGTTTGATTCTAGACACGAACGTCTAAAAGTTTTAAGAGGTAATTTAAAGCGATGCCATCTCTGACTCCCAGCTGTTTTTATCTCTGATTCAATTTGAATGGATCTTGAACATCTTTTGTAATTAAATTATTTTTCTTATCAATTTCTATTGAAGAGTTTCGTAAATTTATTTCGAGATATTAAAATTAAGTTAGAACTTTTAGTAAATTCAATATTGATTATTTATAAGATAAAATATAGATAAAAGACGATATAATGAGTAACATTAAATAATAAGTTTGCAAAATTGAAAGAAGACTTTTCAAAATGTTTTCGAAATTTTAAAAGAGTTTGAAATCATAAATTTTGTATACGAGAGAGAGAAACATTAACTTTTTATTCATAATAAAATCAGTTATTTATAAATTCTCCTTCTAGACAATATTTTTGTAACCATTTCTGCGTCAAATATGATCATAAAGAGAATTTTCATATACTTACAAAATGATTTTTTAGCTTTTGGGGTCGGTCCGTACCACAATATGGCAGGTAATTATAAGAATAGGTTGCAAAACTTTTTCCTTCTAGCAGAGACAAAAGCGACTTCTGGCAGTACACCCTTAAATACTCTTAAAATGAGTCTTTAAGGGTGTACTGCCACTAAATGTAAAAACACCTCGATAATTGCAATTAGTTTATTTTATAACGCCTTCCTAGTACAAAATATTAAGGAGAATCTTAAACAGACTTTTATTAATATTTTTACTTATAGCTAAGCTGCCATGAAAGTTCTTGGTTCTTACGAAGTTAACTCTAAGCTTGTCTGGGAGTGCTCACAAGGCATTTTTACCTTATCACTCAACAATGATAAAGTAATCGGATGAGTCCATGTCCATAAGAAAATTAAAGGCAATGAGCAAGCAGACATCCTAGCAAAAAATTGGTCTGAGACTACTCCTGTGGGCCCTGAACCCAATGTAGCATAAATAAAACTATAGCCAAAGGTTTTGAGAATTATTAGCTCTTAATCAATCACCAGCGTCATTTGGGCAAATCCTCTGGCATGAGGCACAGCAAACGCATGTTAAAAGGACACAATCCACAAGCTGACAGAGGATCTCTTCAGTCTCAGCTAAAAGGATCTCAGAGTAGTAACTGGTCAATTAACAAGTCATTCTCACTTTTGCAATTATCTCAATACCATGGTATCTTTAAAGGTAACTCAGCCAGTGTGTAGAATCGGTGAATCAATCTCATATTTCTGAGATGTAAAGCCCTAGCCTTATTAAGGTTCTCCAACTTTGGTGGCAGTACTCTTACCGAGTTTGACTCAACCAATGAATCACTTGTTAAGCCTGGACATTGTCCAGAATAAAGGTTTATTAAGGGGACTGTATGGTCTAAATGAGATTTATATTTAAGAAGTATAAGACCCCAACCCCACTCAATAATTATAAAAATGAAAAGATGAATTCAAGCTTCAAAAGGTTTTACGGTGTATAGGTGTATTAGGTGTATATTCAACCATGTAATTCGAAAACTGCGTTTCTATGTACTTAAAAGGACAAGTTAAAAACACAAGTCTATACTTTCAAAATTGCGACCAATAACAAAATTAAAAAATTATTGGATCAATTAAACACATACAAAGGTACATTTGTGATAAATTTTAACTTGAGTGATCTAAGTTTTACATTTCAACAGATTTTTAAAATTTTTGATGACTCAACAAAACAGGTTATTGTGTTTAAAAATATTAACTTCCAGATAGCACAATGTTGTGCTATATTTCAACTCTCTAGTATAAACACAGCAAGAGTCATGTCATAACATATACATAGCCTGATAAAACCGCTCAAAACATTATAGAAATACTAAAACAGATAATTATGATAAGATCTCGGTTTCCGAGTTTATGGGTGAACACGATACTTCTCTAATATACCTACAATAGCGGGTAAGGAAAAGTAAAAACCGGCTGAAAAGAAACACAAATTACGAGATTAAGTGAAGTTTTACATTTCAACAGATTTTTAAAATTTTTAATGACTCAACACAACAGGTTATTGTGTCTAAAAATATTACCTTCCGGATAGTACAATGTTGTGCCATGTTTCAACTCTCTAGTATGAACACAGTAAGAGTCATGCTATGACACATACACATGTACAACCTGATAAAACCACTCAAAAAATTATAGAAATACTCTCGGTTTCGGAGTTTACGGGTGAAAACGATACTTTTCAAATATACCTGCAATAGTAGGTAGGGAAAAGTAAAAACCGACTAAAAAGAAACACTAACAAAATTACGACATTATGTCACTACTTTGTTAACCTACAGCGAAGGAATATTTTTGTTTCCTATGCCAGTTCCCCACAACTTTAAATCTAAATTTATAAAAGAAAACCTATTTAAAAACACGTAGAAATAAAAAAATCAAACGTTATGTAAGAAAGAAGTATGTTGAATAAAACATATAATTTAAGAACGATAATTACCATTTATGAATCAGCATAAAGTGAAGTGACTAAGCATCATAAAAGATGATATCTTGAAGGTATAGTATCTTAAACTGATGGAAAATATAAAACAGAGAGCAAAACAAAATTATTAACATGACACCATTATCAGAATAATCTGAGAATGGTGTCAGACAAATAACTCATCATAACCTGAGTTAAATGTCACAACCTAAACCTATTTAATTAGATCGTCTTTGTAGTCACTAACCTGGTAGCCCTCCTAAATGTTAGGCTCCGCCTGTCTAACAATTGCCTGAAAAAAATATGATAAATAATTAGAGCGGTTCCCATCTCGAGGAAGCTTGCGGACCACTTTGAACTAATTGAAATACTTAAGAGACCAACTAGACTAGCACTCCAGCCCCCTCCCGCTCAATTGAGGTATTAGTATAGCTATTTTTTATTACTTTTCATTACATTAAGATGATAAAAAAGTAAATAAGCTGTGTACAAAAGACAGCTATATTTATAAAACACAGCAGCAGGGTATTTTATAAATATACCCGAATATTTCTGCTGAGTTCTACATACCTGAGTTCTCCTACTATATTATTACTTCTGTATAAAATGTAATCTTGACTCACCTCACTATAACGGAGAAAAATAATAGCCTTATTTGAGCCTTATAAGTTTGTCTACGCATGGCATTTAGGGAATTCAAGTTTCTGGAAATAAATAAACTTAACAAATCCAGATAGGGCACAATAGGTGCCTCTAGATAAACTGTTTTCTATAGCCAAGTAAACCAACTTGTAACAAGTAGTTTACTAACTATAAAACTAATTAAATAGTGCATTTTTAATATGGTTCTGAGACTACTCCTGTGGGTCCTGAACTGAATGTAGTCATAACTAAAACTATAGTCAAGGGTGTTGTGAATGCTTGGCTCTTATTCAATCACCAGCACAATTTGGGCAAATCCTCTGGCATGAGGCACAGTAAACGCATGTTAAAAGAACACAATCCCAAGCTCACTGAGAATCTCTTAAGTCTATGCAGAAAGGATCTCAGAGCAGTAACTGGACAATTAACAGCTCACAGTTACTTTCGAAAACACTTTCATAACGTCAGGATCTTTAACGGCAACCCAGTGTGTGTACGATTTGTGAATCGGATATTATAACTGCTTTCACATACTTCTGAGATGGGGAGCCCTAGCCTTTCAAAGAATCATTAACTTTGGTAGCAGCACTGTTAAAAAGTTTGATTCTACCAATGAATTATTGGTTAAGAAGGTCCTAGACCTGGTCCGGATTCTCAACTTCAACCTCACTCAATAATATTAATAAAATAATAATAACAGCTTTAAGGCTCTGTTGTTTCTATTGGCTCAAAATCAGTTGATTTTTTTAAGGTAGCATCCCTGAAAATTATAAGGGGCCTACCTAAAAAAATAAATAAAACACAATAATGTAAAAAAATTCTGGCGCGGTGGTCCGCATGTCGGGCGAATTTCCTTTGGATGCGTGTTTACGTGCTTTTTACATTATATAAGTTTACAACTACTAAATAAATAATTCCGGCGCGGTGGTCCGCTGTCGGGCGAATTTCATTTAGAATGCGTGTTTCCGTGCTAAACAACCCATTTCTTGCTTATGCAAGAACCATGCCCATTGCGTGGTTCCGGTTCATGCTTTAGAACCTAATCAGTTACTCAATTGTCAAGCACTGCTCGTAACTCAATTTTGTCTGTATTTTCCAAAGGAAATGCGCATAATTATCCAGTTGGTTGTACAAAACTATGCCTCTAAAATTAGAAGTACGCACTATTATTTGCACTAATTTAAACCTTAGTTACTTATCTTTAAGCTTAGTCAGTTATCTTTAAAGGTTTTAGCGCATTTCTTTGGAAAATACACACAAAATGTTATATATATATATATATATATATATATATATATATATATATATATATATATATATATATATATATACATATATATATATATATATATATATTATATATATATATATATATATATATATATATATATATATAATATATATTAATATATATATAATATATATATATATATATATATATATATATATATATATATATATAAAGTCTCGCGAAACTTATTTTTTCGTCATTAGGGACCTCTGAAACGGATTTGTGTCGTGGTCCGAGGTTTGAATTCCGCCATGACGCCTATCCCATTAGGCGAATTTCCAAAGGAAATTCGCTAAAAGAATATAACAATAATTAAGTAACATGGATGTTTGGAGATCAAATCTTGTACGTACGATTCGAGTAAAATGCCATTTTTCCCTTATAATAATCACCGCTCTTGGCTTAGCCTCAGGATTTAAATGCTTTGGTTCCCTTGGCACTTTCCTTAGGAACTAATTAACTGCTCAGGAAAATAACTTTCTTTATTCCTTTGGTGCATAAATAACTTAAATAAAAAACAAAAGCTATTTCAAGATTTTTCTTCTTCGTAATCTTGTAATCTTTTCTTTCTTCCTATCTAACCTCGTAAGATGGTCATGAATTTTAATAACCATACAGGCACAACTTAAACCTGGTTAAGAAGAGATTTGTATAAATCAATTAAAGAATGTGTATATGAGTTTAATTATCGGTTTTCTTTACCTATTGATTCTTAAGTCATTTACAGTTCACTCAGTAAATATTAATATCATAATTCACATCGTCATTGAACTCTTAAACTAAAAATCTAAACGAAATCCTGTTTAATCCTGTTTTAATACTTTATAAATAAATAATTTAAAAAGATTTAACAAATTAAAAAAAAATCACTACTTTACATTAAATCTAAGTTTAAAATTCTAAAAGGAAATAATAATACAAAATAACTTCAAATATTTTTAAAAATGGAATAAAAAAAGGAAACGTTAATGAGAGAAAAATAGTAAAAAAATATTTTTTTAACTTTTTTTAATAAACTCAAGCTGTTTTAAAGGTATAAGGAACCTCTTAATCGTTTAGGGGGAGTTACTAAGAAAATTGAGCATTTTTTTAACCTCTCCCCTAAACATAAAAGCATAAAAACCTTTATATAGTAATCATTTTAATTAAATCGCTTAATTTTTTTTCTTAATCTTTTTAGCGTTCATTAATTTAAGAAAAATGTTTAAACACTATGTTTACTTTACAACCCAACATTTTTTTTATTTTAATGACTGATGGAGAAATAAAAAAACTCATTTCTTTCTGAAAAATATTCCGACTATTCTGAAAGCAAAAAGTCGAACAGATGAAATATCGAAAAACATGGCAAATTTCTGGAAAACCTAAAATATGACCGATAAACATCATATTTTAAGTGGGGAGAAGTTTTTATATGTTTTTTGGGCCTGTTGATTTAATAAAAATGGTCAGGAGTCGGCACGAGCACTCTTAGCCAAGATACCTGGGTTTGAATCCTGGTAAGCAAGATTATTTTTTATCGTTTTTACCGAATTTTCGTATGGCAAAACTCGCTAATAGGATTGGCGTCAGGGTGGGAGACTAAAAAAGTCGGACCATGACACAAATCCATATTATAGGTCCCTAATCAGGTAAAAAATATGTTTTAGGATACTTTACATATATATGTAATATATATATATGTTGTTTACGTATAAGTTTTGCGAAACATATTTATTCGGGAATAGAAATCTTTAAAACGGATTTCGATCATGGTGCGAGGTGCTATGGAAGCATCATGGACTCCTGCCTTGACGCCTATCCCATTAGTGAATATCCCTAAAGAAGTATAAGATAATTAGTCAACGCTACACATCTTAATGTATTTATGTAGACGTCTATATGGCCTTATATCGGTTATAGCGAGGCAATCAAAGTTTTTTAATGGCAAAAGATACAAGGGACCGAACCGAAGATTCCTCCGGTGTAGGAATCTTATTCATCCTGACCGTCCGTAATGCTGTCTGCTCGTAATGTCCCTTCTCTCTTTCTTTGCACACATTTCGGGAGAAAAGCACCACGTGAATTTAGGGTTAGAAGTAGGGTTAGCCTTAACGAATACCCGTTGGCCGGAAGTGTAAAGGGGTTTTTCTTGAGCTGGATAGTATTTTGGTTGTATTGTTTTTGTGAGGTGCTAGTTTTGAGGCGTTCTTTTTTTGTTTTTATGGTTTTGTCTGCAGAAAAAAGGGGGTCTTGGAAAATCTCAATCTCCTGGGTGTGCAAGGTTCTCTCAATAAAGGACATCACTGGGAGTTTAGTGCGCAGCCTCGTTCTAACCGGTTTACATCGTGAATATTAAGTCCCAATGGAGATGTTCCTCGTCGAGTGAGTGATGTCGTAATCCAACTCTCAGTTAAATTATCTAGTATTGCTTCTGGGATGATATGCTGGTGTTAGCTAATGGTCGATGCAGTTTCTTTCTTAGAGTTCTGCTCACTGAAACCTTAAGAATTGCTGTTATTAGTACTCTAGGGTAACAGAAATATGTATAGCTCTAAATTGCTTTGTGATTTACTTCGTATCTGTGGAACCTAGTCAAAATATTCCATCGACTTTTTTTCGAGTTATCTCTGCAAAGAGACCCATGAGAGCTACTATACAGTAGTAGTAGTAGTAATAGGGTGGAGAGGCAAAGCCAGGCAAATAGGCCACATTGTTTGGGCCCTTTTTGCCAGCCCCGATGATTTACTGTACAATATCCCAGTGTCTCTCTCTGTTTTTCTTGATTTGAGTGATTTCTTGACTTGAGAAATATATTTCTGGTGCCGGACGCAGATAACACATTGTTCGATGTAAAACGCTAGTTTTACGTCTTTTCTCATCGTATCCTATAAGTAGCACCGCTGAAAATCTTGGAGTGTTTCATCTCACCCAGGATGGCCAGCGTGAGTCGTGAAATTATCATAGAACATCAGGCACAAGTGGTTTAAAACTTTCTTCGTCTGTCTCGTAAATAAGACTATTTTTGACAATAAAGTTGTATAGTAGCGGATCGTATCCTCATGTGAACATCGGTGAGGGATGTGGTAAACTAATTTCCCCGCTGTATTATGCATTACATGTGGTCGGAATCTTCTTGGGTAATTTTTGGTTGCAGGAAGGTTTCTTCATTTCCAGAAGAATGACATAAGATTGAACTGCATTAGGGTCATCTTGAAATGAATCGTATCCTCGTTACCTTCCTTTAAATCACATTTTCTATATTAGGATTGTAGGACAGTGCATCTGGTAATTGATTGTCACACCCTTTACATGTTTCAGTGTGAAATGAAATCTTTGCAGCTGCAGTGACCATCGCAGAAACTTTGCATTTTTATCTGTTTGATACCCAAAGGGGTTTCTTGGTTTACTCCAAGTGTACCAGTCTAATGTACAAACGGAAGATCAGGCTCAGGTCGATTATATGAACTTGGTAAAATTATAAATATAGTAAGCGACACGATATCATCCCACAGTACTTGTTTAAATTACCTCAATTATTTGAAATTGAGCTAAGCAAGATATTATTATTTCTCTAGACTTCGGAATCCAAAAGCTTAACTGAAGTAATACCTCCCCTTTAGGTTTGGATAAACATAACATTCTAAGTTTTTCACATTCTGAGAACAAGCGAAGCTTGCCTAAACTAGTCAGGGATAGTCTTGTAGTCTGATGAGCCAATTTTAGAGCCGTTTTAAAATTTTCACAAGAATTATTCGTCTCAACTTTTCTTTCAAATCATTTAATATTTTCCTTATTAATGATGATTTTTTTTAATTTTCAATAAATTAGATTTACTGAAAAAGAAATTTAACCACCTTGAAATTATCTAAAATAATCTCCATAGTCTATTTAAAAAAACTCAAGGAGAAAGTAAAATATAATTAAATGTTTTCGTTAACAGTTTTTTTTAATTGTACTTTTATTGTTCTTTTTTTCTCTCTTATACCTTCTTTTACTTTTTTAAACATCTCAGAATATTTAATGCAAAGATTATACAGTTTTTCAATCTGAATAGAAAAATAATTAATACCAAGAAAATAGAAATTAAGGAATTATCCCCAAAGAAATTATAAGACAAATGAGCTTAATTTGTATCTCTTTTGTGCCCCTACTTCTAAAGGAAAAAAGTATTAAAAATAGAAAAGATGTCAAATTCGGCATTTCTATGCCAAATTGTTTTCTTTAGAAGATCGTGTACATTAATATTGATATTACCGTTGGCTACGGAAGTTTATTTAAACCTAAACCATTCCTAACGGAGCCTTGGCGAGAATCTTTTTAGTTCATCGCATTATATATACAGTACAAGCTGAGTACCAGTGATAAAGTAAGATGGACAGTAACTCACTTGACTCAGAAAAGACGAATGCTTGCTTCTGGTTTTTTATTGTTTTGTCGCTATTTTTCTTTTCAAATCAACTTAAAGTAGTCTCTAAGTTTTCAAAAGTATTCTTTTAAACCAGACATCTTCGCAGTGTTTCACTGTCTAGGACAAGTTACCCTACAGCTTTTTCCTTTCACTTTCATCATTTAAAACTGAGGAAGTCTCACCATTGCAGTTGTTTAATCTTCTTCCATTGGTTTGCTGCCTCGAGTAACGAAGTCAGAAAAACAACGAAGCTCCAAATATGATTTTTGAGTTGCGGTAAAATACCTACATTACTGCCTAAAAAAAGATATGTGCGAATTTAGCCTTTTGGCTTTAAAATTGTTATTTTTCATCTATCTACATACAGATACGGGCCTTCGGCCCGTAGCCGCTACGCAGCCTCGGCGCTTCGCACCTCGTCCGCTCCGCGGCATCGGCCCGCCGGGCAGCTTCGCGGCCCGGGGGCCTCCCAGTGGCCGCTTCGCAGCCACATTGTTGTTGTTTTGTATTATCTATGGTTTCATTATCGTTTCTTGTTTACATTGGCATTTTGCCACGTATTAGCGAATTTTCACAGCCACGTTTCACAGGCCCACTTCGGGGGTCTGAGACGCTTTCTCACATATTTGATTTTATTAAACCTCTATTTATTAATAGTAAGCATAATATTACAGTTAACAAGCAATATAAAAAAAATAATAAGTATATTTAAATAATAACTAATACGTTTTTTATAGAGGTATAAAGAATACAAGAAAAATCCACACGTTGCAACTGTTAAAGTAACCTGTATAAAGGGTAAGAAAAGATTATAGTTTCATCTTTCATTAGTTTTAGTTATCGTCCACCATACAAAAGGATATAAACTCTCACATACATTTATGATTGTTTATACAATTTAAAGAAAAATGTCAAGTTTTTTTCGTAAACAAATTGTTTATTTGAGTATAATCTTTAGGTTGAAAAAAATATTATTCATGATATTTTAAAATAAAAATACCGTTTTCGCTACTTGGGATTGTCCGATTAAGCTGAATCTGGTCGCAATCGTTTTAGAATGACTTCGACCATATGAAGACTACTTCTAGGTTCTTCCTCTTTACAGGCCTGCTTAGCTTGGCGTGGATCAATGGAAGCCATTTTTGTCCTATCTCTCTAGAACAGTAGGTTTACCAGGATGGAGCAAGAGGTAGAGGCCCCTCTTTTATACTATATCCCCAATCTCTAACACTACTGAACCCAAGATATATCGAACACGAAATACCTTGTTTTAAAGCCATTTCAAGTTTTTAAAAAAAAAAAATTTTTCATGACGTCATAACTTTGATTGATGACGTCATAATGTTTTGATAAACAATAGGCCTCGTAACCTCCACAACATCTCGCGATTTGCAAAGTTTCGTTTCAATTTGAGAACGCCTTCAAGAGTTATCGTTCGCCATACGAAAGGGTAGAAACTCTTACATATATATATATATATATATATATATATATATATATATATATATAATAAAACTTTTTTTGGACATATATTTTCGTTATCAGGAAGCCAATAGGAACCGATTCCACTCACTCCCACCCTCAACTTCCGTCATCCGAACAACCTCATAAGCGTCATTTTCATTATGAAAATTCGCTAAAATGTTCTTACTTTTTTGCAACAAACTATTTTAAGTAAAAACAAGAATGAAATGGCCTGTTCGAATATAAATAAGATATTGATGCGTCGCGACGTATGAAATTAACAGCGTAGTGATCGAGCAACCTAGTGCTCCTGAAAAGATCCGTTGAAAATATATTAGTTGCCCCTTAGTTAAAGCAGGTACGGCGCTGGTTCAATTTCAGGTCGTGATGGTGAGTAAGGGAAAGAGTTTATGGCTTGTCTTGTCGTCGACGACACGGTTTCGATCAGAGTTATTCCATATAATCGAAGTATTGCATGGATTGAAATTCTTCAATCGAGGATCTCGGATATTACATGAAAGGAAGTTGTCGAGAGTGTATGTAACCTCTGGAACAGTATACAATGGCAATTGTATACTGTTATACTGGCAAACAGTATAACAATTCTTAGGCAAAGAATAGTTATCCACTCAAGCGAGTTGTAACCATCTTTCCAACCGTTGTTGTTTGTTTCTGTTTTTTCTGCATGGACGATGGTGATGCTTGGTGGTTCTGATGACTGTTGGTACTGAGTCCATGCACAAATTCGTGAGATAACACGGCCTCAGGTGCAAGCTGATATTCTGCAATAGGCAGCGGAAGCTAACCAACCAGTTAACGCAGCAATTATATTAAGGGACAGCGTAACTGACAAGCATTAATGAGTAGAGAGGTAAGTAGGGATGAGCCGCTTAAAACATCAGATGCAGCTTTAGATGCCATCAGTAAGCCTTCATCAAAGTAGTCAGCAGATGTGAATTAGAAACATTACTCAGGCATGCAACTCAGGAACAACTCAGAAAAAAGTCGAAATTCCGGACTTGAGAAATGCTCGATTTTGAGCTACTTATATCCAATTAGTTCCAAGACTTCTGATTGGCACATTAGAAAGATTTGAAATTAAAATTTCCGTCCCTCAATCGGGGACAAAATTCCGAATTTGGAAATTTTCGGACAATTTGGGAATTCCGAATCAAGCATAATTAATAAATATAAATAAATTTGGGTTTTCTGGCAACAGCAAGGCTGCCGGTATCAGTATTTAATGTGGTTACTCAAATAAGTATGTGAAACTACTTTTAAACAATATGCGTTACTTATTTTCACTTATATTTGTTGGTGAAAATAAGATACGGTACAAAATTCACGGCAAAAAGTAAAATCAGGAAACTGATTCACTTTCTGTCCTACTGTTTGGCACAATCGATTAGACACATGTTTGGAAACCTGAAGATTTTGTTCGAATCTAGTCCGAGAGCCTTCATTTTTATCGTTTTACAATATTATATCGGTGCATTTATTACTACTTTTAACCACACGTGCATGCATTTGTATGATATTTGCTTCAGTTTCCGTGTGTTTTGATAAAGTTGCGACCAGAAATTAAAACTAGAAAAAAAATTTACTTAAATACGATAGAAATAAAAATGGCGTCACTGTTTTTATAATCTTATCCATATCGTACTTGAGGAAAAAACGTAGTCGCTTGATCAGCTATTACAATGTTTAATAATGGCAAAAGTAAAGAAGAAAATCACACTTTTAAACTGTATTTAACTTTTATTAGTTCAAAAGTAAACCAACAAAACAAGTAAACAAATAGTTTCTTTTGTTTCAGCACGTTATTTTTTGCACGTTTAAGTGTTGTTTTGGTCCAAAATAATTGTGTTTGACATTGTTGTAGTTATAGTTTGACGTAAAACCTTTATTTTATGAATAAAAAAAAGAAGAAAAATAAAATGTAACGAAGATATTGTTTATATTATTACTTGATAAATATGTTTTTCTGCGATCATATAGCCGGCGTAAAGATTGTGGACTAAGCTATAAAAGCTGGTCATCAAAGGAAACGACTGTAGCGCTGTGTGGCCACTACGGACAAATGAGCAACTAACGAGTTAAATTCGCTCGATAATCCCGCTTTTTACAAACTGCACACGTATACTCTATTAAATTTCAAAATATATAATGAAGCTCATTAAATAGAAATGAGAACCCCCCCCCCCCCTCCACGCTCTTAAGACACTGAATGCAACGTCATCTTAAACAAATAAGGTCGCTTCAATGACACTTTTATATTAACTGATAATTTTAAAAATCAATTTAAATTAACACGCATTAGATTTTTAGACATAAATAATTTAGTCAAAAAATATGTTTTGACTATTATTTTTTTTATTTTTTACCCATTTGTAATTAAATAAATAAAATTTTTGTAGTTTTAATGAATAATTAGTTTTATTGTATTGAGGAACTAGTTATAGATTTTAAATTAAGGAAAACTTTGTATGTGTAAATAAAATTTAATCAAATAATTTTTTATTGTTAAAATTTACTCCTTTCTAGCGGAATAATCTTGTACGCACTACTGAAGAAAACAGTCATTACACACCTCTAGAATTTCTTTCCTCGGCTATGCCTCGAAAGCAATTTGCTGGTTTCCTCGGCTACGCCCAGGAACCACCCCTATAAATCTCTCGGCTATGCCTTTAGGTTTAAACACAATGGTCAATCACACACAATCCCTTTTAACACAATCCCTCGTCTTACGCCTCAGGACCCAACAAAAATCGGGGCGTAATGACTCTGTTTCCTCCCATGGCACGTAAATAATTATTTTACTCCTTAGTTTATAATATCCAATAAAATATTCTGTTATTGTAATTATATACAATCAGAAATATGAGTAGAGTCAAACCATACAACTGCTTTGAAATATATATTGCTAATTCCACATTGCTCTTTAAATCCAAGATTTTACAAAATACGAAGTACCTATTAATTATGTATTCCCCCATGTTTTTCTTTTTCTCAATCTACACAATATTATCTGCTTTTCACATTTTCAACTACAGAATACAAATTTTTCCAATAAAAAAAATCGAAACAAATTTGTTTACAAATTCAAAGGATGAGAAAACTTTACTTCCGGAGTCACAAGTTTTATTCTAGCTGTTTTCACTTTCCTTTGAAGAAGTTTTGTATTATTATTTTTTATTCACACCTGTTACTTTGAATCCGAATGTTTTTTGAATATTTTGATTCTTTTTACTTCCGCGAGTAACAGAAATTTACGGATATAGAAAGGAAATAATACAAAAATTAATAAATACGAATTGAAAATTATTATGAACGAATTGCTATTTGATTTTAGAAAATGTCATCGAGATAAGTAATTAAATTCAGTAAGTAAGTTTCATATCCATATCAGCTTGGTCGCTCATTATGTTAAATAGGTATTGAGACTCTAGCCCGGAAACCTCTTTTTGTCTAAGGGGTGGTAGAAGGATCTGAGGCGAAGAATTGTAAATCGTAAATCAAATCACTGATAGAACACCTATAAACTATCGCGCTCTAGTGAATTTCAGCCGAAACTAAGTCTAATAATTAATATCAGCTGACATAAACACAAACAATTTTTCAAAAGCACATAATAGATCGCTAAATTGAAATTTTAGTGGCTAAAATCAATTAAGTGTCGTTAATATATGTTTGTTTAATCTTTTAGCTAAAAAGATTTGAATATTCCATTATTATATCCAGAGGATGAGCAATATAGAATTGGGTCCCGCCTTAAATTTTGACCAGTCAAGAAGATTGAATTTTATCCCGGGGTAAACAGCTTCTTATTGAATTCCATCTCGTTTTCTTACAAAATTACAATGAATTGCGTCTCACTCTGCATATTTATTCTCCCTTCACATTATTTCTTATATATAAACAATTCAATCTTTGAAAATAAAACATACATAAAGTTCTTTTATAATAGATGAATTGACGTAACGCGTTCGACACTTAGGAATCTAATAACACTTAAATAAACCCTGAAGAACCTAACTTGTTACCTGAAAAGTGGAACGAGTGTTTAGCTATAACAAATCAAAACACCAATTTCAAAGCTTTATAGTAAATTTAAATGCTTTATTCAACGCAAGCCATCCTTAATATTGGTTTTAGTAAATACATTCTTGGAGCTCCAGATTGAAAGATATATAAAAATCAAACGTCAATTAGATAAAAAAATTAAAAGCATCAGTTGGAAAATGAGATTTTTTTAACTGATTGTATGATTTTAAATTCAAGTCAGATAAAGGTTTTTATTTGTAAGTGAATTCAGTTTTTAGTTCTTGGGGATAGCTCGATTTTCCATACTTTTTTATTCCTTTTTCTTGTTATTTCCCTATCTTATATTTTAATATTAAAACTATAAATATCTTAGGTATAAAAACCTCAAGTAAAATTGAATGCAATTAGTTAGTCATACATTTTCACGCAATTCATCTTTTAACCCGAGTTTAAGCAATACTTTATGCGTTTTAGTTAAATTAGATGTTCATTTCAAAAAATATAAACTGTTTACATATAATTTCATGGTAACAAATCTCATGATAACAGATAGAATGTTTACAAAATAATTTGTGGTGGGAACTCGATAACCTCCCTATAAGGTAGCCAACATAAATGTTACCTATGTTCAGCTGTATTTTTACTGATTTTGGTATTTTTAACAATTCACAGAACAATTTAACTAAGGTAAAAAATAGTGTCAGGCTTAAATCAGCAAGAGCTACAGCGTACAAGCTTCAATATCCAGTTAGTTAAACGCTTTTTACGTGGCACGGTCCCTATGCCTTCCTTGCTCTGATATATATTCTATGGTTGCTGGGTCAAAAACGATAAAATCTCAAAGTCCACGCTTAGCTTAAAAGTCTAAGTCGAAGCTTGAGTGGTCAAACTTCGGCTCTATGGCAACAAATAATAGCAGCAATTACTTCTACTTAAGCGTGTTTTAATAAATTTTATTAAACCTTTTATTTGAAGTAGTATTTCGAAGTGGTATCTCTCACAAACTAGAGACTTATTTCAAACATGCTAAACGTATGTTTAGCAATGTCAAACAATACTTTATTAGTAATCACTCGTCAGTCAGACTGAATGTTCTACTTTCAAAAAATATTCTTAAATCACTAATTTCAAAATAAATATATTATCTTAAAAGCTTGATAGTATAACTTGATTATGTGAAGAAATCATAGTATAATACTTCTAAAGAGAGAACTGATCCACATCTTTAAAGTGTTAGGCTCCGAGCAACATAAAAATTGTGATACCTCGCATAAGCATTATAGACACTTTCTAAAACTAAACTTTTAGAATGTACTCAATTCAAATTTCTTTAAATTTTCGACATAATCTTTTTCAGAATCCTCTTGCAGAGATCAGAAACAGGTGCTGTCTTTAATAGGATTCAAGTTTTTATCTTTATAGCACTCGTATTTTAAAGTAAAGATATTTATAATTTTTACTGGAGTAGAGGTGTAATTCAAAAATTATTCTGGCACATTCTTAAACTACATGTTATGCTATCTGTCTGTCTTAGGTACTCTGACTTACAAAAACCACCGCTAACCTTTAAGACACTGTGCGACCACTTTGACCCCTGAGCCAAGTAAGCTTACATATTGCAATAATTTATACATAAACTTTCAAAACTACATTCTCTAGGTTAACCATATAACATCAGTTATCTGATTTTAAACATGTCTAAATGAATATTGACGTGCAAAAACTCAATGAATGTATCCTGAGGATTAATTTCTGAAAAATTTATTTTAAAATTTGACTTTTTTAAGTATTAGTGCTCTAATTTGTTAGTATTATAATGTAAGTTTTCTATACTGATTCCTGCAATGACGTCACCGCCGGACTAAAACCTAACATGTCAAAAAAATTGTTTTCATTCGTAAAAACCCTCCAATTGAATCACCTTATAAACTATAATCAGCTTGCTGCTAAACCAGCTTTTTCCTCAATGAATTTTCCGTCATAACAAAATAATTCTGTCAGAGGCAAAACTCTATAAGCTCCATTAGGTCAACATAAAAGATCTTATCTCCAATGTAAGACATTTTTCACTGGGAACGTTTGTAAAAAGATCTAAAACATCGAAAGAAACCATCCAATATTTACTAGCTGAACAGACTAAAGTGCTTAAGTAATCTTAAATACTTTTAGTGGAGTCCACGACTTTAATAAATTAAAAAATAATTTATTAATATAGTCGCCAGTTTCTCAGTAGGTGAAGTACAACATGAAACAGTGGGTCTAATAGACTCTATCTTTGTGTACCTAGGCGCTAAAGGATTTATTTGTGTCACATAACCTCTATTAAAATTTTCTGGGAAGACTGTTTGTTCGCATAGCCTTAACCAAAGATTATTTAGTATACCTACATAATCTTTGGCCTTAACATCGCATAGCCAGTTTCTTAAATTCATCCATAGGGTGAGTTCATTTTGAAGCTGCTTGTTGTTGTTATCCAGTAAAACTTTTAAAATTCAAAATCAGCGTACAGTTTACTTGCATGCACAAGCGCTGATTATGGCCTCAAGTTAAGTTTGAAAGACTGTGAATAGAATATTATTTAGAAGAGATTCTTTTCTTCGTTCTTTTAACAATTGTTATCGTTACAAGTATTACAGTTATATAGACCAAGAGCCCAGGGTGTTTTGTTAATAAAAAGTGAATGGCTGGAAACGGTCTCAATTTTTCGTAAATACCTTCCTGAACAAGGATCTGCAATTCTGCTGACTCGTATCGGATGGGTGTCCCAGGCAGAACGCACATTAGGGGTCAACGGTTCTGCCTGGGACACCCATCCGATACGAGTCGGCAGAATTGCAGATCCTTGTTCAGGAAGGTATTTACGTAAAATTGAGACCGGTTCCAGCCATTACATTGTTTGTTAACTTGGGTGGTAAATTTGACCTGTAAAGTGCGTTCTGCCTGGGACGCCCATCCGATACGAGTCGGCAGAATTGCAGATCCTTGTTCAGGAAGTTATTTACGCAAAATTAAACCCGGTTCCAGCCATTACACTTTTTATTAACAAAACACCCCTGGGCTCTTGGTCTAATAGTGGCATGAAAAAGGTTCAGCTCTCGAAATTGAACAGCTCCTTATATTCATCTATAAGCACTATGCTTATTTATATTTAGACAGATGGCACTCTACCTTAACCTGCAGATAAACTTGACATTCTAAGGGCAAGCTAAACGAGTCCGAAGTTGTGAAAAAAAAGTTTCCTTAATTTTTAAAATTATTTTAAGAGCTAAAAGCAGGTTGTAAGTTATATGACTGTTAATTACTCTCTAGTATTTTCTTGCAAACTTGTTCTATTTCGCTATATTTTTCATACCTTATATATCTTTAAACATCAGTTAAAACGTTTTGGTATATTATTTATCCTCTGGAGAAAAAGCTCGACTTTATTTATCTTTTAAAGAAAACTTTTTCTTATAAATTAGCTTTTTTCGCTGATGAAAAGTCTTGCTTTTTTCTAAGAAAAGTCAATATTGTCTTAACGTTAAAATAATTGGCTTCTAATTAGACCAGTTAATAGTGAGTCAATGTAAAGAAAATTTTCTCTCTTATTTTTAGTTTCCTTTAATTTTACGAAGAAAGAGTCAAAATTAGACCATAACTTTTTATTAGATTTTAAGTTTATAAGACAGAAAGATGTAATTATAGATAAAATTTAGGTTTTTTAATTTATATTTTTGTGCCCTTTAAGTCAAAAACTCATTCATTTATCAATTTCCATGAAAAATGTTACAATTTCTGCAAAACTGATTTGATTCATTCGATAATTTTTATTTATTTCTATTTTATTTTTTATATCTTCAAGGATTGTATGGGTAGATGTTTAATCATTAATCCAAACAAAATGGATTTTGGCAGTATGTCTGGCCCTCTCTTTCTTGCATCTCAATTTTCTTTTGAAGACATTTTACTGTAAATTATAATACTGAAATATAGGCGTAAGTGGTTTGCAAGCCTAGCAAATTGCGTTTTATTCCTAATATTATAAACAAATTTTTAAGGATTAAGCAACAGGCTTCCGGCTGGCCTCTTCACTGTTCAAATCAAGAATCAAAAAACCAGTATATTAAAGAATATTTAGAAAAGGAGGGTGTTAAACTAATCCTGATGAAATAGCTTTTAATCCTGGCTTAAGATTATTAGGTAAAAGCCTAATTACAAGTTTCTGGGGTAAATTGGGTCAGAAAGAAAATCAGCCTAAGAGTACGATTGTAACAAAGCGGAGGAGTTTTTAAAATCTTGTCAGATCCTGCTATTCAAGTGAATAATAATAACAATGATAAATGACACGACAGTGATCATTAACTGGGAATACAAAGAAGAATGTTTCAATGTTCTTCCTACTGTAAATGTTGTTTTGGCAGCTTACACGACTGCCCAAGCAAGATTAAAACTCTACGACTATTTGGACAAGCTAGATAATCGGGTGGTATATTTTGATACAGATTGTACAATATACATTTCTCAACCAGGAAAATATGAAGTTCCAGTAGGTAGCTTCTTAGGGGATATGACGGATGAACTAGAAGTTTACGGAAAAGGAAGCTATATTAAAGAGTTTGTATCTGGTGGGCCGAAGAACTACGCGTATAAAGTTTATAGTCCTCAAAATAACTCGTATCATACTGTGTGTAAAGTCAAAGGGATAACTATAAACTATGAGACATCAAAAGATGTCAACTTTGAAAAAATGAGAGACATGGTACTGAAAGATGAACCCCCAAAGTATATTTGTACGAAACAGATAAGAAGAACCAAAGCTCACGATGGGGTTACTGTAAATGGACAGAAGATATTTCAACTTAACTTTAGGAAAGAAAACTATTAGAAAATTATGACTCTTTGCCTTGGGGTACAAAAAAGAAAATTAGATGTAAGTGAAATTAAAGTTTGTAACTCCTAAAAAAATATTTATGTAAATAAAATAATTAAAACCTTGTACTTGTGTTATTAACCTTCAAACCTAAAATACAATAGGAAAAAAGAAAACAATTCTTAATAAAAATAATTTACTAAAATACAATAACCTGTAGATTGAATGAGTGGGTGAGTACGAAGTATGTAGAGTGGAGTGGCGCATGCGCCCTCTATCTCTTACTACCCAAATAGGATGTACACACAACCGTATGTACTCTTCAAACGAGTTATGCTGAAGGAGATACGGGACTTGGCTAAGAACTCTATCTGCTTAATCTGTCACATGATAGAAGAAGAAAGTATATACTAATTGGACCAAAGAAAGTGGTTGGTGGAGGGAGGAGGGGGGTGTATTTTAATGACCTAAACCACCAAGGGGTGTTGTGATTGGAGAAGGAGGATGGGGGGGGGGTAGTAATCATGAGAACATGGGTATCATAATGGGGGGTACTGTAAAAGTCATAAGAATCTAGCAAAAAGTATTTAGAGGGAGGCAATCCTACTCTCCCCATATGGAGTCACACTTATGACAGTTTTCCTAGTATCTTGTCATATTTGCTACTCAAATAAGTCATGCCTAAAAAGTAAAGTTTTGATGACCCTAAAGGATTATGGTATTCGAAAAACTATGGCTATAACTTGTAATAAGAAGCTAGAAAGCTGATCAAGAAGTTATTCACAGTTAGCAAGTATTTTAGAGGGTGTGCTGTAGAAAAAGGAGTGGGGGTATTATAACTGAAAACTAAACATAACGCAAGAATTTTGGGTAAGAAATATGTTTAACCCCATATAATAGAGGTATCAGGTGAAAAAATTTGGTGAAGTAGATGGTGGGGTAGTATGGTTACAAGTAGCCACCCGACATGCGTTATGGGTGGGGTGGGCTCTGCAAGATATATTAAATCTGGTCATAAGTAGTAGAAGGATAAAATAAAATAAATGTCCGTTTTAAGGCCTTTCGACCCATCAGGGTATGCACTCTGCAGAAACCACCTCAGGTAGATTGCATCCACTATCCGCTAAGAATTAATTAAAGTTGGCAAATCTGTTAATTAGAAATACCATTTATATATAATCTTAACACTGGCTGCAAACCCGAGTCCTCCTGCATACAAGTCGCGTACTATAACGATCACGACCACGGAGGTAGATGAACCGGATATTATGTTTTGAAAAATAAACACGCAGCAAGGGCGAGGAGTGGGGAGGCTCTTCGTTAGGTAAACTCATACGATAGGTATAAGATAAAAAATTAGACTAAAACCAGGTCTTAAGTAGAGAGAGTGGAGGGGGGGATTATAACTGAAAACTAATATGGAGCAATGTTGGTCAGGGTTTCATAATTAAATAAAAATTAATCGTATCATATTCACTTTTAATTAGGTAAGTAACACGGAAGTATCGGAAAAAACATGAGAACGCACACACAACCAGAAGAAAGGTTTCAAGTAAGGTTTCATAATTTTCACTGATCAGTGTTGCCAATTGTTTATAATAATTTTAATTAAAATTTAATCAAAGATCAACAAATACCCCCATAAATTTTAATCCAAAAAAAAATTAACGGGCGACTAAATAGCAACTCATATCGGTGAAGATTATAAATATATACAAAATAAATAATTTCTTCTAAATCAAAATAAGTTCATATTTCTTATATAAACTAAGTATGTATTACTTGTTTAATTGTTTCATCTAATATCAACTTAACAATTGATTAATCTTTTTAAAATCCAATAATCAATTTTTAGATGAACTAATAATCAAGTAATCAAAATAAAGTAAAATAGATTAACAAAATTTGAAAGTCAAAATAAGATAATTAAACTTGATCTGTTAACATTTTCATTTAGAATATGAAAAGTAAAATAAAATTAAAATTCTTAAATTTTCCACATAAGAAACAATAAAATTTCATTATTTTAGAAATAAAACATTTACTTAATAAATTGATACTATTTTTAAATTATAATTTACAGTATTCTTTCTTTATATTTTTTCAATAAAATATCTTTATAATAATGTATAAAAAAATAATATACTGCTTTTTAAATTTCAATTTAATAGAACATAAATTAATAACTTTATAAAAAATTAAAATAAAAAATTATTCAAGTTCTCTCAAAAGATCTAAACAATTTTTAAATGAACTATAGTTCAAAGGTTTAGTCAAGAAGTCTGCAATTTGATTTTTTGAGCTAACATGAATCAAATCAACAGTATTATTTGCATAATAATGGTTTATAAAAGATACTTGTCTTATTAAGTGATTAGATTTTGATGTGGTGTATCCACTTTTACCAAGAGATAAAGCTGCTTGGTTATCACACATCATTTTTATTACACCTAAGTCAACACAAAAAAGTTCTTCTAGAAATATTTTTAGGTAAACGCCTTGTCTTAAGGCTTCTGACATAGCAGTGACCTCAGCGTCACAGGTCGATAAAGAAACACAGTTTTGTTTCCTAGAAGACCATTGGATAATATTTTTACCTATTTTGAAAAGAAAACCTGTAGTAGATTGTTGGCCTCCTTTCCAGTTTGCATCAACATAGCCCTTCAGACCTAAAGGGCCTTTAGAGTAGGTTAATGACCATTCTCTTGTACCTTTTATATATTTTATTACACGCTTTAAAGCGTTCAAGTGAATCATACGGGGTTCTTTAGAGTACCTGGAAAGAACTCCAACAGGGTAAGCCAAATCTGGCCGGGTACTAGTCATCAAATACATAATTGAGCCGAGAATTTGTTGGTAATAAGTTGCATTTACAAGAGGGGAATTATCTACTTTATCTAAGTCTTGTTGAGCATCCATAGGAGTGCTGACAGCGTTACAATCTGTCATTTTAAATTTTTTTAAAAGTTCATCAATATATTGAATCTGTTGTATCTGGTACAACTTTTCTCCATTGTCATTTTTAGACTTAATTTCAAGTCCCAAAACATGATTCGTGTCTTAGACTTTTTAACAACAAATTTCTGCTCGATAATATTTAAAGCTTTACTTAAAATTGAGTTATTTGACGAAACGATTAAAAAATCATCAACATGTAGTCCAATTATTACTTTTTCATTTTTTTCTGTAAATGAATAAACACATGGGTCTGAGTCAAACTTTTTAAAACCATTTGAAATTAGATGTTTACAAAAAGTTTCATGCCACACCTTCCCAGCCTGTTTTAAGCCATATAAGGCTTGGTTAAGTTTACAAACATAACCCTCTTTCTTAACAAAGCCAGGAGGCTGTAGCATGTAAACCTTTTCTTTTAAACTTCCATACAAGAAAGCTGTTTGTATGTCGTAATGATTAATATTAAACCCATGTTGGGCTGCATATGCAATCAAACCTTTTAAACTAGTAGGCTTCATTACAGGAGAAAATGTATCTACATAATCTACACCAAATTTTTGGTGGCAACCCTGTGCTACTAATCTAGCTTTACACACATAAGATCCATC
>JACMZG010000002.1:46502623-46549306 GCA_018340805.1 Microvelia longipes
AAGATTTTAACAAATTAGAAAAAAAATCACTACTTTACATTAAATCTAAGTTTAAAATTCTAAAAGGAAATAATAATACAAAATAACTTCAAATATTTTTTTAAAAATGGAATAAAAAAAGGAAACGTTAATGAGAGAAAAATAGTAAAAAAATATTTTTTTAACTTTTTCTTAATAAACTCAAGCTGTTTTAAAGGTATAAGGAACCTTAATCGTTTAGGGGGTTACTAAGAAAATTGAGCATTTTTTTAACCTCTCCCCTAAACATAAAAGCATAAAAACCTTTATATAGTAATCATTTTAATTAAATCGCTTAATTTTTTTTCTTAATCTTTTAGCGTTCATTAATTTAAGAAAAATGTTAAACACTATGTTTACTTTACAACCCAACATTTTTTTTTTTTAATGACTGATGGAGAAATAAAAAAACTCATTTCTTTCTGAAAAATATTCCGACTATTCTGAAAGCAAAAAGTCGAACAGATGAAATATCGAAAAACATGGCAAATTTCTGGAAAACCTAAAATATGACCGATAAACATCATATTTTAAGTGGGGAGAAGTTTTTATATGTTTTTGGGCCTGTTGATTTAATAAAAATGGTCAGGAGTCGGCACGAGCACTCTTAGCCAAGATACCTGGGTTTGAATCCTGGTAAGCAAGATTATTTTTTATCGTTTTTACCGAATTTTCGTATGGCAAAACTCGCTAATAGGATTGGCGTCAGGGTGGGAGACTAAAAAAGTCGGACCATGACACAAATCCATATTATAGGTCCCTAATCAGGTAAAAAATATGTTTTAGGATACTTTACATATATATGTAATATATATATATGTTGTTTACGTATAAGTTTTGCGAAACATATTTATTCGGGAATAGAAATCTTTAAAACGGATTTCGATCATGGTGCGAGGTGCTAAGCATCATGGACTCCTGCCTTGACGCCTATCCCATTAGTGAATATCCCTAAAGAAGTATAAGATAATTAGTCAACGCTACACATCTTAATGTATTTATGTAGACGTCTATATGGCCTTATATCGGTTATAGCGAGGCAATCAAAGTTTTTTAATGGCAAAAGATACAAGGGACCGAACCGAAGATTCCTCCGGTGTAGGAATCTTATTCATCCTGACCGTCCGTAATGCTGTCTGCTCGTAATGTCCCTTCTCTCTTTCTTTGCACACATTTCGGGAGAAAAGCACCACGTGAATTTAGGGTTAGAAGTAGGGTTAGCCTTAACGAATACCCGTTGGCCGGAAGTGTAAAGGGTTTTTCTTGAGCTGGATAGTATTTGGTTGTATTGTTTTTGTGAGGTGCTAGTTTTGAGGCGTTCTTTTTTGTTTTATGGTTTTCTGCAGAAAAAAGGGGTCTTGGAAAATCTCAATCTCCTGGGTGTGCAAGGTTCTCTCAATAAAGGACATCACTGGGAGTTTAGTGCGCAGCCTCGTTCTAACCGGTTTACATCGTGAATATTAAGTCCCAATGGAGATGTTCCTCGTCGAGTGAGTGATGTCGTAATCCAACTCTCAGTTAAATTATCTAGTATTGCTTCTGGGATGATATGCTGGTGTTAGCTAATGGTCGATGCAGTTTCTTTCTTAGAGTTCTGCTCACTGAAACCTTAAGAATTGCTGTTATTAGTACTCTAGGGTAACAGAAATATGTATAGCTCTAAATTGCTTTGTGATTTACTTCGTATCTGTGGAACCTAGTCAAAATATTCCATCGACTTTTTTCGAGTTATCTCTGCAAAGAGACCCATGAGAGCTACTATACAGTAGTAGTAGTAGTAATAGGGTGGAGAGGCAAAGCCAGGCAAATAGGCCACATTGTTGGGCCCTTTTTGCCAGCCCGATGATTTACTGTACAATATCCCAGTGTCTCTCTCTGTTTTTCTTGATTTGAGTGATTTCTTGACTTGAGAAATATATTTCTGGTGCCGGACGCAGATAACACATTGTTCGATGTAAAACGCTAGTTTTACGTCTTTTCTCATCGTATCCTATAAGTAGCACCGCTGAAAATCTTGGAGTGTTTCATCTCACCCAGGATGGCCAGCGTGAGTCGTGAAATTATCATAGAACATCAGGCACAAGTGGTTTAAAACTTTCTTCGTCTGTCTCGTAAATAAGACTATTTTTGACAATAAAGTTGTATAGTAGCGGATCGTATCCTCATGTGAACATCGGTGAGGGATGTGGTAAACTAATTTCCCCGCTGTATTATG
Source organism: Microvelia longipes (assembly GCA_018340805.1). Taxonomy (NCBI): domain Eukaryota; kingdom Metazoa; phylum Arthropoda; class Insecta; order Hemiptera; family Veliidae; genus Microvelia; species Microvelia longipes. The sequence continues at coordinate 46,504,857 of JACMZG010000002.1, forward strand.
CATTACATGTGGTCGGAATCTTCTTGGGTAATTTTTGGTTGCAGGAAGGTTTCTTCATTTCCAGAAGAATGACATAAGATTGAACTGCATTAGGGTCATCTTGAAATGAATCGTTATCCTCGTTACCTTCCTTTAAATCACATTTTCTATATTAGGATTGTAGGACAGTGCATCTGGTAATTGATTGTCACACCCTTTACATGTTTCAGTGTGAAATGAAATCTTTGCAGCTGCAGTGACCATCGCAGGAAACTTTGCATTTTATTTTTTGATACCCAAAGGGTTTCTTGGTTTACTCCAAGTGTACCAGTTAATGTACAAACGGAAGATCAGGCTCAGGTCGATTATATGAACTTGTAAAATTAATAAATATAAGCGACACGATATCATCCCACAGTACTGTTTAAATTACCTCAATTATTTGAAATTGAGCTAAGCAAGATATTATTATTTCTCTAGACTTCGGAATCCAAAAGCTTAACTGAAGTAATACCTCCCCTTTAGGTTGGATAAACATAACATTCTAAGTTTTTCACATTCTGAGAACAAGCGAAGCTTGCCTAAACTAGTCAGGGATAGTCTTGTAGTCTGATGAGCCAATTTTAGAGCCGTTTTAAAAATTTTCACAAGAATATTCGTCTCAACTTTTCTTTCAAATCATTTAATATTTTCCTTATTAATGATGATTTTTTTAAAATTTTCAATAAATTAGATTTACTGAAAAAGAAATATAACGAACTTGAAATTATCTAAAATAACTCCATAGTCTATTTAAAAAAACTCAAGGAGAAAGAAAATATAATTAAATGTTTTCGTTAACAGTTTTTTTTAATTGTACTTTTATTGTTTCTTTTCTTTCTCTCTTATACCTTCGTTTACTTTTTTTAAACATCTCAGAATATTTAATGCAAAGATTATACAGTTTTTCAATCTGAATAGAAAAATAATTAATACCAAGAAAATAGAAATTAAGGAATTATCCCCAAAGAAATTATAAGACAAATGAGCTTAATTTGTATCTCTTTTGTGCCCCTACTTCTAAAGGAAAAAAGTATTAAAAATAGAAAAGATGTCAAATTCGGCATTTCTATGCCAAATTGTTTTCTTTAGAAGATGTGTACATTATATTACCGTTGGCTACGGAAGTTTATTTAAACCTAAACCATTCCTAACGGAGCCTTGGCGAGAATCTTTTTAGTTCATCGCATTATATATACAGTACAAGCTGAGTACCAGTGATAAAGTAAGATGACAGTAACTCACTTGACTCAGAAAGACGAATGCTTGCTTCTGGTTTTTTTATGTTTTGTCGCTATTTTTCTTTTCAAATCAACTTAAAGTATCTCTCTAAGTTTTCAAAAGTATTCTTTTAAACCAGACATCTTCGCAGTGTTTCACTGTCTAGGACAAGTTACCCTACAGCTTTTTCCTTTCACTTTCATCATTTAAAACTGAGGAAGTCTCACCATTGCAGTTGTTTAATCTTCTTCCATTGGTTTGCTGCCTCGAGTAACGAAGTCAGAAAAACAACGAAGCTCCAAATATGATTTTGAGTTGCGGTAAAATACCTACATTACTGCCTAAAAAAAGATATGTGCGAATTTAGCCTTTTGGCTTTAAAATTGTTATTTTTCATCTATCTACATACAGATACGGGCCTTCGGCCCGTAGCCGCTACGCAGCCTCGGCGCTTCGCACCTCGTCCGCTCCGCGGCATCGGCCGCCGGGCAGCTTCGCGGCCCGGGGCCTCCTGGCCGCTTCGCAGCCACATTGTTGTTGTTTTGTATTATCTATGGTTTCATTATCGTTTCTTGTACATGGCATTTGCCACGTATTAGCGAATTTTCACAGCCACGTTTCACAGGCCCACTTCGGGGGTCTGAGACGCTTTCTCACATATTTGATTTTATTAAACCTCTATTATTAATAGTAAGCAATAATATTACAGTTAACAAGCAATATAAAAAAATAATAAGTATATTTAAATACATAACTAATACGTTTTTTATAGAGGTATAAAGAATACAAGAAAGAAATCCACACGTTGCAACTGTTAAAGTAACCTGTATAAAGGGTAAGAAAAATTATAGTTTCATCTTTCATTATTTTAGTTATCGTCCCCATACAAAAGGATATAAACTCTCACATACATTTATGATTGTTTATACATTTAAAGAAAAATGTCAAGTTTTTTTTCGTAAACAAATTGTTTATTGAGTATAATCTTTAGGTTGAAAAAAATATTATTCAATATTTTAAATAAAAATACCGTTTCGCTACTTGGGATTGTCCGATTAAGCTGATCTGGTCGCAATCGTTTTAGAATGACTTCGACCATATGAAGACTACTTCTAGGTTCTTCCTCTTTACAGGCCTGCTTAGCTTGGCGTGGATCAATGGAAGCCATTTTGTCCTATCTCTCTAGAACAGTAGGTTTACCAGGATGGAGCAAGAGGTAGAGGCCCCTCTTTATACTATATCCCCAATCTCTAACACTACTGAACCCAAGATATATCGAACACGAAATACCTTGTTTTAAAGCCATTTCAAGTTTTTAAAAAAAAAAAATTTTTCATGACGTCATAACTTTGATTGATGACGTCATAATGTTTTGATAAACAATAGGCCCGTAACCTCCACAACATCTCGCGATTTGCAAAGTTTCGTTTCAATTTGAGAACGCCTTCAAGAGTTATCGTTCGCCATACGAAAGGGTAGAAACTCTTACATACATATATATATATATATATATATATATATATATATATATAAACTTTTTTTGGACATATATTTTCGTTATCAGGAAGCCAATAGGAACCGATTCCACTCACTCCCACCCTCAACTTCCGTCATCGAACAACCTCATAAGCGTCATTTTCATTATGAAAATTCGCTAAAAATTTTACTTTTTGCAACAAACTATTTTAAGTAAAAACAAGAATGAAATGGCCTGTTCGAATATAAATAAGATATTGATGCGTCGCGACGTATGAAATTAACAGCGTAGTGATCGAGCAACCTAGTGCTCCTGAAAAGATCCGTTGAAAATATATTAGTTGCCCCTTAGTTAAAGCAGTTCCATTTCAGGTCGTGATGGTGAGTAAGGAAAGAGTTTATGGCTTGTCTTGTCGTCGAAGAGCCGATTTCGATCAGAGTAATTCCATGTAATCGAAGTATTGCATGGATTGAAATTCTTCAATCGAGGATCTCGGATATTACATGAAAGGAAGTTGTCGAGAGTGTATGTAACCTCTGGAACAGTATACAATGGCAATTGTATACTGTTATACTGGCAAACAGTATAACAATTCTTAGGCAAAGAATAGTTATCCACTCAAGCGAGTTGTAACCATCTTTCCAACCGTTGTTGTTTGTTCTGTTTTTTCTGCATGGACGATGGTGATGCTTGTGGTTCTGATGACTGTTGGTACTGAGTCCATGCACAAATTTCGTGAGATAACACGCCTCAGTGCAAGCTGATATTCTGCAATAGGCAGCGGAAGCTAACCAACCAGTTAACGCAGCAATATATTAAGGGACAGCGTAACTGACAAGCATTAATGAGTAGAGAGGTAAGTAGGGATGAGCCGCTTAAAACATCAGATGCAGCTTTAGATGCCATCAGTAAGCCTTCATCAAAGTAGTCAGCAGATGTGAATTAGAAACATTACTCAGCATGCAACTCAGGAACAACTTCAGAAAAAAGTCGAAATTCCGGACTTGAGAAATGCTCGATTTTGAGCTACTTATATCCAATTAGTTCCAAGACTTCTGATTGGCACATTAGAAAGATTTGAAATTAAAATTTCCGTCCCTCAATCGGGGACAAAATTCCGAATTTGGAAATTTTCGGACAATTTGGGAATTCCGAAATCAAGCATAATAAAATAAATAAATTTGGGTTTTGGCAACAGCAAGCTGCCGGTATCTAGTATTTAATGTGGTTACTCAAATAAGTATTGTGAAACTACTTTTAAAACAAAATGCGTTACTTATTTTCACTTATATTTGTTTGGTGAAAATAAAAGATACGGTACAAAATTCACGGCAAAAAAGTAAAATCAGGAAACTGAATTCACTTTCTGTCCTACTGTTTGGCACAATCGATTAGACACATGTTTGGAAACCTGAAGATTCATTGTTCGAATCTAGTCCGAGAGCCTTCATTTTTATCGTTTTACAATATTATATCGGTGCATTTATTACTACTTTTAACCACACGTGCATGCATTGTATGTATATTGCTTCAGTTTCCGTGTGTTTTGATAAAGTTGCGACCAGAAATTAAAACTAGAAAAAAAATTTACTTAAATACGATAGAAATAAAAATGGCGTCACTGTTTTATAATCTTATCCATCGTACTTGAGGAAAAAAACGTAGTCCTTGATCAGCTATAAATGTTTAATAATGGGCAAAAGTAAAGAAGAAAATCACACTTTTAAACTGTATTTAACTTTTATTAGTTCAAAAGTAAACCAACAAAACAAGTAAAAAATAGTTTCTTTGTTTCAGCACGTTATTTTTTTGCACGTTTAAGTGTTGTTTTGGTCCAAAATATTGTGTTTGACATTGTTGTAGTTATAGTTTGACGTAAAACCTTTATTTAATGAATAAAAAAAAGAAGAAAAATAAAATGTAACGAAGATATTGTTTATATTATTACTTGATAAATATTTTTCTGCGATCATATAGCCGGCGTAAAGATGTGGACTAAGCTATAAAAAAGCTGGTTCAAAAGGAAACGACTGTAGCGCTGTGTGGCCCTACGGACAAATGAGCAATAACGAGTTAAATTCGCTCGATAATCCCCTTTTTTACAACTGCACACGTATACTCTATTAATTTCAAAATATATAATGAAGCTCATTAAATAGAAATGAGAACCCCCCCCCCCCCTCACGCTCTTAAGACCTGAATGCAACGTCATCTTAAACAAATAAGGTCGCTTCAATGACACTTTTATATTAACGATAATTTAAAAAAAATCAATTTAAATTAACACGCATTAGATTTTTAGACATAAATAATTTAGTCAAAAAATATGTTTTGACTATATTTTTTTTATTTTTTACCATTTGTAATAAATAAATAAAATTTTTGTAGTTTTAATGAATAATTAGTTTTATTGTATTGAGGAACTAGTTATAGATTTTAAATTAAGGAAAACTTTGTATGTGTAAATAAAATTTAATCAAATAATTTTTTATTGTTAAAATTTACTCCTTTCTAGCGGAATAATCTTGTACGCACTACTGAAGAAAACAGTCATTACACACCTCTAGAATTTCTTCCTCGGCTATGCCTCGAAAGCAAATTTGCTGGTTTCCTCGGCTACGCCCAGGAACCACCCTAAATTCTCTCGGCTATGCCTTTAGGTTTAAACACAATGGTCAATCACACACAATCCCTTTAACACAATCCCCGTCTACGCCTCAGGACCAACAAAAATCGGGCGTAATGACTCTGTTTCCTCCATGGCACGTAAATAATTATTTTACTCCTTAGTTTATAATATCCAATAAAATATTCTGTTATTGTAATTATATACAATCAGAAATATGAGTAGAGTCAAACCATACAACTGCTTTGAAATATATATTGCTAATTCCGCATTACTCTTTAAATCCAAGATTTTACAAAATACGAATCACCTATTAATGTATTCCCCCATGTTTTTCTTTTCTCAATCTACACAATATTATCTGCTTTCACATTTTCAACTACAGAATACAAATTTTTCCAATAAAAAAATCGAAACAAATTTTTTACAAATTCAAAGGATGAGAAAACTTTACTTCCGGAGTCACAAGTTTTATTCTTGCTGTTTTCACTTTCCTTTGAAAAAGTTTTGTATTATTATTTTTTATTCACACCTGTTACTTTGAATCCGAATGTTTTTTGAATATTTGATTCTTTTACTTCCGCGAGTAACAGAAATTTACGGATATAGAAAGAAATAATACAAAAATTAATAAATACGAATTGAAAATTATTATGAACGAATTGCTATTTGATTTTAGAAAATGTCATCGAGATAAGTAATTAAATTCAGTAAGTAAGTTTCATATCCATATCAGCTTGGTCGCTCATTATGTTAAATAGGTATTGAGACTCTAGCCCGGAAACCTCTTTTTGTCTAAGGGGTGGTAGAAGGATCTGAGGCGAAGAATTGTAAATCGTAAATCAAATCACTGATAGAACACCTATAAACTATCGCGCTCTAGTGAATTTCAGCCGAAACTAAGTCTAATAATTAATATCAGCTGACATAAACACAAACAATTTTTCAAAAGCACATAATAGATCGCTAAATTGAAATTTTAGTGGCTAAAATCAATTAAGTGTCGTTAATATGTTTTATCTTTTAGCTAAAAAGATTTGAATATTCCATTATTATATCCGAGGAGCAATAAAGAATTGGGTCCCGCCTTAAATTTTGACCAGTCAAGAAGATGAATTTTATCCGGGGTAAACAGCTTCTTATTGAATTCCATCTCGTTTTCTTACAAAATTACAATGAATTGCGTCTCACTCTGCATATTTTTCTCCTTCACATTATTCTTAATATATAACAATTCAATCTTTGAAAATAAAACATACATAAAGTTCTTTTATAATAGATGATTGACGTAACGCGTTCGACACTTAGGAATCTAATAACACTTAAATAAACCCTGAAGAACCTAACTTGTTACCTGAAAAGTGGAACGAGTGTTTAGCTATAACAATCAAAACACCAATTCAAAGCTTTATAGTAAATTTAAATGCTTTATTCAACGCAAGCCATCCTTAATATTGGTTTTAGTAAATACATTCTTGGAGCTCCAGATTGAAAGATATATAAAAATCAAACGTCAATTAGATAAAAAAATTAAAAGCATCAGTTGGAAAATGAGATTTTTTTACTGATTGTATGATTTTAAATTCAAGTCAGATAAAGGTTTTTATTTGTAAGTGAATTCAGTTTTTAGTTCTTGGGGATAGCTCGATTTTCCATACTTTTTATTTCCTTTTCTTGTTATTTCCCTATCTTATATTTTAATATTAAACTATAAATATTTAGGTATAAAAACTCAATAAAATTGAATGCAATTAGTTAGTCATACATTTTCACGCAATTCATCTTTTAACCCGAGTTTAAGCAATACTTTATGCGTTTTAGTTAAATTTTAGATGTTCATTCAAAAAAATAAACTGTTTACATAAATTTCATGGTAACAAATCTCATGATAACAGATAGATGTTTACAAAATAATTTGTGTGGGAACTCGATAACCTCCCTATAAGGTAGCCAACATAAATGTTACCTATTTCAGCTGTATTTTACTGATTTTGTATTTTAACAATTCACAGAACAATTTAACTAAGGTAAAATAGTGTCAGGCTTAAATCAGCAGAGCTACAGCGTACAAGCTTCATATCCAGTTAGTTAAACGCTTTTACGTGGCACGGTCCTATGCTTCCTTGCTCTGATATATATCTATGGTTGCTGGGTCAAAAACGATAAAATTCTCAAAGTCCACGCTTAGCTTAAAAGCTAAGTCGAAGCTTGAGTGGTCAAACTTCGGCTCTAGGCAACAAAATAATAAAGCAATTACTTCTACTAACGTGTTTTAATAAATTTTATTAAACCTTTATGAAGTAGTATTTCGAAGTGGTATCTCTCACAAACTAGAGACTTATTTCAAACATGCTAAACGTATGTTTAGCAATGTCAAACAATACTTTATTAGTATCACTCGTCAGTCAGACTGAATGTTTCTACTTTCAAAAAATATCTTAAATCACTAATTCAAAATAAATATATTATCTTAAAAGCTTGATAGTATAACTTGATTATGTGAAGAAATCATAGTATAATACTTCTAAAGAGAGAACTGATCCACATCTTTAAAGTGTTAGGCTCCGAGCAACATAAAAAATTGTGATACCTCGCATAAGCATTATAGACACTTTCTAAAACTAAACTTTAGAATGTACTCAATTCAAATTTCTTAAATTTTCGACATAATCTTTTCAGAATCCTCTTGCAGAGATCAGAAACAGGGTCTTTAATAGGATTCAAGTTTTTTCTTTATAGCACTCGTTTTTAAAGTAAAGATATTTATAATTTTACTGGAGTAGAGGTGTAATTCAAAAATTATTCTGGCACATTCTTAAAACTATGTTATGCTATCTGTCTGTCTTAGGTACTCTGACTTACAAAACCACCGCTAACCTTTAAACACTGTGCGACCACTTTGACCCCTGAGCCAAGTAAGCTTACATATTGCAATAATTTATACATAAACTTTCAAAACTACATTCTCTAGGTTAACCATATAACATCAGTATCTTTTTAAACATGTCTAAATGAATATTGACGTGCAAAAACTCAATGAATGTATCCTGAGGATTATTTCTGAAAAATTATTTTAAAATTTGACTTTTAGTATTAGTGCCTAATTTGTTAGTATTATAATGTAAGTTTTCTATACTGATTCCTGCAATGACGGTCACCGCCGGACTAAAACCTAACATGTCAAAAAAATTGTTTTCATTCGTAAAAACCCCCCAATTGAATCACCTTATAAACTATAATCAGCTGCTGCTAAACCAGCTTTTTCCTCAATGAATTTTCCGTCATAACAAAAATTCTGTCAGAGGCAAAACTCTATAAGCTCCATTAGGTCAACATAAAAGATCTTATCTCCAATGTAAGACATTTTTCACTGGGAACGTTTGTAAAAAGATCTAAAACATCGAAAGAAACCATCCAATATTACTAGCTGAACAGACTAAAGTGCTTAAGTAATCTTAAATACTTTTAGTGGAGTCCACGACTTTAATAAATTAAAAAATAATTTATTAATATAGTCGCCAGTTTCTCAGTAGGTGAAGTACAACATGAAACAGTGGGTCTAATAGACTCTATCTTTGTGTACCTAGGCTAAAGGATTTATTTGTGTCACATAACCTCTATTAAAATTTTCTGGGAAGACTGTTTGTTCGCATAGCCTTAACCAAAGATTATTTAGTATACCTACATAATCTTTGGCCTTAACATCGCATAGCCAGTTTCTTAAATTCATCCATAGGGTGAGTTCATTTTGAAGCTGCTTGTTGTTGTTATCCAGTAAAACTTTTAAAATTCAAAATCAGCGTACAGTTTACTTGCATGCACAAGCGCTGATTATGGCCTCAAGTTAAGTTTGAAAGGCTGTGAATAGAATATTATTTAGAAGAGATTATTTTCTTCTTTTTTTTTAACAATTGTTATCGTTACAAGTATTACAGTTATATAGACCAAGAGCCCAGGGGTGTTTTGTTAATAAAAAGTGTAATGGCTGGAACCGGTCTCAATTTTTCGTAAATACCTTCCTGAACAAGGATCTGCAATTCTGCTGACTCGTATCGGATGGGTGTCCCAGGCAGAACGCACATTAGGGTCAACGGTTCTGCCTGGGACCCCATCCGATACGAGTCGGCAGAATTGCAGATCCTTGTTCAGGAAGGTATTTACGTAAATTGAGACCGGTTCCAGCCATTACAATTGTTTGTTAACTTGGGTGGTAAATTTGACCTGTAAAGTGCGTTCTGCCTGGGACGCCCATCCGATACGAGTCGGCAGAATTGCAGATCCTTGTTCAGGAAGTTATTTACGCAAAATAAACCCGGTTCCAGCCATTACACTTTTTATTAACAAAACACCCCTGGGCTCTTGGTCTAAAGTGGCATAAAAAAAGGTTCAGCTCTCGAAATTGAACAGCTCCTTATATTCATCTATAAGCACTATGCTTATTTATATTTAGACAGATGGCACTCTACCTTAACCTGCAGATAAACTTGACATTCTAGGGCAAGCTAAACGAGTCCGAAGTTGTGAAAAAAAAGTTTCCTTAATTTTTAAAATTATTTTAAAGAGCTAAAAGCAGGTTGTAAGTTATATGACTGTTAATTACTCTCTAGTATTTTCTTGCAAACTTGTTCTATTTCGCTATATTTCATACCTTATATATCTTTAAACATCAGTTAAAACGTTTTGGTATATTATTTATCCTCTGGAGAAAAAGCTCGACTTTATTTATCTTTTAAAGAAAACTTTTTCTTATAAATTAGCTTTTTTCGCTGATGAAAAGTCTTGCTTTTTCTAAGAAAAGTCAATATTGTCTTAACGTTAAAATAATTGGCTTCTAATTAGACCAGTTAATAGTGAGTCAATGTAAAGAAAATTTTCTCTCTTATTTTTAGTTTCCTTTAATTTTACGAAGAAAGAGTCAAAATTAGACCATAACTTTTTAGATTTTAAGTTTATAAGACAGAAGATGTAATTATAGATAAAATTTAGGTTTTTAATTTATATTTTGTGCCCTTTAAGTCAAAAACTCATTCATTTATCAATTTCCATGAAAATGTTACAATTTCTGCAAAACTGATTTGATTCATTCGATAATTTTTATTTATTTCTATTTTATTTTTTATATCTTCAAGGATTGTATGGTAGATGTTTAATCATTAATCCAAACAAAATGGATTTTGGCAGTATGTCTGGCCCTCTCTTTCTTGCATCTCAATTTTCTTTTGAAGACATTTTACTGTAAATTATAATACTGAAATATAGGCGTAAGTGGTTTGCAAGCCTAGCAAATTGCGTTTTATTCCTAATATATAAACAAATTTTTTAAGGATTAAGCAACAGCTTCCGGCTGGCCTCTTCACTGTTCAAATCAAGAATCAAAAAACCAGTATATTAAAGAATATTTAGAAAAGGAGGGTGTTAAACTAATCCTGATGAAATAGCTTTTAATCCTGGCTTAAGATTATTAGGTAAAAGCCTAATTACAAGTTCTGGGGTAAATTGGGTCAGAAAGAAAATCAGCCTAAGAGTACGATTGTTAACAAAGCGGAGGAGTTTTTAAAATCTTGTCAGATCCTGCTATTCAAGTGAATAATAACAATGATAAATGACACGACAGTGATCATTAACTGGAATACAAAGAAGAATGTTCAATGTTCTTCCTACTGTAAATGTTGTTTTGGCAGCTTACACGACTGCCCAAGCAAGATTAAAACTCTACGACTATTTGGACAAGCTAGATAATCGGTGGTATATTTTGATACAGATTGTACAATATACATTTCAACCAGGAAAATATGAAGTTCCAGTAGGTAGCTTCTTAGGGGATATGACGGATGAACTAGAAAGTTTACGGAAAAGGAAGCTATATTAAAGAGTTTGTATCTGGTGGGCCGAAGAACTACGCGTATAAAGTTTATAGTCCTCAAAATAACTCGTATCATACTGTGTGTAAAGTCAAAGGGATAACTATAAACTATGAGACATCAAAAGATGTCAACTTTGAAAAAATGAGAGACATGGTACTGAAAGATGAACCCCCAAAGTATATTTGTACGAAACAGATAAGAAGAACCAAGCTCACGATGGGTTACTGTAAATGGACAGAAGAATATTTCAACTTAACTTTAGGAAAAGAAAACTATTAGAAAATTATGACTCTTTGCCTTGGGGTACAAAAAGAAAATTAGATGTAAGTGAAATTAAAGTTTGTAACTCCTAAAAAATATATTTATGTAAATAAAATAATTAAAACCTTGTACTTGTGTTATTAACCTTCAAACCTAAAATACAATAGGAAATAAAAGAAAACAATTCTTAATAAAAATAATTTACTAAAATACAATAACCTGTAGATTGAATGAGTGGTGAGTACGAAGTATGTAGAGTGGAGTGGCGCATGCGCCCTCTATCTCTTACTACCCAAATAGGATGTACACACAACCGTATGTACTCTTCAAACGAGTTATGCTGAAGGAGATACGGGACTTGGCTAAGAACTCTATCTGCTTAATCTGTCACATGATAGAAGAAGAAAGTATATACTAATTGGACCAAAGAAAGTGGTGGAGGGAGGAGGGGGGTGTATTTTAATGACCTAAACCACCAAGGGTGTTGTGATTGGAGAAGGGGGGGGGGGGGGGGTAGTAATCATGAGAACATGGGTATCATAATGAGGGGTACTGTAAAAGTCATAAGAATCTAGCAAAAAGTATTTAGAGGAGGCAATCCTACTCCCCATATGGAGTCACACTTATGACAGTTTCCTAGTATCTTGTCATATTTCTACTCAATAATCATGCCTAAAAAGTAAAGTTTTGATGACCCTAAAGGATTATGGTATTCGAAAAACTATGCTACAACTTGTAATAAGCTAGAAAGCTGATCAAGAAGTTATTCACAGTTAGCAAGTATTTTAGAGGGTGTGCTGTAGAAAAAGGAGTGGGGTATTATAACTGAAAACTAAACATAACGCAAGAATTTGGGTAAGAAATATGTTTAACCCCATATAATAGAGTATCAGGAAAAAATTTGGTGAAGTAGGTGGGGGTAGTATGGTTACAAAGTAGCCACCCGACATGCGTTATGGGGGTGGGCTCTGCAAGATATATTAAATCTGTCATAAGTAGTAGAGGATAAAATAAAATAAATGTCCGTTTTAAGGCCTTTCGACCCATCAGGGTATGCACTCTGCAGAAACCACCTTAGGTAGATTGCATCCACTATCCGCTAAGAATTAATTAAAGTTGGCAAAATCTGTTAATTAGAAATACCATTTATATATAATCTTAGCACTGGCTGCGAACCCGAGTCCTCCTGCATACAAGTCGCGTACTATAACGATCACGACCACGGAGGTAGATGAACCGGATATTATGTTTTGAAAAATAAACACGCAGCAAGGGCGAGGAGTGGGGAGGCTCTTCGTTAGGTAAACTCATACGATAGGGGTATAAGATAAAAAATTAGACTAAAACCAGGTCTTAAGTAGAGAGAGTGGAGGGGGGGATTATAACTGAAAACTAATATGGAGCAATGTTGGTCAGGGTTTCATAATTAAATAAAAATTAATCGTATCATATTCACTTTTAAGGTAAGTAACACGGAAGTATCGGAAAAAACATGAGAACGCACACACAACCAGAAGAAAGGTTTCAAGTAAGGTTTCATAATTTTCACTGATCAGTGTTGCCAATTGTTTATAATAATTTTAATTAAAATTTAATCAAAGATCAACAAATACCCCCATAAATTTTAATCCAAAAAAATTAACGGGCGACTAAATAGCAACTCATATCGGTGAAGATTATAAATATATACAAAATAAATAATTTCTTCTAAATCAAAATAAGTTCATATTTCTTATATAAACTAAGTATGTATTACTTGTTTAATTGTTTCATCTAATATCAACTTAACAATTGATTAATCTTTTTAAAATCCAATAATCAATTTTTAGATGAACTAATAATCAAGTAATCAAAATAAAGTAAAATAGATTAACAAAATTTGAAAGTCAAAATAAGATAATTAAACTTGATCTGTTAACATTTTCATTTAGAATATGAAAAGTAAAATAAAATTAAAATTCTTAAATTTTCCACATAAGAAACAATAAAATTTCATTATTTTTAGAAATAAAACATTTACTTAATAAATTGATACTATTTTTAAATTATAATTTAACAGTATTCTTTCTTTATATTTTTTTCAATAAAATATCTTTATAATAATGTATAAAAAATAATATACTGCTTTTTTAAATTTCAATTTAATAGAACATAAATTAATAACTTTATAAAAAATTAAAATAAAAAATTATTCAAGTTCTCTCAAAAGATCTAAACAATTTTTAAATGAACTATAGTTCAAAGGTTTAGTCAAGAAGTCTGCAATTTGATTTTTTGAGCTAACATGAATCAAATCAACAGTATTATTTGCATAATAATGGTTTATAAAAGATACTTGTCTTATTAAGTGATTAGATTTTGATGTGGTGTATCCACTTTTACCAAGAGATAAAGCTGCTTGGTTATCACACATCATTTTTATTACACCTAAGTCAACACAAAAAAGTTCTTCTAGAAATATTTTTAGGTAAACGCCTTGTCTTAAGGCTTCTGACATAGCAGTGACCTCAGCGTCACAGGTCGATAAAGAAACACAGTTTTGTTTCCTAGAAGACCATTGGATAATATTTTTACCTATTTTGAAAAGAAACCTGTAGTAGATTGTTGGCCTCCTTCCAGTTTGCATCAACATAGCCCTTCAGACCTAAAGGCCTTTAGAGTAGGTTAATGACCATTCTCTTGTACCTTTTATATATTTTATTACACGCTTTAAAGCGTTCAAGTGAATCATACGGGTTCTTTAGAGTACCTGGAAAGAACTCCAACAGGGTAAGCCAAATCTGGCCGGGTACTAGTCATCAAATACATAATTGAGTCGAGAATTTGTTGGTAATAAGTTGCATTTACAAGAGGGGAATTATCTACTTTATCTAAGTCTTGTTGAGCATCCATAGGAGTGCTGACAGCGTTACAATCTGTCATTTTAAATTTTTTTAAAAGTTCATCAATATATTGAATCTGTTGTATCTGGTACAACTTTTCTCCATTGTCATTTTTAGACTTAATTTCAAGTCCCAAAACATGATTCGTGTCTTTAGACTTTTTAACAACAAATTTCTGCTCGATAATATTTAAAGCTTTACTTAAAATTGAGTTATTTGACGAAACGATTAAAAAATCATCAACATGTAGTCCAATTATTACTTTTTCATTTTTTTCTGTAAATGAATAAACACATGGGTCTGAGTCAAACTTTTTAAAACCATTTGAAATTAGATGTTTACAAAAAGTTTCATGCCACACCTTCCCAGCTGTTTTAAGCCATATAAGGCTTGGTTAAGTTTACAAACATAACCTCTTTCTTAACAAAGCCAGGAGGCTGTAGCATGTAAACCTTTTCTTTTAAACTTCCATACAGAAAGCTGTTTGTATGTCGTAATGATTAATATTAAACCCATGTTGGGCTGCATATGCAATCAAACCTTTTAAACTAGTAGGCTTCATTACAGGAGAAAATGTATCTACATAATCTACACCAAATTTTTGGTGGCAACCCTGTGCTACTAATCTAGCTTTACACACATAAGATCCATCTGGATTTCTTTTTCGAGCGAACACCCACTTAGATTTAATAGGTTTTATACCATCTGGCTGTTGAACTAAACTCCAAACATTATGTTGCTTCAGCGATTCTAACTCCTTCAACATGGCCTGACGCCACTCTGGTAGAGCCATAGCTTCATTATGGCTTGCTGGAACACTCTCACTTGCAATACAGGAAGACTCGTCAGGAACATAAGTATCGTCTAATGAAGAAATATCTTTCTTTGTTTCACAGCTACTATCTAATGACTCATTGTAGTCTATTTTTTTACGAGTAGATCTCACTGGTCTAGAAGGGGTTCCATTATTACCTTCTTTTTCTTTTTTCTTTTTTTCATCAGATGAGTTCACTTCTGATTTCTCACTCTTGTTATCAGTGCTGCCTTCATCAGATTTTTCACTTATGTTATCAGTGCTGTCTGCATCAGATCTATCTGAACTACTATCAGTATCAACACTAGATTGACCAGACTCACTATCAGATCCATCATTATCAGATTGGTTTTCTGTTTCTGTAGTAGTAGCTTCATCTTCATCAGAAAATTTAAACAATATTATTTTCTTAGAAGATCTATTATTTAATTTTAGAAGTTCAGCGCCCCGTTTATTTTCAAAAAATTTAACGTCTCGGGATTCAGCAATTTTAAATGAATCTACATCATATATTCTATAAGCTCTACGCTGTGATGAATATCCAACAAATATTCCAGTATTTGTTTTTGATGAAAATTTTTCTCTATGCACTTTTGGTAGTAAATACTCACAATAGCAGCCAAATACCTTTAAATGAGAAACGCTCGGTTTTCGACCGGTGAACACCTCCTGCGGACATACACTATCATCTGACTTGGTAGGACATCTGTTTCTTAAATATACAGAAGTACCAACTGCTTCCGCCCAAAACTAACGGAAGACCTGAATCTATTAACAAGGCTCTTCCGCCTTCTATAATAGTCCTATTTGCGCGCTCAGCAATTCCATTTTGCTGAGGCGTGTATGAGCAAGTAAACTCATGTTTTATGCCCTTTTGTTTCAGGTATCCTATCATGTTATTTCCTAGAAATTCCTTTCCATTGTCTGAACGGATTCGTTTCACACGACATTATAATTATTTTCTGCCCATGTTATAAGTTTTTCAATTTTTCAAACGATTCTGATTTTTGAGCCAAGAAACTAGTAAATATTTTTCGAGAATAGTCATCCACCATAGTAAAGATATATTTTGAGCCCCCAATTGACGGTTCTTCAATCGGGCCCACCAAGTCAATATGAAGTAACTCTAATATTTGTTTAGACTGCTTATTTATCACCGAAGAGAACGGTCTTCTTGAAAATTTTGATTTAACACAACTAGTGCATAAATCAAGTTTCTTATTTTTATAGTTAAGAGAATCTACTATTTGTTTGTTCTTCATCAAATCAAGATATTTTTCATTGACATGTCCAAGTTTCCTATGCCATTCTGTTTTATCATCAACTTTGTAAACAGATTCAATAGCATAAAACTGACCGTTTTTGTCTGCTTCAAACTGTATTTGACCATTAACATCTGTGATCAAACATTTATTAGAGTTAAAATTAACATTGTAATTATTATGAATTAACTTACTGACTGATATCATAGATAAACAATATTAACATAGATGGTTCACTCCCGACCGTAGTGGGAACACTCAATTGACAAGTTTGTGTTTATGATTTAAGTTGGGGGCCTCATCACAAATATTGAAGAGCGCTAGTAATAAAATCTGTTTGCTCTACTCTCTACCAGATTGTGCTGTAGTTTTTTTTTTAATTCAAACAGTTGCCAATCGTTTGTAAAATAAAATAAAAGTAAACAAAGACGAAATATTTTTCCATCAATCCATTTATGTTTTAATGTTTACTGACCCAAGTAGTAAAATAAATGAACTTAGACTGAAATATGATTTAATATATAATTACATTTATTCTTAAACGAGTTTAATATTTTACTAAATTTTATATTTTTTGAATATATATCAAGGCGTATGCTCAATGTAAAATGGCAAACAATAGGTTGTATGATAAAAACAAGTAAACAATTCTGGCGCGGTGGTCGCATGTTGGGCAAAATTCCTTTGGAATGCGTATTTCCGTTCATAACAACCCACTTGCTTAAGGTTCTGGTTTATGCTTTAAACCTAAGCAGTTACTCAATTATCAAGCACTGCTCGTACTCATTTTGGCTGTACTTTTCAAAGGAAATGCGCATAATTATACACTTATTGGTTATACAAAACCATGCCTCTGAAATTGGCAGTGCGCACTATTATTCGAACTGCTTAGGTCATAAAGCATAAACCAGAACCTTAGGCAAGAATGGGTTGTTAAGCACGGAAACACGCATTCTAAAGAAAATTCACCCAACATGCGGACCACCGCGTCAGAATTATTTTGTAGTTATAAACGTGAAAAAACGATAAAAATTATCGAGGGTACCAGTATTCGAACCCAGGTACCCTTGCTTGGAGTACTTTGAATGCTCTTCCGGACCATTTTCATTCAGCTCAAATGAAACTTTAGGGTTCATTCAACTCATCATATATATATATATATATATTATATATATATATATAATATATATATATATATATATATATATATATATATATATATATATATATATATATATATATATATATATATATATATATATATATACATATATAGTTAAGGTTAATTAAAGCTTTGTAAAGTAATGCATCAGATAGCTCCTCAAACAAATAATATGGGGAAATACTTTTATATTATACCTTTTGGGTTATTTTTAGCCCTGTTTCGACTATAACATTTGTATCAAGAAGTATGTTCTAACAATAGATTATATTCTATTTTATGGGCCAAATAAAATCATTTTACTTTCCCAACATTTCCTATTCTATTATTTATCTAAAAAAAATAGAGATTTGCTATGTGCCAGCAATTGCATTTTTATTTATCTTTTTAGTATTTTACTAAAAAGTACAAAAGCTCAAGTATTGGTCAAACCATTTTTTAATTAGTAACTATCGACTCTACTCTTTGTATTTTCTTAGCCATAATAAAACACCAGTGTTGTGTTTGTCTTGCTGGTTTTGAAAAATGTTACCTTATTTATGGATAAGTAATCACATATTGTGGTTACAATCATAGACATAAATAATAGAAACAATTAACGTACTAATTATGTACTAAACAGGTAAAATAAACTAGTTTACATAACTTTTACAAGATAAGCTATTAAGGTTGAGAACCATAGATCTTGAAAATAAAAGAAAACTCTTTTCAAAGACAAATTATATTTAAAACATCGTCTCTAGACTAACCTAATTATTTTAAAAATTTCAACTTCACCTGTATTGTATGTAATAAATAGTATTTATTTAAATTGAATTTATTTCGATATCCTGCTTGATAGTCGTATTTAACAACGTACAGAAAGCATACATTATCCGCGAATCCTATTAAGTACAGTTAAATACGCTGTAAGGATTATTGGGAGGCAAACCAGACGGATGCGCTAGCGCTTGAAAACTACCCGGAGATGTACCCCACCGATAAGGAGAAAGGAGATCGCATTTACAATCTAGTATTTCACTAAACAACTTATGAAATAATGTTTTATGCGTAAATCTATTATTCTATTAAATATACTTTGTGTTTAACATTCTTCTAACCCGAGTTAAACTTAACTATAAAATGATTTGTCTTTGTTAGCTATAAAAAGCGATGTTTTGTCACGATCTGTTACGACGTCATTGTACTAGATCGGCTTTGCTAATACAAACGGGGCAAGAACCAGAGCGTATTAAATGCGCAACGGATACGATGGGATCGCTGTCTGCGTATACGTGGTAAATTATATAGCAAACAGTCTTACCTTCAGTACCCGAGCGAGTACGAGTAAAACCGCTCGCGTAACCACCGTTTTTTCCAAAAAAAAAAACTACAAAACTAAGTCAACAATTTATTAAAAGCCACTAAAATCTAAAAAATATGTGAAAATCGAGTTATTCTAATCAATGTTACATTTTAAGTAAGCTTATTATTATTTAAGTTAAGCTGATTAGGAGTTGTACGTCATTTTATATCTTTCATTTCATAATGTGCATTGTATGTCTTTTGATAATCTTCTAATATATCAATAATATTCGCGATGTATTTTGTTTTCCAAAACTTGGGGCCTCATCACGCGAAGCAGCACCATCGTTTTCTTAAAAAAATAAGAATAATTCAATTTGATTGTTTTAGACTTAAGATTAAAATTTGCTGTCTGAATATAACATCTCGGGTTGGCGCAAACGGATAAGTTAAGGAAACACAAACAATTCAACATAACAATAGAGGTTCGAATCCAAGGGGAACAGTTGGGGGAAGGGGAGAGAATAAAGAGTGAAAAATTAAATTTTTCACTTTTTACCAATTTATACGAAATTCATATAGATCTTATTTGGGATCACTCATCCATCGACTCCTCATCATTCTAGCGCTGAATAGCGGATGGAAAGACTTGATTACTCCCATCAGCTCGTTGTTTGGTTAATAAAAATATCTGACAGTTTCACGCTGTCACCACCAGATGTTCTACTTGAGCCTCCTGCATCCCATCAACTTTTTTTTTTTTAAAAATCTTTGAGTGAGCCATCTATGTTAATATTGTTTATCTATGACTGATATGAGATTCCTTTAAGTTGTGGCACGATCAAAAACATCCTTTAAACATAATGTGTAAGGTCCATTTTTTATGTTCACTGTTCCCGAACCTATAGCGTCAATAGTTCGGTCGTCTGCCAGGTGAATTGTTCTCTTTTCTAATTTTTATCTGTCATGTTCAACTCTAAATCACTTGACATATGACTAGTGGCCCCTGAATCTATTATCCATAAGTTAGATTTCTTCGGGTCTGTCTCCGAGACTGACCAAGCTGCTTCAGCCTGAGAATTGTTTGAAGTCACCACATTTGCAGATTGCCGTGCCCTTCTCTTTTTATTAAAGTTCTTCTTCTTATACCAGCAATTGCTGGCAATATGACCTGGTTTGGAGCAGATAAAACAAACATTCTTTCCTTTTGAGTTGTTTGATAGTATTCTTACCACCGTAAACTTTTAATGCTTGTGGTTGAGGCTGAGTGTCTTTCTCTTTCATCGTGGAGCATGAAACTTCGTTTTAAGTCTTGTAGACTACCGGAGATATTATCGAATTGCTGTGCAATTATATTATATTTTGAGGGAGACCTCTTAAAACTGATACAAAAAATTCCTCATCATCTATACTGGCTCCGTAAATGCGAGCTGTTTCTAAATTTCGTTCAGCCCTTTCTAAGTATTCATGCCACGTCTCACTAGGCTTCATTTCTATTCTTGAAACGTCATTTCTTGCCTCAATTTCCTTCTGGTGTTTTCTTGGTCGTACCTCGTACATAACGCCGTCCACATTTGTTTAGCTGTTTTACAGTTAACAAGAAGAGCGACTTGTCCGTCATCTAAAGCACACGAAATAATAGCTCGGGCTTTTGCATCTGACTTTTGAAGTCTACCGCTTTATTCGGATCTGATGGGCAATCATCATCTATTATTTTCTTTCAGGCCTTTCCCTTCTAAAAGGGCTGACATTCTGAATCGCCAACTGATGAAATTTTTTCCGTCGAGTTTCGGTAAAACCACGGAATCTTCTGTTGCCATTTTTGACGCGGTACGGAACTTAAATTTCTATCCGAAAACATCCGACGCAGTTTGAAACATCCGTTGATGAACTGGCCCATAACATTGTTGGTCAGGTTTCATAATTAAATAAAAATTAATCGTATCATATTCACTTTAATTAGGTAAGTAACACGGAAGTATCGGAAAAAACATGAGAACGCACACACAACCAGAAGAAAAGGTTTCAAGTAAGGTTCATAATTTCACTGATCAGTGTTGCCAATTGTTTATAATAATTTTAATTAAAATTTAATCAAAGATCAACAAGCAAGAGTTGAGGAGAGGGGTGGGTCATCGTTAAATAAACTCATACGTATCAGTCGAAAAATCTGTTCTTAAGTAAAGGGTGGGTGGTGTTGTAAGAGTTGTGGGAGTGGTGGATTACATGAAATATCATAATAAGGTAGGTAAATACAGGGAGAGACGAAATTTAGTTAAGTCTAGTGTACGAGCATAATACATCGAAAAGGGAAGGGGTACATTTTTTTTTTTTTTTTTTTTTTTTTTTTTTTTTTTTGCAAATTTTTCTTGCGGAAAAATGTTACCAAAAAAGAGAGAGAAATGCATTTACGCACGAAGACAGCGGTCTGTCAACAGTGTTGGACTCAGGGTCTGCCTCATACCAACTAAAACTCACTCCGCGAAACCCCTTAAAACCTAGCCTGGAACCGTTATTCACATTACTTCAGGCTAGGTCTTATCTTGAGCCTTCCGGCTCCCTCCCATGTTACCCCCTATGTCTCCTTTTGTCAGAGCTTTAATGTGGGTCTAGACGTTGCAAAGAAATCTGCAACGCCTAGAACCAACCTCAAAACCTGACCAAAAAAAAAAAAAAATAATAAAAAAAAAAAAAAATAAAAATAAATAAAATAAATAAAAAAAAATAAAAAATAAAAAAAAAATAAATAAATAAATAAAAAATAAAAAAAAAAAAATAAATTAAAAAAAAAAAAAATAAAAATAAAAATAAAAAATAAAAAAAAAAAATAAATAAATAAAAAAAAAATAATAATAATAAAAATAAAAAAAAAAATAAATAAAAAAAAAAAAAAATAAAATAATAAAAAAAAAAAAATAAATAAATAAAAAAAAAAAATTAAAAAAAAAATATATAAAAATAAATAATAAATATAACTACAGTATTGGTATAGTGTTCCTGTTCCTATAAAACATTGTCTAGATCATTTTTTTAGCTCGCAGGATGGTCTCAGCAAAAGTATTGATCATTTCCCACGAGTCCTCGTTTTTCAGCATGACATTTACTATGGTGTCGGGTGTGATTGGCCCATATTCAGGGTTAGATTAGTCTCTCGTTGGTCCATTTAGTACAATCAAATAAAGTATGTTCTACGTTGTCAATGAGACCAGGGCAATAGAGACAATCAGAAGACTGATGCTTCCCGATTTTGTGTAAGTAGGACCTAAAATATCCGTGCCCACTAAGGAGCTGTGTTATAGAAACCTACTTCTCCATGCGTTCGGTCTACCCATGATTTGATATCTTTTATCAGGCGCCATGTCCAGCGGCCTCTTGTCTCCGCATCCCATGAAAGTTGCCACCGCCCCATGGTTCTATCTCTTTCTTCTTTCGTACTGCATTATGATTGGCTTCTATTTTTCTTTCGTACACTCTCTTTCGCTCTATAGCTAGCAGGTCAATGGGAATGACGCTTGCAATTACTAAAACAGCTGGTTCGGAGACCGTTCGGTATGCAGAAGCTACCCTCAAGACTGATTTCCTTTGGACTCGCGCTACGATTTTTTTGTAGCTTTTTTTGCTAAGAACATCGGCCCAGATTCTGCTCCGTACAGGATAATAGATTGACTTGATGACATTAGTAATCTTCTCTTGCTTGCTCTCGGCCTCCGATGTTAGACATTAGCCTTCCAAGTGCCCGCACTCGCAGTGAAGTTTTTTCTGCAGCTATTTTTAGATGATCTAGGAATTTCATCTTTACGTCAATGGTAACTCCAAGGTACTTAACAGTTGGCTTGCTGGTGACTACTTCGTTCCCGACTTGGACTGGGATCATTGTAGAAATTCTCTTCTTAGTTAAGAATATGGCTTCGGTTTTGTTCAGTGCTAAGGAAAGGCCATGGTTAGACATCCATCTTATAATGATTCTCATAATTTGGTTGAACTTTATTTGGGCCAGTTCTGCGTCTCGGGCTATGATAATTGCTGCTATATCGTCTGCATATGCGATTAATTTGCATTCATCTGGCAGAGCAAAGGGGTACATAGTAAGGGTAGAGGGTGTTCAAGGAAGTAGCCCTCCATGTATACCTAACGATATACCGATCAAGGATGATCAATTCACAATGCTTCTAGGTAAGGGGGCGTGGCCTAGGGGGAGGAGTGGGGGTGCTCCAAGTCGCTGCATTACCTACTTACAATTATAGACCAAGAGCCCAGGGGTGGTTTGTTAATAAAAAGTGTAATGGCTGGAAACGGGTTTAATTTTTCGTAAATACCTTCCTGAACAAGGATCTGCAATTCTGCCGACTCGTATCGGATGGGCGTCCCAGGCAGAACGCACTTTACAGGTCAAATTTACCACCGAAGTTAACAAACAGCGTAATGGCTGGAACCGGTCTCAATTTTTCGTAAATACCTTCCTGAACAAGGATCTGCAATTCTGCCGACTCGTATCGGATTGGTGTCTCAGGCAGAACCTTTGACCCCTAAAGTGCGTTTTGCCTGGGACACCCATCCGATACGAGTCAGCAGAATTGCAGATCCTTGTTCAGGAAGGTATTTACGAAAATTGAGACCGGTTCCAGCCATTACACTTTTTATTAACAAAACACCCAGGGCTCTTGGACTATTAGTTTTTCATTAATGATAGACTTTGGTTTCAATCATACCATCATTAATAGCATCAGCAATTATGTCTATTTAATTGCCATCAGGGTGTAAAAAAAAGTGATTAATTATCTGATAAATTATTAGAAATAAAATTCCTAATTGAAGACACTACAAATAAAAATAATGTTGGCCATATAGAATTTTTTTATTAAATTTCATAAGTTCGATGATTGGTTAATGAAGTGTTGTTTGTATGTATGGTGTATGACGGTAATGTAAACACGTTGTTTGAGTTTAGTCAAGCAGTTATGTGTAAACAGAATATCAGTAAATATGAAACGAATACATTAATCTAGTTTTTTACGTTTATATGAATTTTATTAAATCATAGACGAAAACATTTTTAGTAAAATCTCTCTTTTTAAAGGAAATATTTGATTTTCCTCTTTTCTGGTTTCTCTCTTGTTCTTGTTTTGCCTACATAACCTTTTACTCTTGGCAAATATGAATAACTTTCCATATATAACGTAAACTTGAGGTTTTCATACACTATGAACTAAAGAGGAGTTTGGTTTTTAACCACTAAAATTAAAACATCACCATAAACGACACAGCAAGTTATAATGTTTTCAAGGGGAAAGAGAAAAAGTGAAAATGTATTTTTATGACCATAAAACTTTCAAGTAAAGTTTTAATGAATACAAAAATTCAAACCACTAAGGACAAACAGGCAGTTTGAGTTCAGATATGGTCTTAAAAACACACTTAAATTTTAATAAAAGAACAAATATTTAATCACATTTTCCTTGTTATGTTAAGACTCATACTAAATAAAAATATATTTTGTAAGTAATCTATAAATAACTTATATTGCTATTATTATAGCATCATATGTTAAAAATACAATAACTAAGATCCTACTCGCCCCCTACTACCACCTACTTCATTAGCGATTTTTTTCCAAGAAAATTCGCAAATAGTTAAAAATAAAAATCGGGTACGGGTTCCTCGGAACTTTTTCTAATCATATTGGATACGCTACGCTCATCCTCTTTACTTACGCTCGTCCTAAAAAACACCAAATTTATAAATTTGCTACATACAGCAGTACGTCTTAGGACTCGCTTCGATCGTCCTCAGATAGTGTATACATTCTTTTCATTACCAGCGGTCACCCATCCAGGCAATGACAACGCTGGATGCTTCTTAACATTTATGACCCAACAGAAACCGTAGATATAATTGTCGTATTCAAACGAAAGTTAGTGTACTTATTTATTACAAAAAGGTATACAATAAATTTTGATACCGATTTTTTTTAGATTTTTTAAAGAAACGTACACAAGTCACTCGATAAAAATTGAACTAATGCTGATAATGAGATGAAACATGGCACATATGTAAGTGTTATATATGACTTACATGCGTGCCTAATGTAAAACGGATCGAATTTTTTTCGCAATTTATGGCTTTTCGGGATTTTCATTGAATCATTATTGAAGGTTAATGACGTCATAAAAATATTTTCCGGATACCACAACTGCATCTATAATACAAATACACTGTAAGCTACGATGGTAACAGATACACATACTCAGACATATACTGACAGACAACATTGTGAAAACCACTTACTGGGCAACAAAAACACATGAAAAGGATAATTCAAGTGACATCCTATTTTTGCAAACACAATACTTTTCCTATATACCTACGGTATAAATGAAAAAAGTAAAAATACCTGGGACTCACTCCGGATTCATATTCTTATACAGAAAGAGATAGTTATTTGAAGCTTAAATAAGGAGCTTATTTAACCAGAGTGGCATTAAGCTTGGACCTTCAAATTCGAAATAATTTAAAGTGTAGGCGTAATTTGCAGAGAAATATTCTAGACGTTGAAGGTTTTTCTACTAAAATTAAAATATGTCTTGTTCTTAATAGAATAAATACTAAGACGACTTATATATTTTATTTACAATCCTACACAAATGTGTAGGTTTTTATGAAATAACTTTGATAAAATCAACTAAATAAACTAAATTTTTATTAAGTTATATTGAAGTTTATAAAAATTAATAAGAACAAAAACTCAAAACAGTTATAAAAATTTAATAACTTTAGCTCAATTCAAGTTGTACTTAAGTCAAGTTTATGCCAGTTAAGTATGAACTATACGCTTTTATAAAACTATTTTCAAAAAGATTAAAGGAAACAGAATAATAAAAACATAAAAATTAAAACAAAAGAGAAAAGAAAATGTAATTAACATCGCAATCCCTTTGCGGATTTAAGAGAAACCTTATTGGAGGAGGTTAGTTAAAAATGAGGAAGAAATATAATAAATAAAAAGATCCGACTGCAAATTTAGAATTAGGTTAGTGGGACTTACGGCTTATAGGATTTGTTTCTAAAAAAAAGGTTTTTTCCTTCATCGTGCTATTTTTTGCGCACCTAGACTAATTCTTACTGTTCATTGAGGGGTGGGTCAAGAAAACTGTTAGGACACAAAGGCATGCCTGCCTACGGTTACCATCTAGCTAATTAGGTTTCTAAACCGTTGTATCTAGCCCTGCAGGGAAAATTAAAGTCAGGAGTTTTTTAAGGTTATACTTTTTTTAGATTGAACTTTTTCCTTGTTTAGGTTCTTCCTCTTTTTCATCTTCCTCCTTCGTAGATTTATTCTTTTTATAATGCCATATTAAACTAAATACCTTAAAGGAAAGCTAGAAAGTAAGAAATGTTTAAAGAAGTTAACTTTAGCCTCATTTTAAGGAAATTTAAAGCTTAAAAATACTTAATAATAAGCTGTTTAATTTATTTTTTTTTCTTTTAAATTTTATAATTTAAAAGGACATAATTACTTTTTATATTAATAAATTCTGACCATTCCTTAAATTTATAATATTAATAAATACAATTTTGCTTTCCTTCCTCTTTAAAGGTCTATATAAGACTGTCTCCGGTAGTGCAGAAAAAATGAACGAAGAGTTGAACGGCATGATGTGGAAGAGGATCCAAACCGTGGTTTTCTCCTGTAGTCATGGTCAGCAAATAAATCTTATCGATTTGCGTTAACGACAGGTTGGTAGACACTGCTACAAAAAAGGATGCTTATCCACTTTCCTACGTCTCCCACATCCTGCACAGGCTTCGCAATGCTAAGTGATTTGGATATAAAATCATACTTACAGGTCTCTGTTGAAAAGAACTGAAGAGAAAGAAATGCATTAACAGTCCCTACTAGTGGCCTTTTCCTCGAATGCTTTTTTGACTAAATAACACCTAGACACGTGGTGAAAACACATTGGTTAAGTGTACTCCGGCATAGGTAATAATGGTACATCGTCGATGTCCATAGCTTAAAAGTAGATCCAGACAGTTATTAGTCATTGTTAAAATCCAACCCCGAAGAAAACCAAGTAGAATCAATAGTTTGTATCATCATTCTACGCAGTAACGGCTCCGCTTACTTTTTTGCTGGGGAAACGGATCTGCTAGGATTCGGAAACGATTATGCTGATGCTTTTAAGGCTATAAAGAAACGGCTAATATTGACTCCCGTACTCGCGTGACGCGATTTTGATAAGATGTTCATTTTGTAGACGGACACTAGCGATGTTGGGCTTTAGTATTTTATTCCACGAATTTATTGACGGAGGAAGAGAGACCAATTTCGCTTACGAAACTGGAGTAGAAATATTTGGCAACAAATTCGTGTTATTACTGTCTTTTATGACATAAGAAAATTCCGATCGTATTTAGAAGGGGAGAGTTTTCAAGCGGTAACGTGGCATTAAAATGGCTTTTGGGGTTAAAAGAACCAAAAAGACGATTTGCTTAGTAGGTGCTTAATGATTACAACAGTACACATCGTGATCAGCTGCAGTATAATTTTTATGTGGTATATTGTTCTGGTAAATTGTATAAGGTATCCGATGCTTTGTTGCATGCGTCTATAGTGATGGTATTAGTCAAACCCGATATTACTCATGTTACACAGGTAAGTGGTATGTTGGTATAATCAAGAAAGTGTAAGCAATCCTAGAAAAGTTTCTGTTATGGAATGTAGATGAAAGCAGTTATCCGCCAATCGCGCGAGGGAGAAGCTTTATCCGAAGCATTGGACTGAAAAACGGTCGTTCAGAAAACAATAGGAAAGAGATCCTAGTTGAAAACCACAATTCCTCGATGCCTGGAGATATGGAAATCATTAAAACTTAAAAGAAGAGTGATGTATCGCTGTAATGGCCTGGCATGGCAAGCAACATAGCGAAGTATCTGGTATGTCAGGCTACTATAAGCGAACCAAAGAAACCTGCTGAGTTGATTGTAAGTGGGATAATCATTGGTCACTGTTATGTTTTGCGTATGAACGGGAGTGAATAAAACGACAGGATTTCCCCTTCCTACCTGAAGTCAAATTCATCCTTCTGGTGACAGGGTTCCTGTTAAAGAAGATCCTTTGATCGGACCCGGATTTGACTCATATTACCTGTAAACTGTGTAAACAGACAGTCGACGAAAATAGATGTAGGACAAGATCGTGGAGAATAAGACTAAGTCGAGGAGAATAAGATGTAGGAGAGATTGTCTGGAAGTGGACCTATTTTCTTTCAGACGCCTCTAAATACGTTAGTGTCAAAATTGCGTCAAAGTTCACTTCAAGATTTTTGATGAAGATCCATTGATATATTTGTTGGAATGCCATAAGGGAATTGAAGGTAATAAGTAAGCAGACATCCTTGCAAAAAACGGTCCGATACCAACTCTGTGGACCCTGAACCCACAGTAGCCATACCCAAAACTATAGCCAAAGCTATAGTTAAAGATGGCTCTCAAACAATCACCTGCACCATTAGAACAAATGCTCTGGCATGAGGCACTAATGCCAATATTAATTAATTGTGTAAGGCATCAAACTTATATTAAAAAGACCCAGTCCCAAAGTAACTAAGGATCTCTTCAGTCTAAGCAGAAGGGACCTTAGAACAGTAATTGGACTACTGACTGGTCACTGTCTCCTCCGAAAACACCTCCATACCATTGGTATCTTTAAAGATAACCCAGTGTGTAGGCTTTGTGAATCGAAAACCAAAACTACTTCTTACATACTTC
Organism: Microvelia longipes; assembly: GCA_018340805.1. Taxonomy (NCBI): domain Eukaryota; kingdom Metazoa; phylum Arthropoda; class Insecta; order Hemiptera; family Veliidae; genus Microvelia; species Microvelia longipes. The sequence continues at coordinate 46,533,496 of JACMZG010000002.1, forward strand.
TGAGAAGTGTAGCCCTAGCCTTTCAAGGGTTCTCCAACTTTAGTAGAAGCACTCTCACTAAATTTGACTCTACCAATGAATCACTCTACCTAGTCAGGGGAAAAGGATTAGTCTGACCTGGACCAACTGAGGGGATTGTACAATAGACGTCCAGTCGCAGTGCAAATGGAGTCTACCCTCGACTCCAATCCCAATCGCAAATAATGGGTTAGAAAGCATAGATTGGAAAACATCAGGCCAATGGCATGTCAGTGAAATCAAGCGCCAGCCAAAATGAATCTTCATAAATTCTCAATGTTTATTCGCCAGATGTAACTTATTTTTTGTGTTAACTGAAATTGTCATTTTAAGAAGAGTGTTGTGTTGTTTCAGTTTCCTTTTTGGACTTAAGAACTAAAATGTTCATGATAAAATGTGAATACTTCTTTTCATTATTATTTAACACCCATTTAAATATCTTAATCAATTATGTTGATGCCCAGAGGAATGCAATTCTTTAAAGAAAGTGTGGTTGTTTACTTTTCTGTTTCCAAATGCATAAACAATGTCCCATCCAAGAATGATAAATAATAATAATAGGTCAATTGTGTTCTTATGATAACATAACATAATAGAGGCATATCTATTTTAGCTTAATTGTAAGGTGACAATTATAACTTAATACATCAAAAAAATGTTGTTATTATTTAATTAAATAATAAGTATGCATTATTTAATTTTAATTTAATTTTAATTTTTCTTAGGCTCAGCTAAAAACGATATAATTTCTAAAGCATGAACGCTATAAAAAATATTTAACGAGCTTTAGCAATTTTTCAAGGAGTGTGTACCTAAAGAGATCGATTATTAAATTCTGTTGTAACACAAAATCAAAGTGATGACATGGCACACATCCAGAAAAAATTTGGCACAAATACTAATGGTTATGGTGTTAAATTTCAGTAATGTTTTTCAGATTTTGTTACATGTTTGTTAGTTTTGAAATATTAAGTATGTTTTCAACATTTTTACAAAAATCCCTTTACTTCATGTGACCTTACTCTTGTAAATATGTTCTTTAGCTTCATTATTATATCCGTATAATGGGAGCATTATTTTTTTCAAGCATTAGGTTCAAATGCATTTAAACTTGTTACTTAGAAAGCTATACAATATTTTAAGTATATAGCTGTAATATATTTTTTAATTTTCCACAACTACTACTGTAATTATATAAGAAATGAAATATGTTCTCCCTGGAAATCCGAAACCGAGGTTTTATCATGATTATCGTCATTTATCATTTATATGATGATGTTCAGAGTGGGTTTTCATCATGATTATCCGTTTCAGAATCATTTATATGAGGTTCAGAGTGGGTTTGCATTATGCAGTCTGTCTCTAACACCCAGTGTGTGTCGGTGTCACGCAAAGCTCCTACTCTTTTGCAGTACTTAAGAATGCAGGTTCTAACTTAATCAATTATTAGATGATTCCCTAATATTGAAAATCCTTAAACATGTCATGAGATATGGTTGAAGTAGCAACTCAAAAGTAGATGGACTACGATTAAGTCCAAATCTGATGTGCAAACAAAAAAAAGATTGCGAAAATTTATCTTTCTCATTACAATGGACAGTATTATAATAAAAATGAGGGAAATTGTAGACAAAATAGATTGAAAAGAAAAACTTAAAAACTATAGAATTTTGCCTTTTGTGCTGAGTCAGAGTAGAAGGTCACGATAGGAAGTTTCTTTTTTATGATACTTATATGAAATAGTTATTTATGCCATAAGGCTGAGAAGTGTGTCTTTATGTCACGGCAATTAGATTTACCGCCGAGCGAAGCGAGTCGGGAAAAATTGCCAAGACATAAAGACATTCTCAGCCGGATGGCATACACTATTTTTTTGAGGTAGCACTCATTAAATAAACTGCGCTATATACTTAATTGAAAAAAAAAAACGTCCAATTAACTCCATATATCGTCGTCATTGAATTCATCCCATAGCTTCACACTTTACTCCAAAATGTAAAAGCTTTACAAATAAACACAGAGAAATTGTCAATTAGAACAACACCTTTAAAAACGAAAAAAAAAATTAGTCTCGAACAAAAACAGAAACAAAATGAACGTTTTAAAGACATCATGAAGGGTTTACACAGATTGTTTTTTTGAACACACTACATTACAGTAATGGCGGCAATATATGAATTACTTTTACGTCCTAGGAGTTTTTTTTACATTCATTATTGTCCTCGGAGGTGAAAAGTACTAAATAACCTCCTGTACAATAATGATTGGCTTCTCATCCTAAAAACGGTCCTAATAAAGTGCTCATTAACTAATACCCTCAAAAATATAATATATTATCCTTTCCCTGATTATTATAGGAAGTCAGATAGGAAGTTATTTTATGGTACATACATATGAAATCAAAATTATATGTTTTTAATATCTTAGCACTAAATTAAGCAGATTACTAAATATTTGAGCACTAAAATTTAATTTTAGTAAGAACATCGTACTTTATTCCAATAAATAAATTCAGAAAATTTAAAATTGCAAAAATATTTTTCCAAAATATTTTTCTATCTAGTCCTTAAAATGTCCTACAATTGTTAATGTGTAAAAAGTATTTTCCTAAAGAAAAGGATACAAATTGCTCTTCATTTAATAAATTGTACAGGAGATCATTAAAAATAAAAAGAAAAGATCTAAATAATAAAAGATTTAAAAAAAACATTATATCTTTTACCGCAATTATTTTTTGTGCTACTTTTTTTGTTGCTCGTTTTGCGAGATGAGAAGTAATTCAGGCATAACCCTTAGTACCAATTATGTTGGTAAAAAAAAAAGAAATTAAATTTATTTTTTTGTGCGAGATGTTTCAATGATATTATTTTAGTCCAAAATTAAAGTTTACCTATTTTTAATGAGCATATTCCAAATAAATCACAAACATTAACAAGAGATTCATAAACAACAGGTTAATTACGCAATTAACCTTAAAAATGTTAATGATTAAAATAGTAAAATGTTTAATTTTAAAAGAATTTTGCTTCTTGTTCTCTGTAGAACTCTAAGGTATATAAAATCTTGATTATTCGTTGAAATGAAGGAAATTGGTAATTGTTTAGCTAATGCTATTTAAATGTGAAAATCAAAAACATTTTCCCATGGTATTTTTATTTGACTGACGTCAGCTATATTTAAGTCGTAAAAGAAATGAATGTCGGGGACTTCGCTGATATTTTTTAAAGGTATGTTTTAGTTTTTATTATAGATAGGAGGATTGGTACCAATTTTATCAGACAGGATAAAAGAAAGTCTAGTTTACACATACGATGGTCTCCAATCTAAGGAAGTAAGAAAATTCTGGCGCGGTGGTCCGCATGTCGGGCGAATTCCTTGATGCGTGTTTCCGTGCTTTTTACATATAGTAATTACACTAGTAAATAAAATTCCGGCGCGGTGGTCCGCTGTCGGGCGAATTTCATTTAGAATGCGTGTTTCCGTGCTAAACAACCCATTTCTTGCTTATGCAAGAACCATGCCCATTGCGTGGTTCCGGTTCATGCTTTAGAACCTAAGCAGTTACTCAATTGTCAAGCACTGCTCGTAACTCATTTTGTCTGTATTTTCCAAAGGAAATGCGCATAATCTTCCAGTTGTTGTACAAAACTATGCCTCTAAAATTAAAAGTACGCACTAATATTTGCATAGTTTAAAGATTGATTACTTATCTTTAAGCTTAGTCAGTTATCTTTAAGGGTTTTAGCGCATTTCCTTTGGAAAATACAGACAAAAGAGTTACGAGCAGTGCTTGACAATGAGTAACTGCTTAGGTTCTAAAGCATGAACCGAACCACGCAATGGGCATGGTTCTTGCATAAGCAAGAAATGGGTTGTTTACGGAAACACGCATTCTAAATGAAATTCGCCCGACAGCGGACCACAAGCGCCGGAATTATTATTTACTAGTTTAAACTTATATAATGTAAAAAGCCGGAAACACGCATCCAAAGGAAATTCGCCCGACATGCGGACCACCGCGCCAGAATTATTTTTAGTTGTAAACTTATATTAGGTAAAAAACGATAAAAAAATTATGCCCCTACTAGATTTGAACCAGGTACTCTGGGTTTGAGAGCTCGCATCCAAAGGAAATTCGCCGACATGCGGACCACCGCGCCAGAAATTATTGTAGTTGTAAACTTATATTTAGTAAAAAAAAAAACGATAAAAAAATATCGACCTTCCAGGATGTGAACCCAGGTACCCTGAGTTTGAGTGGTCGTATTGACTCCGGACCACTGCCATTCAACTCAGAGGCCCAAAAAACATTGAAAACGACACCCTACTCGAAATTAATTTTCAACGACCGTAATGTTGGTTTTCTATATTTTTTGTGGTTTTTTCGACTTTTTGGTAACTTGAAGTGGTCGTATCGTCTTCGGACCGGTTTCATTTGATTCAGCGCCCAAAATTACATAGAAAACGACACCCTACTCGAAATTTATTTTTTATCGACCTAAATTTTGGTTTTCGGTAATTTACAATGGTTTTTCGATTTTTAGGTCACTTAGAGTGGTCGTATCGACTTTGGACCGGTTTCATTCGATTCAGCGTCTCAAAAACATAAATATTGACCTTTTTCGCGGCAAAAAATATTAACCCTGAATTTAGCTGATTTTTTGAAAATTTCGCTGACTCAGCAAACCGGGTTAATGACGTCACAAAACCTGGTTTTCAATAGGGTTCGTGTCCTCCCAAAGGTTGATTTTTGTACCAAGTTTGGTTAAAAAATATTAATCCGTTCGAGAGATAGAGTGTTTACAAGAATACAAGAAAGTGTCTAGAAATACATATATATATATATATATATATATAATATATATATATATATATATATATAATATATATAATATATATAATATATATAATATATATATATAATATACATAATATTAATATATATATATATATATATATATATATATATAATATATATATAAATATATAAAATCTCGCGAAATTTTTTTTCGTCATTAGGGACCTCTGAAACGGATTTGTGTCGTGGTCCGAGGTTCGAATTCCGCCATGACGCCTATCCCATTAGCGATTTTTTTCCCAAAGGAAATTCGCTAAAAAACGATACAAAATTATTGTCCCTACTAGGATTTGAACCCAGGTACTCTGGGTTTGAGTGGTCGTATTGACTCCGGACCACTGGGATTCAACTCAGAGGCCCAAAAAACATTGAAAACGACACCCTACTCGAAATTTAATTTTCAACGACCGTAATTTTGGTTTTTTATACTCTTTGTGGTTTTTTCGACTTTTTGGTAACTTAAAGTGGTCGAATTGACTTCGGACCGGTTTCATTCGATTCAGCGCCCAAAAGTACATAGAAAATGACCCCTACTCGAAATTTATTTTTATCGACCTAAATTTTGGTTTTGTGTAATTTACAATGGTTTTTTTCGACTTTTTGGTCACTTAGAGTGGTTCGTATCGACTTCGGACCGGTTCATTCGATTTTAGCATCTCAAAAACATAAATAATGGCCTTTTTCGCGGCAAAAAATATAACCCTAAATTTTGCCGAATTTTGAAAATTTTGCTGCTCAGCAAACCGGGTTTAATGACGTCACAAAAACCTGGTTTTCAATAGGGTTCGTGTGTCCTCCGAAGCTTGATTTTTGTACCAAGTATGGTTAAAAAATATTAATCCGTTCGAAGATAGAGTGTATACAAGAAAGTGTCAGAAATACATATATAATATATATATATAATATATATATATTATATATATATTATATATATAATATATATATAATATATATATATATATATATATAATATATAATATATATATGTATATATATGTATATATATATATATATATATAAAGTCTCGCGAAACTTATTTTTCGTCATTAGGGACCTCTGAAACGGATTTGTGTCGTGGTCCGAGGTTCAAATTCCGCCATGACGCCTATCCCATTAGGCGAATTTCCAAAGGAAATTCGCTAAAAGGGTCTAACAACGTGGTAGGCCATGTTGTTAGACCCTTTTATTACTTAGTTATTTCACATATCTAATCAAATATAAATATTACTCGCATTCGTTGTCTTCAGGTTTCACAAAGATAGGTCCTCCAAACAGGAAGACTTTTAGATCCATGGCCAAAGGAAAGGATTTTATGTGGACAAAACGTCAGGGTTGCTTGCGTCTGTCTGTTGAGTAGCTCTGGAATGACACGACGGGTAGCCTATAGAGAGACTTGAACCAAGAGACTAATACTTAAAGAGCACTTGGGTAGAATATCACAGTCAGAAGGGTCTGGAAAAGTGAGTTTCTGGTACTTAGGTAGGTAAGATGTCACTAAGGTACTCTCAACCCCTCTAATTTCCCTGTCGAAGCACATATACTTATAATGTACCCTACAAACGGAGACGTACCCTAAATTTTTCAGTGAAGTCACATTAAGTTACTTTATATATTACAGATATTTAAATAATATATGCGATAGATAATATTTACAACTTATTTAAATTCATTTTACTTAATTGAAGACAAAATAGTCGAAAAATATTTTAATACTTCTGTGAAATTAAGGATTGATAAGAGCTGTTGTATCATCCCTTTAAGTACAAGCCTCTTTGGACTTTAATGATTAGTGTAACTGATATTAAGTAGTAGGGACTCTTTTAGTGAGGCTGATAAGGCCGGAGGTGCTAGTAGGAGCTATAGGGAATTATTCCACAGAGCATGAACCTTGGGGGACTATTAAAATCAATGTTATGTTCAGCGACGGATGGGCCATAAGAGCGTTTGTATAGAAAACCAGACTATATTAAAGAAAATTTGAAAATCTACCTTCAATAATCCTGGTGTATAATTTGAAGACCGCCGGTCTGCTCGTTGAGAAAGGCCTTTCTGTTGAACAACCGACGTCGCTGGTTTTATGGTAGAAAAAAAGAAAACAAGGTTGATTTATGGTGTCTCAGAGGACATGGATTATTACACACTAAGGCATCCATACTCTCACACCTGACGAGATGGGAGGAGGGGGTCACATGATGTGATAAAGAAACTCCCGCCCCCAACCAGCCATAGAGTGAAGAGAGCATGGAGAAGCCTATAAGGAAATTGAAAACTAAACATACCCCCCACCGAAACCTGTGGTTTCTAAAGGGAATGTAAGAAAAAAAAAATTAGAAAAAAAGAAAGTAACTTTAACTTGGGAAAAGCTGGTCATAGGTAACCTTCACCTTAACCAGAAAAAAATAAGAAGCAAACTTCTAAGTTAATTTACAATATACGAAAAAATAAGAAAAGAAAATGTTCCTAGAAATAATAATAATAATAAGAGAAAAAAGTTAATTTTTTGGAATGAGAGCCAGCTTTACAACTGGTCTCACGAATTCTCCGTCTGCAGTACGAACCGTGACGACGCGAACTATATTATCTTGTCCCGGATGTACTGCCATGATACGGCCTACCTTCCAACAGAAAGGAGGTGTTTTATCTTTTACGTTGAGAAGAACAAGATCGTTGAGTTGGATGTTAGGTTGGCCCGTATGCCATTTGTGGCGTTGGGTCAAAGTTGTGATGTATTCACGGTGCCATCTATCCCAAAAGGTTTGACTAGCTTGACGAAGGAGTTCCCAGCGTGTCAGACGATTTTGAGGAATAGTAGTGATGTCATGTTCTACTGGTGCCGTAAGAGGTCCACCAGTTAAGAAGTGACCAGGAGTAAGGACATCTAATTCATGAGGATCCGAAGACTTTGCAGAGAGAGGTCTTGAGTTGAGTATCGCTTCTACCTTGCAAAAGAGTGTAGAATACTCCTCAAAAGTGAGAATTCTCTCACCAATAACTTTTCTTAGAAGATGCTTGGCTGATTTTATGCCAGCTTCCCATAGCCCACCAAAGTGAGGGGATGCTGGGCTATTAAAATGCCACTTATGCCATGTTCGGCAAGTGTTGTTACTACTTCGTCTCTAGCCGAATTTTGCAGATGGTGATGTAGATCCGTGAAGTATCTACTAGCTCCGACATAATTGTCCCACAGTCGCTGTAGACATCAGAACATAAGCCACGACGACTTATAAATCTGTCAAATGTGGCCAAGAAAGCACTGGTGGATAAGCTTGACACAACCTCTAAATGAACAGCTTTGGTAACAAAGCAGACAAAAAGACATAAGTATGCTTTAGTCGTTTTCGTACTTCTAATAGTAGATGTCTTCATACTAAATGGACCGCCAAAATCGGTCCCGACAATAAGAAATGGCTTAGCAGGTCTGACCCTAGTAAGAGGGAGATCCCCCATAAACGGCTGTAGATGAGAAGTCCGCATTTTAAGACAGGGAAGACACTTACTCAGTCTGGATCTGATGACTTGACGAGCTGAAATTATCCAGAACATACGCATGAGCAAGGAATCTAAGGTACGAGGTCCCACGTGTTGATATTTAATGTGAAAATGATCAATAATAATATTAGTTAAAGCACATTTCTTAGGAAGAAGTAGTGGGTGTCGAGTATCATAAGAAAGATTAGAGTGTCGTAGTCTACCCCCCACCCTTACAAGTCCAGATGAATCGAGAAAGGGGTGTAGACGGCGAATACTTGAAGAAGGTAATTCACCAGCACGTAGCTTTTCTATGTCTTCCGAAAAAGGCTCGCTGCTCATAGGCGACTAGAAGATAAGTGGAATGTTTCAGTTCTTCAGCAGTAATAACTGCAGAAGTTTCGAAAGGTTCTAAACGTTTACGAGAGGCAATGCGAGTAACGCGAGCTCGAATTCTACGTAGAAAAGTAAACGAAGAAAAATGAAGAATTGTTTCACTGCATAGAGGATATTCTTTGTTTGAAGTAGCAACAACAACTGAAAGTTCCTTTTGAAGACGAAGATCAGGTAGCTCAAGAGGCATCGAAAAAGTCTTATTGAGAGGCCAATGATCAAAAGAACTTGATAACCAAGGCGGGCCTTGAAACCAAAGAGGGTGTTCAATGATTTTACTAGGCATAAGACCTCTACTGGCGCAATCAGCAGGATTGTCCGACGTCGAAACGTGAAACCATTGTGAAGGGTTGAGAACTTCTAAAATTTGAACTACTCTGTTTGAATCATAAGTTTTTAAAGTATGAGGTGGAGTGCGAATCCAACCTAAAACTGTCGATGAATCAGAAAAAGCAACAGTGCGAGTCAGAGTTACTTTAGACGGAAGTGTAGACACAGCAAAAGAAACAAGCTTAGCGGCAAGACTAGCGGCACAAAGTTCAAGTCTCGGCACTGTCAGAGTTTTTAAAGGTGCCACACGAGACTTGGCCACCAGGATAGAAATTTTAACCGCATTGAGGTTATGGTCAAAAACATGAAGGTAAACAACCGCTGCATACCCTTTTTCACTTGCGTCTGCAAAGGCTGCTAGCGTAATTTCTGTAGAAGTCCGCAAAATGACTGCACGAGGAATAGAAAGTTCAGCAAGCTTTGGAAGTTGAAGGACAAAGTTTTCCCAAACTTGCTTCAGGTCTGATGGAATCTCACTATCCCAATCTACACCACACAACCACAGTTGTTGAATAAGAAATTTTGCCAGAAACACAACTGGTGCTAGCCACCCAAGAGGGTCAAATAATTTAGAAATATCAGAAAGGATGGCTCTCTTGGTAAAGCAAGGAGTTAAACTAGCAATTTTGTAAGAAAAACTATCAGAAATTGGTGCCCACTGAAGTCCAAGGACTTTTACAGAGACACTATCATCAGAATCAAATGATATAGAAGACTGAACATCTTCTGGAGGAACGTTTTTCAGAAGTTCAGGGTGGTTACTTGACCACTTTCGTAATTTGAAACCTCCTCAAGCTAGAAGTTGAGTAACTTCATTCTGAAGCTCGAGAGCAGACTGCAAGCTATTTTCTCCTCCCATCAGATCATCAACGTAAGTGTCCTCAATTAAAATCTTTGCAGCACGAGGAAAAGAAGAGCCTTCATCAGCAGCTAACTGCTTTATAGTCCGGCACGCAAGAAACGGGGCTGATCTTGACAGTAACTAACACATATTCCTTCACAGAGTCTTCAGGAGAAAATCGCCATAAGATACGTTGGTATTTCAGGTCCTCAGGTAGTATTTTAATCTGTCGAAACAAATGTCTGCAGTAAACACTATCATGTGACACCGGAAATGAGTTACAACCTTAGAAATATCAGCCTGAAGCTTTGTTCCAATAAGGAGAAAATCATTGAGAGAATGACCAGTATCAGTTTTGGCAGAGCCATTGAAGACTACTCTAAGTTTAGTAGTAGGACTTGAAGGGTTGAAAACAGCGTGATGTGGAATATAATAAGCAGCACCTGGATCACCACGTTGCAAGGATCGCATGTGCCCGAGCTCTATGTACTCAGTCATAAAGGCTTGATATTCTGCCTTTAAATCAGGATTGGTTTTAAATCTACGTTCTAGACTTAAAAGTGATTTCATAGCAATTCCGAAGGAACCACCAAGTCGACTATCAGAATAGCGAAGTAGAAGTGGAACACAGTACCGACCGTCTTGATCACGTTTATAAGATGATAAGAAAATCGATTCCGCCTTAACGTCGTCTGATCTGGAGGCACGGCAGTTGATATCTCCTCGGTTTCCCAAAAACGGCGTAAAGTATTTTCAAGTGAGACAGTAGCTGTAAAGACACTAATAGGAGAGGGCTTAGAAATAGCACCTATAATCACCCAACCAAAGATACTATTCATTGCTGAAGGTAAGCCTTCACCAAGAGTACGGCTTGGGCCCGTCATGATATATGGGAAAAGTTCAGCACCCAAAATACCATCAATTTCAGAGGAAGAAGTGAAATTAGGATCAGCGAGAACCAAATCAGAAAATTGTTCCTGTATAGAAACGGGTAAGTGAGAGGAAGGGTGTCTACTAGCTACTTTGTCTAATATTAAAACTTCAGAGTTCAAGATAGGCCCTGATGATGTCCTAGGCTTAATGGAAATAAAAGCACCACCTTTGGGGCGTAAAGGAACACCATTCCCTACTCCTGAAATAAGGACATCAGATTTCTGAAGAGGGAGACCTAATTTAGAAAAGAAAGAATGAGTTAAAAACGCTGACTGTGCACAACTGTCTAATAACATTCTTGCTTCAACAAATTCGCCAAAAGAATTACGGATGTGAACTACTGCAGTGCTAAGAAGAACAGAAGGTTCAGAAAACTGAGAAGCTAATGTAGTAGAAAGATGATTGTAAGACTGTTGAGCAGATACACTAGGTACTGCAAGGGCTGGAGAAGCTACTGGTGCAGGTCCAGGGTCCATTGGATGACATAGTGTATGATGTGTGGAATTACACTGGAAACATCTGCTACTTGAGGTACAGTTGGCCAGTAAATGACTACCAAAACAGTTTGTACACCTACCTAAAGAAGAGAGAAGTTGAAAGCGTTGAGAAGGTGTTGAATTCAAAATTTGAGGACACTTGTAGATTGAATGAGTTTGAGGTTGTTTACAAATTACACAAGTGTTAGAAGATGAAAATTTAGGTTAAGATGAAAAATTAGAAGTTTTAGAAGAAAAGTATTAGAAGCATTACAAAGTCAATCCGAAATATCGCTTCAACTAAATCTTAACCGTAAGATAGCTGTTTCATTCGTAACCGACCACGAATTATAATTATGTCTCCTAGTTTTGGAAATCTATGCTCCGTTAAACTTTTCTTTGTTTATTTAAAAAAATCGTTTTTCGTAAAATAAACAAATAAACAGATCTTACCACCGTTGTTTCTTTTTCGGTTATGGGTTTCGTATTTAATCGTTTTAACATCCTGGGCCCATAACCTGTTGGAGGGATGCCCTCGTGGCTAAATAACTAAGCCCTATAATAATTTAAACGCAAGTTTTAGAAAACATAGAACACGTATATAAAACAATCTTCAACGTACATAACATAAACAAAACATTATATTTAAATCTTATTAATATGTATCTATAGCAACCATAACCCACTATAATACTTCAACACTTTCACCGTATAATTAGGTCTTCATCAGAAAATGTTTAAAACAAACTAAGCAGTTAACAGAAAGAAACAGATAAGTATCTAAACATAGCTAGCTGTTATACTGTCGAAGAATGAACTCAAACTAAACAAGAATTTTAATAATTTTATTCTTTTTTAAAAAAAAACTCAAATTCTATTTGCTTCATACTTTGCTGTAATGCTACGAGTGCCAGAGGGGACTAGCAGAGGCGACAATATTGTACATTGGGAAGATGGGATATGTTCCTTCCCCTTTATAAGCTCCTTGAAAAGTGTGATCATATCTTTTCATTCGATCTACTGAGTTTTTGCAAAACATGAATAGTTGACACAATATAATTGTGTGAAGAGACGCCTAGGAAATGTACAAGCAAAAATGCAATGCACATCTGGAACTGTTCTATCATTCGACATTCGTCATCATTGATGGCTCAACATAATGTCATGTCCACTCTGTTTCGTTACGTCTAATTCATCGGCGCCGACAGAGCCTGAACTCACTCTGACCTTTAATTAATTCTGAAGAAATATAATGTAAAGCAGCGTTTCCCACCTTTCAGTACCGCGACCCTATAATTGCTTTTCTAAACTTTGGCGACCCAAATGCATTTATTTTGCATAACCTGAAAATTGCAGGCGTTTTTATTTATTGCCGAACTAGTTATGACCCTACACTACAGACATCGTCAAATCATAATTTTCATGAGGTTTACAAATCATAACTACACACTAATTGGAGTTCAAAGAAGTATTTATATAATTATGTAATAGCAATAAAATAAAAAAAATTAAATTATAAAAATGAAATTATTAAATATAAAAATGAGCATTATTATTTAAAGGAAAAAATTAAATAATAATATAGTAAAAAAAAAAAATATGTCATATCAATGACTAATTTGTTGCTGTTGGTTTTCCACTAATAAGTCAAGTCGTGTTTTATTTATTTCACTAATTTAATTAAAACGCAAAACTATAAAATAAATGAACTGATGAAACAGTTATAATTAAAAAAACTTGTATGCGATATACGTTGATGTTTGTTAAACCAAATTCACATATAAATGAAGATTAATTTTAATACCTGAACCTTAAAAAGAAGTAATAAGAAACTGTTAAACACAGTATTATCATAGGTATAACAATTCATCAAGTTAGCAAGAATTAGATAAGGCGGTGCCTCTGTCGGTAAAGGACTTCTAAGAAATGTTTGGCCACGGCTTCTTTTGTTATTGCATGTATAAGTATATCAATTTCTTAAAATAATATCTGTTCAAGCAATCTGTTATTTGCTTATAATTAATCTTTTCACATAAATCTTGTCATTTTTGGTTGTTAAATAAAAAAATTTGGCGACCCAAAAAATTTCGTTCGCACCCAATCTGGGTCGCGACCAAGGGTTGGAAGGGCTGATGTTAAAGTATTTACCAGAGACGATCGGTGATCTCTTACCAGCAAAAACATAACCATTTGATACTACCGAGTTTAGCAAAACATGAATAGTTGACACAATATAATTGTGCGATAGACACAGGCTCTGTCGGCGCCCTGATGAGTTAGACGAAACGAAACAGAGTGGGACATGACATTATGTCGAGCCATCAATGATGACCAAATGTCGAATGATAGAACAGTTTCGAGATGTAGCATTGCATTTGCTTGTTACATTTCCTAGGTGTCTCCCGCACAATTATACTGTGTGATATCTTTCCTATACACCTACTGCTTAAATAAGAAAAAAAAGAAAAATCGAGAGGATGCTTAAAATCCGACTGACTATTTTAAGCATGGAAGCAACGTAAAAGTCTTTTACCACCAAGAGCCCTCCGCTATACTTTCTTTTGTTTAAATCCTTTTATACTAAAAAAAGGAAAAAAAGGTCGTCTCCATTTTACTCTAACAAAAAAAGGATGAAATAAAGACATTAATTTTTAGAGGCTCCAACAGAATAAAAACCACCGAAACGGATTCTGGGGGCGGGCGATTTAAAGGGGTTGTTTTAAGGGGAAGGGTTTCTGTCTTTTATAAATAAAATGGTATTTCTGTGTAAGTTTAATGAAAATTAGTAACCACTATAAGACAATGATTGAAAAAATTAAAAATAGTAGCCAATTATTAGAGAATGATAGGGAATTGATAATGGAAATTAGTAACCAATTCCTAGACAATTATTGGAAAATGGAAAGTTAAAAATTAGTAGCCATTTCTTAGACAATGATTGGATATTGATCATAGAAATTAGTAACCACTCTTAGACAATGATTTGAAATTGGATAATAAAAAATTAGTCACTCTTAGACAATTGATGATAATGGAAATAGTAGCCACGATTAGACAATAATTAGAAGTGAAAAATAAAATTCGAAGCCATTCTTAACAATGATTTAATTGGGAAATTGGGATATATGGAATTGATAATGAAAATTAGAAGCCAGATTAGACAATGATTGGGAATTGGATAATGGAAATTTAGAAGCCACGATTAGACAATGATTGGGAATTGGATAATGGAAATTGAAGCCCAGGATTAGAACAATGATGGAAATTGGATAATGGAAATTAGAAAGCAACGATTAGATTGGAATTGGATAATGGAAATGAAAGCCACGATTAGACAAATTGAATTGGAATTGGATAATGGAAATTAGAAGCCACGATAGAGACAATGATTGGGAATTGGATAATGGAAATTAGAAGCCACGATTAGACAATGATTGGGAATTGGATAATGGAAATTAGAACCACGATTAGACAACGAGGAATTGGAGGAATTAGGCCAATTAGACAATGGGAATTGGATAATGGAAATTAGAAGCCACGATTAGACACGATTGGAATGGATAATGGAAATTAGAAGCCACGATTAGACAACGATGGGATTAATGAAATTAGAATTGATTGGGAATTGGATAATGAAATTAGAAGCCACGATAGACAATGATTGGGAATGGATAATGGAAATTAGAAGCCACGATTAGACAAGATTGGAATTGGAAATGGAAATTAGAAGCCACGATTAGATTGGGAATTGATAAATGAAATAGAAGCCACGATTAGAAATGAATTGGAATTGGATAATGGAAATAGAAGCCACGATAGACAACGATTGGGAATTGATAATGGAAATTAGAAGCCACGATTGATATTGAATGATGCCACGATTAGACAACGAAATTGATAATGAAATTAGATAGATGATTGGGAATTGGATAATGAAAATTAGAAGCCACGATTAGACAACGATTGGATTGGATAATGGAAATTAGAAGCCAGGATTAGACAATGATTGGAATTGGATAATGGAAATTAGAAGCCACGATAGACAACGATTGGGAATGGATAAATGAAGCCATTAGGGAATGGATAATGGAAATTATGATTGACAATGATGGGATTGAATAATGAAATTAGAAGCCACGATTAGACAACGATTGGAAATTGGATAATGGAAATTAAAGCCAGGATTAGACAATGATTGGGAATTGGATAATGGAAATTAGAAGCCACGATTAGACAACGAATTGGGATGGATAATGGAAATTAAGAAGCCACGATTTAGACAACGATTGGGAATTGGATAATGGAAAATTAGAAGCAGGATTAGACAATGATTGGGAATTGGATAAGGAAATTAGAAGCCACGATTAGACAATGATTGGGAATTGGATAATGGGAAATTAGAAGCCAGGATTGGAGACAAATGACTGGAATTGGATAATGAAATTAGAATCCACGATTAGACAATGATTGGGAATTGGATAATGGAAATTAGAA
>JACMZG010000002.1:46550306-46664331 GCA_018340805.1 Microvelia longipes
ATCAGAAAATCAACTCTACATCAGAATACACCCAGAAGTAAGCATATTTTTTTAAAGCATACGAATTATTCATCATTTTACTCTCAGTGTACTCTGTTACTAAGACAATGAATTATACTATAGGGCTGCAAATTGTCACTAAAATTTACAGTGTCAGCTCGTCATTATACTTACAGTTGTAGTTTACAATCGTCACTTATAATGGGTTAGATGATATTTTTATAACATTATATCATTGGCTGCCCAATAAAAAATCGTTCTCGCAGTGATTTAATTAAGATGCATAATTCACAGTTATATTTCTGTTAGTAGATATAGAAGTGCATAATAGTTAAATTGTAAAATTATGTTGCAGATTCTGCTTGTTTTCATTAATTTTAGAGAGATATCAATGAAGAGGCCAGAAAATGATTTCATAGAATTTATCAAAAAAACCGTTTTTAATCAAAATTTGCAAGACAATGTATTTAAAGTCAACGATAAAGGTATTTATAATTTATTAAAATATTCTAAAATTAGGAAATTGTAGTTCGCTTTGCTTGTTCAAGGGACATATGAAAAATACGAAGATTTATAAAGTTTTTTGGAGCATATATTTTGGCATCACCAACGGAATCGATTCCCTTCTACTTCGTCAACCGAACAAACATGATGATATTCGATTGACATTTTTCAAACACAAAATGACGCTTATAAACGCGTCATATGTAATTCGCTATTAATTTCCATCCATATTGTATTCTGTAGCCTCCTACGCCCTGCTCCAATTCTGCATACTACTAATTTTATTTGATTAAACTCCTCTTGCTTTGTTTTAATATAGCAATAAATTTATTTATAAGGAATAACCTTTTTCAGAAAAATAACTTTAACCTACTATTCTTGGTGGTTTCAAATATATACTTATTACTAATTATTATCTTATATAGTTTATTACTTAATATAGACTTATTATAGTATTACTTAAATTTAATATACTTATTATATTACTTAAAATAATATTATTATTTAGTATTACTTAATATATACTTACTTATTACTTAATATTTACTTAATAATAGTACTTATTTTAGTATTACTTAAATAATATTACTATTAATACTTAATAAGAATAGTACTATATGCATCTTATTTAAATAGTTGTTCTATTTTTTTTAATCAAATAGACTTTAGCATCCGTTAGAGAAACTGCCCGTTATAATTTACTTTGGGACATAAACAAAACGCAACACTAAATCTATTTTTGTAATATTAGGATGTGTTTGGAACGATTTAGCAAGTCATTTTAAAGAAAATGACTAAAGATTCAACAAATGGGCCCTTAATTGTAGTAACTAGAAAATCAAGCGGTTTAAAATATTTTAAGAGTTTAAACTTAAAAATACAATCCTACACAACTTTTATTAATTTTTTTTATTTATATATATATATTATATATATATATATATATATATATATATATATATATATATTTATATATATTTATATATATAGTTTGTTAATAAAAAGATTTCATTAGTCTGAAACTGAATATAATTAAGAATTACAAACTTACATTACAAAAACAAACATTGTTTAAATTGATATAAAACAAAACAATAATAGTTATTCAATACATAAATAAACTTACCTGAAACAGAATAATTAAATTTCAAGCTATTAAACACGCCTTAACATAAAATTTAGAGATCAATCTATGAAATGAAAAATATATAAAATAATGAACAAAGTGTCAAACAAACATCGTTGCCTTAGCAAAATAAAATAAAATAAAAACAAAACAAATAGCTAACAGTTATTTACACCTCCCCTCCCAAGTCACTTTTCTGGTGAAAAGGTGACAATTTGCTACAGTGAAAAAATTGGATTCTTTTTTCCTCTTTCTACAGTCGACTTCATAAAATGATGTTGATATCCTCTTGAGAATGGTGAAAGGTCCGATTCTTACTTTATCCATTTTCTTTCTATTTATTTTGTTGCCGTTTTCAACATACACTTGATCACCAACTTTAAATTCATACTCTGTTTCAAATCTTTTCTTGTTAGCTTCAAAACTTTTCATAGAATTTAAAACGCTATTTTCTATCCTTTCATCAAGGAGTAATTTTTGATTGGATTCCAAACAATAAATATTCTGGTTCAAATTTAGTAGAGCTATGAATTGTTTTATTATATTCACTAACACATTCATTAGCTATAACAGGCCAAGCACGTTTGTCTCCACTATTTAATTTACACCTAATTCTATTGACTAATTATTTTCATTTAGTCCATTTGATTGGGGGCAATCTATACAGTAAATACTAATGTATATATCCATCTTCTGAAGGTATCGTTTAAGTTCTCCAGAGTTAATTCCAGTACTGGTCAGCTAAATAATTTTAATTTTTTTTTCTTTGCTATGGGATCAATAAGATTGATAAAGTCTCTTGCACATTGCCCTTTAGTTGTTGAGACCCATGCGTGTCTACTAAAATGGTCTACTAGGATATGCATAAATTTTTTTGGAGATCTATTCCCAGTGAAACCACCTACTGAGTCAATAGACAGTGGGAGGCCCAAGTTTAGACATAAGACCAATGACTTTACTTCTTCTCGTCTTGTTTTCTATACAGAATTCTTGTATTAACTTGTCGAAATTTTGAAAGTAATAAAATGGTCTTATCTTTTCTTTTAATTTTGCAACTCCTATATGGCCAAAATAATCATGAACTTTCTTTATCAATTTCAAACCAAATTTTTCTGAAACATATATCCTTGATTTCTCATTTAACTTCTTAAATGTTATGCCCTGACGTCTTTCAGTTTTATTAGCTTTCTTTAGTTCTAAAACATTTTTTTTTGATCGAGGAGAATGTCAGGGAGTTCTATTAGGTTAACTACTTCAACTGCATCTTCGTTTTCAAAAGGGTATCTGGACAGTAAGTCAGTCTTTTCCTTTTTTATAAATAATTTTGAAGTTAAATTGTGAAAGATAATGCACCAAATCTCCTAATAATTCGTCAGTTCTTGATTTAGTTTTTAAGTTCTCCAAAGGTTTGTGGTCGCTACAAACAGTGAATTCCCTTCCAATGAGGTAGTATTGCCAATATTTTATTGCATCTTTGATAGCCTTGCATTCTAGGTGTATAATATCCATCTTCTTTTCTCTTTCTGACAACTTTCTAGAAAAATAAGCAACTGGGTGTAGGTTGAATTGAATTCTCTATCAGTAAATAGCTAAAACAGGTTTTGAGCATAAATACTCTTTTATCATATTGAAACAATTCTCACAGTCTTGGTTCCACTTGAATTCCTCATTCTTTCTTAAAAGTTTGTGAAGAGGTTCGAATTTTTGAGCACTGTTTTCGATGTACTTCAAATAGAAGTTAATAGATCCTAATACACTTCTTACACCGGACTTATCAGTAGGTCTTTGAAGATTTTTAATCGCAATCAAATTTTCATGACATGGTGAAACTTTATTCTCTTGGATAACATGCCCGAGATACTTTACCGAATTTGCTGCAAAAGTGCACTTTATTAATTTAAGTTTAAAACCTTCTTCTATGATTGCTTTTAGAAACATCTCTATGTGCCGAATGTGTTCTTCCCAAGAACGTGAAAATATAAGTATATCATCAATATAGTTAATACAAAATGGATCTAAGTTATTTCTTCTGATGATGTTAGATAAAATTCTTTGAAAGATAGCTGAAGCATTCTTAAGTCCAAAAGGTAGCACTTTAAACATAAATTTCCCATATTTGGTAACGAAGCTAGTTTTTTCTCGATCTTTTAATTTTAACACAATGCACCAAAAAGCAGAATTTATATCCAAAACAGTGAAATATTTACAATTAGAGACCTTGTCAATAACATCATTTATGGTAGGAAAAGGATAGCATTCTGGTACCATTAGCTTGTTTAACCTTCTAAAATCTATACATAATCTTGATCGTCTACCATCATCTTTCTTGTAAGCTAATGTGACTGGAGATGCATATGGAGAATCTGACTCTTCTATTAAGTCAGCTTCTAATAACTTTTTTACTTGAGTTTTGATTTCCTCTTCATCAGGTATAGAGCATTTATACGGTCTAGCAGTAACATATTCTTCTTTTATTAATTTATTTCTGCTTCTCTACACTTAACTTTACCAACGTCGTATTTATCTTTAGCAAATATGCTTATACTTTTGTATTAAATTTAAAATTTTTCTTTTTTCTTCTCATCTTGAATATGTTCCAGGTTTGCCTTAAATTGACTTATATCTATATTTTCATTAAAATTAATTTTATAATTTTCATCTAAATTGTCTTCTTCTTTATCTTCTTGAATTAACTTTTCATAATTAAAATCTGAATGATTACTATTTTCTAATTCATTTTTAACAGTTATTTCACTTCTCTCTTCTATTTTAATCATCTTATTTTTATCATCTTTTTGAAAAATATTTAATTATTCATCTTGCACTAGTTTAAATTTTTTTATAGCATCTAGTCCTAACAGTAAATCATAAGAAAAATTGTTATTCCTTACAACATACGTATTTAAACTATTTACTAAATTTCCTACTCTAAGAATAATATTTGCCCGGGCTGAACTGAAATTAAACCCACTAATTGTTTTAAATGCATTCTTACTGTTAATGAGACTCAACTTTAACAAATCGACAACTCTCTGATTTATAAGACTCACGTTTGATCCGCTGTCATAAACCGCCTTTACCTTTAATTTATTATCTATCAATACATTTAATTTTATTAGTGGATCTAATTTCCCCGGGTTATCTAGTTTAAACAGTCATTCTTGACTTCAATTTTCATCATTTCAGCTACATCTCCAGCTTCATGGATATTTGATTCCTTCTTTGAATCGTAGAGACTCGCGTTTCTACATTCGCTTGTAGGGTGATCTATTTGGCCATCCCAGATTTTCACACTTATAGCATGGCTTTTTACCAGTCTTATTACTATAACTATTTGTATATTTGCTAGAGGTTGATATAGGTGATTTAGTTACTATCTTATCGATGTTCTTACTTTCATTCCTAGGCTTCAATCTCTTATTATATGATTCTTCTACCTTTCTTAATTCTAAGTATAATTTATCTGTAGTTGTTATTTCTTGTCGGTCTAGCTCATTTTGTATTTCTAAAGGTAATCCTACTACTATCATATTTATTCTAGAAAAGACAGTTCCATTGCTTTCTACTTCTAAGCAAAGTTTTTCTTTAGCTAAAGCATAATCTATAAGGGAGCCGCCTAAATACTTGTAACTGTAAGCTAATCTAACTTTACTCCAACCTTTGTCTATAAATACATTGAAGAAAGATTCCTTCCACTCAGCCCAGTTCAAGAGCCCGATCTTCCTTAAATTGGCCTCATACCAGTTCTTAGACGAACCAGACAAAAAGAAACGAAGAGCCTCAATCATATAAACCTCATTGTTCACTCTGTGCCTACGACATTCATTTTCAAACCTTGTTAGCCAGTCAGTAGGATCTTGAGTTTTGTTAAATTTATCTAAAACAAACTTCTTTTCTACTTCATGTAGTTTCACTTCGTCCGCTGCGTTTAACTTACTCTCTAATTCTTTAATTCTTTTAATTAAAAAAATTTCCTCATCTGACTTTTTAGAAACCATGGCAACAGAGTCAATATTGTCAGATGATTCTTCTAATGGGATGTTTTTATAACATAAATTCTCATCTGCATCAAAATATTCTCTCTTTATATCATCATCTATCTTAACCCCTATTTTACGGAACCCATTAATGGGTTTAATAGCACTGGCCGCGCTTTTAATAGAAGGTTTGGAAAACAGTACCTTATGATGGTTGAGATTTTGATACTCTACCGGAAGGCAGCACCAGAGTTGTTTATCCTCGGACAGGCCAGCTAATTCAAACTTATTCTCTTCTCTCTTAACAATATGAGCAAACAATCTTCTAGTCATCTTGAGTGATAGTTTGAAATTTAATTTGTAAGGTTGTTTAATAAAAAGATTTCATTAGTCTGAAACAGAATATAATTAAGAATTATAAACTTACATTACAAAAACAAACATTGTTTAAATTGATATAAAACAAAACAATAATAGTTATTCAATACATAAATAAACTTACCTGAAACAGAATAATTAAATTTCAAGCTATTAAACACGCCTTAACATAAAATTTAGAGATCAATCTATGAAATGAAAAATATATAAAAATAATGAACAAAGTGTCAAACAATCAAACATCGTTGCCTTAGCAACGATGTAAAATAAAATAAAATAAAACAAAACAAATAGCTAACAGTTATTTACAATATTTACAAAACTAGAAAGAAATATTCACTAATGTATATTTATTAATTTATTTTTTTAAATTCTTTAGTTGTTATACTTCTTTGTATTATTTGTTTTGTATATATGACATGTTATATCCTTGTAAGGCCTACATAATAAATGAAGAATATTATTATTATTTATTATTATTAAAATAAAACTACACAAAAAAAATGTAAAAAAAACATTGCCAAGAAAATACGGGTAAAATAACCTGATTTGTTTACATAGATTTTTCCCGCTCCCTTCTTGCAGGGATTTTTTTCTTAAAAATCAGTGGTGCCTAAACTGACCTGTCAAGATTTTTAAAATAAACGGTAGACTATAGATTTAAATTTATACTAATTTTGATGTTAATAACAAAATTACACCGATGTACAGTAAAAACTATAATAATAATACAAAGTACAACACAAAAACAAAGAAATGCTTATGAAATTATAAAGCTCATATAAATAATATTCTCTATTCACTTGCCTTTAATAAGATAATATGCTTTTAGTGAAACAAAATTATTATACTCAACAGTAGATTTAGAAATGAAGATTTAGTCAAGTTTAAAACATTTAAACAGATTTCGGGTTTAGAAAATTGCTAGGAAAAGTAGCCTAATATCGCTTACGGTCCCAAAGAGAAAAGCTTAGAGAATTAAGTAGTTGAATATATACTGAATAAAATCTTATGTATAAAACAGATTTATGAGTTCTTGAAGTTTTAAAGGCTTTTGAGGTCGGAAAAGGAAAATGAATATTTCCTCTTCTCACAAGCCACATTTGTCCCAAAAAGGACTTGATAAAGCTCTCGGAAAAATTCTTTAAAACAGTGATAATCTAAAAGGAGACAATAAACAGAGAAAATTTGAAAACACCCTAGGATATATTAAATGGTAACCAGAAAGACTTTTCCTTTAGACAGATGGTTAGTAAGTTGACAGTGATAAATAAGGTTGAAAGCAAGATATACCAGCAACTCCTTATTATCCTTTGTTTTAGAAACTACAAGAAGTATATAAGAGTTACTTCATTTGTCTCCTTAAAGTGTTTTGAATAAAAACATACTCATACAAGATGTATCTCTCTACTCACTATATTGTTTTGCTTACTAAGCAAAGCCTTTGCTTTAAATGATAGATCAAATAAAACCGTGATTATTTTAATTTGATTAAATTATATACACGCTGGTAGGTTAGAACTGACTTGTCTAACCAGGATTGCTTAATCAGCATTTTATGAAAAATGACATCTGTTAAAATTAAAATTAACATTTTTTAGTCGGGTGAAAAACATTCTTTGTTCTTTTAAAGCCTTTAAAATCTTCTTTTTGAGGCTCTGAGGAAAAAATCACAAGAACCGAAAACCCAAAGACAAAAAAATACTTTAAATAACCACAAATCCTGAAATACTATTGGTAAGGGATTGCTGTTAATAAAATTGTCTGATAGGGTATCCAACTCTAGGGCTCCGAGTAAAATGAAATCTGGTCGGACTTAAAATTTTTTTGTATCGTTCTGTTTACACAATATAGAATAATACTACTAAATAATGCTGGCCCCTCAAAGAAGCGCGAACTTCTAATGATAGCGTTAATCCTAAACCAGTGCAGGTGATTTCATATCTAACAACTAGTATCTTCAGTAGTTCATTCCTTGCTTTAATTTATGCTTTTAATGGTCTGTGCTCCCACAGCACCCCAAAAGTACTAAGCAGTAGCATTAATGCTTTTTCTAATTTTTACAACAAAAATTGCATGTTTACCCTATAAGTTATTCAAAAACAAGCTCAATCTCCAAAACAGCTCTAGACAACATTTTGCACACTCATTATAACACCAGTTTATGATAATATATAATTTTCAGTTCATTTTCTTTAAAAATCCTAGAAGAAATTACTAAAAAGTGATAACGATACTTTTGTCTTTCAAGAATAATCCGAAAGCTTAAGCAAGTAATAGGCTATTAAGCTAGAAAACAAGCATTTCAAAGGAAATGTCAACAACAATCCCTTGCATAGGGATCTCCACCCAGAATTTTTGTTAATTGCGCCTCTATACGTAGTTCGTTCTTTTCCTTTCCCTTTTCACTTCTATCTTCCATCTCTGTTTCCTTAACTAGGATTATTCTATTATTTTCCCTGTTTCTATTAACTTTTTATTCACTAATTTATAGAAAAATGACTTGAATCTTAGTGAAAAACATTATCATTAAAGTAACAATTTGGTATTTTCTTTCCCTTCTTTACCACTTCCTATAATCTAATCACTCTCTATTATAATATATATATATATATATATATATATATATATATATAATATATATATAATATAATATATATACAGACACATTCTTGTAAACTTTATCTTTCGAACTAATCAAACTTGCGGTGAGAGTTGGCGACATTTATTTACATTGTGAAGGCCTGATATGTACCTTCACCTTTATGTAAGTTCCTTGGGGAGGACACAACCCTATTGAAAACCAAGTTTTTGTGACGTCATTATCCCGGTTTGCCGAGTCAACAAGACTTCGAAAAAAAAGGTTAATTTTTTGCCGCGAAAAATGTCTGTTTTTGGGACGCTGAATCAAATGAAACCGGTCCGGAGCTGATACGACCACTCTAAGAGACTAAAGAATCGAAAAACGGTAGTCGATATCCGGGAAACCTATTATACCAGTAAACTACATATTTTATGTGGGAAGTCGTTCATAGGACCTGTGGGTTGAATGAGAGTGGTGGTGATAACTTAATTATCAAGCACTACTCGTAACTCATTTTTTTCAGTATTTTTCAGAAGGAAATGCGCATAATTATCCTATTGGTTATACAAAACTATGCTTCTAAAGTGACAGTCTTCTAAAGTGACAGTCCTCACCATTATTTGCACTAGTTTAATGCTCAGTTGGTTTATGCTTGGTTTCTTTAAAGGTTTCAGCGCATTTCCTTTAAAAAATACATAAAATATGTATTTTTCAGTCACGTGTAGTACTTGATAATTGAGTAACTTCTCAAGTTATAACCGCAAGCATAAACCGAAACCTTAAGCAAGAAATGGATTGTTAAACACGGAAACACGCATTCCAAAGAAAATTCGCCAGACATTTCAATGTCTTGAAATGGATTGTTAAACACGGAAACACGCATTCCAAAGAAAATTCGCCAGACAATTCGCGGACGACCGCCCCAGAATTTTTATATTTTAATTTTTATATAGGATCTGTGAACTGAATGAAAGTAGTTCGGAGTCGATACGAGCATCCAATGCCAGTGTACCTGGGTTCGAATCCTGGGAAGGACGATAATTGTCTGTCGTTTCTTTACATTATATATGTTTATAACTACAAAATAATTCTGGCACGGCGGTCTGCATGTCGGACGAAGTTCCTTTGGAATGCGTGTTTCCGTGCCTAACAATCCATTTGTTGCTTAAGGATCTAGTTTATAGTTTATCACTTGAGCAGTTACTTAATTATCAAGCACTATACGTAACTCATGTTTTCTGTATTTGTTCAAAGGAAATGCGCTAAAAGATTTAAAGAAACCACCATAAACCAACTAAGCATTAAAATAGTGCAAATAATGGTCTGAACTGCCACTTTAGAGGCATAGTTTTGTTTAACCAACTGAATAATTATGCGCCTTTCCTTTTGAAAATACTGAAAAAAATGAGTGACGAATTTGCTTTATAACTTAACTTCTCAAGTTATAAAGCATAAAAATGGTTCCTCAAGCAAGAAATGGATTGTTAAACACGGAAACACGCATTCCAAAGAAAATACGCCATACATATGGACCACCGCCCCTGAATTTTTATATTTTGCCCTTCTCTCTCTTTGTCTTCAATATAAATATACATTCAATCTCGAAGAATTGGGATAAATAGTAACTTTTAGACCTCGTTATTTTAAGCGATTTGCTAGTATAATTTTAATCTTGATGGATTAAAATAAAAAAATACTGTTTGTTTCTGGTTTAGTATATTTTATTTTCAAATTGAAGAATCAGCCACTGTATAAATAAATAGACATTATTAATAAGTATAAAATGTATGACATTGTATTTCTTAAATCTTTAAGTCAGATATTTTGCATTCAAAATGTATTTTAAATAAAGGAATATTATAAAAAATAAGTATTGAAGGTAGCTGATTCTTCAATAGCTTTCTATTGAACTTCTATTTAACTTGCGGTAAATATAACCTCTTATTATTTTTATCTTTTATAAATTCCTCGAGAATTGTTTATTGATTATATACAAAAAACCAACACGTCTCTCCACAAAAGAATTTATTTAATAAAAGCAGAGCCGGCTTTCGGCAATAATGCCATCAACAGTGCCGGTGAGTTGAGTGCAGGCGTCTAACAGACTATCCAAAGACTGTTAGACGCCTCCACTCAACTCACCGGCACTGTTGATGGCATTATTGCCGAAAGCCGGCTCTGCTTTTATTAAATAAATTCTTTTGTGGAGAGACGTGTTGGTTTTTTGTATATTGAGTATTACTCCACTGCGCTTTAAGAAGTCATTGTTTATTGATTAATTTCTAAAGGTATTACATAAAATTTAAATTTATTTGTATTTATACCATCTAGTAAGTTTTGAAAAAAAACTACTTTATTTAAGTTTTTCCAAGTTTTTATTTCTTCGCTCGACGAACCAAATAGAATATTCATAGAAATCAAAGAGGGGTCTCTTCTCTAAACAGTATTTATTTAAATTTATCAAATAACTATGATAAAACCAAACTAATAACTAATTTTAATCTATTTATTTAAATATAACAATTTTAAATCAAAGTAATAATAAATTGTTTAAATCCAATCAAATAAACCCAAATCTAAAGTAACAAATAAGTACAATCATTTATGGGTTTTGGTTTCAAAATTTTATGTTAAAAGAATGATTTTTTAATATTCAATGTAAATAAAATACACGAAATTATTTAAATATGTCTTAAGAATTCTCTATTTTCACTGTACCAGTAGATAATAACTCATTAGGGTTTATATACAAGTTGGCATATATATAAAGTCGCTAATCTATTAACTTAGACGCTAAAAACATAAATAGGTTTAACAATGTTTTATCTCTACTAAAATTGTAATTAATGTCAAAATTAAAGCAAACCTCAAAAACAGTATCTAAATTTTAGAATTCATAAATCTGCGTTCTATCAAATTTAAATTACTGGATAAGACAGGATTTAAGCCTGTTGTTTAATATTTTCTTTTGATGCTGTTTTTGATGGAACTGTTAATCTTTTTAAGCAACGTTAACTCTTCGGTATTTGATTGGGTTTATAAAAGGCATTATTTTAAACAAAATAAACTGAACTTATTTAACTTATATAAATGAAACGTAGTTAAAGAAGGACACGTTTGAATAAAATAATGCATGTAACAATTAAAACAAAAAAGAATACTTTGAAAAACTAATACTGGACTAATATTGCTGTCTTTTATTAATAACTTTCTAAACAGAACTATACGCTTCTTTATCTATAAGATAGATTTAAGACCTTTCAAGATATATCTCTTCAAAGAAGGGTGTTTCATACGATAGTAATGATTTAAAACAGGAACTTCCGACAATCATCAGTGCCCGGTGATTAAAGAAGAAAGTTTATTTTGGTTTCCGCGCAATCACATGGTCGACTCAAAGATATCACTCAAACATATGGTCGACTCAAATATATCACTCAAACACATGGTCGGTGAGTCAAAGATGTCTTTGACTTACCGAAAGTATTAGAGATAATCATGATCTTATAGTACGAAACACTGCTAAAATCAGTTGACAGCGTGGGAAAATAATACAAGAGAGTCAATAAAATTAGTGCTGGATGTTATACCACGCCCTCCATTTTAACCTGGAGGGCTAACCTCCAGGTAACACCCATCAGGCTAACCTTATTGGTTCCACAAGACCATTTTCCCTCGCTGTCAACTGATTTTAGCCGTGTGTCCTACTATTCCAGAGGACCTACAGTAATTATTGAATTTTACAAGAAGTTTTTTTCTTAAGAAGGCCTAGAGCTCTTAACGAAGAGCTACACTCTTCGTTGTATGTTTCTGTACTGGCTTAAACTACTCAATGAGCAGTGTAGGTCTATTATTCATAGGAATTATTATTTAGGGTGGACTTTCTACTACATTATTTTTATTCGATGAATTCCAATTCGACTTATTTCTGCTAGATAAATCAGTCTTTTAACAGTTTAATGTGCAGGTAAGCTTAGATAGTACAAGCAAGAAAAACTTTCGAATTCCTTCTGACACTTAGGATTTTTTTAACATTTGAAACGAAGAAAGAATGAAACATACTTAACCATGCATGGTCTTTTCTATTCTGCGTTTTCAAAATAATTATTTTTACATAGGCCCGCAAGCGGCAGGACCTTGAAGTAGTCTTATTATGGTCGGAGACATTTTAAAAGAATTAAGACCGGTTTCAGTATTAACTTCATGAAAATAATAAATGGTTATTTATATATTTATTCATCTCAATTGGACCACGCTAAGTGGCGTAATTGGCAAATAACTCAACTATGACGTCATCACCAATAATTAAAAGCAATGGATTAAGATAATTAGACAACACTACATATTACACATATCTTGTTGTATATATGTATATGTCTATATGGGCCCAAAAGGGCCATATAGATTCACAAGCATACCGAGCAGGCCTGTGAGAGGTGATGAAAATTCACTAGATACATGACAAAATGTCTACTTAACCAATAAATACTAAAACAAAACAGTGGGACCCCAAACAGGCCATAGTAAACTTTACAGGCCCGCGGAACGGGACTGATGTAAAAGGCCCTCGCATAGTTCCGAGGCCTACTAATATATACTTAATAATATTATACTGTACTAGATATTAAAAATTAATATAGTAATAATTATAAACCTAGGCCCAACAAGAGCCCCAAGACTTGGAGTAAAACTAAAAGCTTCTCATTAAAAATAATTCTTTCTATTTTCTACATTTACTCTAAAAGTAAAATTTTATCTCTGATAATTTTCATGTATTAAACATTTCACAGATGAATAAGAATAACTCAAAACAAAAAAGATTCACTCTTCCAGAAAATAACTTCGAAAATGTTTGTATAAAATTACTTATTTATAAAAAAAAAATCAATTAATAATTTCAAAACCAAATACTCTAAATATTTGGGGTTTGAGGCATGTGGGTTTTTAGAGAAAATTATTTTCCTTCACTCTAAATTTAACCATACATAAATGTGCGGTTAAGTTAAAAGGAAAATATGAGAATTTATACATTATTAACTGCTTAATTGTGAGGTAATTAAACTATAGAAAATTTAATGTGTAACATGAAGAAACAAATAATAACAGATAAAGACAGCATAGGAAAGGATGCCTACGAAGCTTTCAATGTCTACGACTTCTTTGAAGAAGAAACTTCTTCAAGGTTCTTCCGCTTTGCTCGCCGTGGTTCCGAGGGAGCCACTTTTGTCCTGTCTGTCTTGCACAATAGGCTCAAAAAGGAAGAACAAGAAGAAGAGGCCCTCTCTTTCATACTACCTCTCCACTCTCTAGCTCTACTGAACCCAACAGATATCATTTACGCCTTTTGCGCAATTTAGGATGGACTGATTAAGCTGAATTTCTTCTAAATGGTTTTAGCTATTGAGCTGCGCTAAACAAGGTAGATGTGTAGCTATTGAGCTACACATCTACCAAGGTGTATAGAGTTTAGTCATAAAGGTTTAGTATTCTCCTAGATTATTTCGCCAATTTAGTATAACTAACGTTTAAGAGGTATTATCAGGTACTAATAGGCTCAAACAAAAAGTTTCTCATTGCGTAAGCAATGAGTACTAATCCCAAAAAAAGTCAAGGATCTCTTTTTAATAAAAAAAATTCTGGCGCGGTGGTCCGCATGTCGGGCGAATTTCCTTTGGATGCGTGTTTCCGTGCTTTTTACATTATAAGTTTACAACTAGTAAAAAAATAATTCCGGCGCGGTGTCCGCTGTCGGGCGAATTTCATTTAGAATGCGTGTTTCCGTGCTAAACAACCCATTTCTTGCTTATGCAAGAACCATGCCCATTGCGTGGTTCCGGTTCATGCTTTAGAACCTAAGCAGTTACTCAATTGTCAAGCACTGCTCGTAACTCATTTTGTCTGTATTTTCCAAAGGAAATGCGCTAAACCTTTAAAGATAACTGACTAAGCTTAAAGATAAGTAACTAATCTTTAAACTAGTGCAAATAATAGTGCGTACTTCTAATTTTAGAGGCATAGTTTTGTACAACAACTGGATGATTATGCGCATTTCCTTTGGAAAATACAGACAAAATGAGTTACGAGCAGTGCTTGACAATTGAGTAACTGCTTAGGTTCTAAAGCATGAACCGGAACCACGCAATGGGCATGGTTCTTGCATAAGCAAGAAATGGGTTGTTTAGCACGGAAACACGCATTCTAAATGAAATTCGCCCGACAGCGGACCACCGCGCCGGAATTATTTATTTACTAGTTGTAAACTTATAAATGTAAAAAGCACGGAAACACGCATCCAAAGGAAATTCGCCCGACATGCGGACCACCGCGCCAGAATTATTTTTAGTTGTAAACTTATATTAGGTAAAAAAACGATAAAAAAATTATTGTCCCTACTAGGATTTGAACCCAGGTACTCTGGGTTTGAGAGCTCGCATCCAAAGGAAATTCGCCCGACATGCGGACCACCGCGCCAGAATTATTTTCTAGTTGTAAACTTATATTTAGTAAAAAAAAAAACGATAAAAAATTATCGACCCTTCCAGGATGTGAACCCAGGTACCCTGAGTTTGAGTGGTCGTATTGACTCCGGACCACCATTCAACTCAGAGGCCCAAAAAACATTGAAAACGACACCCTACTCGAAATTTAATTTTTGAACGACCGTAATTTTGGTTTTCTATAATTTTTGTGGTTTTTTTCGACTTTTTGGTAACTTAAGTGGTCGTATCGACTTCGGACCGGTTTCATTCGATTCAGCGCCCAAAATTACATAGAAAACGACACCCTACTCAAAATTTATTTTTTATCGACCTAAATTTTGGTTTTGGTAATTTACAATGGTTTTTTCGATTTTTAGGTCACTTAGAGTGGTCGTATCGACTTCGGACCGGTTTCATTCGATTCAGCGTCTCAAAAAACATAAATATTGACCTTTTTCGCGGCAAAAAATATTAACCCTGAATTTGCTGATTTTTTGAAAATTTCGCTGACTCAGCAAACCGGGTTAATGACGTCACAAAAACCTGGTTTTCAATAGGGTTCGTGTCCTCCCGAAGGTTGATTTTTTGTACCAAGTTTGGTTGAAAATATTAATCCGTTCGAAAGATAGAGTGTTTACAAGAAAGTGTCTAGAAATACATATATATATATATATATATATATATATATATATATATATATATATATATATATATATATATATATATATATTATATATATATATATACATATATATATATATATATATATATATATATTATATATATATATATATATATATATATATATATATATATATATATATATATATATTATAATATATATATATATATATATATATATATATATATATATATATATATAAAGTCTCGCAAAAATTTTTTTTTCGTCATTAGGGACCTCTGAAACGGATTTGTGTCGTGGTCCGAGGTTCGAATTCCGCCATGACGCCTATCCCATTAGCGAATTTTTTCCCAAAGGAAATTCGCTAAAAAAAATGACGCGATTATTCAATTTGCCATATAACAAAGTGACCCACTCCGTTGAAGATAAAAATAGAGAAGATCCCATCACGAAACATAAGTCAAATACTATCTGCACGTGCTTGGTACAAACTTTGCATGCTTGCAATAATTATATTAAATGCGTAGCTGTTAAGTTTAGAGACAAACTTACCATTATAGTCTCCGGGATATAGTCTCCTTTTGTAGGTTTTAAACAAATAGTAAAAAGTAATACTTTATTTTACTTGTTATTACCTCTTGTCTGAATATGTTTATTTAAAATAATAAAGGTTGGTCACAGAAATGTTTTATTTGCCCCGAAGTGTTAATATATGTTGTTACATAAGTGTTAATAACTCTTCATATCATTGTTACGTAACCTTCATTTCCGCAATTTTTGCGATAACCTTGCTATGGAAGGTAATCATGCTCTTATTTATCTATCTCATTAAACGTCCATGTGTCGGTTAAGTTCCCTTATCGTGTCGTCCCCTATACTGTAGATGAAGATCCTCTATTAAAATAGCTGAAAGAGGTACACTCGAGGACGCTACTACTGGAGTATTTGATTAATATAAAGGAGCTGTTAAAATCAAATCTCACATAGTTTTACATTTGTAATTTAGAAAACTAATTAATAATATTTTGTTCTAGCTAATTAATATTTTAAAAGTAGACAAAGCCAAGAATTAAAATGTTAACAACGTATCAATTAACAATGCCATAAAATAATAAATTTTCACAGCAAGTTCTACAAACTAATTTTTTAAGGAAAATATACAGGTGAGACAATACCTCTTGTTTTACCTTCGAAACTCGAGGGAAAAATTGTTTGTAGTGTTGAAAATATACTGGAGTTTTATCTAGGAGGCTTGGCTGTGTAAACAGACAAATTTTAACTCAGCCTGGGTTTTTGAAGACATCTTTATAGGAGAAATATTTCACAATTCCACCTCACAATATTTGACTTTGGTTTTGACGTTTCAATTTCAAAAGAGAAAAAAACTTAGCAGATACACTAAAAAGACTATTAAATCAACAGTTCACCACTTTTTTTATCGTTTGTGCTAACAGTTAAGTTAATCAATTAGCGATTTGATCAATAACACATTCGATATCGCGAACACCCCTAACTTTCAACTACGGTATGTAGGTGTTAATATAAAAACTTGTTACATTTCTTATTTGTATTCAATTTTTACAAACCATTAACGACAATTCAATAATTGTATTGTATTCTATTATAAATAGAATCCATATCCTGAGAGAAAAAAAAATCTGGATTATAAAAGACTATTACATTATTAGGATTGGCATTTAAGATATTCATCCAAGAAGATTTTTATTTTTTTTTTTAAATACCTTTTATTAAATAAATACATATTAAAATTATCACAAAATGTCAACTTAAAACTAAGCAAATCATTAACTTAGGCTACTCCCCACAAAAGAGTGAAAACTGTGCGTGGGGAGGAGTGATAATTTTATATCTTACACTAGCATATATTATGTATATATATATATATATTATATATATATATATATATATATATATATATATATATAATATATATTGTACATACATATACATGTATGTATATATAATTATATATATATATATATATATATATATATATATATATATATATATATATATGTACATACATATACATCCATACACATACATACATACACACAGACACACACACACACATATATATATTTATATATATATATATATATATATTATATATATATATATATATATATATACAATATACATATATACACATACATATACACATACACACACATATATGTATACACACACAAATATATATTATTTTTGATATTAACTTTAATAATTTAGCGCTTTATTTTAACTGAAATAATGATACCAATAATTTAAAAATTAAATTTAATATAAATAAATTTCATTAGCACATAAAGACATAAGTATTTGTTATATTTGTAAGAAGCAATATTAACATGTCCAAATTATTTGAATGTTACTAGTTTAGTTTATAATTTCTTTTTAAGTAATATAATTATTAAATTAAGGAGTTTTTTAAATTAAATTAAAACAGAAAATTAATATTTATATCATTTATGATTACTTCTTTATTATTTATTTTATTTTTCTTAATTATTACAATTACAAAATTCAAATTATATATATTAATGAACTGTTCGGGTTAGAGTTTAAACTCTAGGAGTTTTTTATTTTACCACGCAAGAGGATTTGTAACGTTTTAATCCAAAGGCTAAGCACAAATCATACAAATAACAGGAACTAAACGTAATCAGATCATTAAGGGGGTCCTGAAATAGGGAATATACACACGCTTCTCAAACTCATAATGAATACAAAATATCTAATCATATCTGTCAAATCAATATTCAACTATTGCTTCAACTTACATCAATAAACAAAGTAATTTAACATAATAAACCAACTTATGTTGTCATTATTAACTTTATAGATTAAATCAAATTAAATTAGATTAAATTAACAACAATACGAATTAAGTTAAGCTAAAAGACATTGATATAAATATAAGTGAACAATATACTTTTTATTATCCAATACAGAAAATCGAACCAATAGAAAAGTGTTATAGATGCTAAATGAAAGATAAATGAAAGAGAGATTTGATAGATAGTACAATATTATCTGGGGGTACATAATAGTACATAACTTATTATTTGTCCAACAAAAATCCAGCCACTAATACTCTCAGTAAACAAAAAAATGTTGGTGATTCTCCTACTTTTAAGACTTTTTAGCGAATTTCCTTTGGAAATTCGCCTAATGGGATAGGCGTCATGGGGAATTCGAACCTCGGACCACGACACAAATCCATTTCAGAGGTCCCTTATGACGAAAAAAAAAACTTCGCGAGACTTATATATATATATAAGTCAAGCACTGCTCGTAACTCATTTTGTCTGTATTTTTCAAAGGAAATGCGCTAAATCCTTTAAAGATAACTGACTAAGCTTAAAGATAAGTAACTATGCTTTAAACTAGTGCAAATAATAGTGCGTACATCTAATTTTAGAGGCATAGTTTGTACAACCAACTGGATAATTATGCGCATTTCCTTTGAAAAATACAGACAAAATGAGTTACGAGCAGTGCTTGACAATTGAGTAACTGCTTAGGTTCTAAAGCATGAACCGGGACCACGCTATAGATATGGTTCTTGCATAAGCAAAAATGGATTCTTTAGCACGGAAACACGCATTCTACATGAAATTCGCCCGACAGCGGACCACCGCGGCGGAATAATTTATTTAGTAGTTGTAAACTTATATAATGTAAAAAGCACGGAAAGACGCATCCAAAGGAAATTCGCCCGACATGCGGACCACCGCGCCAGAATTATTTCTAGTTGTAAACTTATATTAAGTAAAAAAACAATAAAAAATTGTCCCTACTAGGATTTTGAACCCAGGTACTCTGGGTTTGAGTTTTCGCATCCAAAGGAAATTCGCCCGACATGCGGACCACCGCGCCAGAATTATTTATAAATTATTATATAAAAATACCATATCTGATATAACTTAATATTTATTTTATTTTGTACGTATCTATTTATTATTTTGTGCTATTTCCTCTCTTCAATTTTAATATGGCCTGACTATATTTTACTATCTGTTCTTCTTGTTCTTATCTGTTATCAATTTTTGTTTATCTCAGTTTGGTTTATATTAATTTATTTTATTTTTTATTTGACAGTGTTACTTAGTTTTGATTAACTGTAATATTATTTTTAAGTTTTTGTTTGTTTGTGTAATTATCTAACAACCATGATTTTGTTAAAAAATTACCTGTGATGTCTGAAGATGCCTACAATGTTAGGTGAAATATAAAGCTAAATAATTAGTTTTTATTGTTCTTATAGAACTTTAAGCTGTTGTGTTTAAATTTCCTATCAAGATGTGGGAGTTCTATAAAATAAATAGTGCTAAAAAAGAGAAACTACTGATTATATTAATTATAAAAAGTGTAGATAATTAATAAATTATATATAGCGCCTTTCTATTAATATAATATATCTGCACATGCTTATATATTAACCATGTTTATTGTTACGTAAAACTACGTTATGCATAGTTTCATCTAAAATATTCTAAATAATATACAGGGTGTTTCATATAAAGTGTCCACCAGAAAAGGAGGTGATAGTACTTCTCACAAGGAACAAAAAATGTCCTATAATATAAACCCCGATCTCCAACCGTTTTCCCACAAGGTCAAATTTAATATTTCAAAAACATATTTGACCTCACATCATAAAATTGTTAATAGGGATTTAACTATTCAAGCTAGAAAGGCGAAATTAGTATCATTAGAAAGCTGAGTAAATTTCCTAAAGGACAAACTACTAACTATGTCAAATATTTTGGAACTACTGCCCAAAATTTTGCATGAAACATGATTTTTTTTAAAAAATGAATTTTATGGAATTTTTGTAGTAGGGCATTAGAGGAAGTAAGAGATGAGCAAAAGTTCAGCCAAGAACGGAAAAAACTTCTCTTATGACTGCCCTTTAAGAAAATGTAAATATTTTCATACATTCAATAGTCAAAAATGTAAGCTATTGTTGCTAGAAGTTGCAAAAACTGATCATTTTTGTCGTATAAAAGTGAAAATAATGTGTTATTTTAACAAAATATTTTATTTTCGAAAATAATTTAATAATACGATTTTTAGACTCTAGAAGGTAAAATAAACCTATTTTATTCTTACACATTTTTCTCTAAAACCACTCTTTTCCCTTGCTTTAAAGAATTTTAATTATTTTATGTACCATGTAATTAACATTGTAGACAAAATGCCAAAAAAATATCAGTTTTTCCAACTTCTAGGAAGAATGGCTTAAAATTTTGACTATTGAATGTATAAAATTATTTAACTTTTCTTAAAGGGCAATCATAAGAGAAGTTTTTTCCGTTCTTGGCTGAACTTTTGCTCATCTCTTACTTCCTCTAATGCCCTACTACAAAAATTCCATAAAATTCATTTTTTTAAAAAAATCATGTTTCATGCAAAATTTTGGGCAGTAGTTCCAAAATATTTGACATAGTTAGTAGTTTGTCCTTTAGGAAATTTACTCAGCTTTCTAATGATACTAATTTCGCCTTTCTAGCTTGAATAGTTAAATCCCTATTAACAATTTTATGATGTGAGGTCAAATATTTTTTTGAAATATTAAATTTGACCTTGTGGGAAAACGGTTGGAGATCGGGGTTTATATTATAGGACATTTTTTGTTCCTTGTGAGGAGTACTATCACCTCCTTTTCTGGTGGACACTTTATATGAAACACCCTGTATATTCTACTAAAGAGTTTTTAAAGCTGGTAAAGTGTAGGCTGCTGTCGATTATTATTATTAGCAATAAACATGTGTACTCGTGCATAAATGAATAATGAAAAATTCAAGTGAGCATCCTTTTCTGTAATCGAAGTCTTTATGAATGCATAAATCTTGAATGTATTCAAAGGGTTCCTTTCTTTGTTTAACTAACAGTTTAATTTAAATTCAAGAGATCTTTGTAAATATTAAAGGTAATTAATAGTCAAAAGCGTTAGTGCATGCTAACCATGCATGCAAAATATGAGAATAAATTATTAATACTCTAATTACAGTTAATCTGCATGTAAAGGTTAACTAATTAAATGAAGGGTCAAAATATACATATACTTCTTTTTTTTTTCCTGTGTTTTTTAATAATAGGCAATACTAATAAGCTTATTAGTAACCAAACTTTTTCTTAAACAAGCTGCCAAGCATAGATCTATGCTTTCCTGTATCACTTCTCAAAACAAAAATCTTAAATATAGTCGTATGTCTGTCAAAATTCAAGAGATGGCGTGATTTAGCTAAAAAGGACATGAGAAACTCACAGCCCACTCTGCAGTCCGTATTTTTAATTTAAAAATTTAATTAACTGTATATTATATATATATATATATATATATATATATATATATATATATATATATATATATTATATATATATATATATATATATATATATATATATATACAGTATATATATATATATATATATATATATTATATATATATATATATATATGTGTGTGTGTGTGTGTGTATGTATTTGTTTTGACATGCTCTTGTAAACATTCTATCTCTCGATCTAATAATCTAATAAATATTTTTAAATCACACATGGTTGACAAAATCAGCCTTGTGGAGGAGATGAACCCTAATGAAAAACCAGGCATTTACCCTGTTTGCTAAGTCATCAACCTGGATTTCTAAGTCTGCAAACTTTTCAAAAAATCTTTAAAATTAAGTTTACAACTTTTAGGTCATCCCGGACAAACCACTACAATTTTGTAGGAAATTAATATTTTAAATTATTCGTTTTACATCTGATTGGTAGACATATGTTAGGATTACTATAAATAACTAAACAATTCAGGCGTGGAGTTCTGCATGCCTGACTTCTTTACTTTGAAAAGCGTGGTTCCATGTTTAACAATCTATTATTATTATGTTTAACAATTCAGCATTATTATTACTACTCCTTACTGAATTTTTCTGGAAGAGAGTAGAAAATATTCTTTTTTTAAAAGAAATTTGCATTAATAACTAAGTTTTAAATAATGGAGTACATAGTTTTGTAAAACTAATGGAATAAATCTCCGCATTTCCTTTGAAAAATCAAGGAAAAATTAGTAACGATTGGTAATGCTACTGCTCAAAATGATAAGCATAAACCGAAGCAAAGATGGATTGATTTGTACGAATTTCAAAGGAAATTCGCTCGGTATGCTGAGAGTAGTATGCCAATAGTATGCGGTATGCAGTAGTATGCAGTAGTATGCGTAGTATGCCAGTGTATGCCAGTAGTATGCGGTTGCCAGTAGTATGCCAGTAGTATGCGGTATGCCAGAATTATTTATTTCTTTAGTATGAGTTTTATTTATCTTTTAGGGTATGAAGAGTTATATTTCATTTAAGATGATTGTTTTGTCTTTTGGTTTGGATGATATTTATTTAAGAAGGATGTTAAATAATAAAAATTAAGAATGTTTATTTTTTGTAAAGTCTTAAGAGAGCAACATATGAATTATTGAAGATATTTTCTATGATATTTTTATTGAATTATTAAAATTATTAAGAGACCAGACATCCTGGTATAAATTACCGAGACTTAAGAACTATCAGTGGGTTATGATTCATGTTTATTATATTAATCATGTTATAAAATGAGTTATATAGCTGATCAAGCAAAATCGGGTGTATTTAAGCACCTAAACATATTCAAAGATTAAAGTATTTGTTGGTCATATCAAATTATACTTAGACTTGAGGCAATTCATGATAGAAAATATAGTAAATTAAATGGTTTTTAACAAAATTAATTTTTGTTTGATTATATTTGATTTTCAGCATCATAATAAAAGTTAATAATATTAGTATTTTCACCAAAACAAAAATTAGGTCACTAATTGTAAAAAAAGGAAAAGTTAAAATAATTATTTTCAAAATATAACAAATTTAACTAATTATGGTATTACAAAAACCATAATCTGATTTTCAAAAAAGATAAGAAAAAAAGGAAAAGAGTTCCTTAATACGATTTCTTAATTGTAAGAGTTATTAAATTATTATTTTAAATAATTGTAGGTATTATTAAATTGTTATTAAGAATGTTTTCTTGTTTCTTTTTTTAAGAAAAGTAAAAATAAGAAATAATAATAAATAAAAAAGGATAAACTGATGAAATAAAAGTTAATTTGATTTTATGATTATCTTTAGAAATAATGTAAAACGCTTATTTTTTCTAAATAGGAAATAAAAAAAAGATAAATGCATATAAGATAAAAATACAAAAATAAAACGATACTAAATTGAACATTTTAAATAAATTAACATAAAATATCATTTAGATTGTTAAGCTAGTTTTCCACATTAGAAAGGAGGAGGATTTCAAAGCAAAAACTCTTAAAACACCTTCATAAGTTCCAGTGCCAAGAAACCAAAGAGAATTCCTAAGAATTGCTTTCATTTTAAAATGAGAGCAAAAAACAGATACAAGAGGACTTTAAAGTGGAAAGAAAACGAAGAGGGTTTTTTCTCAATTTGGAGTACGGCCAGCCTCTTTCTTCCTGAAAACTACAAATCACGAACACACGCCCCCTGGTAATAAGTGTAACTAGCACATTAACTATAACTAATTTCAAGACAGACTATTTTTTACAGACAGACTTGTTGTGCCAGATACTATAGCTAAATTTGCATTGAATTTCATATTTATTATGTTTTACCGCAATTTTAACTCATTTATAACTTTCATTAAAGTTTAATAATTATTGTCTCAGACTATTAGTTTAATTAGGATAAAAAACGTATCTAGCTACTGTAATATTTTTGTTTTGAATCCAACAGTATCATGAAATTACCTAAAATCGCTAGCTACTCCTTCGGTTTAATTTGTTCTAAAAACCTGTGCTAAAACTATAAGTACAACATTTTTGTTTATACTAGCATAAAATGTAATATCTGTTGATCAAGTTTTGTTCGCAAAGAAAATTTTGGAAGATAATAGATCAAATCAATTCTTGTTTCAAACCAATATCAGTTTTCCGATGTTATGACAATACAGGATTACAGGAAGTTTTTGAAAAAATTCTGAGAATTTCTGGGTTGATGACGTTATCATAATTTGGGGTGATGATAACGTTATTAACCCAAGTCATGATGTTATCAAAAAGTGGAGGGCGAAGGGCCTTTTTTAATTTAATTAAATTTTTATTTAACATTTAAAACTCGAAGGAGCATTAAGTCATGAAGAAGGTAATGAAACTCTTTTAAGTTGGAAGTTGAACAATATTAGCTCAATACTCATATTCCACTGAAAATCACGAATAAACAAAAAAAGAGAAAAACATTGGTGATGTCTGTATATTATATAATTAAGTGTACAAAGTTATGCTAAACGTTACTTTGCTAGTGCAAACCCGAAACCAACCTGAATGACTAAAGCTATAAATAACCCCTGTTTAGATCTGTACGAGAAAATGTTTAAACTTGAAA
The DNA here is from genome assembly GCA_018340805.1 of Microvelia longipes. Classification (NCBI taxonomy): domain Eukaryota; kingdom Metazoa; phylum Arthropoda; class Insecta; order Hemiptera; family Veliidae; genus Microvelia; species Microvelia longipes. Next base: position 46,575,459 of record JACMZG010000002.1, read on the forward strand.
CCAGAGTAAGGTTTTATTAGTTTGAGAACAAAAGATGTTCCCTTCACCAGTCTAACGTCTGTCAAAGTCAGCAACATTAAAGGAATTTTCTAAGATGATGATCTATTGTGTACAGGGAAGGCTGTCTTTACATAAGAACAGGAGTTTTGGGATTAGTAACTTTCGTAATATAGATTTAGATGAAGATATAGATTTAATTGGTCCCTATAGAGTCATTTATATTTTATGACCTATAATTTAATTTTACGTACCTAAAACAGCTATTCCAATGAGCAAACATTAATTGTTTAGTGCTTAAAATGAATGCCTATTTAATTTATGGGGGCGCTGTACATCAAGGTAAATCCCATAACGAAATAAACCTGAGGTAGCCAAGATCCTCTGAACTCTAAATAAAATTTATTGTGTCAAATTTTTGTTAATAATCTTTGCTTTAATTATAAGTAAATTGTTCAAAAAAACCCAATAATATGGAATGTAATATAATATAATTTATAACTTGATGTCCAATCGGTAAGAAGTTTCCCCTAGAAGAGGAATTATCTCTATTGATAAAAATTATAGTGGGAATTCCCCCATTATAGATAATAAACTATCTATAATTTACTGATTACCATCAATTACTTCATTGATTGTAGATTGTACACTCCCTACTCTTACAGTAACACTTCTTTGAATATTTTAAAATTATGCTTTTAGTTAAAGGTTCATCTCTAAAGACTTGAGGATCACAGCGATATTTCACCTATTCATTCGCAGTGAAACAGCACCTTTGAGTTCCTAGCAAAATGAATATCATTCTTTCAAAGATTCCTAAACTTAAGAGACAAAGGACCCCGCAAAATCCTTATGAAAAATGGCTCTCGGCTAAATTCGCTGAAACTTTGCATAAATACTAAACTTTACATACTGATCAAAAGTGTCAATGCGCACAACGCTCTATCTTCAACCCTTAGCCCCTAAACCCTTAAACTCGCCCCATCAGGGTAATGCTTATGAAAAATGGCTCTGGATGGGGTGAGTTTAAGGGTCCTTACAAGGCTAAGGATTGAAGATAGAGTGTTGTGCCCATTGACACTTTTGATCAGCATGTTAAGTTTAGTATTTATGCAAAGTTTCAGCGAATTTAGCCGAGAGCCATTTTTCATTAGGATTTTGCGGGGTCCTTTGCTATCTGAATATAACATTTTGGCTCGAACGGACAAGTTAAGGAATCCCGTCAATATATATACGGTGACATTGAAGGTTTGAGTCCGAGTGAGGAATGTTTAACAATTTTTTACCATTTCATACAAAATTCTTTCTTTACCCTGAACAGCTTATTATCTGATTAATAAAAATATCTAACAGTTTCCCGGTTCTAACACTAGAGTGCACTACTATTTTAAAATGGTTTAAGTTATCAATCTATGTCCATATTATATTGTTGGTCTATGATACCACCACCAGAATTTAACAAATAATTAAGGGTCCTCACTTTCCTTAAATACCAGTTGAATAACCTGCCTGCAACAAAGAAACAAATTAATTTAGAATTTGCAAAGAAGTAATTTTTTTAACAAAATGGTTAAATAAACATTAATAACAGACGTTTCGCATGGCGAAGCCAGACATCTTCATTGTTAAACAATATAAAACAGCAAAACAAACAACCATCACCAAAAAACTAGTAAACCTTACCAAAACCAAAAGAACATCACCAAAAAACTTTACCACAGTTTAAATAACAGTTGAAATAAAAGTTAAAAACACAATAACTAATTAAAAAAAAAAAAACAAAAACAAAATGTTAGAACTGAGATTAAAGTAAAAACGTTAATTACAAATTAACAAAATCAAATTTAACATTAATAACAAGTCTGTTATTAATGTTTATGTAAATAAAAAATTCTAAAGGACTGAATTCTTCATTAATCAACCTAGAAAGTAATTATTTTGTTTTTTCTTTTTCTAATTTTCATAGTTGCATTATTTTCGTGATTTTTGTCACGTGTTGATTTATTTTATTACTAACATTTTTATGCAATGGCGTGTTTATGCAATGTTTTGACTTATTAATTATTTTTATTAAACAACCAACATAATTATCTAACATTTTTTTGGCTGCCAATGATCACCCTAAAGATCATACAGCTAGATCATTTGCATGTCTACACGATTTAACTAAGTTTGCGTAGCTGGATGATCCAGATTTACGCCTCCCCACGTGAACACTATAGGGTTAAGCGGTCATCCATCCTGTACTGACCAAATCCGAATACGAGAACGGGATATACAGCGTGGATGTAGTAGTAGTAGTAGTAGTAAAGGTGGGGAAGATCCTAGATCTTAGCAAATATGTCTCTGGGACGCTTTTTGCCTACAGCGTGGATAAATGGGCATTCATGGAGGTTTCCCTTCCTGTAGTATGCAAGCAAAATTAAAAATAAATATTTTTGCGTTGAGCTGAAATTCTTAAATAAGATTTACAATAAATAAAACACATACATGTCTATTTTAGATCCAATAAGCAATCTTAAACAGTCATTTAATCTCATGCTATTTACCCAGCAGAAACCAACTTTATTTCTGCTATATTGGTAAACCCAAATACAATATTCATTAGGAGAACAGTAAGAGTGTGTAACCAATAGGGTTTGGTAATGGTTGCATAGAAATAAAAAAATTAAACATAGCTACAAACTAAAAAGGTAAATTCGGGAGCAGTAATGGTCGAACAAAATACGCTGCGAGATCTAAACCACAGCAGTTGTTGCAAACCAGTCGCAACATTACTTTTGCGGGTTAAACATGTATACGAAATCACGAATTTGTTTATTTATATGAGTATTACGGGTGTGTTTAGAAAAACCAATGAATTCATCAATGAATTTGAACTTTATATAAACTATTCAGCAAGTGACTATTATAATTAAATACAAGCAAATATTGACGCTTTATAAAGTTCTTGAAAATTCATCAAGTAGTGAGATTCTTTTTATCGAAGTTTTGAATAGATTTTACTTGCTCTTTGACCATTTTTATACTTGAGATTCAATTATAGAAGAAATTGGAGTCAAGAGTGTTTTAATAGTTAATTGAGTTATTAAATAGAACGAAATTTTTTTATTCTTCACCGTTGAATACGTCTACTGAGTAATATTACACTATTTATATTTCTCTAGAAATCCAGTCGCTAAAAATCATAAATTTTTTTTGTCTTAACAATGGACATCGGCTTAATATTTTTATGAAAATAACTTAATAAATTGTAAAGCACTACTCTTTGGTCCAGAACACACAATTTTACTATACCATTTATATCGCGATAAACCATTAAATCAAATTTCATTTTAGGAACCCTCTCTGAACCATTCATCGTTTTTCCTCTGTAATATTAAATTTTCAACCGCATACGATTCATATAATGATAGTTTAAGTAGTTGCGCTATGAATCATGCTGATTTTTTTCGAAATAAACTGAATACACCTCTTTTTGGTTTAATGTTTTTTATGTCACGTCAGGGTCAAGGTTAGGTTTAATTAAATTTTGAGAAAAATAAAATATTGTCTTTTATCTGAAGCAAGGTTTAAAATATTATATTGTGTTTTTATTTATTATTTTAATATCATTTCATAACTCAGCATGAAAATCCATCTCAAAACTCCCACCTTTGAATTTATTCTAGCAATTTATCAAAAAAATAAATCTAGATAAACAATTGGTATAAATATCAGCTGTCGTATTCCTCTCTATTCTCCAGTCACTCACCAACAAAAAACAATTTTTATCAAAAAAGTACTATTGATCTAAAAGTTAGGGAATCTAAATATTATTATAAAGTATTTCATTTAAAGTAAGCCGTTCATTTAAAATTATTCAGTCTATAATAAATAATAATTTTAAATTACGAAATCTTCACACTATATGCTCCATAAAAGTTTTAATAAAAAAGTACTAACATTATTTTTATAATAAAGCAATAATTATTATTACAGTTATAAAATAATTAATAGGTGAAATTATATAAAAACAAGTTGTCAACTATGGAACGAGGCTTCCCTACCTTATTTTTGTAATTATAATATAATACAAATAATTATTCGTATAGAATTATGATTTCCTACCTATAGGCTAAGTAATTAAAATAAAATAAAAGTTAATTAAAAATTCATTATGTTTAAAATACACAACCATTATCAAACAAATATTTTGCATGATGTTTTAAATGTTTAAAATAATAAGCTTTGTTTAATTAATCGTAAACTCTATTACTTCTTCCAGTAATCTGACTTGATTTAAGTGCCTTTTTTCATTTAAATTGAATCAGCTATTTGAGCTAAAGAGTGTTTACATAAACTCTACACATTCATTCATATATGTTAAAAACTGTTAGAGGCTCGATGTAGTTGAGGCCTCATTCTATTGAAAAAACTTCATTAGCAAGATTTTTATCAAACAATTATTTTCGCTAGTCATTACGATTTTATTAGAAGTTTAAAGTGACGCTATTTTAATACATCGTGTAGGATGAACCCCAAAATTTTTACTTAGTTCTAGATTCAACTTGATTTTGAATCGGTGATGCCGGTGAGTCTATCACGGCTCACCGACATCGTTGAGTCGAAAAAGAAGAGGAAGAATTACTAATTCTATTTAGTTTTTTACGTTTATAATGTCTATCTTTTAGCTGTTTTCTTATAATTATTCCTGGCACTGATGATGGCCTCATGTAGGTTGAAAGCGCTTTGAATAAATTAATAGTTTTGTGGAGAGACTCTTTTCTTCGTTCCTTTCATTAGATTCAACTTGTTTTTTTTTGTTAAGTTTCATTCACACTGGATTAGCCGTTTGAGATGTGGGGTGTTAACAAGGAATGTCCACATCCATATGTTCGTACAAACAAACACCATACTTTTATAGAAGAGTACATAGCAAACTACAGAAGACACTTAATACAACAGTATTATCTATTTGTATCATCCTATTTTTAAAATATTAAAAAACTCTTAAGTATACAAATAGGAAGCTTAGAAATTGACTAGAAGAGAGTTTATTTATTTCTTAATTTGTTTACTTTGCAAAATACATTTTTAATAGAACTTGATTAAAATATTACGAAAAAAAACTTATTTCCTATGCATAAATTAAAAGTTACTCTAAACAAGAGGTAAAAAGCTTGAAAATACTTCATTTTCCACTCGCTTTGAAAAGTGATCGATAAAAAAAACATAAAAAAGAATTTTGACTACACATTGAGGTAAGTGTTGAAGGCCCTCACAAGTCAAAAAAATATAAAAAAGTTTTTATACTGTAGATTTTTAAGACCTATAAAAACTGAGTTGTTATATCCTTGTATTTATAGACAGAAAAGGTAAATGCAGAATTGTTGGGTTTTTATTTGTATGCATACAAGTGAAGGAACTTGACACATCGTTCTATTTTATAGTTTGTTGCTCAAGTTTGAATTGTAAGGAAAGTCGAGCTTAAGAAAGAAAAGCAACATGATTTCTTTTACCGAATGTCACGTAAAAGAACCTAACAATGAAATCCATTTTTTAGTACATTGTGTAATAACACAATGTACTCAAAAATGGATTTCCTTATTATTCACCAAGAATAATAATTCATGGTACTCTACATCCCTGACGCATTTATTTACTTTAACAATAAACATGACCATGATCGCAAATACGGCAACGTTAAAAATTTATTGGGTTATTTTAGTCCAAGAACCCGTTTGAAATTTCGTGACTGTCACGAAATTTCAAAAACTTTGGTCAGGAAATTTCATGTTATCATGTTTAAGAAATAAATAAAATAAATAGATAAAATGCTCGTTTTAGGGCCTATCGGTCCTTTAGGGTGTTAACCACCTCGGATGGGTTGCATCTACTATCCTCTAAGAAAAGAATCAATTATAGGCCGAAATCAAGTGCCTATACGATCACGGCCACGGAGGCAGACTTTTAAGACATAGACAAACATAAAAATCAGACATTCTATCAAACGATAGTTAATATAAAGTAGTTCTGAAAAAAGGAAGTATTACTTATAAATGATTATTAATTGTTGGAGATATAATGCTAAAAATATATTTTTATAAAATTTAAGTTATTGCACATTTTTCAGTATTATATGACAAACTCTTCTTGTAAAGGTCAAAATACCTTTAAACAGCGAAAACCAGGAGTCTTCTTTGTTGCTTAAAAAGAATACACACCCAATTAACAATTATTATGTTCTAATATTTTAAACCAAAATAGATTTATAATTTTATCAATAAATTCCAGAGAGGCCCCCGCGACGTGGCCTACTTTCTTGAAGTCTACTCCAACCCCTACTATAATAATTATTCCAAAACGTCAGAAATGTTGAATATGATAATTTCATATTATTGTATTGTAAAATATTTTGAAATTGAAACATCTTTAATAATAATTTAAAATAATAGATTGAAGAGTGAAATACCTAAAATTGTAAAATTTAGCAGGTTTGAAAAAGTAAGTGATAATTTCATTAAGAATATAACTTTTTTTAACTTTAAGGAATTTCGTTTATAGTGAAATCTCAAATAGTTTATACGCTATCATCCCCTGTATCATTCGCAAATTTGTAAATCACTAAATACTCTAAATTAGCCTTAGTCTTTGTATTTTATATCCAACTAACAAACTGGCGGAAGCTAAGAAAAAATAATATCAATAAAATCTTTGTCAAGATACATAGACCATATTGTAAAATTTTGGTCATCTGAGGAAAAAACAAACATGATAATATAAAAAAATAATTTATCAAAACATTGCCAGAGGCTACAACCTTTTGAACGAAATAAATAGCCGCCATCTTATTTCTAATGATATCCGAACATAGTTCTAGCAAATAGACATACTAAATTACTTAGAAACCGAACAATGTTAACAAATAGATCAACTGAATATATTAGGCCAGATATTACACTCATAGACAAAACTAACAGGAAACTTATAGTTAATAGATGTCACCATATCTAATATGTGTTTAGAAAACACTTTTAATCTGAATTTAATAAATGTTTAAAATTAGCAGAAGAATTAAGATTATAACGCCCAATTAAATGAAACCAGAATTATCCCTCAGTAATATTGTCAGCCACTGTCATAGTCCCCAACAGTAATCATGACTCATCAAGACATCTAAATCTACAGTTAGTAATAGTTTTAGCCACATGCAGTCAAGATGATCGACTGGTGATTCAAGATTATAAGATGATTCAATACAATGTAAACAAACCAGATTCAGTCGAAGGTTATAACCAGAGACTAAAGATACTTAAACAGTAAGACTGTCGACTCAATGGTGGGAAAATTTGGATTCCGGTCGACACTAGCGCGGCGGTGGACCTACCTTTCAATTGAGTGGGCGTGTCTTAATTTCCCGCTTTTTGCCCACAGTCAGTTTGAAATTTAATTTTTACACTTTGTATAGTTATACAACTAACTAACCATACTACTTTAATCTTACACAGAACGCTTCTGATTATTTTTAAGTTTTTCATTCAAGTAATTTATTAATTTAATTGATTCAATCAGGTAATAATGAAATAGTGGCTAAAGTTTACACGTGGTAGAAGATAGATTTTGGCATTTAATGCAGCCTGTATTTTAATTATATCGGCCAGATGCGCACATGTGATTAAATGTAATTACCTGATAAAATCGACTAAATCAATAAATTAATTCAATGAAATTTACACTTATCTTCCATCAGTAGCGTTCTCTAGAAGTTTTAAAAAGATTTCTATTTACTTTTAGTTTCTGAATTTTTGAAATACAGAACATGCAACGGCGAACCGTTTTTGTGAAAAATACATACAGAAAACCTTTTATAATAATAATAAATGTAGCTGTCATAACCAAGAATTGCCATGGTATTTATAAATTTAAAATAAAAAAATAATCAGTAATTTTTGGAAAGCTATTGGGGTTAGTTCATGAGTTGTCCGCACCGGTCCGCCGCAGCGCTATTTTTAGTAGCTTGCGATAATCGAATCCAAACTTTTCCTCATTTAAGTTAACCCCCCCTGGTTATAACCAGTCTTTTTTATGAATGGCGTGTGATGTTATTGATGGACTCAGTATAGACGGCTTAAATTTCAAATTATTTATTTATTCCTGAAATGACGTCACTGCCGGACCATAGCCTAACAATAAAAATACTCTTTTTAGTAGGGTTTCGAAGATAATCTTCGAAACCCTTATACTTTCTGTCGAGCGTCTGTCTGTCCGATTTCTCATCTCAGGAACTACAATAGCTAGGAAGTTGAAATTTGGTATACATGTGTAACTATTTTATCCAACAACAGGAAGTAGTACGCAATGCACGCGCTGAAGTACATAATAATATGGTTGTTCTGATTAATATGCATACAATGTGCACTTACGTTGTGCTACTTGGTGCTTTAATATCACAATACCTCATAATGCATACTGACCCAGTTAGTGAAACCATCAGATTGAAATGTGTGAGTCTTATAAGACTTAGCGTAAAATAAAATCTCAATTCGTTTTGATATAAACAAATTTTTTACGTTAGCGTTTTTAGTGGAAATTTTATTAATGAAAATAAAAATGTTGATTTCATAAATAAAATATATAACGATATTATTTATCTTATTTCTATATGTAACAAAATAACTTTATAACATTATTTTCGTTTATTCCAATTAACATACTAATTTTTAATCATTCCTTTTATCAAAGATTAAATTAACACTCATACAAACACTTAATCAATTTATACTCATTACATGCAACATTGAATACAATTTGGACGAATGTCTTCATTTCATTTAATTAAATTTAACTGAATTAAATTTAAATTAGGAAATCGACTTCATAACATCCAGAGGGCATGATAACAGACATTTGAACTAATTTTTGATGTATAATATTAAATTAAGCACGGTCAGAGCATGTGACAGAAAATGAATATTATCATATTACTGGTTTGATTATACTAAAAACAAATTGATAATTTAAATTTAAAGACTAAGTAGGTCTACAAATTTGGATCCATTTAAAACTAAAAATATTTTTTAAAGAGTTACCAGAGACTAAAACAATTAATTAAAGAGTGAATTTTTGGGTATCCTATTAGGCGTTTACAACATAAAGCTGTTACAAATTATGAATCAATTTAAAAAATTAAACATTAAACTAATTATCCAAAAACGAACAAAAAGTTAATTAAAATTAAACTTTCCATTTTCTTTCGCATTTAATAAATTATATAGACTTTTAAAAAACACGCCTTTTCTTCTTTCATTGTAAATTAAACTCAAAAACCTTAAGTCAATTAAAATTAATAAGAAAATTACTTTAAAGTGCCTTCAACAGACTTCTTTAAGTACGGAAAGGGAAACATATTATGGCAAAAAATTAAAGAGAGCAAAGAAACGTGTTCAATAATTATAATATAGTACTGGGTAGGGTCGCTGGGTAGAGCAAATAATAAAAGACCATGTGTAATAATAGTTACTTATGCACAAAGGGAGTGAAAAACGCTATTATTTGGTGGTTACTTGGTTCCTAAGACGTAAGCCGAGGGAACCAAAGTATTTAAAAACCGAGGCGAAGCCGAGGTATTTATGTGTTTAACTCCCGAGGCGAAGCCGAGGAAGTTAAGTTAAAGCGAGGGGAAAAAATCATTTTATAGGGGATAAAGCATTATGGGGGGATAAAGCATTATGGGGGGATAAAGCATTATGGAGGGATAAAGCATACTCCCAAGATGCATACAAGATTTTATCTCCAGACGTTTATTTTAATACGTTTTGTTGTATTTTATTTAATTTTTTTTTGTTTGGGTCCCCCATATAAATTTTGGGGGTGCTGCCCCCCAAAAAATAAAAAAAAAATTTTGCTCCAAACAACTTCTTTTGACGTGAAACGGATTTTGAGACAGCATTTTTTTGGTGGTGTTCCTCTTATAAATTTCGGGGTTGCCGGCTCCGGAAAAATTACAAAAATTGATCGGTAACCTGTATTAATTTAAAGAATACCACTCCTCTAAAAAATGGATATAATTGGCTCTAATAACCCAATAATAGGAAACACTTTTTATTCCCAAGGGAGAAAAAGTTACTTTATACTCCCAGGGGAGTGAAAAGTAACTTTTTCTCCCTTGGGAGTGAAAAGTGCTTCTTTACTTCCTATAAACTAGTCAATAAACTTCACATTATACACCGTCTGGAGAAAAAGAATGTATAATATAATTAGGAAATATGATATTATTTATAATAAATTATATTAAAATTTATGGCTACACTATAGTACTGCTATACACTGATATTAACTATATGTATTAAATGTTGAATGCCTATAAAAACAATTTTAAAAAAAAGATTACCGTGACTAATAGAGAAGTTCCGAAATATAAGCAGTGCTGTAGGGACTCTATGCCCTTATATAGACTTCCCACTGTAAACCCTTAGAAACGATAATTCTCACAACTTGGTTTAAGTGTCAGGACAAAAGAGGGAGCTGCATGTACTTGCTATTTCTAGCAAACCTTGCTATTTCTACTCCTGTCCTAACAGTACATTATGCAATTAGTGATAAAAACGGAACTTGGAATGCGATTGTGGATTTGCTGTGGATTAGCGATGGTTCTAACACCACACTTTTCAATCCCATGTTAAAGACAGTACATTATCAACGATTATTAAGTTTTATAAATAAGTAATCACATTACTGTCTTAATATTTTGCCGTTCAAATCTTTAAACGGCATAAATTGTATACAGTTTTTCTCCTTTTTATACAAAAATTCTCCTTTTATAAAATTGCTTTGTTAGATAACCGACTAAATTAAGTTATTTAAACCATCGAATTGCTTTGTTTAATACCTGACTAAAGTTAATTATTTAACCCATCGAACAGCTTAGTTAGATACCTGACTAAAGTTAATTATTTAACCCATCGAACAGCTTAGTTAGATACCTGACTAAAGTTAATTATTCAACCCATCGAATTGCTTAGTTTGATACCTGACTAAAGTTATTATTTAACCATCGAATTGCTTTAGTTTGCCTGACTTTATTATTAACCCATCGAATGCTTAGTTAACCTGACAAAGTTAATTATTTAACCCATCGAATAGCTTAGTTAGATACCTGACTAAAGTTAATTATTTAACCCATCGAATAGCTTAGTTAGATACATATAGTTAGTTAGTTGATAAAAGACTAAATTTATTTTTTTTTTAAATTATTGCTTTTCTTTTTATTCAATTCTATAAGAAGGGTTGAAAATGTTAAAGTGAAAATAAAGCAACACAATAAAAAGCAAAATAATAAAAATGACTCACAATAATAATAATTGTAAGTTTAAAAGAGAACGCTATTTTACTTCTTTTCAAAGGATCTATTGTACGCGTTTAACGTGTCCAAGTTGATCGAGAAAGGATCAATACGCTAACTTTCCCAAAGAATTTCAAAACTTTCGTATTTGTAGGAAGAACCTTAAAAAGGGGATAGTTTTAGGAGTTTACAAATTCTCATCAAAGTTTTGCTATTTACTTGATATTACTTTTACTTTTATCCTCTTCAACTTTATATCTACCTAATCAAAGGCTAGTCAAGCTACGGCAAATATAGTTTCCAAGTTAACATAGCAAAACTTATCATAAGTCAGAATACAAAAAATGTTTCTCTATAAAGAACTTTTATCCTAGCCTCCTTATACAATCTTTATATACAGCACATTTATTAAATTTATTATTATAACTACTTTCTTTTTTCATGATTTGTTACCTCTCTATACTTTGTACTAAACTTTTTGTATGTGTTGCAATATACAATAATAGTTCTCGAGCGTTCAATAAAGATATAGCGTTTTTACACTTCTATTATTTTTATAAATCTCTCCTTATAAACAAGGATATTAGTATAGGTAAAAGAATTACTTGAATGAAAGAATGAAAATAGAATCGTGAAACGGCTTGCTAAGAAAAACAGTTTTATATGTGAACTAACTTTTGACATAATTATTATGATCGACACATGCAACGAATATTAATATATTACCATAGTAAGTTTATAATTAGCATCTAGTTCAGCTTAATAAACTGCGTAGGCTTCAGCGGTTACTGTCATGTTCTTTATGAGAATATTAGCTCTATATTTTATCAATGTATCATTTGATTTGTTAATTAAAATTATATGCGGTAAAAATTCATAATTTTGGCAGATGTAAACCGTCTTTTTATAAAATTGCCTGGCCTGATTTTTATGCCGAGTTTTGAACTCGTCATAAACACAGCGGGAGTCATACGCAACAAAGAAAAACACACAAAAACAAATTTTGAACTGGCTAACGTTTCCAGTTTGGGAGGCCAAGCTCCTACTCATCCTACTCTGACTACTCATACTACCCATCCAGGTACTGACCTAGCTCGATGCTACTTAATATTAGTGATTTAACAAAAATTGAATATATTCTATCCCATGGTTTCAAAAACATTAAAGCCTTGCGGACCCCCGTTTCAGATAAATGGTGCTTGGCGGACTGTTATACTATAGTTGCTCTCATCCCCTCAATAAATCTGAAACTTACACTTAAGTTTAACCTTTCGTTTTTTAACTGCTTTTTTGTTTCATTTTCTTTTTGAACGTGTAAATTAATTAATAACTGTGATTTGGTTTTTAGTATATTTTTTTGTTATTTTGTTAATATTTATTCTTGTCAATCATTACTGTAAGTCTAGTCTGTGTTGAAAGCCTGAAAATATCAACAATATTTGATAAAATATATAGCTGATTATGTTTTAAGACTTATTATGTTTTTATGAAGTTTAAGCTTATAGTATATTTCCTATTTTTAGAAGTGTGGGAGTTCTATACAGTTTAAGGTACTACTAAAGAGAAACTACTTAATTATCTATTTTATTTTTATATCCAAAATGTTTATTAATGTTTTAATTTTTATGTTTAATGTTCTGTTATTGCATTATTACAATTTATTATTTACTCTGATGCATTAAGTCGCAAAAAGACCTAGATGATTAATAAACGTTCACAAAGTCTCTAATATCATTACTTAAAACCATATTATTCAAAAGTGTTCTTTAATTTGTTTAGGGATAAATATGTCCAAGGTTTAAAAATAAGGAAAGGACATTAAGCATTTCCTTAAAAAGTCATTCGTCAAAAAGCCTAGGACTTCTTTCTTTTCCTGGGTCAAGTCCAGCGACGTTAAACGGGACCCCTCTTAGTTTCTGACAGTGATAAAACGATTATTTCATTAAATATAGAGTTTTTTAGTGAAATAAAAAAAAATCTAAAACGAGATTTTAATTCTTAAGAGTTCTGGAAAGAGCATTTGACTTTGATTAAATATTACTTAAGAGAAATAAATATAAATAATGATATTAAAGATTCGGTTGTACTGATTAGAAGTAAAGAAGAGATTACATTTATACTAAGAAAAAACACAACCGCAACCCAAATAGTTCATTTTTCCTTTAGGAATTCGTTAAAATGAGCACCACAACAAATTTTGAAAAATAATTAATTATACCACCTAGCGAGAGTGAAACTTAATGGGTTTGATTTTAAAATAAGATTAAGTTAGCTGAGAATATTTTTTTAATTTTTTCCGAGCAGGTTTACCCTTACAATAAGTGGAGTTTGGCAGAAATTAATTAAATTAACAAGGCGGAATACAATCGTTGATTTTATGCTTACGCGTTGTCAGTTCCGAAACAAAAATATATTATTAAAAAGCAATCGTCTAATAATAACAATAGTTAAGCAAGTTGATAATACTTCGGCCAATGACTACATTTTATAGAAAGCTAGTGACCCCATTAGCTTCATAAAAAAGCTTTCATATTTTTGTTGCAAGCATTAACGTCGTCAACTACCTAAATAATTGTCGTCTCAGCTTTCTGAATAATTAGCCTAAAATATTATCTTACTGCGTTACTTACAAAAGTAATTCGAGAAGAAACTTCGATCGATAATTTATTGATTTTAATGGTTAAGTTGAACTTATTTACTTAGTTCCTAAACTTACTTAAACCCCAGAAAAGCGCTTAAAATCACTTATTACTTAAAAGCATAGAATATCTTCTGTTTTTGGAATCTTTAGTTAAAAAAAGGGTTTCAGGCATTATTTAAGCTCACTCTGGTAGCATTTAAGAAATATTATTGGGTAAAAAATAAGTTCGCTCTTACTCCTTATAACCAGGACAGTAGTATAATTTTGTGGCCTCACTGAATTTTTTTGGGCACCTAGGTAGAGGTCATCGACATCTAATTATCCTTATTATTACAGGTTCATTAAACGCTACAGTTGACACCGACGTGTGGTCACCAAATTCAGCAGACCAACACAACCAGGGGGTACGGGAAGACCTGATTCCGACCCGACCAGCCTGGGGCGCAATAGGGCGACGGAGCTAACCTATCTATCATTAATTACGGTCGCCAGTCCCTTTTTTCGCCTACCAGAGAAAGGACAAACTCTCTCACTATGACCATGTGCAGACTCTACAAAAAAGGGATGAGAAAGGATAAGGGTAAGCAAGAGAGTGGATAGGTCTCGATTAGAACCCCTAATCAAGTACCAAGGAAAAGGAAGCCCAAGACCGGCCAGAGCGCCTGGTACCGTGACTTGGGATGAGCTAGGAAAGATTCGGTCTCGGCTAGAACATCTAGTCGAGTACCGAAGGAAAAGGAAGCCCAAGACCGGCCAGAGCGCCTGGTACCGTGACTTGGGATGAGCTAGGAAAGATTCGGTCTCGGCTAGAACATCTAGTCGAGTACCAAGGAAAAGGAAGCCCAAGACCGGCCAGAGCGCCTGGTACCGTGACTTGGGATGAGCTAGGAAAGATTCGGTCTCGGCTAGAACGCCTAGTCGAATACCGAGGACAAGGAAACCCGGGGCCGGCTAGAACGCCTGGTACCGTGGCCCGGGAAGAGAGGTTGGCTCGTCCAGGAACAGAGAGCCAGGATTGGGGAAGGAAGGAAAGAAGTTAAATGAATAACTACTCCATGAATTGAATTTTTAATACAACATGTATTAAACTAGACTATCCAGAGAGTAGTAAGGAAGGAGAGGAGTGGTTCGAGAGAAGCGACCAGTCTCAGAACATCTGAAAGACTGATGATTGATTTACTGACTCTAAGACTGAGCTTCCCTCTAGCTCCTCCCAGTCCCCTCCAGGTAGAGCCCCCCACTACGCCACTGACACAGTGAGACGATCCACCCTTATAGGTACTGGGATGTTCTCCCCACTCCACCCCACCACTCTCTGTGTACAAGTTACTTTACAATATATTAACAGACAACATATTTATACAACATATTCATGCTACATGTTTAATTTATTATTATTACTTATTTATTAATTTATTATATTTATTATTTTAATTTAATTGCTATATTTATTTTATTTATTTAATTTATTAAATTAATGAATGTATTTATTTAATTGTTTTGTAATTTATTTAATTAGTACATGTACTTTAGAGTTATCTATTCAATATTTAATTATCACAATTATAAGTTTTAAGTATTATCCCAACAGAAGGGAGATGGGAGTATTGGTTCAGAAACGCAAGGACATATTGTTCCTTGTCACAGTATCAAATTTTGTATGGGGTGGGTTGTGATGGTGTCAGGTATGCACGGCTTGAGTTTTATGATCAAGGTCCTGGCTATTTGACATTGGCAAAGTATTCATGGTTACTGAACTTTGCAGGTAGCCGACTTGTTGTATCTGACTCTGTATTTGAGTGGGCGACTTGATAAATGGGTATTGAATTATTGAACTTGCAGCTGGTGTATGTATCTGACTCTGTCAAGGTATCTGACGCTGGTACAGATTAATTTTCCGAACCTACTTGACACTTGGTAATTGAAGTTGCGTCAATCGACTTGCTGTATGCATCTGGCTATGTATACGAATCCGATACCTATGTATCTGAGGCTTATACCAATGTCCAGCTCACAGTTTTATATATATCTTTTTTATTTCAGATAGACACAGCAAGTCGTCTAATGCAAGTTCAATAACCGGGTGTGAAGTAGGTTCGGAAAACTAATCTATACCAGCGTCAGATACCTTGACAGAGTCAGATACATACACCTGCAAGTTCATAAAGCTGCAAGTTCAATAACCATACCCATTAATCCTGCAAAGTTCCATGAACACGTTGCCAATTTCAAATAGCCACGACCTTGATCATAAAACTCAAGTCGTACATACCTACACCATCACATACAATTGATACCGAAGCGTTCGATAAACCTGTAATAATATGAGTAATTAGATGTCGACAAAAATATACTACTCGGGATTAGCAAATTTTCATCAATAAAAGAAGCTTATTTGTTCGGATGACGGAAGTGGCGAAATGTGTGGAGGAGGATCCATTCCACTAAGCCTGATTAGAGGGTCACCAATCTCAATACTGACTACGCCCATGCCCGCTTAACTTCTTTATAACAGAAACAGGTCTCACCTTGCAACAAGGGTTTTCTCTTTTTATAGTCAGTATTCATGTCTTTTACTTTCTTTATAAAGTATTCGTACAATCAGGAGCTAGAAACCCGACTAGAATTAAGGCGATAAGATCAATGAGGAGAAAATGGTAAAATATTGCTGGTTTATAAAATTTTATAAGAATAAGTTCATCGATGCACAGAAGATGGTAAGAAGATATGATATACATACATGGCAATAATTTTATTTATAGAATATGGTTCGATACTAGAGGAACAATGTCTATGAGAACAAAGATTTTTTTTGACTTTGATTTAAGAACTAATAAGTACAGATCTTTTAGAGTTATTAGTGAAAACATATTTAATAAATATCATCATATTTATTGAATTATTTACTTTATCTTTTATTTATCAGTGTATACTACTGTGTTTTAAATAAATAGTATGTTCAGTTTATTTGACAAACGCATTGCTTTTTTTATTTTTTTCTACGGTATAAAAGAGTAAAAGTAAAAATCTAAATAACTATAAAATACATGACTGCAAAAAATAAAAAATATTTTATTATTTAAAAATAAATATTTTTTTTTAAATTCATTAATTTTCTCTTAGTTTCATTAAATTGCATTATTTCTTTAGTCCTCCTTTAAAGAATGTAGATGACGAAATAAAAAATTGAAATATAAAGAAGTAAAATTTAAAAAAGCACACCAATATTTTTTTTTGTTGCTACAGCACTAAAAGAAATTTAAAGAACGTTTTAAGGGTGAAGCTTAAAAAACCAGTCGCTTCAATTCGCCTTTATGGAAATATGTTTCATTTTTCAAGAAATATTTTTAGACAACAATATAAAGAGAGCAAGTTATGAAGAATATTTTTCTGGGAAAATTTTTCCAAAAAAGAAAAATAGTTAGCTCAAGTGTTTTTGGGAAAATTAAAAGAAAAATTGCTCTTAAATAAGAAATTCCAAAGATATTAAGTGGAAAAACTAAGTTTAAACTTACAAATTTATTAAAAGTTATTTTATTAAAATAATTTTATCCACAAAACTATGTATTAGGTTAGTATGAATACATTTTATTTTACATGTATATATGAACATACATATATTAATTAATTCTTCAACTTACTGTATGTAGTAAAGATTATTACAGAAGGAGATGAAGTTTTAAAGAGGTTATATAGGAATGGTGCTTTCGATCTACTTGAATCAAACCATTAAATTATAAGAGGGGCTTAAGGAAAAAAGCTTTAGGAAAGCTAAACTCGACAATAAACTAACTGGAGAAAACCCAGAGCAGTAAGCTTATTTTTAGTGGTCATTATGATGTTATTGCTTATAGCCATTTTAGAGTTTCATCAACAAGTTAAGGGTCAACATTCTTAAAAATTTAACTATCTTTCATTTTAATGGGATGAACCAAGATGCTAGGGGATGGACAAGTACAGTTCATTGCAGGCAATGTAAGTGTCCATATATTTTGGATATAATCAGCCAAAGAAAGTTAATTAAAATAAATTATAGAGGCCGTTCGTTTATAGGGTTAAGCTTATCCCTAAAAGAAATGATATTGGGCAAATATCAGTATAGTATATAGATAAATAAAGATGGTCCTGATATTTATTATTTTAGACAAGAAAATGTTACTTCAGTAGCCAGTCAACAGGAGCGCTAGTATGTGTTTGGTAGTTTCACTATTACAACTACGAGAATGCGCTCCTGTCGTCTCTTTAGCAAATTACTAAAGAGACTTTATCCAAATATATTTTTTTATTCCATATATTTTAATAAAATAGGGAATAAACTATCAGCTTAAAGTTCTATAGGCAAACAAAAAACTAAAAATTTGATAGTTCATTTCCTATTTTATTAAAATGTGGCAGTTCTATACAATTAAAAGTGCTACTATCAAGAGAAACTATTCCATATTATTCTTATTCTTAAATTATTCCATTATTATCTTATTCTTATTCCATAATTATAATGCTGATTTATCCAAGTATATTTTTATACAACATTGACCAATTTCAATTAAATCCTGTTCGTTACAATGATAATAAAGAACGATATAATTTATAGTAATAGAGAGAAAAAATTCCGCCATGACGCCTATCCCATTAGGCGAATTTTCAAAGAAATTCGCTAAAATGTTGTGGTAATGAGGGTTAGTTTCAGAGCTGCCGTAGTGACCAGCACAGAGTTCACCCCAACCTTCTGTCTGACGCTGTCGGATACCTTCTTACCGACATTCTTAGATGCCGGCTTATATTTCACGTTACACGCTACATACGCGTCCGCAATCGTTTTAAAGGTGTTATATTATATTGAAAGAATTTTGATACCTTATAAGTTTTATATTCAGGGAAATCTTCTAGAATATGGTAGCGTTTAATTTGGTAGGATCAATCATATAACTCCACTCCAAAATAGAAATCAACCTACAGAAAATTTAATTGTAAAGAATCATAAAATTGAATGTAATTTGGTCAATAATTGTAAATGTACTGTGATCCAAAGACTTACTCACGTTAAATATCTTGGTATAATAATTGATAATCATTTAAAGTGGAACCACCAAGCACATAAAATCAATAAATACTTAAGGTTTATGACTTATAATTTCATTAGATTAAAACAGTTTTTCACTAATAAAAATTTACTCATATTTTATAATTCACTAGTGCAAAGTGTTTTAAGCTATGGCATCACTGTTTGGGGTGGTTTATATGATACTTATAAAAATTCAATTCTAGTTTTGCAGAAAAAGATTATTAAAATTATACATAACAAGCCAAAATTATATTCTAGTTGGAAATTATTTTCAGAATCTAAACTATTAGATCTTTCCTCTCTTTATAAGCTACAATGTATGAAATATATAATCAGAAACAAAGATCATTTTCCAAAATCAAAAAATCAATGTCAGACTAGATTGTTTGGACAATTCGAAGTACTAAGGAAAAATACCAGATTAGCCCAGCGTTATCTAGATTATGTTGGTCCTAAATTAATAAATTCACTTTGCAATGATAACAAATAACAATAGAAAATCTCACAAATAGACCTAATTTGCCCAAAAAAGATTCTTTACAATTGGATTTCTGATCAATTTTTTGAAAAATGCATCCTAATTTTATTTTTTTTATTTTTTTTTTTTAACCTTAATTTCATTTTAATAAAAATAATAATAATAATAATTTTATACTTACTTTTCTTTTTTTGAGCACAGTCGCGAATAACTTCTTCTTTATTTTGTCTTTATTAATTTATGTATACCCCTCCTGCGAACAGGTTATTCCTATGCAGGTCTATATTTGTTTATATTGTATACTTTTTTTTTATTAATGTCAAATTTAACAAACTATTTTATTTTCATTTTGTTATATAATTTAATTGAAAAATAAAGGGTGTTTCTTTCTTTCTTTCCACAGTTATTTTTTGAACGAAAAATGGTTTCAATTGTAACAAAAATATATTAATTTAATCATATATCCAGATAACTCGGATTTTACACCGGAAACAAGCCTTGGGAGAATAAAAATTCTAGCGCGGTGGTCCGCATGTCAGGCGAATTTCCTTTGGATGCGTGTTTCCGTGCTAAACAACAATCCTGGTTGGAAAGATAATTTTTATAGTTTTCTACATTATACAAGTTTACAACTACTAAATAAATAATTCCGGCGCGGTGGTCCGCTGTCGGGCTAATTTCATGTAGAATGCGTGTTTCCGTGCTTAACAACCCATTTCTTGCTTAAGGTTCCGGTTCATGCTTTAGAACCTAAGCAGTTACTCAATTGTCAAGCACTGCTCGTAACTCATTTTGTCTGTATTTTTCAAAGGAAATGCGCATAATTATCCAGTTGTTGTACAAAACTATGCCTCTAAAATTAGAAGTACGCACTATTATTTGCACTAGTTTAAAGCTTAGTTACTTATATTTAAGCTTAGTAAGTTATCTTTAAAGGTTTTAGCACATTTCCTTTGAAAAATACAGACAAAATGAGTTACGAGCAGCGCTTGACAATTAAGACAATAAGACGTTTATTACGGGCTAAGCCCAATTTACAAAACTTACAAAATTTACAAAGCCCATTTTGGTAATTAAGTAAGTGCTTAGCTTCTAAAGTATGAACCGGAACCTTAAGCAAGAAATGGGTTGTTAAGCACGGAAACACGCATTCTACATGAAATTCGCCCGACATGCGGACCACCGCGCCAGAATTATTTTGTAGTTGTAAACTTATATTAAGTAAAAAAACAATACAAATTCATCGTCCCTACCAGCATTTGAACCCAGGTACCCTGAGTTTGAGTGCTCGTATTGACTCCGGACCACTGCCATTTAACTCAGAGGCCCAAAAAACATAGAAAACGACACCCTACTCGAAATTTAATTTTTAACGACCGTAATTTTGGTTTTCGATAATTGTTTGTGGTTTTTTCGACTTTTTGGTAACTTAGTGTGCTCGTATTGACTTCGGACCGGTTTCATTCGATTCAGCGCCCAAAAATACATAAAAACGACACCCTACTCGAAATTTATTTTTTATCGACCTAAATTTTGGTTTTCGGTAATTTACAATGGTTTTTGCTAATTTGGTAATTCGACTTTTTGGTCACTTAGAGTGGTCGTATCGACTTCGGACCGGTTTCATTTGATTCAGCGTCTCAAAAAACATAAATATTGACCTTATTTGGGACAAAAAATATTAACCCTGAATTTTGCCGATTTTTTAAAAATTTCGCTGACACAGCAAACCGGGTTAATGACGTCACAAAAACCTGGTTTTCAATAGGGTTCGTTCCCTCCCGAAGTTTAATTTTTGTACTAAGTTTAATTTAAAAATAATTATCCGTTCTTAAGATAGAATGTTTACAAAAACAATGTGTAGAAATACATATATATATATATATATATTATATATATATATATATATATATTATATATATATATATATATGTGTGTTGTGTGTGTGTGTGTGTGTGTGTGTGTGTGTGTGTGTGTGTGTGTGTGTGTATAAAGTTTCGCGAAACGTATTTTTTCGTCATTAGGGACCTCAGAAACAGATTTGTGTCGTGGTCCGAGGTTCGAATTCCGCCATGACGCCTATCCCATTAGCGAATTTCCAAAGGAAATTCGCTAAAAATTGAACTAATGCTAATAAAGAGATGTAACTTGGCACATATGTTAGTCCTATACATAGTCACATGCTTGCTAAACCTCATCCGATCACATCATTTTTTCGCGTTTTATTATCTATCGATTTTTCGCTAGATCATTAAATACTACAGCGGTAGACTGATAAATACACTGGGCGCTACGATGATAACAGACACACACACACACACACATCAGACAGACAACTTTGCAAAAACCACTCAGGAGGCCTTAAAAATACTTGAAACAGATAATTCCGGTTTCATCCCGGTTTCGGATTTATTAGCAAACACAATACTTCTCCTATATACCTACAGTATAAGCGAGGAAAAGTAAAATGTAATATTTTCACTGTATTTTTTACTGTTTTATTTTGATTGAATCTAGATGCACCAAAGGTACTAAAATCATAACAAACACCGATCAACAAGCACTGAAGAAATTTGAGCAGCAAACTCGACTTAAGCTTGTAACATAACGACATACACACACACATACACATAGTATATGAAAAGTAAAAAAGAAGACATTTTGTAAGTTCATTATTTTCAAAGATAAAATAAAATACTTATTCCTTTTCTATCTATCTCTCCATATTATTATTACTGTCATGCATTATTATAACTGCATAAATAAATTTGCAATAATATGAACACACAGAACAATGTGTAAGTTGTTAGTTATAAAAAGTTTTAAGAGAAACGCTTACTTATATGTTGAAGCATTCTACGACTTAACAAGTTTCTGGAAAGGATTTTATTTCATTCTAATAACTAAATATGGATGCAAGAATCGCTGAAGTAGTTTTAGCAATTCTAAAAGTTTTAGTCAGAAAACTGGAAAAAGCAACACATTTAATACATAATAAGCGTATAAAAGAAATAAGAAATATCCTAACAGTTGTTGCCGCTAAAAGTTTTAAGTATGCTTTTCAATGTTAGGAACAGAAAAAATAACTTTAGTTTGATGTGGTTTCCAACATAGTTCTATTTATGTACCAATTCCAAAAAAGAAATAAAGAAAAAATATGTGATCGGTTATTCGTGTTTCAAATATCTGAAATATTTTCTGAGTCATTTATGAGAGTTAATCATAAAAAACCGGAAAGCTCAATTAACCCCACTCAGAAAGTTTTATAAACACCTTAAAAGGGATAATTCAGATTTTAATTCTTTCTACTTTTCCTGTTTTATACTGTAGGTGTATAGAAAAATAATTGTGTTTGCAAAAAAAAGCCGAAACTGGGATGTCACCGGAAATACCGTTTCAAGTGTTTTTAAGGTCTCCTCAGTGGTTTTTACAAAGTTTTCTGTCTGTATGTGTTATCATTGTAGCACCTATATTTATGCTAGAGAATTGAAACTTTGTACAAAAATGAGTCTACCACTGCAGTTGTGCTTCTCGGAAAATATTTTTATTACGTCATGAACCCGCATTAATTACTAAGTGAAATTTTCGAAAAATCATGTGGCCACGTTTAAGACTAACATATGTGCCATGTCTCATCACATTATCAGCATTCACTCAATTTTTATCAAATGAATTGTTACGTTTTTTTTTAATTGTAAAAAATCGAAAAGCAATCCAAGTGAGTTGAAATTTGATACAAGTATATACATTTATACAATAAATAAGAACACCAAGTTTAATTTTAATTCAACAAATGCATCCATGATTTTTGTTAGATCTTAAAAGTTAAGCAGCTTTGAGCCTGGTAAGTGCTGTATGGGTGACCGCTAAGAATGAAACAGATGCATTTACTATATGAGGATGAGTGAAACGAGTTGGACATGCTGCAGTATAAATTTGACGAATTGTATGTTCTAAGGGCGAGTAAAGCGATTCCAAAGCTGAGAAGATGAGCAAAGCAAAGCAGATATGATGAGAATAAGTTCCGAGGCACGCGTACCCAACTTTTATTGTAATTTTTGTTTTTCAATTTTGCTTGTTTATTTGTTTTTTTGTTTTTTGTATTTATTTGTTATTTGTTTCTTTTTTATTTGGTACTTATTCAATTTTTCCGCAACTGACCGAAAACCCTTTCGCATTACTCGAGTGGCAAACTTACTACACTTTGAGAAACCAGTGGGGTCTAGGTTTAGCTATTTAGTTGTTCCGTAGCAACGCCGGTCCCCAAAGGTAGCGGAGAAAATAGTAAGCTTGAAAAACTCGAGTACACAATGTTTACTTGATTATTTGATATTTGTTATAAAATTTGTTTATTTAATAATAACCATTTGTGTACGTTTGATTGAAAAAATGTCATTTGGTTTTTTCTTTTGATACTTTATTATAAATTCCTTTTAATTTTTGCTTAAATGCAATTAGGCACTAGAAATTCATACAATACATTCTAAATACAGCATAGCACTAAATTTTTTGACTCTGTAGAGTGAAATTTTTTTCTTTGGCTCATTTTTATTAATTGACAAAAACTGAGTATGCTACGCTGTGCCGTTTTCTAATGTTCCAATACAGTCCAAAGAGCTAATATGTGCCAGTTTCCAAAAGACCAAGTTAACATTTGTTAACTTAAGGCGTGTCAAGTTGAAGGCGGGAGGGAGCGTCATGTGTTTTCATTTTTAGCACCATTTTGGAGAAACCGTGCTAGTTGCCTGTCAAAGGTACAAGAAGAGAGAAGTTTGCAATCTTGCCGTATAGGAGTATATTATCTGTGCCCCTTGCCTAAATACCAGTCAAAAGTTAAATTATTATTGAACACTTTGTTGTGCTAGATAACATAAAAGGGGGGGGGGCGAACCCGAAAGCTTTTCTTTCAAAGATAAAACTCTTTCTTGACCAGTGGCTACTTTAGGTATACTCCGGATCAAGTTCTAATTTGTTAGTAATTTACTAACATTATCGATCATAGAGTAGAGAACTCCATTGTACCAGAAAGATTCATGGAAACGTCAATCTTTAAA
The DNA here is from genome assembly GCA_018340805.1 of Microvelia longipes. Lineage (NCBI taxonomy): Eukaryota > Metazoa > Arthropoda > Insecta > Hemiptera > Veliidae > Microvelia > Microvelia longipes. The sequence goes on from JACMZG010000002.1 coordinate 46,600,014, forward strand.
TTAAATGTCAAGATTGTCAAATTTGTATTAGCTTTGGTAAATAGAAGAGAAAATGATAATATGTAGTGGTAAGAATTAGGGTAATGCATCCCAAAGATATGTTCACTTAAGAGACATGAAGAACTGTGCAGGAACATGTAGTTTCATTTTCATTTTGATTATTGGAATAGGTAAGATAATATTAAGTAAAAGGGCTTTAGCCTTTTATTCACGTTATTATTATGATCATAATAAAATAAATAAAATAAACACACATTCTTAAGGTGGTTACTTCGATTGGAGTAGGATGACGAACCCAATGGGGTCCAGCTTCAGCAATTTGTTTATTCCGTAGCTTTGGTCCTTCAAAGTAGCGGAGAAAATGGAGCTTTTTTTACCTTGTTTAGTAAGACTCTAATCTACGGTGATAGAAAAACTTGAGTACACAATTTTATTTGATTGTTCTCCATTTGTAGGGTGCATTATAAATATTTGCACCGATAGGGGTTGTAGAGGGTGAGGAGTCTCTAGTTTTCCTCAAGGCTTGAGGCTCTAGTAGGAATAAGTACTAAGTACAATTATGGCACCTAAAACCATCACACTTCCAGACCCCTTATAACTGTATTATTTGTATGATACTTAACTGTGTTATTAAGTACACCCTCTAAGTATAAGTCTCTTTGGTAGAAAGGCTTTGGGGCTTTGAGTAGGGTATATATAAGAGAGATTAAGGTGATACTGTATAATATAAGTGGTAAATAGCACGGTTATGGACCAACTCTTCATAAATGTTATAAAAGATGTAAGGAAATTTATTTGTTTTGGTATTTTAGGTGAGTCTATCATACTAACTCTAACTAACTAATCATAAATTAGAAAAAAATAAAAAGTCGCTATTTCCAATCAGTCTGGAACACAAGGGGAGCGCATAATGTCAAAATAGTGTCGCCACCGTTTTTCATAAATAGAGGGCCTCAAACAATATTAAAGTTTAAAAGTAATGGAGTAGCCATCGATTCTACGTTAGTCTTCTATAGGGAAGGCAGAAATATAGGAAGGAGGTAAGATGGATGAATAGCACTACAAGTATATGCGTGCACTTATACTCAGACGTAACCATTTTCTCACTCATTTACACTTATTCAATGAACCACTGTCTAATTAGATCTTATGTAGATTTTTACATTAAAATCTGAAAAACATCTGGCCGGAAAAAATAATTGATTGGATTTTACATTAAAATTTATTTTAAAACATTTTTCCGGCCAATAAGGGTTCCAGTGCTTTTTTTTAACACTACAGATTATACTACAGAAGCCAATCGTCATCTTTCCTATATTAAATCCTATCTTTTTCTCGCTTCTGATCCTAGTTAAGAACACTTCCATTCCATTTCATTGTTTCTCAAAACTCAAGGTCCTTCCAATAAGGACGTCCAATAAGGCTTTCCAATAAGGACGTCGAATATCTCCTCCCTCCCACTCCTAGAACTCTTCACCTGTCTCTTTTTCCGGAAATACATAAAGGTTGTAAGCCTATTCCAGAAAGACGTCTTATAGTTGCCAGATATGGGTCTTCAACGGAATGGGAATCCGCTTTTGTTGATTTGTTCCTCCAACCTTTCATTTAGTCTCTTCCTTGATACATAAAAAATACCAACCATTTCCTGGACATTATCCATAACCTCGGTCACCCTTAGCCTGGTAACCTTCTCCTTGTCACTGTAGATGTTAAATCCCTGTATACGACCATTCATTCCCCATGTTTCATGAGACCTTGAATTTTTAATCTAAACATCCGTCCTAAACCTCACACCCCTTCAGCTTCCTTCCTCATTCAACTCGCTGAATTTGTCCTATGAGTAATTATCAATGCGATAATCACAATTTATAGATACATTACACCGCGATGGGAACGCAGATGGTGCCAGTTTTTGCCAATCTGTTCATGGGGAAATTTGAGATCAAATTTCTTATTACCCAATCCCTCCAACCTTTAATCTGCGGCGCGTTATAGACGACATTTTCTCATTTGGCCTCATGGTGAAACTTCACTCCTTAAATTCTTTTCGGATCTGAATTCCTTTTCCACTCTTTTCTTAACTTACTCTATATCCTCTAAAGAGGATAAATATTCTCTATATCCCACGTTACCTTCATGGATGTGGACATGGAGATCTATCATCAATCTGGCCAATTGGAGACAGCTGTTCACATCAAACCTACGAATCACCAACAATATCTTTATTACCTCAGCTGTCAGCCTGGGTAATAAAGGCGCACAATAAGACCTTCTGAGTCGTTTTTATCCTGCTGTCTATCTGTCTGTGTGTACGAATGAGTGTCTAAGGCCCTATAACTCTCGCTGTCTTTGTTCTTGAGAAATGAAACTTGGCACTTATTAAAATTTAGGTTTAGTTGTGCGGCCCGTAAAATGGAAATTTTTGGAAAATTGTTTACCCATTAGCCGAGTCATTAAAAAAATCGGAATGTTAACCAATGGAGATGAAATTTGATACACTGCGCCTCTATAGATGAAAAACAGTTAACGATATTTATTAAATATTTTCAACCATTTTGAAGCTATGAATTTTGATTTTTAAATATTAATGGGCAATAACTCTGGAAGATTTTAATTAATAAAAAATGTACTGAATTGAAAGTTGACTAAAACTAATAAACACCTCTTAAATTTAACACATAAATTTATTTAAAATATTTTAAACATTTGATTTAAAAGCTTGAACTTTAATAACTGGCTTTCTCCTGTTGGGTTTCGAGTATACTACGTACGCAATACGGTACTGTATTGCATTTAAAAATGTAACTTACAAAATATGAGCTTTTACAACTTAAATCTATTAGTTCACATATAAATACTAATATATAAGCCAAGATCAATAAATGAAAAACTTTTAGAATTTTACTTTAACTCTATTATATTTTTTCAAAATTTATCTTATCAAGATCATTAATATTGATAGGATTCTTAAAACAATCAAAGCATAGATAGAACACTTTCTCCCATCAACCATTCAGAACTAGGCCCGTAACAAAAGACGTTTTCCTAACATTTTCCTGAACATTCTCCTAAAACTTTTCCTAACTTTTTCCTAACATTTTCCTAACATCTCCGAACAACTAACTTTTTCCTAACATTTTCCTAACTCCTAACACTCACCTTAGGTTTAGGTAAGGGAAATGTTTTTAAGCCACGAAATTTAAATGATCGTTCCTGTGTTTTAAAAGTCATTTAGAGGCTTCGCATGGTTTTTTTTAGTAAGAACCTAAGGTAGTTAAGTCAAAAAGTGATACCATTGTAAATAACGTAAATATAATCGCAAATATCAATGTTATTAACTTATTACTGATTTTACGACACACTTGTCGGTATTAATAACTATCTACATAAATTTACATAATACTGTTAATCCACTTACCTTACTATTAGGGAGTTTACCTGAAATTCTTTAACACAATCAGATTTTTTATTTTATATGGTCTGTTTGGGGCCGGCTATCGATTCAAAGAGGAAATTCAGTTGGTCCGGTGTGAATAAATTTAGCCATTATTATACCAAAAAAATTTACACAACCAAAAATGAATTTGATGACAAAATACGAAAAACAAAATTGTGTAAATGATTTAGCAAAATGAAACACAGTGTTGCACTGATTAACAGGTTTTCATTTAGACACTTTTGGATTCGTACAACCTGGTCCACGTAAACTTGAAACGCTTGATACTGCTTTATTTATGCAAGCTGTTACAATAATTGAACATTGTATTTATTAAACTCTACTGTTACTGAAAACATAAGTAAATAAAGTTTCTAATATATTAACATTCGCCAAAGGAAGGCCGCATTGTTGTTTATGACAAAGTGTGTCGTAAATCCAGGTAATAAGTTAATAACATTGATATTTTGCGATTTATTACGTTACTTACAATGGTATCACTTTTTGACATAACTACCTTAGGTTTTTACTAAATAAAATCATGCGAAGCCTCTAAAAGACTTTTAAAACACGATAGGAGAACGTTAGGAAAATGTTAGGAGAATGCTAGGAGCTAGGAAAAATGTTAGGAGAATGTTAAAAATGTTAGGAAAATGTTAGGAAAAAGTTAGGAGAATGTTAGGAAAATGTTAGGAAACGTCTTTGAATACGGGCCTTAGTCTGAAAATAGACAAGACTGTTTTTTAAATTATATCTATATAATTTTTTAGATTTAAGGCTGAGTTTAGCTCAAACTGTTCTTACTATCAAAATAAATTAGTAATGTGTTGCATCAAAAACCTGCGGCAGAATCTAATAAAATCGACCCGACTTAATGCCTACCATTTTAAAATGATTGGTCATTTTGATAATTGCATGCATATTACATATATTTTCTTTTTATACTCAGCAAGAGCGTTAAAACTATATGCAACCCAAATGTTTCCCTCTAACTTTTCTTTCAAATGGTCCAACATATTAACCACAATTTTAAAAATATTGGTCACACTTTAACCAAACACTCATAAAACTAATCTATCTGAAAACTAAAAATTAGCAAAAGAGTAATTATTACTACATGCAGACTAAGTTTCATCAAAATCTGTTAATGTTTAAAACCGTTATCGTGACATGTACAAACGCACCAACATAAACACCATCCCAAACTTCTGAAATGAAAGAACTCACTGACGTTCGTTCAATTAGAAACCAATGAAAAAAGAATAGAAATCAAAGAACAAAATAATATAATTAAAAAAATAAAAGAATTAAACATTCTTTACCTCAGAGAATATAAGAATTAAAATTAAACCATTAAATTATAAAAACATTGAAATGAAGGAAAAAAGAAATTAAATGAAATATAATAATTCATTATTAAGAAAACATTGTATTTAAAAAAATGTGAACTCCTTTCCTTTTCACTAAATCTAGAGAAAAGAAATGAATCAGAATTAAAATCAATTTTTTTATTCATCCATTTATATTTTGAAAGAGAGCAGTAGTAGCTCTCTTTCTAAGAAAATAACAAAGATATTTAATTTTTAATATTATACAGTTTTTTTTATTTCTTTTATTTTTTGCAATATTTTGTGTCCTTTATAGAAATCTAAAGACTCTTTTTGAAAGAACAAAAATCTAAAAGATGGAATTAATATAATTCATAATTCCTTCTAGAGTTTTTCATTCCCTTGAAACATTTCTTACAAAAGGATTGTAAAAAATATTATAAAAGACGGACATTGGCATTTATACATTTTTTTTAAATTTTGAAGTATTGATTTTTTATTATTATTTAAATCACTATAGAAGATTTCTAATACCATAAAAGAAAAAAGTGAAAAAAATAGGCATTTGAAACCAATAAAGAAAAACGTCAGAATTTAACAAGACTCGAATTAGGTTATGAAGAAAAAAGTCTTTTCACAAAAATAATAGTTTATTGCCAAAGCATTTTGAACCCAAAATATGGCCATCATCAGTGTCTGTGCAAATAAGTTATAAAAAACAAATTACATCAGAAAATGGCTGATCAAATTTTAATTAAAGTTCAGTAAGAGGAAGAAATTATTTGGGTTTTACTTTAAACATAAAAAAAAATAATAATTACAAAAAAATATTTGTTTGATGTAAAGTGTTTCTAATGATTTGATGAAGTTTTTTGAGTACTAAGAGTCCTCAATAACATCGTTGGCAAGCGGAAACATGTTGCGATCAATTTGAGATTTGCCAAACTTGTAGCCATGTATAAGACTAACATATGAGCCAAGTTACATCTCATTAGGAGCATTAGTTCAATTTTTATTGAATGACTTTTGTAGGTTTTTTTAAAAAAATTGTAAAAAATCTGAAAATAATCCAAGTGAGTTGAAATTTGGTACAAGTATGGAAGTATTTATATATACCTTAACATAATAAATAAGTACACCAATTTCAATATGACAAGTTTATCAATGACTTTTGTTGGATCGTAGAAGTTAAGTAGCATCGAGCATGGTCAGTGCCTTGATGGGGTGACAGCTGGGAATGTAAGAATGTATTTACTATCAGAGGACAAGCAAAGCGAGTCCAAGACTGTTGTGACTAGTATCAAAGATGTGTTGTGACTAGTATCAAAGACGTGTTGTGACTAGTATCAAAGACGTGTTGTGACTAGTATCAAAGACGTGTTGTGACTAGTATCAAAGACGTGTGTGACTAGTATCAAAGATGTGTTGTGACTAGTTCAAAGGTGTTGTGACTAGTATCAAAGATGTGTTGTGACTAGTATCAAAAGATGTGTTGTGACTAGTCAAGATGTGTTGTGACTAGTACAAAGATGTGTTGTGACCTAGTATCAAAGACGTGTTGTGACTAGTATCAAAGAACTAGTGTTGTGACGTGTTATAATAATAAAATTTGGTAATTTTTATATTTTAAGGATAAGCAAAGCGAGTCTGAAGTATGTGATGAGGAAAAGTCCTGAGGTACTCCCTACTAAATTTCTTAATAGTTAAAATAGTAGTTAATCTTAAACAGTCAATGAGCATATTCCCCAAAGAATTATATAGAAGAATCCTATTTAAGGGATTAATTTTAATAATAAACTAAAACCCTTATAATAATTTACTTAATTAGATAAGACTCTTGAGTGATAATTTGTATTTCTTCTAAAATTTTGAGAGACTTTATATAAAAAATTAATTAAAAATAAACTGTGTAGAAATGAAAATGTTGGGTATTTTAAGTTATGGAATAAAATAAACTGATTATAAAAAGTAGCTAAATAATTAATTACCACAGAAGGAGATATTTTTCTTTTAATAAATTTAATTAGGTTTAATTAAAATTTAATAGAGCTTGTATATAAGCGGAAATGTGACAAGACAGACCACAAATAGTAACTAAAATAATTAAATGTTCACGAATAAAAATACTTAAAATTCTTCTGACGCAACACATCAAAAAAGGAAATAATTTACAACTAATATAAAAACAACTCTATTAATAATTATGAGAGATATAAAATCCTATCAAATAAAATTAGTTATTCAAAAGATGTCTATCTAAAACAAAAGGGATAATATATTATCATTGAAATTAAAAAGCTAAAAGCACTTTAACAGATTAAATAAAAGACTAGATGAAAAGGAAAAGGATGTACAATTTTTTTAATTGAGAGTTTTCATCAATGATACTTGTGGTAACCATCAAAAGTTTTATAGTGGAAAAGCAATCAAATATAAAAGCCGGTCAGTGTGCTTTACAGTTAAACAGTTAAATCTAAAAAAGGTTTTATATGCCGGTGAGTCCAAAGGAGAGACACTAGAAAGTTTTATATACCAATTCAAAGTTTTATTTACATGCTTTTTCAAACTAGGTTTTTTCATTTAAATATTACCTCTTTTGATGTTATACAAAGGTTAGAAAACAAAAAGATCAATCAATATAATACAGAAAATAACAAATAAATTAGAGGTGGAACAGAAAATATACATGGAAGACACAAAGACATCTTTTGATGGTGAATGAACATAAAACTTTGTTTGTTTTAAATATGTAGAGTAATTAATTTGGAAAATCTGGTAAAGAAATAGTGTAGTAGTAGGGATGAGAAAGATTTTAAATCTTAGCAATTAAGTCACTGGGACAAGTTTTGCCATAAAATGGTAAAGAAATACTTGACTAAGATTTAGCAGGCATTTGTTTACTTTTCCTCATTTCATCTAAATTATCTGTTTTAAGTGTTTTTAAGACCTCCTAGGTTGTTTTTACCAAGTTAACTTGGTAAAACTACTCAGGAGAGTCATATACACACTTGTCTATGTGTATGTATGTGTGTCTGTTATCATCATAGTTCCCCAAAGAGACTAAAACTATTAGAGGGAGGATACAACAGTTCTTATCATTCCATGGGTAGCTAGGTGCCGTAATGGTACATTGGTGACATCATTTTTTTTATTTTTCCTAATAATACAATTTCACGTAAATATTACATTATTTTTCGACTATTTTGTTTTAAATCAAGTAAAATGAATTTAAAATAAGTTTTAATTATTATCTATTGCATGATATTCTTTAATTGTTAGTTTTTGAATAAAGTGGTTTAATGTGGCATCACTGAAAAATGTCCGCCGTCATAGATATGCATGAAGTTGTAGAGGGTAGGGAGTATCTATTCTTTCTTTAGGGAGACTATAGTAGGGGTAAGTACAGTTAGGGCACCAATGGAAACTGTCTCACTTCCAGACCCCTTATCACTGTGTTAATCGGGTCCTGTACTCCCTCTAATAGTTTTAGTCTCTTTGTAGTTCCCATTGTGATTGTCCTAGAGGGTTGGAAGTTGGTACAAAAATACATTTTTAGATTTAGCTATAAATAAATAAATAAATAAATTCGGATTTAGCTATGCTATCCGAAAAAAATTATGCCATTAATCAGAAGTAATGACTCAGCATACATTTCAAAATGCAAAAAAATATTTTGATAAATTTGGAATTGAGTATGCATGAAGTCATATATAAGATTAACAAATGTGTTGCTTCATATCATTATCAGCATTTGTTGAATTTTTATCAAGCAACATGTATTTGTATTTAAAAAAAATAAATAAACCAAAAGACTTACAGGTGGTTTTCCTCTTCTTTGTATCACTGCTGCTGACCTTAAAAATAAATGCCAATTATAAAAATATGATTAAATCAAATAATAATAAATTAAAATAAACAAATGAAAAAGGTATTCTAAGCTAAAACTTTAATTGCCTAAAGTTAACAAAGGTTTAGTAACACCAGCTTCCTGTTAATTTGTCCAACTTTCAGTTTAGCTTATCGTAAAGTTATAAGAAAGTCTCACTAAAATAAGTATTTAAGCAGGTTATACGAAGATGTACTGCAAATATAACTAATTGCTCACTGAAATCAACTTCATATTATATTTTTTCATTTGACCTGACTATACTCCTCATGCTATAACTTTCGACATGAAAAAACAGCAGCAGGCATCCAACTTAGGGAAAAAGGAAAATCCCTACAGGTACTTGGGTGAAGTCCTACTAATCTTACCTCACCAGAGTGGTGAGAAAACACCAATGTGGCATCAATTATAGGCATTTCAAATAAAAACGAAGCAAGGAACATTTTCTACTTTTTTGTAAATACATTAAAAATAAGATCTTTTCACCTAAACGAATGAAATCAGTGGAGTAGTCTTTGCCACGTTTTACTCTCATATTGTTTTTGATAGTTTTTGAGCGGTTTATATTTTTATTTATAAGTTAACATTTTTTAATTCTATTAAACCAGGTACTTTTATTTAAAAATTAATATGGTATATAATTTTCTTTTTTAAGTTTCAATTTTCAATCATCAGAATGAATAAATTTAATTTAATTTTCTTTTGTTGTACTCCTTTTCTATATTTTTTATTTAAAAAAAATTGTTTTGCCTTCTCTTTTGTATAAGCTTTTGTGTATGCTTAAAAACAAAGTTATTTATTATTATTTATTTATTTACTTGGGTGACGTCAAAGGATAAACATAGTACAACACCCCAGTGGGAGTGTACCCTGACCCATTTCATCTTGCATGATCCACAAAATATGGGGGTGAGTGCCTCCCTTGCAGTTGTAGGGGCTTCTTTCTTCCCTTTTACTGTGTTACAAGCATTGCATTTTCTCCCTTCTAGCTGATTTTTAGTCACGTGACCATGTCAAAAGATATAGCACTAGGAGTATAACTGCTTGGACATCTTGGGCCTTAGAGGTCCATCCATCCTACTCCATCCACCCGCGGTTTATAATTCCGATTTACCCACAAACTAACCTTGTTGGAGATACTTCCTAATTATATACAACAGTTACTATAATAGACAGCTGTAGTAAATTCTTAAAATTGGCAGAACTGACTGGTGATAAAGGGCATGATAAGGCTTTCATTTTCTAAACAATGCCGTAACTATATGGGGTATTTGACAAAAAGTTTATTCATTTAAATTTGTTCAACATTTAAAGCAAAATTTTCTTTGTTTTAATTGAATTGTTCTAATATTCATATCAGAATAAATAAACTCTAAAATATCATTTTCCATTGATAAAAGTCATTTTACATGAAAAACCCTTTTGTAAACAGGGACAGGATGTTTAGAAAATGATTTGTAGAGGTAACTCGAAAAATCTTCCCATAAGGGAGCCTACAGGTTCCTTTGTTCAGCTGTCTATTCTTTACTTTACTATTTTATTATTTTAATTTTTATTATAATTTAATTTAATTTTTTTGGGGGGGAGGGGTTATTCCTTATTTAAACAAACATTACACCTTGGATATCCTAGTAAGTCATGAGATCATGCCACAGTTTATTTTACTTATATACTTATTATTACTTATTTTTTATTTATTTATTTATTAGCACATCAACGGGCTTAAGCCCTTTTTACATCACTACATTTCAAAGAAAAATTGCACAAAAAACCCACATGTATACTTATGTATACTATTATAGTTGTAATACACTGTGTTTATTAATTTTATGTTTGTATCTATTTATTTTAAACCCTTAACTATGTACTTATCATGATCTGTGACAGTAGTTGTATTGCTGTGACATTTTTTCTACTTTATATTTATTTATTACTTACATTATTATGTTATATTAAAAAAAATTATATTATATTTTCTCCGAATAGGAATATTATAAACTCAATCCTCCTAAATAAATAAATCTTAAAAAGCCAAAACAAGATCAAATTGAATCAATTTAAGGAAGAGAGGTAGAGGAGTAAAATAAAAAATAAATATATATTAATCAGATGGAAACTATCATAAAAACATTTTTAATTTACTTTACTTTATAAATCGTTTTTTTTTGTCTAAGGGAAACTTGTTTATTTTCTAGTTCGTATAAGAACAAGGAGTTTAAAAAGCTTCTGAGAACCGAGTCTCATGAATAAAAGAAATGAGCTCAATGAGCTGCTCCTCAGCTTCAAACCCGAGTGACACCATAAACCCAAAGTATTTTTCACTACACTAATACTCTATCGGATGTTTCAAGAATAAAAGGCAAAATACACCAACAAATCCTATTTTTGATCGGGTGTTAAGATTAGAAAGTATCTTATTAAAAGATTTTAATCAAGTAAATAAGAGTCGATGAACTTATAATGTTACTGACCTTTATAAGAAAAACTCAGGTTTTAGACAATAACATTTTTGGACCGAATCATTTTTCTTGATAATTATCAATTAGTTATAAATTTTAAAACATAATTTAAATTTAATTAATTTTAATGAAACAATCTTTAGAAAACTAATAGTTTTATTGTGTAACTTAAGCAAGGTTATTGCTCTAGCAGATAACAATAAAAAACTATACATTTTAGGGACTTTAAGGGTTTAATCTGATTATTATTTATATATATATATATATATATATATATATATATATTATACGTTTTTGGAATGAGGAATCAAAAAGGAATATATTTGCCTCCACACATATAATATATATATATATATATATATATATATATATATATATATATATATATATATAATTATATATATATATATTATAAAATTAATTTACAATAGGACTTATACATATTTTAATAAATTGGTGGTTACCCTAACTAAAAGAAAAGGTCTGGAGTAGCCGTGTTAAAAATATGTTATTTTTAAAATATAATTTTAACTTATTTAAGTTTTATTTGATTTCATTTTTATATTTATTTCATAGTGATGTAATTAAAATTAAACTCTGTTTTAATATTTAATTTAAATTATTTATATACTTTAATTTCAACCTTATTTTAATTTATATCTTGATTTTAATATTAAAATTAATTTTAAGTTTGATTTGTGTATTATATTTTAATTTTACGTTTTAGAAAGTAATTAGTAGAGTTAATTTTCAAAATGTCCTAAATACGGTCTATTTTCTGCATCAACAGAAAATTATAACTTAATACAGGACACCAATGGTCAAAATAGCCACAGTGAGACGTGTAGCAACTAGTTAGATTTGGTCAGTTAATTTTAACTTAGGTAAAAATTTAACATAAGTTTTACATTTTTGAGTTCATCAGCTACAGGTTCCAAAACATAAAGGTTAGACAAACATTAATGATCCCATAAATATAATATAACACTCTCCAATATAAATTACATTTTTTGAAAGCAAATTTCAATCTACTGTGTACAGAAATAACATTTTAAGAAAGAATGATGCTAATCTTTAAACTCTCCATATTCATTTTGATGAAACTTATGCCACTCATGTTTCCTCCAAGAATATGTCTGTATTAATGTATGTGTGTGTATGCATGTATATGTGCCTATGCATGTATGTGTGTGTATATGTATATATGTGTAAATGAATGTGTGTGTATGTATATGGGTGTATATATGTGTGATATATATATACATATATATATATATATATATATAATATATATATATATATATATATATATATATATATATATATATATATATATATATGTGTGTGTGGTGTGTGTGTGTGTGAATGTATATGTGTGTTTATGTATATGTATGTATGTATGCGTGTGTATGTATGCACACATACATGCATATATGGTGTGTTTTGTGTCTATTTGTTTTTATATTTTTTTTTGTTGTTTTGTTTTATTTTCTAATAAATTTCCCGGCTTGTTTTTATAAGTCCTTTGTTCTTTGTCTTTTTTACTCATATATAATTTAATTATAATGTGATAAGGTATAATTATAACAAAGCAATTGCATGATTACAAAGCAATTAATCTCTTTTTGATCTCTGAGGAATTTTGATCTCTCTTCTATCTTTCTTCTTTTTTTGTCAAATTTTGTTAAATTATTAACGTGTACACATACACGGCTGAATAGCTTTATTTATTTAAATGATAATCATTATTTTATGTAAAACCTTCCAAATGGTTGTTATGGAAGACCAGCTGAAAAGCTGAACAACAACCATTTACTTTCCAAGAGATATATATATATATTGGTGTTTTCTTTTTGTAAGTTTAATTATGTTTGGAATAGTAATAAACGCTTATTTATTTATTTATTTATTAAAAGTTTGATTTTTCTGTAGCAATAGACTGAAAGACCAATTTATGCTTCATAGTTATTTAACTCTTTCATCATAAATCTCACACAAAATTCACTTGGAGGCTAAAAAATAATGATCTCTTAGCATTATACCTTAGCATGAGACCTCAATTTAAATTTGTCCTTACTTTATACGTCATATTATGGACAACAAATATGACTGTTCTTTACATCCGGGAAGTTAAATTAACAGTATTTGCTTAATAACTTTTTACACCAATTCTATTGATTGGCTTTTGGCTCATCAAAAACAATTAAAAGAACCTAATTGAATGAATCTACTTTGTTTCAGGTGGTATTAATTTTACTATGTAAATAATTTTAATTCCATCCCATTTCTTATAGGTTCCCCTTATAGTGAAGAGAAAAAACATGAAGAGATGCTGCAGGGATCAGATGATAATAGTCTTCTGGAACAACAAAATCGAAATAAAAAAATAGAAGGAGCAAATCGAAATCAGGACATACCCATCTTAAAGCTGGCCGGTAAACAGGTGACGCAAAATATAAAAACTTCACTTTGGTTTCTGTGTTAAGTAAGATGTCAACAGGAGATTATTTTTTATGACTTGTGTCTAAAAGTTAAGATTTCAAAGAAGGGGAAATGTGTTTTTTATATAACTTTTATATAAGGTCTGAAAATGTCTAAATTATTGTACATAGATTTTATATAAAAATAGTCAAAATATAAATGAGCACAGATATTTCATATGCGATGAATGTGATACTTTTATTTTGAAAGGATAGATCAAAATTTTGCAAGGATGGGATTTTTTTATGTGAATTGGTAAAAATTAATGTTACCCGTTTCAAAATAATCTCCTAGCAACTTCAGGCCTAACCCAGTCTATATAATTTCAAGAAATAATAGAGAAATAATAACCAACACATCACACCATAAATACGCTAGGAGGTATGATGATCATTTTATATGAAATCATTATTTTATATTGAAATCAACACATCATTTTATATGAAATTTTGGTTTTAAGTTCTTAGATACAGTATAAAAAAGGGCCTAAATTTCAAACATAAAATTTAAAATTTGTAGAAAAAAAATTTTTTTTTATTATGCTCTTGAAAAAAATATGTAATTTTTAGCATTTAAATAGTTTAAAACAAATATGTCTATCTCAAAAATTATGTTCAAGAAAAGTGGGATAAAAATTTAACGTTTCCATTTCAACCCCCTTCAAAGAGATGATTCTTTACACTAGATTTTACCATAGTCAACTTTTTCATAAAAGTTAACAAAACTCTCAACGTTATCACTTATATATTGAATCTCACAATGTCAAAACAATGTTTTCAACCTACCTAGGAAACAAAATTTAACATTATTTTTAAAGTATATAGCAGTAAAGCAAATGAATCAACCAAATAGATTTCCTAAGCATAGAATACATCACAATCAGGGACCAATTTTAAGAATTTTGTGATTACTGACATACCTATAAATAGCATTAGCAATTTTGATTGGTATAGCATGCATGATGTATATAATAATAGAGTACGTCTGTACCTCATATAATAGATGCAATTTTAGTGCCAATAATGTCAGTACATCATTATAAAACCCTAAGGCCTATATCTTTTAACATTCCTTAAAACTTTTTGCTTTACCTCATTTCTACCGTAGGTATATAGAGAAAGTATTGAGCTAAAAAAAATCTAAAACCGGGATTTCATGGTTGTCACTAAGTTGTCTGTATGTATGTGTGCATGTTTGTAATCATCATACCTCCTAGCGTATTTATGGTACAGTTTTAATTGGGTACAAAAATCTATCTTGGAACAGAAAGTCATTTTTATATGACATCATTATCACAAAGTAATGAAGCGAAGCGAGTCCGAAGTTTTACAGATGAGCATGGTGAATCTGATTTTGTGAGGAAAAGCTCCGAGATTGTGAAAAGCTCTTAATGTGAAAGATTAACAATCAAGGAAAATAGGATTCAAAGTATGAGTATGAGATACATCAGTGGAGAGACTTATAGTCCAAGGGCCAGGGCTAAAAAATGTGACTCATTTTGTACTACTTCAAACCAAATGTTTCTGAAAATATACCTTTAATTATGAAGGAAAAGCATAGTCTGCCTATAAAGAGTGGAGCCCTTCATATGATTGCGCTCGCTCAAAATATTTGAAAATTGCACAAATTCCAGTTTTCTTTTAATGAGTGGTTCCCTGTAGGTTTTGTGTTAAACATAAAAGTACTTTTTTTAAAGCTGATAAAACTTCCTATAAAATGAGTTTTTGTAAAAATCTGATAAATACAACTAAAGTTATGACATTTTTAAATGACCAAAAAATGCACAAAAAGCCAATATTTTTCCAAATAAATTCGCTGACTTTGCATAAATTAACCTTTTTTCAGTGTTTTTAAAAGAGCCATAACTTTGGTTGGAGTCATCCGGTTTTGATGATTAAACATACGTTTTACAAAAAATTTAATCAGCTTTAAAAAACGTTTTCTTCATGTTTTGCACACGACCCACAGGGAACTACTTATTTCAAGAAAACTAAAATTTGTGCAATTTTATAAAATTTTAAGATGCGCAATCATATTAAGGGCTCACTCTGGATAGGCAGACTATGTTTTTTTTCATAATTTAAGGTATATTTTCAGAAATATTTGGTTTGAAGTAGTGCAAAATGAGTCACATTTTTTCAAGTCCGATTCTTGGACTATATTTTATTATTTTCTTCAGAGAAAATAGTTTTAAACATCAAAATGAATTTAGGTTAAAAACCCATTGAAACAAAAAGAAATTGAAAAAAATCCATGTGGAAATGTTTTGACATCAGAAAATCTTACAAAAACATATTGCCCCTTCTGCCATTTGAATAAAAAATAAAAATTGTATTTTGGCACCACAGGTTGTTTACAAGTAAAAACTAAGATATTTATTAACATTTGAAATTATATTTTTTGAGGTAGTTATTGAGCACGTAATTGAGCACTTTATTGAACTGTTTTTAGGATGAGAAGCCAATCATTATTGTTATAGGAGGTTATTTAGTACTTTTTACCTCCAAGGACAATAATGAATGTAAAAAAACTCCTAGGACGTAAAAGTAATTCATATATTGCAGCCATTACTGTAATGTAGCGTGTTCAAAAAAACAATCTGTGTAAAACCTTTATGAGGTTTCTTAAAAAACGTTCATTTTGTTTCTGTTTTTGTGGTTTTTGTTCGTAGACTATTTTTTTTTTTTTTTTCGTTTTTAAAAGTTGTTCTAATTGTCAATTTTTGTGTGTTTATTTGTAAAGCTTTTACATTTTTGATTAAAAGTGTGAAGCTATGGATGAATTCAATGACGACGATAATATGGAGTTAATTGGACGTTGGTTTTTTTTCAATTAAGTATATAGCGCAGTTTATTAAATGAGTGCTACCTCAAAAAAATAGTGTATGCCATTCGGCTGAGAATGTCTTTATGTCTTGGTAATTTTTCCCGACTCGCTTTGCTTGGCGGTAAATCTAATTGCTGTGACGACATAAAGACACACTTCTCAGCCTTATGGCATAAATAATTATTTTTTTCATCAAAATCTGGCTTTATATAATTATACATGTATAAGTAATTTATGTATAAGTACATAAATATAGTAAAATGTGTATAAAATATGTATTTATACATTTATTATGTTTAGTACATATTTCATTTATAATAGCTAAATTTATAATACTATTACTAAAGAAATGTTTACTAATTCCAGCAAATACAGGCTGAAATTGTCAAAAAGATCAATGACAAAAAATCTCAATTATAATATTCCATTAATTTTTTTTTGTAATATTAAAAATGATTTGAGATACTAAAGACATTCTGATGTTATGAGGCCATTTTTCAAAGGGGACAAAGAAATGAATTCACTTGACTTTATTAATGATAACTACTGCCCTATTAATGCAGTAGTTAATAACTAATAGCTTAATAAATTGTCTAAGCGATAAAAAGGAGTTTTCACACCCTATGTCATAGGTTAAGCCTATGTCTGTGGAAATCACAGTATATTCCTATAGATTGAATGATACATTTGTAAAAAAATAAAAGTCACTTTTCTCATTGAATTGAATAATAGGAAAAAAGTAAACAATTTCTTCCTCTTAAAGTTGAAAATGCGCATACTTTCTCTTTTCCTTTCAAAATTGTACATTATAAAATTATATGCTAATTGGCTCTACTATTTTTGAGCTGTCAGAGACAAAATACAAGGAGGAAAACAAGATTAAACAAGAGGTAAGCAAGAGAGATGCACTGAATAGTTCTTGCACCTGGCGCTATCCAGGAATAGTTAGAAGAAGATTAGAGATTCATCCTAAAACTGAAAGAAGAATTACACTCACCCAGATTGAAAATGAATGCGAAGAATCTATGAGGAAGCAACTAAAAGAAAATCAGCACAAGAAAAAACTTCAATTTAATATTTTTAGTAAAAGGAATTATTTTAAGACTCAACCAAATAATTTAACTAAAAATCATTTAATAAAAAAATCACTAAAAAGAGAAAATCAAGAAGAATTAAAAAATAAAAATGAAATGAAAAATAATACAGGTGCTTTAAAAGAATCAAAAAATGAAATTAAAAATAATGATAACTTAAAAATACGTCCCGAGGAAAGTTTCTTAAACCAGACAGAAAATGTTAAAAATGTAATCAATGAATTAGGGAGAAATGAAGATCAAGATTTAAAATTATTAAGAACACTTTATGAAGGTTTAAATTTGAAAGACAGTAATTATACACAAGTTGGACCATTAGTACAAACACTTAAAGATATTGCAGAGCGAAAAGATGCTATTGATAAAATAGCTGACAGCAAATTAAAATCTTTATCAATAAGTAAAAAAGAAAAATGTAAAAAAGCGTTGAATTTGTTTGCTAAATTGAATGATTTTAAAAATAAACACAATGATAAACTTTTCACACATCAAATTGGATCTTCGCCATTAAATCCTAATACAATTAATACAAAAGATAACCTTTGTCCAATAATTAATAAATATTTAATCGATAAGTCTGGAATAATAAATGAAAATGAATATAAAAAATTAAGACCTGTTGATGTAAATATATCTATTCCAGTAAGAGTATTAAATACTGACTATCAAATAGATAGTCAGAATTTGTTTAAACTGATGGATACAGTAATATCAACACTATCAACATCTGATAATTGTTCTAACAGTGGTAAAATCAAAGATTTGTATAAAGCATTACAATATCCAATAATGATAATAATTTAAGTTCTAATCAACTACTTGAAAGCATATTTGAAGAATTGAGAAATAACAAAATCAAATCAAATACCGTAGGAAAAGATAAGAAAGCAAGGAATGTAAGAGATGCAAGTAAACAAAATACCAGTGATTCTAAAAGTATACAGCAATTAAAGGAAAGAGTAGAAGAGAGTTCAGGGTATAATATGAAACAAAGAAAATCATTGACAAAATCAGATGAGTTAAGAAAACTTCAAAAGATAGCCAGTGAGTTAAAAAATAAAATTGATGATTTATTGGTGAATATAGAGGGTGCAGTTACAGAAAATGATGATGATGATAATGAAAATGAAGAAGAAGAAGATGAAGATGACGAGGATGCAAATAATGCTGATTGTATCAAAGAACCAGCAAACAAGAAGAAATTAATGATGGGAGAAAGAAATAAAGCCGAAAAAGATAAATCTAAACACAATAAAAGAAAAGATAGTAAAGTAAATAAAACAAGACATTTTAACAAAGAAAGCATGGAAATAGAAAGAAACAAAAGAGATAACCAAGGGAATCAAACCAACTTTACAAATAATAATGATTTTATAATAAAATTAAACAACACTGATTTACAAAGTGTTAAAATGTACAATCTGAGTGAAAACCCACAACAGGAAATTAATTTACAAAGTTCTACAAATAATTTTGATGTTATAAAAATTGCAAATGATTTTAAAAAGAATCATCCACATATATTAGAAGAAGTATGGGATAGTAATGCCAATGCAACAGGTTACAATAAATACATGGAAAGATCAAGACATGGTCATCATTTTAACATTTATAATTTGAATGCAACTAAAGGCAATTTTATTTTATCAGGAAAGGGCTATGTTAATAAAAATTCGGACATTGATAATAGTAATGACGTCAATGATAATGATAACTATGAAAGATACAAACATGGGTTAACATCATTATTTGATATATTTAAAAGTAAAAAGAAACCGAATAATAAAATACAACTATCTAAAAGTGTAAACAAAGAACAAATTGAAACTAGGACTTCAACTGATAAAGAAATGTTACCCAGTTTTCAAACAACAACAGAATCAAAATATGATCATGAATTGTCTGATCATGTTGAAAAGAACAACAACCAGAACAATGTTCCATTGAGTCACTTAAAACAAAATTCAATAAGATTTTAATTAATACAAATGAAAAATATATTTTATTTAACAATGCTGATCAGGATTGTATCATTGTTAGTTAATTGATTTTTTAGGGAGGCTGTGAAGTGTCTACGTGATAGCCTCAAAAATGTCAGTAAAAAAATATCTTATTTTTTAAGGGGAGATAACATTTATTTCATGTCCACCAGCTGTGAAATTTTATTTTAAACCCACCCGAATTAGTAATTAATGTAAATTAAATTTAATTTTTTATTTATTGCGCCCCCTCCCCACTAAAAAAAAGTATATGCAACATGGCTGCAAAGCGAGTTTATTGCTTTGGATATTTATTATTGACTCGTTTCACTTGTCAATTAACAAAATTCTGCAGCAATAAATCTCATTTTACAACCTAGATACAAAATAAACTATTATTATACCTTCCCATTTTCAAGAAAAGTTATCAAGAATACATTTATTGAGAAGAAAATATTACAATTTGTATTAAATATAAGGGAGCACTGCCCAGGTAAGTATAAAATAATCAGGTTTTGTCAAAGGCTAACAAACATTAAAAATGTTATAATTTATCAGTGTAAATGGTGAGATTTTATGAAGAAGTGACAAAAGGCCAGCTAGAGAAAGAAATTTTTACATTGAAAATATGCCCAAGCAATAGAATAATATTGTAAACCAAACAGTGGCCCAAACCTAATTTTTCTAAAACGCATTCATCACGTTTTAAATAATTTTTTTTCTCTTTAGAAATAGGCCTGAAATTTTTTAATTATGAATGAATCATTGTAGGGTATGCTGCATTTACATACAATAAAACAACATTTATCGTTTAAACTATTAATATTTTTGTGGTCATTAAAATGAGTGTAAGAAAGCTATTTTAAGAACTAGAAACTCTAATTTATTCTAAGATGGATGTTTTTTTATTTTTGGAAGCCTATGTTTAAATTTGGTTTTTAATATTTCCTTTTAGTTGATGGGTAAAATTTTATATTAATTTTTGTCTTCACTTTTATCATCACTTAAAAGATTTTACACTGACTTCTTTATTTATTTCTTTAATCACTTATAATTTAATTTCATATTAATTATAATTATTCTTTTTTATTATTATTTCATATTTTTTATGTATCAATTTATTTTTGACTTAATTTTTTCTTATGTTTAACTTCTTAAATTTATTTTCTATTCCAATCAACTGTTATATAAATTTTTACTCTTATTTTTATTTAATTTTCTCCTCTCTCTTTGATCGTTTATTCTTATTTTTTTGGTACAGTTTGCCTTCCTTAAATAAACTTTGATGCAATAACTTAGTAAAATAGTGCAATAAAAATTCACTTATATAATATTTTTATTCTGTAGTAAAAATTAATAATTGTACAATAATTTTATTTATTTTCTAACTGTATTTTAATTACATATTTTTTTTTTAATTTTAATATTTTTCCCCACACACAATCTTAAAATTTGTGGGATTTTTCATTGTTTTCTGTAATTTTTTTATTGTATATTTTTAAAAAATAAAAGAATTATTAAAAAACCGAATTTATTTTTAGAGTAAAATAATGTCTTAATCTATTAATTCTCTACAAAACTTCAATATTTGTTTTCTTAGCAAGAAACCCCATTAAAATTTAACAAATAAATCTGGTTTGATTATATTTCACCTCAATGATACAATTGAATAGATTATACTTGCTGTAAGTCAAAAAGACTATAACAAATTATAAAATTATGTCAAGCTACTAGAAATCAGTGCAAATCTTTTACTAATATTTATAAGTAAAATAAATATTATTTTACTGCACAGACAACCAGTGCAGAGAACTCATGATATGACAAATTATATTTTTTTAGATTTAAATTTATGTAAACTATGGCAACTATTGGCCAGGACAGCTACGATTATTGTGATAAAATTATTTTTCTCTTCATTTCTTTTTACTTTTCCCTAATAAAAATGGTTCGCTGTTAATAAAAATAAGTTTTTGAAACTTGCACAGAACGCTACAGGTAAGTTTACATTTCATTTTTTAAATTAATCTCGTAGTACACTACATACTCTTTGCTGATTACATTAATTATTAACTTACCTGCTATCTGAAGCATTCGGTGAAAGTTAAAAGATGACGAAGACCTGCGGTACTTAGAAGTATGAAGAATGGAAAGTTAATTTCAAAGTGTATTTGGGTAAAAAGCAGGAAATCAAGTCAACCCCCAAGTTAAATGGTAGTTGCACCAGCCATGCCAGTGTCAGCAACAGTCCAAATTTTCCCACCATTGCGTCAACATTCTTTATGTTAAAGTATCAATAGTCTCTGCCCTAAACTGTCATTTCCATACACCCTACAGTCAGATAGGCTATTTGTATCTAATTAAGTCAACTATTACAGACCCATCATTTCTGGTATTAATGGGTAGCCGATTCATGTACATATATCATTAAATTTTTGGTGAGCAAAGTACTTAGTACTTAATTAGTTATAAGTACTTTGTATCTAATACCACAAATTAAGAATATTCTAAAATTAAACATTTAACTCAGTAAATTTGATACATCGTTTTATTGAAAAAATAAACAAGGAAAACAAAAATAAATTATATGTAAAAAATAAACTATTTACAACCACATAAGTGGATAAAACACAGTTGATACAGCTAATAAAGAGTAAAAATAATAAATTCAGAAAATTTACTTATCAAATTACAATAAATATACAGCAAATGAATGCCAAAATCCAATTCACATATAGCATTAATAAAAATAAATAAATGAATCAAAAATAAATATATAATTACAACAATCACAATGATCATTAGGCCCTTCCTGCAGTTAATAGTAACTGTAACTAGGTAGTCAAGTGACATTTTATTGCTATGGAAATTTGTTTCTTCACAAGAAGTAGCAATCCAATTTATTTCTATAGCAATTGGGTAGTTTTCTAGCTGTCACTTAATTTATAGTTTTCTCTTAAATTTTACTTTTGCTCTATTGATACATTAGAAAATCATTGTGCTCTTTTATTTTTAAGATAGTCATTTAGATCTAATAAAACCAAAATTTTAGTCGTTTACTTGGATTTCAATTACTTTTAGCCAAAGAGACTAAAACTATTAGAGGGAGTACAGAACCCCATTAACACAGTGATAAAGGGTCTGGAAGTGAGACAGTTTCCATAGGTGCCCTAACTGTACTTACCCCAACTATAGTCTCCCTAGAGAAAGAATAGATACTCCCCTACCCTCTACAACTTCTATTGTAGCATGCATTCTACTTACGGCGGACATTTTTCAGTGATGCCACATTAAACCACTTTATTCAAATCTAACAATTAAAAAATACATGCAATAGATAAGACAAAAACTTTTATAGAGACCTCTATTTTAAATATTCAAGCCTTGAAAAAGATTAAATTATATCGAAAGCTCGGCAAAATTAGTTTTTTTTTTTGTATTAATTAGGACCTATTCCTCCTCAAAAGCTTGAATATGCAATAGATATTAATTAAAACTTATTTTAAATTCATTTTACTTGATTTAAAACAAAATAGTCGAAAAATAATGTAATATTTACGTGAAATTGTAATTATTAGGAAAAATAAAAAAAATGACGTCACCAATGTACCGTTACGGCACCTAGCTACCCAAGGAATGATAAGAGCTGTTGTATCCTCCCTCTATTAGTTTTAGTCTCTTTGCTTTTAGCGAATTTCCTTTTTGTTATCTACATGGACTTAAAGATCTAAAATTAATATGACTAACACCATTAGTCCAATAGGTTTTTTTGCCTAGGCTGATAAAATAATAATTGAAGAAATTTAAAATAAAATTTTAAGAACATAGGCAATAAAAACACACTTTAATAATTGTAGGTGTTATTATATTGCTTCTTGCATCAGATAATATATTAATCAACCATGAAGATATCTATTTTCTGGCTGAATAAGAGCAACAAAAATTAAAACAAGTTCCTCTACTATTTTATTTTAAATTAAGTTTTGAAACTGCACCTAACCAGTATTTTTTATGGTATAATTTTGACTCATCGTCCGTCCTTACATAAAGATATATTACTAGAGAAGGCATACCTTATCTCAATATATTGAGAGACTTGAAACATCTTTTTTGGGCTCTGTTAAACTTCATTGTAACCTTACTCCAAGAATTTGGTAACGTAACAAATAAGTCTGCATATTGTTTGGTCTTTTTGAATTATAAACCTTCTGTAATAAAAGTTACAATAATTTAATTCTGTTTATTTGATTCTACTAATTGAAAGTGTAGAGAATATTTTTTTCATGTTTCAAAAGTCAACTGATAGGGCCTCTAGTAAATAATATCCATGCATCCTTAATACAATCCACACCTAATACAATTATTAACACCTGTTAGTCCTGTAGGTTGTATTTACCGCAAGTTGAAGAAGCAATTGAAGAATCAGCTACCGTCGATACTTGTTGTTAACAGTGTAACGTATGCAAACCAGCTCAACACCTAACTACTAAAGCTGTATAATACACATACCGACCATCTGGCATGATGAGTGTAAAACACATGTGTTCTCATATTGATATTAAGAATATATTGTCAATAACTAAATGTCAATAGATAATCTAAATAATAATCTGTGTTATTATTAGACTTACATGGTGCCAAAACCCGGGGAATAAGAATATTGGGTAAAACTTCGAATTTTTTTTTCCGAAATCGAAGTGATAAGTTTTTTAATTTTGTGATCAAGATTACTTCTAGCCACTTGCGATCTTCTAGTCATTTGCAGCTTAAAAAAGGAGAGGATTCCGCACTAATCTGGGAACACTGGAAGCAATACTGAGAATGGTATGCGACTGCCATAAAATTAAAGGATGAAGATGAAGAAATTCAGATAGCTACCTTCATGACCACAATTGGGCCTGATGGTATAGCGATTTACAATGGATTTACATTTCTCCCTGTCGAAAAAGGTAAATTAAATACAATAATAGCAAAATTTAACGTCCCTAAAACAAACATTATGTATGAGCGTTATATATTTAATAAGCTTCAACAGGAAGAGGGGCAAAAATTTGAAGAATTTCATGCTCAAGTACAGGGCAAAGCTTAATCATGCAATTACGGAATTTTAGTTCATGAACTAATGCGGGACAAAATTGTTCATGGCATAAGAACTGCCAACATTCGGGAAAGGTTTTTAACAGAAGATGATTTAACCTATGATAAATCAGTGAATATCTGCAGCAGTGAACTGTGGAGCTAGCAAAAACACAGTTGAATGAAATGGAAGGCCTACTTAAAGTTAAATCAATCAGAAATAATGAACATAAGATAAAAAATTGTTCATGGTGTGGCACTTCTAATAAACCAAGACGTTGTCCAGCATATGGAAAAAAGTGTGAGAAATGTGGCATTAAAAATAATTTTTTCCTCTATGTGTCAGTCTGAAAATAGAGTTAAAACTAAAAATACTAGAAAGAAGAATATCTCAGTGCTGAGGGAAAGAAAAAACTCATCTGATGAAGAAAATGGTGTTTTTTATCTCTTCACTCAAAAAGATTGACAAAATCAAATCCACAAATTAGGTGGAATCACTGCTACTCCCTCTAATCAGACCGTGACTTTCAAGCTAGACACAGGAGCAGAAGTGAACACTATCTCTAAAACAATAGCTGTTAAGTCAAAATTATTAATAGCTAAAACTTCAATTAAACTTGAATCCTATTCAAAACATAGACTCAAGCACAAGTTATCAACCGAAAGGGGAAGGCCTTGCTAAAATTCTTAGTCCTTAATACAGACGACTACCATCCGATGCTTAGTGCAGAAAGCTGTGTCAAATTAGGCTTTATCAGTAGAATTGACATGGTTACTTACTCCAACAGAAAAAGATACCAAAACATAGGCTGACTTAAAGGGTTTAAATATGTAATAGATTTAGTAGACAACCCTCAGCTCCCAATCATACCACCAAGTCTGATCCCTTATTCTATTCGGGATGCAATTAAAAAAGAATTGGATAGAATGGCGGAAAATAAAATTATTGAAAAGAAAACCAAAAAAAGATTTTTTTTGGTTTTCCAAAAAACCAAGAAAAGAAAAGAATTTTCTTTTCTTTTAAAAAGAAAATTATTAAAAGAAGACCTCACCTCTTCAACACTATTGAAGAAATATCATCCAGACTTCACGGATCACAGTATTTTACTGTTCTTGATTGTGTCAAAGGTTTCTGGCAACTTGAAGTTACTGATAGGACCTCTTGCTATCTTACCTTTTCAACAACATAAGGTTGTTTACGTTTACCATTTGGGCTAGCTTCGGCCCCAGAAATTTTCAAAAAACTATGAGTCAGCTGTTGATGCATATTGATGGGGTTAGAAGAAGCCATGGATGACTTCTTGGTTCATGCCCCATCTAAAGAAGTTTTAAGAATCCTTACAGCTAAAGAAATGACTGCATTAGAAGAAGCTGGTCTCAAGCTGAATAAAAAGAAATGTGAGTATGATGCGACTAAGACAAAGTTTCATGGTCAGAAAAGGTTGAAGCCATTCAAAGACTAAAGGCTCCAACATCTGTTGTGGAGCTTCAAAGGTTTCTTGGTTGCGTTATATATAACGCAACCAAATTTGCGTAGATTCATACCAAATTTGGCAGACCTAACCGCACCAATGTGACAGTTACTAGTCAAAGGTATTGAATTTATCTGGACCCCTCACCAACAGCAAGCTTTTGAAAAAATCATAAAAGTTATCAGCTGCGCTCCTGTATTAAGCTACTATGATCCAAAAAGTCCAATACTTACTCTCTGTAGATGCAAGCAGTTATGTATTAGGTGGTGTGCTAATGCAAAATAATCAACAAGACAATAACAAAGGCATAACATGGAGGCAAGTAAGGCCTCCATATAATTATAAAAAGTAATCAGGAAGATGTAACGTATGTAAACCAGCTTTACACCTAAATACTAAACCTGTTTAATACACATACCGACCATCTGGCATGTTGAGTGTAAAACACATGTGTTCTCATATTGATATTAAGAATATATTGTCAATAACTAAATGTCAATAGATAATCTAAATAATAATCTGTGTTATTATTAGACTTACAAACAGCAAGTATGGACAGTAGCTGATTCTTCAATATCTCCAATATATGTCAAATAGTGATTTAAATCTCCTAAGAACTAGTTTTTGGGCTAAATAAGGTTGTTTGTACCTTCCCCAATACACTGCTTTTATATATATCAAAAAATGCTTTTACTAACTTAAAACTTGAACTGTTGCTAAAATATTTTAGCATTTGGTTTGGTAGGTCTATAGTTTACCTTCCAATGGCATAAAAAATAACCAAGCATTTATGGTATTTTGAAGCTTAAATAAATTAACATAAAGAGCTGCCTAAAATAACTTCATCTTTATACATAATAATACCAATAATTGCACATATTAAAACTTTTTCCAGTGAAAAACTGAACTCACAAAAATCACACACTCATAAATATCAACATTTTACATTTCTTATGTACAAGACTTCATTCATATCCATTGTAAAAATTTAAAAATTCAAACCACAATATTTTACGGTAAAAAAAAGAAATAAAAAAAACTTTTATTCAATTAAGAAACTTAACTTGTTATGAAGTTTTAAAGAATTACATTGAAAAATTTAAATTGTAACATTGGGAAATTAATAAACAAAAGAATACAACAGAAGATATTACAATTTTACAACACAATTAATTGTTGTTTAAATAAATGGATACTTAATAAAAGTTTAACAGCCTTTCATTCATTGTATGACTTGGATTGTTTACTGGGTAAAATAAGGGAGTAGCTAAAACGGGAATCACCGCTTCAAATATCATAATAGCCAACTGAATTTACAGTATATCTAGTAGCTTTCCATGCAAGGCACCATATTTGAGTAAAAAATGGTAGGATTGCCAACACCTTTTAACAGATAAAAAGTTTCCTGGTTCTAAACTCAGCAACACTGAATAGTCATTCTTTTGTGTAAAATAAAAATAAATTAGTTCAAAACAAATATTTATTTAAAAAAATTATCTTTATCTTGGTCATTTATTGAGTTTGCTAAAAATAAATAGCAACACCTCGTAACGTTTATATCTCTATGACAACACCTCAACTAGGGCCAGTAATTTTGGCATAGTTGGTAGCAGTTCCTGCAATGAATTATTGGCGGGAACCAAATAAAGCACAAAGATCTCCTGCAATCCATATGTCGAATAGTAATAAATAGACCATCAACAAATAGCAATAAACCTTGCGGTCCATTAGAGATACCTGCAGGAGCAACCTCAAGTGGTAGTGGTGTCGTTATGCTATAAGTGTAATCTAAAATTGGCGATCATTTATTTGAACAATAATCTTACATAAGCTGAGAGCATAACCCAGACCTTTGACACCATCAGTGGTGTCAAAGGTAATTTATAATAACTGACATCTTAACGAATTTGACCGCAGGGGTGGCTCAAAATGAACATTACAGTGCATTTAATTTTAATTTTTTGAAACATAAATCATTTTTATGGAAACCATAAAAATTATTGAGGTTACAAAATTTATAGCATTAAGATCAAAATAGCATTTTACAAGACACTCTTCTTTCAACTATTGCTAGATACTATCATGGGTTAAAGTTAATAGTCCTTAAGCTCAAATTACATTTGATATTTTTAAGCTCAAATAACTTTCTTTCACCTTCTTTAACATGTATCTAAGTTGCCCATTAATTAAATTTGAATCTACATTGAACAAAGGTTGGTACCAGATGGCTTTAATCATGAGAACACGGAACGAGAAAATTTAGCCAATTCCCTTGACTTCTTCCCTTAATTTAACTTTTACTATTTTATACATTAAAAATTACTGATCATTCCCTTCAAATCAACCCATTTTGGCACATAGCTAAATAACAGACATAAATAACAAAACAATTAAACATAATAAGGAATCTTTTATATCATTGAAATTTCAAAACTATGTATAAAACAAAGAAAACTATAACGGAAAATATAAATAAATATAAAATGTAGTAGTTATGACGTCCTTTTGAAAGCCTTAAAACTCTGTTCATTGTATTACCAAGAAATCCTCTTGTTCTATCAAAGTCTTCATCCATATCTCTAAGTAGCCTATCCTGTAAAATATAATAAAGAAAAGATTAGGAGTCAATATGCACTAAGTGCAATGAGGCTGGTATGCACTAAGTTAAAGATTGGCAAAAAAGAATTAACATTACATAAAATGACACAACTTGTGGAGAAAGTAATTATAAAACTTGATGTGTAAATATCATCACTTGATGTGCATAACAATAAGGATTTTATTTTTCATTAAACATGAATAATCCATAGTTAAATGTAATATTATAACATTTGGAGAAGTATACTGGGTGGAACATTTCAGCTAAACTAACATTAAATTTTTAAAATTAAAAGGAAAACATAGTTCTATACCAAGGGTTGGAAAATATGTGGCTCTTTGAGGACTAATGCGTGGCTCCAAAAAATATGTTTAAAACACTGACAAATATTAAAAAAGTAAAAACTCCCATGAAAAATAAATATTCTTTCATTCACCTTTCTTTTATGTGATAGTTGACAATTTAGTTACTTCAAGGGGTATGAACTTGGTGAAACAAGTGGTAAACTCAATGTACATCATACCACTAAAATAAAATAAAATTTATCTCCAGAAGGGTAATAATCAAAACATTTCGGGGCTTGTTTTTATGTAATAATGACCGTCATTATAACCCGGCAGGAAATAATAATTTATTATTTCCCGCCGGGTTATAATCCAGCTTAGCCAACTTAATTATTGAGTAGTTAAAATTACAGATTCAAAAATCTACATAAAGAATTTTGAGTAAACAAAGTTATGTTGGCAGTACTGATTCATTAAATCCCAGCTGTCTGTAAACAAATAATTTCTTTATCAAATCTGTTTTGACGATAAATACCTACTTTTTTACTAAGTTTTTTCTTATCTTTCAAGTAATATTCCAGTTATATTTATCATAAAAGTATTTAGTGCGGTTGTTTACGATGGAAAGTGATAATGAAATTATTAGTAGTAGTAGTAGGGGGGTGGGGAGGTCAAGCCTGGTGAGTGGACCAACTTTAAGGTCCTTTTCACCAACCCCGTAACTCAATCACCCTCTCACCACTACGCCTCTACCCCTGTTCCCTGTTGAATCTCCTTGATTGACCTATGAAAGTGAGGATGTCCTGCCACTTGATAATGAAATGATAGTAAATGACATAGATGAATTGTTTCCCGATATCCCCGATAATCCTCAACCGTCTTGTATAGATGACAAAGCAAATACGGTTAAAATATATAATTCAATGTATTTTTGTTAATTTTGCATAATAATGTTTCACTGATTCTATGTATAAACTACAGTTTTTTTTTTTTCATATATATTGTTTTTTCTTCTGGAGATAAAATTTTGTATGCACCACGTGAATAATGCCCTACTATAACCCTTGTCAAATTATCTCCCTCGGCAAGCCTCGGGAGCTAATTGTAATTAATCCTTCGGCTAAAGCCTTGGGATTAAAATAAATAATTCCCTCGGCTTGCGCTTCGGGATTTATAAACCATGATTCCTTCGGCTTTCAGCCTTAGGAATCATTACAGTGACCAGGGTTATAATGGGGGTCATTATTCACTGGGTGCATAAATAACTATTAAGCAGGTTTTTTAACTTATTGTCTGCCCGGTTTATCTATTTAAGTTTCTACCCTCTCCTACTATTCCCCAAAGTTTTCAGTAATTCATAATATTAGTGTAGCTCTGCAAAAAATTGAAAAGTAAAAAGTAACTGAAATTCAGCTCCTTGTCTGAAAAAGTTTCCTGACCTCTGTAAAAATGATTATACGCATTATTATTATTATAAGACACATATATAATAATAATAAATATTGGAGATAAATTTACCTGATATTTAACTTCATGACCAATATCAATAGACAATGATTTTAGAGTTGATATTTTATCTTTAAGTTCATTAGTCATTTGTTCATTTTCTTCCTCAACGGCAGACCCATCATATTGTGATAATGGCTGGTAGCCATAACCTCCTCCAGTATTGCGCCTCATTCTGTCTGTTTTCAAAATAAAAATAAAAAGATGATTTTAGTCAATTAATACTTTTAATTTTTTGTCAAAATTTTACGCTATTAATAAAAGTAAATTAAAGAGATTCTAAAATAGCATAGCATGGTATGGCAGAAAACACACGTAATTTATTTACATGACAAAAGTAAAAAGACATATGATCCATAAATAAACCATAGAATAAAGGCACACATACTAAAGATGGCGTTATTTAAGTGGCATAAATGACCTTTAGGACATTAATTCCAACTTCAATATAATATACTTCAAATTTCATGTACTGCGAGTCTTAAACAGAAAAGGGAAGTAAGGTCTGGAGGGCGTACGATAGAATGAAATGAAAACTGATCACCTGCTTAATTACAATTACTCCACTTTGTTTACTATAGAGGGTGGACCAGAAGTTCCCCCTCATTCCTAAATTTTGAACTATAAAATATAAAAAAAAGTTTAATTATGTCAATAAATTAATGAGACTTGATGCATTTTTTTTTTTGTGAAGGGGATTTTTTTTGATGTACTTAACTTAGGGTGTCACATGCAACAGCGAACTATGCAAAAAATAGAAAAAGTAAGGTGAAAGCTATACTTTTATTGGACTCTTTGGGTTCTAGGAATAAATACAGTAAAAATAAGAAAAAGTGGAAATATATTTAAAAAATGAGGTTTCTTTGAATAGTAATGAAGTTAGAAAGATAATAAAATTATACTTGAAAGTTATGATTTTAACTTTTCCCTTAGAATCGGTGTCATTTAAGTGACATTATAGTAAGTTAAAAAAGTAATACGTCAAATACAATGGCCTCTTAAGGTTCTTTCGGCAGGGATGACTGGATTTCATCACCCTTGTTCAAAAGAAAAGGACTTTACTATGCATAAAATTATGTAAAAAATTAAGGAGTTAGAGTAGAGGCAGTGTTCCAACTCCCATCCTTCACATGGCCCTGAGCAAATTCTGTCACTTTTAATTCCTCCAAATATTCACATTTCATTGCCCCATAGCCTTCCATCATAGAGATATATATTACTAGAGGGGGCTTAAGCCTCAATACATTGGCCTGGATTATCATGTTGGGGCCTTCAGGGGCTCTTTGTAACCTCATTAAAACCTTCTTCAAGAGTGAATTAAGGTTATAATCTATAAATTTTTTCGGCATCAACACATTCATGTGCTTTGATTAGACTATATAAGTTACTGATTTTTTTTTTGTTCATTTGATTACATCATTAGCTGTAGGTGGTCAGGTTAAATGTTTCGAAATTCAACTAATAGTAATATATCTCTATGCCTGCTACCCTGCTAATTTTCACCAGATATAACAACCAGTACAAGAGGCTTTCTTTTGTTTAAAAGAGAAAATGTTGGATATATTAACAATGGCGCAATTTGTTGACCATAGCAATGGATAGAAATCAACAAAGCAAGATGGAAGAACAAGTGGTGCTGAGTTGCCAAATATTTATTAGGTACACACAGCGTATTTAACAGGTGATCTTATTGGATATGCATTAAATACAATAAGGTTCTTGCACCGTATTTGTTTAGTTGATTGAGTGAGATTACGTGATAACTGATCCCGCCAAAACACCGCGTCTTTTATAGAGAAGGTTCACTTTTGGTTAAATGGAAGTTTAAAACAAAAAAAAATTAATTAAATTGTGATTTCTTTGCATAATAATAAAGTTACACTAAAATAGAATAATATTCCAAAAGTTATTTGATCAAAAACGGTAAAATTGAAGTGAAATAAAAGTTCAACGAGAAGGCTATCCATTAAATACGATTGTCTCTAAAGGTACATACAGCGTATCGGGGGATCCATTTAGATTCGCTAGTTCTAGCGAATGCGATCGGATCCCCTCCGCAAGGTTCGCACAGCTAATATTACTGTATTAAGAGATCGTATCCAATACGAACCGCGGTTCTAGAAGTGTGTGTGAAGGTACCAATTAGTTGAACTAGATTCTCCTTGATTGAAAGCTAATCCATCGCACCCATAGGAAAAAAGAGTGGGAGTCAGAACACTGTTTCTACACCGACCTATAACATCACTTTACTAAAGATGCTAGAGAAATTAGTCGATGAATATTTAAATGTGGAAATTTTAACGAAGAAACCATTATATCCTACCCAACATGCTTACTTAAAGAAGCGCTCTACTGATACAGCTCTTCATGCTTTAGTAAGTAGAGTCGAGAGGGCCCTTCATCATAAGGAATCTGTGCTATGTCTAAGCTTTGATGTGGAAGGAGCCTTTGACAAAACTACATCAGGTATCATTAGAGCTGCACTGGAGCAAAGAGATGTCCACCCAAATGTCATCAGTTGGATTGTAAGCATGCTGCATAATCGTAGGATTACTGTTTCACACAATGAGTGCAACTTGACTGAGTTTATTTCAGTCGGTTGTCCCCAAGGAGGATGTCTGAGCCCAAAGCTCTGGTGTCTTGTAATGGACGCGTTGCTGTCTGAGCTTTCAAAGCAGGTTTCTATTGTCAAGCTTACGCAGATGATGGCTGGTGCTTATAGTTGGAAAATTTCTCAATACACTGTATGAGCTATGCAAGTTGTATGCAGTTTAATAGAAAGTTGGTGCAGGAAAGTAGCCTGTCCGTAAATCCAGGAAAGAAATCTCATTCTTTTCACAAACCATAAAAAACTCGACTTTAAGCTCCTCAACTATTTGGTGAAAGACTTGTTCTTTCTAGTAGTATCAAAAATACTTAGGAGTCATTTTTAATACAGACTGAATTGGAATGAGCATATAGATAAAGTTGTAGCAAAGCTACATCAACCTTATGGCAACTTCGTTACGCAGTTGGGAAGACTTGGGACTCAAACCAAAAGTACTTAAGTGGATTTACACAGCAATTGTCAGACCAAGATACAATATGGTTCTTTGGTCTGGTGGCCCGCTGTGAACAAAACCACAATTGATCGCAAGCTTACCAAAGTTCAAAGAATAGCTTGTCTTGCTATAACAGATCCATGAAAACCACTCCAACAGTTGCTCTAGAAGTTCTTCTATGTTACCAAAATTAACCTCTGTGATATTAAGAGAAGCAGCAGCCACTTTATTAGACTTCGAGACACTGGTATGTGGAAATCCATATAATAACAACAAACATGCTGGGATTGAAAACATTGTTCTAGAGGAACTACCATATAGCAGCAGCCAACCCCAGAGAGAGCGGTAGCAAAGTAGCCATTATCAACAATATTAGCAGTGTTATTACCATCTAGAGCTACTGGTTTGAACCTCAATAAAAGAGCCGAGCACGAACTAACTTGTTTCACAGATGGCTCTAAGAAAGGCCGAGAAGGCCTCACTGGTTCAGGGGTCATAATTCCTAAATATCTGTAGAACTAAGTTACTCTCTTGGGCTCATGCTACTGTGTTCCAAGCAGAGGTATATGCTATCTTTAATGTTGCGACTTCCAGTTGTGCGAGAAGGTAATGAGAATCCATTATAATCTGCATTGATAGTCAGGCTGCAATTAAAGCCCTTACCTCCAATCCTAGTAGCTCCTCTGCCCTTGTTCAAGAATGTAGAGCTCACTTGTCTCTCTTGGCAGAGAGTAAAACTGTTGAACTTAAGTGGGTACCAGGTCATATGGGTGTCGTGGGTAATGAGGAAGCAGATAAACTTGCTAGACTGGGAGCAGAAACCCCATTCATTGGACCAGAACCTGTCCTTCCCCTCTCAGCAACACATGCTAAAACACTCTTGGATAGCTGGCTAATGAACACCCTAAAACTTAACTGGCATGCCTTTGCTGGTGGCAGACAGCAAAAATGTTCATTACTGGGCAATTGTAAAAAATACAAATTTTCTAATTAACCTCAGCAAGCCTTGCCTTAGGAACCTAGTTAGTGTTCTGACGGTCACTGTAGATTAAATAACATCTTAATACTTTAGGCATAATCCCAGAGGTAGCTGCCCCATGTGTGGGCATTATGAGGAGACAGCTTTCCTTGCTTGCAGAGTGAGGCCTAACATCTCTTCGTACCCGCTATTTGGCGTAGGCCTCTTGTATGAAGAGGAGCTTTCTCTCTTAGTTGGAGAGATATCCTACAATATATCAACTTTCCAAGAGGTTCTTGGTAGAGGTGGTANCTTGCAACTAGGTGAATGTATCAGCTGATACTTTATTTGCATCGAATCTTTGATGTTAGCCCTCCGCAACACTTGCGGAACGCCGCAGAAAGCCGGAGTGTCATTAAACAAATTATCAATGTCATAAACGAAATTATTTTCGTCTTTCATTAGGTAACCAGTTCACTTAACTACGCCCGATAACACTAACTAACGAACTAAAAATAACGCTTATATTAAAGAACTATGTAAATTTAATTAAACGGTCCAACCGTTAAAAACTTAGAGATAATACTTATATAGAAGGAGCATACTGATAACACGAAAGCCGGTTGACTGGTGCAACTAAGTAATGCTGCCACCCTAAACAATTATACCATTTTCTAAAAAAAAAAATTGGCAATACTTCCGGTTGCTGAATTATTATGTTCTATTATTAATTAATTGATTGATTATTCTAAAATACTAATATTAAATATCGGTTGTATTACAATATTTAAAGATTTTAAATTGTAGTTTAACGTATTTATTAAAATTATATATAAAAAGTAGTGCCTCGACAACTAAATGTAGAATTCTTGTATTCGCCACCCATTTGCCATCTAAGGGACCAGTTTTATTAAATACTCAGCAGGTGTTTAAGTTATTATATTTGTCTATACGATCTTTCTTCATTAATAGATATTTATGACAATATTTTAAAATAATGTTTTGTTGTCAGGTTGCAGCATACTTAGTTGCACCAGTCAAACCGGCTTTCGTGTTATCAGTGGATTACATTGTGTTTACGGTCCTGTGCTCCTTCTATATATAGTATTATTCTAAGGTTAAAAACGTTTAGAGAAGTTTAGTTTTGTCATGGAGTGATAAGCAAAAAAAACACTGTTGCCAACTTAAATTCTCAGAAACTCTATGTTTAGACATCAATACTCCCATTAAGTTGGCATAAGTAGCTGATTTTACTTTTAATTCCGCATTTTGAAGTTCGGGATAAATGCCTTACTCAAAAAGTTAATTTTGTAGATAAAAAAGTTAATATCTTTTGGAGATAAAAAAATTACATCCATAAAAAGAGTCCAAAAAATCGGTTAAGGGGTACCAAAGATAATAAAACCTAAAGCTGGGTACTTCGGAACTTTTTCTCATTACATCGGATTTGCTACGCTCGTCCTCCTAGCTTCTCGCTTCGCTTGTCCTCAGATAGTAAATACATTCCCAGTTTCATTCCCAGAGGTCATCCATCTAGGCACTGACCACGCTCAATGCTGCTTAACATTTATGATCCAGAAAAAATCATGAATATACTAGTAGTATTGAAAGGAAACATGATGTAATTATTTATTACGTAAAGGTATACTCTTGTACTAAATTTCAACTCAATTGGATTATTTTCTGATTTTACAATTATTTTTTTAAAAAATTATACAAGTTATTCGATAAACATCGAACCAATGCTGATATTGAGATGAAACTTAGCACATATATTAGTCTTATACATGTGTACATGTACATGCGTGCTAAATATCAAATTTATCGCAACATTTTTCAGCAAAATTTTTGCTGAGTCATTATTGCGGGTTAATGACATAAAATAATTACTATCCGAATAACTCAACTACAGCGGTAGACTGATTTTTGTACGAAGTATCAACTCTCTAGCATAAATACACGGGGATCCACCATGATAACAGACACGCATACAGACAGACAACTTTGCAAAAACCACTCAGGAAGCCTTAAAAACGCCTGAAACGAATAATTTCCGTGACATCCCGGCACCGGGACATAATTTTTTGCCAACACAAACCTTTTCCTATATGCCTACGGTATAAATGAGGAAAAGTAAAAACAGCGTGGCAACCTTGTGCAGCGAAAGCACATCGACCATATTTTTGATTTCGCCGTGTGTTTTGCTTAAACGTTATGATTACCCCCACAATGTTAGCATTCCGGTGGCCATCTAGCTGCGAAGCAGTTACATTTTGGAAAGCGTCAAGTGTGTCAACGTTTTCCAAAATAAAACTGCTTTGCTACAAGATGACCAGAACTCTAACTTTCAACGCTTTCCTAAATGAAGCTGCTGTGCAGCAAGAGAACCGCTAGAATTCTAGAGTTAGAGCAGGAATCCTAACGCTCGAGCAAAACCAAGGATGTTGAATAAAGGAGATGACGCATTAAGGAATATTTCTGACCCCATGGAAATGGTATGAGATAGAGAAATAGGAGCAAACTTACCTTCTCTTAGGTTATAATTAAAAAAGGCGCCAAACGCAGGTTATTCAGCTAAGTTGTTATACAATTCTTGGTTGTCGAGTTTGCTTCTCAACTTTCTTCAGTGCTTTCGTTATTGTTACATTTGGTGCTTGTCAAATCATTTGTGCTTATATTTTACATTTTGGACTCTAGGTAGCCACTTTTGAGAGTAATTAAAGCTTTACCGTTTACTTTTCGTAGAGAGTAAGTTAAATTTGTTAATATTTTGTCTTTTTTAGCCTAGTGAAATGTTTTTGCTAGTTTTCAAGATTCAATTTTGGTTGTAATGATCTTAATTTTCTTTAATGTTGTTAATTTTAAGCAATATTAACAAAAAAAACAGTTAAAAAGTATGAACTTTTTTTTCTATGTTGTTTATAACCTTCGCAAGCAAAAGAATGGGAAACCCATTGAGAGTTAAGTTTGCCTCTAAATTTTAAGACCTGCGCTGTTATAAGGATCATAAGCATGCGCAGTTCGTACCAAGCATGTGCAGTTGGTTTTTGACATGTATTTCGTGTTGAATTCTTCTCTATGTTTTGATTTTCCATGGGGCCACTTTGTTGAATGGCAATTCGAATTAGTGCATCATCCCCTTTATTCAACATCCTTGAGCAAAACACACAGCGAAATCAAGCATACGGTCGATATGCTTCATACCGTTGCATATCAGGGACCTTTTATCTATTTCAATTTATTGTTGTATTTTTAATTTTCCTCATTTATACCGTAGGTATGTAGGAAAAGTATTAGGTTTGCAATAAAATATGAAACCGGAATTATCCCTAGAGTAAGCGTGAATGGAGTCCATTATAAATAATGAAAGAAAAGAAGTCTCTCCACAAAATAAAAACTTTATTGGCAAAGCGCTTTCAACCTAACTAGAGGCCATCATCATGCAAAACCGGATTGGCTACGCTCATCCTCAAGCAAATAAAATAAGTAAAAAACAAAAAATTACTTAACAAATTATGAGTAAAAGTATGAAAAGGAAACAAAAATAAAAAAAACGTAATAAATAAAATAAGCAAAAATAATAAAATGACAACCGTTGAGATGTAAAGAAGAAGAGAAGTGAGTCTATGTTTTTCTATAAGATATGAGAGTCAGACTGACAGTAGGAGGCGATGGCGCTTGTAGCATAGCTATTTTCATACTTTTGCTCATCATTTGTTAAGTAATTTTTTGTGTTTACTTATTTTATTTGCTTGTTTGTTAGGTTTTGCATGATGATGGCCTCTAGTTAGGTTGAAAACGCTTTGCAATAAAATTTTATTTTGTGGAGAGACTTCTTTTGTTTCATTAGTCAAAATTATCCGTTTCAGGTGTTTTAAAGGCCTCCAGAGTGTTTTTCATAAAGTTGTCTGTCTGTATGTGTGTGTCTGTTATCAAAGGTAGCTCCAAAAGTGGATTCATGCTAGATAGTTGAAACTTCGTAAGAAAATCAGTCTACCGCTATAGTTGTGCTATTCGGATAGTAAAGTTTTTATTACGTCATTAACCCGCAATAATGACTCATTATTGAACATTTTTGAAAACTCATAAAACGCGGAAAAATTATGCGAACGGATATCAAGATCTAGCAAAGACTAACATATGTGCCAAGTTTTATCCCATTATCAGCATTAGTTCAATTTTTTATGAATGACTTGTTTAACACTATTTTAGCAACTTTCAAAAATTTTGATCAATGTTTATTAAAAAATATCCAGGCAGCGAAATCGATATGCTTCGTCCATTCTGCTGTACAAGATTATTTTTATAATACAGGTTTTTACTTTACCTCATTTATACCGTAAATATATAGTAAAATATAAGTTTGCAAAAACCTTCATGTAATAAATAAGTACTCCAAGATTCGTTTAAATACAACAAGTATATCCATGATTTTTGGTGAATCATAAAAGTTAAGCAGCACCGAGCATAGTCAATCACTGAATGGGTGACCGCTGGGAATGAAACAACTGTATTTACTATACAAAAGACACTCACTTTTCAAATCTCTTACTATGTATTTACTTTCCTCCTATACATGTTATTTACATGTATTTTACTATTTTTGTACTCTCCCGTTTTGGAGTATAAACGTAATAACTTATATAATCTGAGGACGAGCGAAGCGAGTCCATAGGAGGGAGGATGAGCGTAGCGAATCCGATGTGATAAGGAAAAGTTCCGAGGCACCCCGTACCCGATTTTTTACACAAGTCAATATTTATTTGAATATTGTGACACAGGTCACAATATTTTTGGATTAAAGTTTTAACATCCTCACGAACAAAGATTATACAACCTAAAGCAATCACGAGGTTTGGCTAAAACTGTTTTTAAAACCTCAGAACTATAATAATTTACCAGAAACCAAAATTACGTTTAATGAAAATTAAATTTTTAACAGGGTGTCGTTTTCTAAGAATATTTAGGCGTTGAATCAATTAAAACTGGTCTGAAGCCGATATAACTACTCTAAATGACCAAAAAGTCGACAAAACCGGTGGTCAATACCAAATAACCTAAAATACGGTCGCCAAACAACATATTGCAAGTGGGGAGTTGTTTTCGATGTTTTTTTGGGCCTGTGAGTTGAATGAGAGTTGTCTTAAAGTCGAAACGAGTATTCAAAGCCAAGGTACCTGCCTTGAATGACGATAATTTTTTATCGTTTTTTACATTATATAAGTTTATAACTATAAATAATACTGGCGCGTTGGTGCGCATGTCGGGCGAATTTCCTTAGGAATGCGTGGTGCTTAACAATCCATTTCTTGCTTACGGATCTGGTTTATGCTTTATAACTTGAACAGAAACTTATTGATCAAGCACTACTCGTAACTCATTTTGTCTGTATTTTTCAAAAGGAATACGCTAAAACCTTTAAAGATAAACACTAACTGAGCTTTAAACTCGTGCGCACAGCCAATTTGAGAAACATTTTGTATAACTAACTGGATAATTATGCGCATTTCCTTTGAAAAGTACAGGCAAAATTAAATAAAGACAAATTTGAGTAACTGCTTACGTTATAAAGCATAAACCAGAACCTTAAGCAAGAAATGAATTGTTAAGCACGGAAACACGCATTCCAAAAGAAATTTTCCCAACATGTGGACCTCCACGACAAAATTTTATAAAGCATGAGATACATTTTACTATCAGGAGGCTATTTTTTTACCCCTGAGGAGGGTTACATTTAATTGTCCCTGCCGGGGAAGGAGAGTATTTTGGTTTCTATTACCATATTTGGTAATATTTACCAAAATAATAATGGTAAATTTGAACTCTCAATATTCTATTTAATGGGGTTTGCGACCATTTTCGAAAGTCTAAGACTATGTTATACCCTTACTTTTAACGTTTAATGTTCGTGCAACTGAAATGCTTCACCTTGTATATTGTATATACACACATGAATAGTACCTCCACAACTGTGTATTCCCACCATAATTTTGAGAAAACCTCCTGCCCACCCCCAGTGAAGGATCTCTAAAAGAAACCTTGGTACCTATTAAAAACTGGGACAATCAAGTGCCCCAAAAAGTAAGTTGGGGGCACCTGGATTTGATAGCAAATACCGGAATGGTCCTAGAAAACCAGGATTTACCTTGTTCTGTGCCTTTATCATTTTAGTGTGTAATTTAAAATTTTGTTATTCACTTTCATTTGTATATTTATTATACATGTTATGTTCGTATAGATTTATTACGCAATGATAAAGTTTAATGAGAATATAAATCGATAAAATAAATTATAACAGCAACTTTTAAGGAATCACTACACGATTTGTAGAGATGGAAGTTCGTTTATAACCTGATCTTTCGATTGCCTCTATATCTTTGTTCAGAAGTTACACCGATGAGGGGTTTCAAAAAACCCAAACTAAAATCGTTTTTACGGCATTTTGGGACCGCTTCTGCTTATACCCTAATGGCACAAATATATATTATGTTTATTTAATTTGTATGTAAGGGTTACCGAGACGTTTCGATGGCTCAAAAATAAAGCTAATAATGAACCCTTCAGAACCTATTGATACAGAAAAGATATGACCTTTTAATTTTCTCTATGACGTCATTAACTCTCGGGAAATCAGTGTAGTAGGGAAATATTGTTTTGTGGACTTTGATGATTTGTTTTTTTGGGTCTCCTTAATCTATTAAGGCCGATTTCAGCTCAATCTGTCCAACTCTTGCCATGAAGCCAATGACAAGGATCCGTATAATATTTTATTAGGGTGCAAAATCGAATGAAAGGAGATCTTAAACTGATACGACCAACACCCGGCCACTAGGATGACCGCGAAGCAGATACGTGACACTTTGTGAGCCTGTGGCCCAAGGAGTACAGGCACGTTTAAAAACTAGCTTATAACGTGGCCAAATGCCACGGGACTGCAATAATTTGCCACTGAAGGTGCCACATAAATAACTACTTATTTTCCATTGATTTTTCGCTCAATGATTCTAGCTTATACCCTGATAAGAGCTCCATATTCTGTTGAAATACCCTGTTGACTTGGGTCTAATAATATCTAGTGGTCATCATTCCTTCCTTATTAACTACAATTTGCCCGGTTCTAACTTCATAGGACCACGATAGACTATGGTTAAAATCAAACAAAATAACTGGAGTAAATTCTGATCCAGCCCAATATTATTAAGGTGTCTCCATACACACGACACGGCCTCTCTTGTGCCAGAGAAAGAACTGGGTCCAGGTTAGACTCATGTCTTAAAATCCTACAAGAAGTTGAAGAACATATATGTGTGGTACTTGGTAGAGGGATGGGGTGTGAAGCTCTAGGAAGGTACACGTAGTGGGGAGGGTATGCGGCCCCCGCCCTGACTCGTTCCAGACACCGTTACCGGCATCCAGCTAGTTCACCCTTCATCCATCTAAGTATCTGGACCCCCTCCGGCGTATTAACCGATTAATCCCACCGTAAAAGTGTTTATTTCAAAATTCGTTTAATTTATTTCTTAATTTCGATATTCGGATAAAAACCTAAAAATTACCTGTGTTTTTGTATTAACTGTCGTTCTTCCGGTGCCCTTTTTATTTTAAAGGGCGGATAGCAAATTGTCAGTTTCTTCATCTCTCAGAGCATTTGGACCAACTGTAGCTGGATTTAAATGCAAATATTTCTGGTAAGATCTTACTGTTACATCAATTTTTCTATATTTAGATTTTTTAATTAACTAGTTTTAATAGCAGATCCTGAAACCATCTTCAGCTATTCAATGTTAATTTAGCCATTTAAGTAGCATATGGTCTCAACAGAACATCATTTAATGTTCATAAATTCTCACTTCATAGCTTTTTTAGCATTGCTTTACTTAGTCTTTTTTATAGTTTGTAATAAAATGTTTGATATCACTAACACATCGACTGTCGAGGAGTGACACCAATGGCCTTTATAGCTTTTAATCGAAATGATTTGTACAGGAAAGGCATGTTTTACCTGAAATGTAAATATAAACCAAATTTTTTGAATAAAAAAATCTTACCTTTATTCACTTTCCACCTTTAATAACAGAATATTAATGACAGTTTTAATTCCTATTCGCATTTAAAAAAGGCCTATAAAGAGACATTCTCTTTTAGAAAAATAATTTTTCTTAGCACCCTTATGGTAAAGGTTTGTCTTCCAAGTTTTTCATCCGAGTAGCACAACGTCTTATTATTTTTACTTTTAATCATATATACCGTAGGTATAGGAAGAGATTTGTGTTGTACAAAATATCCGAAGCAGGGATTTCACGTGAATTTACCGTTTTAGGGTTTTTAGACCTCCTAAGTAGTTTTTACTAAGTTGTCTGTCTGTATCATTGCACCTCCCAGTATTTTATTGCTTAAAGAGTTGAAACGTAGTATAAAAATTATTCCGGAAGGGTGACCACTGAGAATAAAGAGGACGCTTATATCTACTTGAGGAGCAGCGAAGCAAGTCCGAAGTAGTGAGGACGAGGGTAGCGAATCCGATATAGTAAGGAAAAAACGAAGCACTCCGTAGTCGATTTGTTTTGTTTGGACTTACTAGCAGTAATACGTGGACTTGTATTGCACTAACCATGACAGACAGCATAATAAAAACCTCTCTGAACTCTTATTTTCTTATATCCTCTCTGAAATTTTATTGCGATCACTATAATTTTTCTATATGCATATAATAGCGGGTAGGAAAAAATGAAAACATTATTATTTCTATATTATTTGACGCTACAGAGTTTTGCAAAGTGTAAATAGTAGCCCAACATAGTATTGACACAATATAATTGTGTCAAAAAAGAATCTTTTTTAAGTAACCTAAATTATAACCTGTCAGTTGACAGCGTGTGAAAATAACCAGGGGAGTGAATTCTGACTGCTTGCTTAAGGGTAACTTATTCATGTTAAATCAACCAGTCATTAATTTGCCCTTTTCAAGATTGATGTTAAGAGGTGTAAAAGGGATAAGACCTACATTCTAAAGTTTAATTCCATTAAGTCAACGTCAATGACGGAACAATAATCAGATTTTGTATTTATCCAAATAAAATTTGATTATTCAGTGTATTTATGAAGTTATAAATATGACGGAAACTAACTACAAATATATTTTCGGTTAAACAATACAAAAGTTGGTTGGACCAGTTATTGAATTAGGATTTATACATAGCTACCGTTTTTATTATTTTTAGAAGTATCGTATTTGAGTTAAACTAAGATTTGTACCCTTCAAATTGATTTTTGTTAGCACAGAGACAAAATTCGAAACGTCGATATAGTATATTATGTTTTTTGACGTTAAATGCAAATAAGGGATCGACTTTGAAAGTAACAAATACTTTAGTGATAACAGAATGTACCTGCATTTTAAAGCTTAGTTAAGCTGTGCGTATATTTTTCTTAACATCAATACGTACACTACTATAAAACGAAGTCTTAAATAAAACTATTATTATTAAGTAATGATTTAAAAGTATTACAATCCGTTCTAAATATAATAAATTAACTTATTTTCTTCTATTTTATTGAATAGAATATGTAATTGGGCTGATGCAAACAACATTATTCCTGAGGAACAATCTGGGTTTCGAGTAGGTCGCGGCTGTATCGATAACATATTTGTATTGAATGCTGTAACTTCATTGAACTTGA
Source organism: Microvelia longipes (assembly GCA_018340805.1). Taxonomy (NCBI): domain Eukaryota; kingdom Metazoa; phylum Arthropoda; class Insecta; order Hemiptera; family Veliidae; genus Microvelia; species Microvelia longipes. Next base: position 46,644,120 of record JACMZG010000002.1, read on the forward strand.
TTAATAGAGTGGCCTATCTAATAATTATATTTATTGATTTCTCCCGAGCCTTCGACTCGGTTTTTCACCATCTACTTTGGGATAAATTGCTTAAACTTGGGTTAAGTTCTAAAATTATAAAAATACTTAAATCAATTTATGATCAAGCTGCTTTATACATCAAAGATAAAAATAGTTTTTCAGAAAAAATAGAAATTACTCGTGGGCTTTTACAAGGCGAGCCGTTATCTGCCACCCTTTTTAGCTTATTTATTTCTGATCTCGTTACATTTTTTAAGGCCAGAGGCTTTACGGGAGTCAAGCTTAGTAACGCAATACGAATTTTAATTTTACTTTATGCTGACGATGCACTTTTCTTATCAAGCTGCTGGTCCGAAGCACAAGAACTATTAGATACTCTATTATTGTACTGCTTGGAAAATGGTCTTGAGGTTAACACGTTGAAATCCAAAGCCATTATCTTCTCACGTTCAACAAAACCAAAAAAACTCAGACCTCTAATGTACAACGGTAACCAAGTTGAATATGTAAAAAATTATACTTACCTAGGTGTTCCATTTGCATCCTCTGGCAAGTTTCTTCAAGCCAGCAAGTACTTTATATCTAAGGGTAATATTGCCTCAGCCCAAGTCCGAAGTATACTTATTAATTCCAAGTCAGATTCATGGGCAACTAAACTCACTCTCTTTAACTCTCTTGCACTATCAACCCTTTTGTATAGCTCCGAAGTCTGGGCCCCTAGATACTTAGACGAACTTGATACTTTCCAATCTAAGTTTTTTAAACATCTACTTTATCTTCCTTCCTGTACTCCGCATTACATGTTACGCTTAGAACTTGGCCTCTTATCTCTTAAATCCAAAATTTTTAAAGCTATGGCTAATCTTTGGCTTAAATTATTATATATGGACTCAAACCGCCTCCCTCGCAAGTGTTTGATGGCTTTATTAGAAGTGGATGGTAACAAAAATAATTTAGAGGATTTGAACTGGGTCTCTCAATTTAAATCTCTCTTATCAACTATTGGCAGATCTGATCTGATAAATACTGATGTGGACCAATTTAAATCAAGCTTAAAAGACTTGCTGTTTAGCTTTGATAACCATCTCTTTTCTTTAGATATAGAAAAAGCCATCAACTCAGGTTACTCACCTCATTTCGACATATCTCGTTATTCTGTTCAGAAGGTGAACCATACTTACAGAGCAGGTGTGGCATCAATATAATAAGATTTGCTACTCAGATCCGTCTTGCAAACTCTAATGTAACAAAACTGTACTTACATAACAACGCATTAGTTCTCAATAACTCTGAGCCATGCCCGCTCTGTAACATTGGTTCAGACAATCTAGAACATTTCTTTCTACATTGTGCTAGCACGAGAGATCTTCGCCTGAAATTCATGGACATTACTCTGATTCAAAACTTGCAGACTTGTTTGTACGAAATCGATATTAACATACTGCAGAAATTGTACTGGTTTTTTGTAGAATCCTTAAAAATAAGACAGGATCAACTAAATTAGCCCTATTTGTTTTTTATTATATTATAATTTTTTCTTTTTAAATTAATTTACACTTCCTCGTGAAACATAACGACGCAGAAAGAAGTAAGTTTTCTTTTGTTTTATAAGACAACTTTTTTTATTTTTATTATTTAGCTATAAGACTTATTTTTGTAGAAAACTTTTATGTTTTATGCAAATAAAGATATTATTATAATAAATTAACTTGACAAACAATGCTTTATCTAACTTATTTTTATGTTAGCCTTATTAAGGTAAGCATTGGCATAACGTGTAACATAAAGTGTTTAGTAGTATTGACAAACGTATACTTATTGGAGATATGAGATATATGTATACCATTTGACTCGTAGGTTGAAGACCTTGAAAAGGGCAGTAAAAGTAAATGTACTAACTTCGTTAAAGACGTTGTAAAGCGCAATAAAAATAAATGTGGACGCACTGTTTTTTTACCTCCAAAGAAGATATTAAAAGAATTTGATGTTATTAAATATTTAAAATGTTTTATGAACTGTTCAGATCATATGCATTTTTCTAATTTTATAGTAATAAGAAAATTATTATTACAATAATCAGACCGGTCCTTGGCGTCTGTACAAGTTAAAAAAAATCATTGCAAATAGTTGTTACCACACCAAGCGAAACACTTAAAAAAAATACCTGTAAAAAGTTTAGCCCTTTGTACTCAGTAAACTTGGAATTAAAGTTTTTATGGCATATCCATAGCTTAGGATTAAAAAATGTTTTTAACTTAAACCCTACGTTCAGGGTTTTAATCCTTAATCCTTACAATAGTTTTGACGTTCTTTCTATTCTGTTTTACTTTCCCATCATAAGACGTTTTAAAATTTAAGTTATCAAAGCAGTAAGAAGATTTTTTGCCCGATTTTTTTATGTCTTAAGTTCACAGGTAGAAAAGGGTCTTTTACCCCTATTATTTATATTTTAGAAAATATTTTCTTAAATGAAATTGCTACACCTTTACACTTTAAAAGGAAGTGAAACATTACAGTCTATCGTTTAGTTAAAAAATCTTGACAGGTCAGTTTAGACACCACTGATTCTTAAGAAAAAAATCCCTGCAAAAAGGGAGCGGGAAAAAACTATGTATAAACAAATCAGGGTATTTTACCCGTATTTTCTTGGCGATGTTTTTCTACATTTCTTTTGTGTAGTTTTATTTTAAAATATCATTCTTAAGATTAATTTGAAAGTAGTTTTCAAAACGATGTAATCAAAAGAAGAACCACAAACAAAGTGAACGATTGCAGGGAATAAAGGTTTTTTTTCCCTACAGCGATTATTGTGGTAGGGATTTTTTTTCTTTTTTTTAAGTAAGAGGTTGGCTGCAGCTTATCTGATTGGTCAATCCCCAAAATACTTATGACCTTGGGGATTTTTAAACTAAACGATAGACTGTAAGAAAAATTATACATGACTAAATATCTTAGTAAAAACGCAACGTAAACAAAATATTGGAATAAAAATCAACAATGCTGCTAGTAATTTGCTATAATGGTTAACAAATACAAGAAAGAGTTTTGACAATTTTTTGTCTAGACTTAGACTAAGATGTTAAAAATGTATAATGTGATTCGATTCGATCTAAAAAAGCTGTCTTTTTTTATGAATGACGTGAGACGTCATCGCAGGAATCGGTATAGGCGGTCAACATTGACAATTTACTATTTATTCCTGCAATGACGTCAATTCCGGACTAAACCTAACTTGTAAAAAAAAATGATTTCGTTCATAAAAACCCACCAATCACCTTAAAAACTCAGCTTAGACTTTGACTATATATTAGACCATATATAATGATTTTCATTCTTTAATATTAAACTTAGTTTATAATTAAGCCCTTCAAAAACAACTAAAGCCACCACAGCAATTTTGCTGCTGCCAAACTGTCTAGATCAAATTTAATGTTTTTCTCTTACTGGAGGTGGTCCTTTTTGGATGATATGATACACTGTCGCTATAGCGACGAATTTAAATTTTATCTGTATTAATTTTTACCTTATTGTCAATTTAGAAAAAAATATTTGTGTCACAATAACAAGCATTGTAGAAAATCAGACTCTCTCATTCCACCACATATATAAATGCGAAAGCGTCTTCTAATATACAATCTTCTATAACACGATCTTCTTAAAGACAACCTTAAAAATGCAGTTACTAATTTTATTTTACGATGAATATTTAACCGAACATCTGTGGCTGCGATTTATTCATCTTAGTTATTATAAGACACTCTATTATCATACTTTCAATCTTAAAACCAAAATGACAAACCATCATTAATAAGAGATCTTTTGAAGTTTTTAAATTTACATGCTATTTACATGTTTTAAAAATTAAGTATTACTCCACGGGTTTTTAACCAAAGGCTCACAGCCAACTATAAAAATTTGTTTGATGGTCATATACCAAAACTGGTTTCTTGTGTTTGTAAGTCAATTTGAAAAGAAAAAAACTTCAAGTTCACCATATTCTCTTTATTTTACAATGTTGTTAAACCTGAACTTAAAGAAGAAAAAAACTTTATTTTTTATTTTTCATTCAGTAATATGATATTTAAATTCAATTTATATTTGGTTTTATAAATATATAAATCAACATGTAGAGTTGCATTTTTATGATGTTAAACTTTTTAACCTTTACTAAAAATGTTTAATACTTATGTAGGAAATAATACAGAAAGATAATAATATAACAAAGATAATTCGTGTAAAAGGGTGAATTGAGCGTAAATCGTGAAAAATATGGTATATCTTACTACATCTAGTAAGATGGTACATATAGGAAGTTCATGTTAGGGTGTACTATGTATCCTTAAGTATTTACTGTTAAAGAGTACAAATTAGTATGTATATCTGGTTTTTAGTGTATTAAGGAAAAGATATGCTCGGGGTGGAAGTTTAGAAAAAAAAGGAGAAGGGTTTGGCTACACTTAAGACACAAACTAATAAAATTTAATAATGTAATCTAAAATTTTCATGCATAGTGAAATGCAGTATTTTGCATGACGATGTTACCTAAGTACTCCCTTTCTGAATTTTCTCCAAGGTTATTTCTACCTTATATTGTGTCTACTTCTCGTGGCGTAGAAGCTAATAAATCCTTTAATATCAAACCTGGCATTCCTATTACCAATTTCAAACACTGCATTCAAAAATCAAAATACTTAATACGAAACTAGTATTAAAGTATTAAGTGCAAAGATACTCTATGATAAAGTAGCAATGTATGCTCTCGTGTATATATGCTCCTTTATGCAATCCATATTTTAATATTTTTTTTATAGATCAACGTAATTATAAGCAATGTACAAAGATTTAGATTAATTTCAGAACATTTAAGATAATCTCAGATTGTTTGTAAACTTAATTTTAGAGCAGGGGCGTAACTTGGGTACTATTTCAGAGAGGGCAAAGTTGTGGGGGTTTAGCATACCAACAGATTTATTAGTGGTTGAGAAGTAGTACTTTTTCCTTGTTAAATTATGCCTAGCGTTCAATTTAACTCATTCAAAAATGGTAACCAAGTTCTAGATTCCCCCCTACTACAATTTTTTGTTTAAGGTATGTTTTAACGTAAGGCGTCGTAACAACCATCACCAGTCAACCTTTAGTAACCAATCTAATCACCAATACTACCACTAGTAGCCACTACGAACTGATAATAACCTTATTTTGAGTTTTGCTTGTATTTTTGGTTATTGATGGTTACTTTTAATTAACGGAGGTTATTTTTAGTTAGTTGTAGTTACAATTGGTTAAAAAAGATGGACATTGATTGAAAAAGCAACAAAAAATGGTACCAAAATCAGATAAAATGTTTTTGCTTGGGGGAAAGAAAAAAAAATGTGTGGTGGTGGGAGATTAATGCAAAAACAAATAACAAAAATGAAAAAATAATTGTGAAGTTACAAAAATTTTGATAAAAATTAAGAAAAGAAAGAGATAAAAGCTTCTAAGAAAACTCAAAGAGTACCGCCGCGGCCACGCCGCCGCCTTTATTCATTATCAGTATGACACAGAATTCTACAGAACAAAACCTTTAAACATCATTTTATCTGTTCTTTATGTGCCTATCGACACCGACTTCTTCTATTCTATTTGGGGGCAGTTGCCCCCCCCCCAATTACGTCCCTGTTTTAGAGATAATGTAAATACTAATTAAACATATACCTTCAAATCAAATGATAATTATCAAATTAATCTATATTTTAAATTTGAGTTCATAAATGCAACAGGTAGAAAAAGCCTGTTGCATTTATGAACTCAAATTTCTACCTATTTCTTTACACACAGATTTAAGCATTATTTTTTTTAAGTAGACGAGAATTTGTAATTTTCAGAAAAAAAAAGTATATAAAAGTCTACATCATATCACATAATATTAAGACATTGTTGTCTGATCACGTCGATATGATCATACACTGATTGCATGAGTCAATTACAAATCGCATGTATGTAAAATGATATGGATGATAATAGAAATTTCATGCCAGTCTTTTTCAGTCGTCTTTTTCAAGTTTTTAATAAATGTACTATTAAGTTAATCCGCAAATAAAAGATAAAATTATAGGAATCTAAGAAGAATAGAATACAATGTGTGAAGGTCCAATTCCAATACGTATGATGTAAGGGTGTATAGATTTGATGACCCTTTAATCGTTAATTGAATCTAATCTAAATTAATCTCAATCTGAAAAGGCCTGCAGAAAAATTATTAGGATTCATTCTTGTTGTTAAGGGTGTCGTAAAGGAACCGAAATGACTAATTGGCAGACATGAAGACAGCCTAAATTGACATACAAGTTATAAGACAGTAGACAGAAAATGACAGAACACAGTTACATAATTTAAAAATTTAAATTAATATATCAGTATTCTTTTAGAAATCTAGAAAACTCTTTTATATTAAATATTAGTAGTATATACAACAGTGGTAGCAGACAGGGAAATAGATCCACCAGTAGAAAAAAACTGACACCAAATTGGCCTCAAAGGGCCTTCTTCTAAAATGAAAATTGTACAAAACAAAATTAGAAAACTAAAAAACTCTTTTATATTAAATATTAGTAGTATATACAACAGTGGTAGCAGACAGGGAAATAGATCCACCAGTAGAAAAAAACTGACACCAAATTGGCCTCAAAGGGCCTTCTTCTAAAATGAAAATTGTACAAAACAAAATTATTTTTGTTTGATTTTTCGGGATTGGTCTATAGGGACCATATAGTTATGTTAATCGCCTCATTTGAATCCTATTCATTGAAGTTGACTGTGTCACATACCGAACGTTCTCTTCACTCATGTACCAGTCCTTCGTTACCGATGCTAGTGGTTGATAATCACATTAATGGAGTGGTTGATAATCCGCCCAGATCAACTTTAAATTTGTACTTACCCCATGTGACCAAAAGTGGATTGGCGGTCATTCATCCAAATACGATTGATGTAGCTTAACTTCCGTTATCTATAACTACAACGGGTTTTACTGCGCGGCTTAGAGGTTTGGCTACAAATATGAGTTGAAATTAAATACCTTACCATTATTTCCGCTAAATTAAATTATGAATAAAACAGTTATATTTTAAGATCTGTATAGCAGAGTTTTTTAAATCGCCTTTCTTATACGTTGTTAATTTTTTCTCGGTTTACATATTTAAGTGTTAGTTAAGTTTTTTCTGTGGTTAACCTCAAAATATAAAATTAAAAAAGAAAAATCGGCGTCCGCCCTTTATTTGTTAACAAAAACAACATCTTAAAAACAATATTATTATGAAAAAGAAGCTTTCATGAACCTAGTTCAATCAGTTGAACGATTTTCTTGAAAAGTAGTTTTATGGATTGTTGAAGCCACAGAGTGCTTGTTAGGTTTATATAACCACTGTAATTCTTCTATTACATTTTTAACCAACTACCTTTGAGAAAGTTTGCTTATTAAGTGAATGTCATGATGGAAGTTGCTCCCTCGAGTATGTCAGAAATCCGTTTCAGAGATAGGTTTCGCTATAATTTTATTGCACATTACATGTGTCGGCTTAAAAATAGCATAAATGACGTTTACAGTGGGATGTCAGAAATTTAAATCGTTTAAGTTTACTAACAATAGTCATTTAACTAAGCAAAATAATTTAAATGTAAAATTATTCTTAAATAATAGCTTGTCGAAGTGAATTAAATGATTAAAATAATCGTGTAAGGAATTATTTGTGATTTTTTTAAGAGGAAGTTACTGTTGTCTCAAGATCATTGATTTTTAACATTTATTTTGAAGTATGTGTTGGTAAAATTCATAAACGTCAAAGAAAACCATTAGAAAATATATTAGTCGATCCCCCTCTATTAACTCCTTGTATCTACTGCACAGTGGCGATTTTCTATTAAAATTCGCTAAAAATGTTTACATTCGAGATTAATTAGTAAAATAGCTATTTATTTAGTAACGCTATATGATTCGAGATGTTAGTGTACATTTTTTTAATCGTTGATTCTTCACTCCAATCCATTTTTTTCTCTAAGAACAGACTGGACGGAATATTTATAAATGCAAAAAGGAATTTATGATGGTAGGGTCTAAATAGGAATGAGAAGTAAGGTCAAAAGAAAGGATACGGAGAGCTTTTTCGTACGTTCATAAGGCTTGCTTCGGCTCGTCTTGGCCTCTATGTATGGAAGTGACTTAAACACACTTTGCAAGAGACTTAAAATCTTTTAACTGACCTTGAAGCTGCAGAACTTAAGTTCATTTTTGGTTTTAGTTATTTTCTAAATGTTTATTTTGCTATGTTTAGTTGCAGTTAAATAAAGATCAATAGATATAAAAGATTGACAAATCCTTTTTAACATACAGTTTTGCTATTTTGTTTAAAATTATTGCTACTGTTAAGAATGTAATTTATTTCAAAGTATTAACTTGATTAAAATATCTAATGCAGTAAAATGCAATATAAGACGCGACTTTGAACTTAAAAGAATTTGAATTCCAAGTTATAAACTTATTATTATTTTATGTCTCTGCAGCATCAACGAAGATAGTCATCACAAAAAGGAGGAATGCCACTGAATTTTTCCTTTGGAATTGTAGCGGTTATTGATCGGTTGGTTATTGATAGCACACCTAGACTAATGATTGATTTTCTTTAGCATGATATCACATACAGACAGATAGACAAGATTATAAAAGCAACTCATAAGGTCTTAAAAGAACCTGAAACGGATAATTCGTGCGAAAACCCGGTTTCTTATTTTTTGTCAAACGCATTATTATCCTATATACCTACGGGTAGACAAGAGGAAAATTATAAATAGTCTTTAAAATATATAAGCTGTTTTAACTAGGTGCTGGGAAAAAGGATGTACAGAACTATTTCATTTTATTGTATAATAAAATTATATTTTCTTTTATTAATTAAAAAAATAATATATCTCTGACAAATAATTATAAATAATTTTAATTATTCAACTAAAATTAATCTGTTTTAATTTATTTAAAGTAAATTCTAAACGGAAATCTATAACTCGTTTGTCTATAACCAGTCGAGTCTTGAAGCAGACATGTTTTATTTTACATAATTCCGTTACAGACTTAATTCGTTATTTTGGTTCTCAAACAGAAGGTGAACGCAGGTGCAAATGTAGAAAAAAGGAACATAAAGTAGCAGGTGGTTGTTGGAAGTACGGATACGGATGACGTTAAAACATCTACAGACGGACAAATCAGCTTAGATCTCGAAAAACTTTCTTTTAAAATCACTTAATGAGTGTCAATTGGTAAAATAAGTGGCTATGAAAAAAGGATTGTCATTGTCCTGGTACTTTAATACTAGGATATCTATTAGGATTTGTGTAAATAGCTAGGTTTTTACACGCAGCTTCAACCATAGACCTTAAGCCAGAAAGGGGCCGGGGGGGCTTTGTCCCCCTAGAAAAATGTTGCCTCTGACGAGATAATTTTAAGCGGAAGTCCCTTAAAAGTGTGAGAAACATCGCCTCCTCTAATATTAGTTCCGTCCTCCTCACCCTGAAAGTTATGACTGGCTACAAGCCTGGTTACGATAATCAAGAATATATTCATTAGGCACCTAAAGATGTTTGTAAGACGGGAAACAAAACTCCAAAGTCAATAAATTATTATGAGAGCGATTACTATATAAATGTGATGCAACAAGTATTTCTAAGCACTGGTTGGAAACTTCAGTGTTCTTAACAGCGCGTTCTCTTCGTTAACATCGGTTGTCAACCGAGTGAGTTATTTACGGCATTTGAATTGGGTCCCAAAGTACGGACAGACGAATGGGTTCCAAATTTTATAGTTTTTCAGATTTTAAATTGTTATTAGTAATGCTTTTTACGCAACTGACTACTGTCTAGAATCGAATTCTAGAAAAATAATTAATCCTGTTCGCTTTTAGTCCAACCTTTTATTATTATTATACCTTTCCTTCAGATAAGTTTTAACAGTTTTGAAACTCGGTGTTTTCTAATCTTTGGTAAACTAATTGTATTTATTTTCATTTGCATAATCGATCGTATAAAATCTACTTTAATGTAAATTATGTTTAAAATTCAATACGTTTAAAAGACATATAAAAAATAAACCATTACTCTAATTTATGGAAACATTAACAATTTTAAAACTATACCGCATCAATGACTTGAAATATCATAGCTTTAAATTCTTTTATAATAATAGAGGAGGGTACTTAGAGGGTCAGTAAAGAAATGTTTCGGATCCATTTCGGTCAAGGATATCAAGGACCGGATGAAGGTGGTCCCTTGTAATTGGCCTAGCAGGTTACCCCAAAAAATGTTATTAAAATAATATTATATCAGATCATAAAGTATATTCCTTAATTAACTATCTATAATAATAGTTTTATTATACACCTTCTGGCTACTGGAGTTTAAAATATTTTAATATGAACATTTTAAACACTAATAAATTTTTTAAAATATTTTGGAAAAAATGCCTTTTCAAAAAAAATGCTATGTCATGGTCATAAAACATTTTTTTGGTCTTGCTTCGATGGAAATTAACTTAAAAAAAGGATTTAAGTTCAAGAGCTTTAACATATTTATTACTTTAGAGATTTATTTTGTATAAAAATTTTAACTTGATTTAAGTATTAGAATTAAAATACTGTCAAGTTATAATTTATATACTTATACATTTTTTAACCTTGACGTTAATTTGTATTACTTCATTAAATTCTTCACTCTCCTTGTTTGTGTAAAATAGGGCTTCTAAAACTTTTTGTCACCACGTACCCCATTACCATGCAACATAATATTTGGCATACCATGTATATAATAATAATTATATATATTAATATATATATTATATATATAAATATATTATTATATATATATATATATTATATATATATATATATATATATATATATATATATATATATATATTTGTGTGTGTGTGTGTATGTATTTATTAAGGGTCTTGGCAGAATAGACTCCTCTCTAGCTTCCCTTCCTCAAAAGTTAAATTAAAAGAATATTAAAAACTTAATATTAAAGAAAATTAAACCCAAAATATTAAAATTTGGCCACAAATGTCTTTAACTGTTAATAATACATATTCACTTTTACATTTGGTCCTTCATTACTTTGTTTTGCAAAAGATATAACATTTTCTTTGATACCACTTGAAAGCCTTTTGCGTACTACCTGCAGTACACGTAGCGCACTTTGAAAACCTAGTATAGAAGATTTAGGGCAACTAGTAATGAATCTTAAGTATATCTTACGTTTAATCTTAAGTATTTTTCTTGACATTGCTTAGAATGCGTTGTGATAATAATTCAATGCATTACAAAAGGTTTTTAGTTAAGGGAGGCAAAACATTGTTTTAGTGAATTTTTGTCGTAAAATGAGGTTCTTCTATGGCTATAACCTCTACGACAGTACTTAGGTTCACTAGTGCTAAAGCGTGAGGAGGTAGTTAAAAAGCCTACTATCCCAGTCAATCAGTACATTAAGCGGTCCTGAAGGTGCTAAATTGATCAAGTAAATTAAGTAATTGTCATTGTTACTAATAATGACTTCGTTTAATGTAAAAGTAACGAGGTTCCCTGTTTGGATTTTCACATTTCCATACCTTAGGTTTGAGGCAAAGCATTGTGTTCCGTACTAATGTTCTGTAATTATCCGTTTCAGGCATTTTCATGGCCATTTATTTCAGTGGTTTCTATAATACTGTCTGTCCGTGTGTGTGTCTTTGCCAGGCACAACTCCCCCTGTGTTAATGCTATTGTTGAAACTTGCCAAACAAATTAGACTTTAGGTCTAGTTGCTATGATAACTAATTTATTCTGAGGTCGACCATAGCGAGACCGAAGTAATACTATTTTTAATTTTTTACTATTTTTTAATTTTAGACTTTTGATAACTGGTAGGAAAAGTATAGAGGTATATTTTACCCATTTTTAAGCTAAACTCTAATTTTGTTTCTATGTGTACCAAATTTTATTCTATCAAATTTTATCATGTATCATATTATATCTTTAAATTTTATTCCAATCTTTCCTACTACTATTCTAATTACCAATCAGAACAATTAAAATACGTATAATTAAAACGTATTTTAAAATACGTTTTACTTAATTTAACTGACCGTGTATGTAACCTTTTCTTAAGTTAGTTTTAGTCCGTAAAATTGTTACGTTTTTAAAGACACTTGAAAGATAACAGACGACACTCATTCAAAGAGCTTCTATTTATTTAACGGACGTTTTCAATTTAACTCCTACACTCGAATTTATTATAATTATAAAAACCCCTATTTCTATTTACTTATCTTCTTCTTTATCAAGGATTCTAAAGTTCTGTCGACATTCAAGGTTGGATGTTAATTTTATTAAAGCATGCGGGTTTCCGAAAGGTTACAGTATTGGTATTGCGCAATTATCCTTCTTACTTAAACCTTTGACTAGGAGAAAGTCAATGACTGCAGTTTTTATGAGAATGTTCGTTTTTTTCACTAAACGCGGATGAAAGTTTTCCAGGAAGAAATGTAAACATTGCAATTTACTGACTTGGAGAAAATTTTACTAATACTGATCTCTTCGGTGTCTGTCCAGTGCTAGCGCTGCTGGCACACCTATTATGACCACCCCCTTGTAATAAAAATAAAAACTTGTAAGGCTGTGCTATCCGTACCTTTTTGTACTTACCAAATTGCTTTGTTATAATTTGTCGTAGCTCGAAATTTTGTACTTATGCTCAGCGAATTATGCTGTCCAGCGCCTTCAAATTGTTCATATTATGCATAGAGACGCACTCTGTACTCTTTATTAAAAAAGCTTTAAAGCTGCTAGACGCATTCTATAGTGTTCAGTTTGGCGTATACCAAATATGTTGCGTTTCTGATAAAAGTGTTCGTTTTAGGTTTAGCGTTTTCTAAATAGATCTGTGAACATCACTTGGTGATGTTTCATTAGGTAAACAAATAATGTAAAAGAAAGATAAAATAACAAACATGATAACCCAATGAAAATTTAAAAATAATCGGGTACAGAGCACCTCGAAACTTCGCTTCATGTTATCAGATTCGCTACGCTCTTGCTGACCTCTTTTAACTCACTTCGCTCGTCCTCAGACTTCAAAAACATATGTTATAATTCCTAGCGTTCATACATCTACATTTTGACCTTGCTATTGATCCGAAAATTATAAATACTGGTATGATATATATATATTATATATATATATATATATATATATATATATATATATATATATATATATATATAAATATATAATTTTTTTGAACACTGCATGATTTTTATAATATTAATTTATTTATTGATTTATAAGTTTACTTGACCTAAAGATTGAATATTTGTACCAAATTTTGGAAGAAATACATTAGGACCTATGATGATAACAGATGATCACACACTCTCGTACCGACTGAAAACTAAAAATCTACTCAGGAGGTCTTAAAAATACCTAAAAGGTATAATTCAGGTGATATCACCTATAGATTGTGTTCTATAAGCATATAGAACACAATTTATTTTCTATATGCCTACGGTATAAATGAAGAAGAGTACTAACCACCCAATATATTAGAATATGATACAATTAGAGTTGAGGTTGTTCAGTTAAACAACTACATGAGCGTAATTTCCTGATTTATTCGCTAAAACGTCACAATATGATTGAACTCTACGGTTATATTAGATAGAGGTCATCACCAGTTTGTGAGGGAACAGGTTGAAAGACTGAAGGATATCAAAAGACTTAATGAATATTATTGCCTGGGAAAGAATAAATATACTTTAATGATGATTTTATTTCAATTGATTTCTTATAACTGTGGAGTATAGAGAAAATTTAACTATTGAATACAAAATAAAGGAATTATGGGTTTTCTCAAGGTATAGTAACAGTTTTGTTAGATTACAGCTTTAAATTCTGAGCATATTTCTCACCTAAGTTTTTGATATTTAGTGTTTTTATTTAGTTTAGAATACTCAATGTGACCAATTTAACCACAATTTCAGGGAAAGTTACTTAGATGTGTTATTTTAGATATACTAGCTGCAGTGGAATGAAACTAAGTATATTTATTAATTACTTAAAGTACTCATACGTGTACCCAGTTTCAAGTCGACTAGATTGTTTTTTTTTTAATTTTCTATAACACGTATAATATTCATTTGATTCAAGTTCTACACAGTGCTTAATTCATGTTAAGCATTATAGTATTATGCTTAACATGAATTTTTGGGGCCACTTAAATCACTTAACGTAGTTCTGTTCTATTCAGAGAGATTTCGTTAAAAGAACTAGTTCACTTAGTTGGGTGTGATCTTTTAGTTGCCTTAACTTTTAATAATTAAAATACAGTTAATAAACAGTTATTTAGTGAACAAACTAATAAATAAAAGAAAGAAACGATAAGTACAATAAAAGAATAGTATTAATAATGAAGTAACGTAAAATCATCGCTAACAAAACAAGACTCACCTGATGAGGGTTATCTCGATTCTGGAATGAAAACTCGTTTTGTAGGTTAAACTTTTTCATTTAAGTTCTGATTAAAATCTGGAAAATAATTAAGTTTATTGTTAATATAACATAATTAGGGGAAATGCAAAAAAATGAAAATAAGTAATTGTTAAGTTATTTAGGGAAATAATTATACATAGCTTATGAGATATTTATGTTCTTATTAATTCGTGGTGTTTAATTATTGATAAATGTGTATGAATCGCTGGCTAGAAAACAATTAGGTTAGTTTTATTTTAATACTGTTAAGATTTCAATTTATTAATACTCAATCATGATTATCTCTATATTTAAGAATAAGTTTACAACTACAATTCGCCAATGGTGGCTCATAGCGGAATTGAAAAAAAAAATAATAAATTTATTTCTTATATTTATCTTCTTCTTTATTTATTTTTTATTTTATTTTATTTTTTATTTTTATTTTATTTTTTTATTTTTATTTTTATTTTATTTATATTATTTTTTTTTATATATATTTTTTATTTATTATTTTTTTCTTTTTTTTATTATTTTTTATATTTATATGATTCTACACTTATCTATACTAAATCTACCAACACCCGTCAGAGTGCAATCACTGGATTGTTTCTCTTACCAGCCTCTCAAGTCAACGAAACTCTGCTAACCCTAATACTTGTAACAATAATTGTTGTTGTATTATTCAATACAAAGTGTCAAAAAAAAATTAAAAATAAAACTAATAGTAATATTATTATTAATAAAATCCAGACATTATTACTTTAGTGAGCGCCGTAAAATGATCTACAATATCTACAATGTTCTACAACACCAACTTCGTCTTTCCAGCAATAAGCTAAAGTTTTAAACCAATAATTATTTTATTTGTTATTATCTATCATATTCATTTATATATTCATATTTATTTATTTATTTATACTAATTTATTTATATTTATTTGTTATTTATGAATTAAATAACATGTATTATTATGTGTACATATGTGTTATGTATTATTAAAAATAATACATAACAATAATTTTGCCGATCTTTTGATATAATTGTATCATTAAAACATTAACATTATAAATAAACATGATAAATGTGTATGACAAAAGCAAAAATAAATAAGCAAAAATAAAATAAACCTTAGCAACATTGTTTAATGGAATTTTTCGTCTCTTTCTCTATTTGTTTTCCAAACAGATATGTCTAAGTAACTATATAACTTAATTAACTTCGTTTTATTAAGCTAAGCTAAAAAAAAGATTATTATATCAAAACAATTATATCAAAAGATCAGCAAAATTAGCGTTAATTATTATTTTGGACCTACTCTCTCTCAAAACCATTAATAATTTAAAAATAGAGGCACCAATAAAGTTTTTTAGTTTTTCCGTTAGTTTTTTTAAGTAAACATTTAGCTAATGAGATAGGTTTATTAAAATAAATGTGGTTTTCTAATATTATATGAAAGTAATATTAATAAAACTGTACTCGTTAAAATATATTTTAGGAGAAAAAAAAAAACGAGAAAGTGAGTGAATAGTTTTCTGTAAATTAATTATTGAGTTCCGGCTTAATACTTCTGTTCGACTTTTCTGAAAAGATTGAGAAAATGAGGTTGCGTATGGACGATATCAGCAAGTATTAACTAACGGAAAAAATCTTCTTTAGATTCTCTTCTTCAACAAAAGAAGTTGTTGGGAGTAGAACGGGACAAGGATCACACGATGATAGTCTAGCCGTGCTCAACTCGCTTTAACATCAGGAAAGGAAATTATGGACATGTTTAACAAGATGAGAAAAGCAAAATGTGGAAAAAAGATAGTAAAAGAAAATTGTGAACATAGTTTTTACAAAGAATCCGATTAAAAAGAAAGCTACTGGACAGTAGTTACAAGAAATAACTGATGTATTGTTTCTTAAGACAAAATCTCAGTTTTCAATACTCTAAGAAACTCAATATAAACTCATGAATACTTCAGATTAAATTTACATTTCGTCCGATAAATATGAAGTCTCTCTAGAAAAATTATACCATATTTATAGAAGATTAAATTAATGTTGCTAGAACTGAAGATAACTCTGCCAAATTGGCCTGCGAGTTCTAACTGTAACCGTTTTTATGGGATTATTTTTATTAATTATTTATCATCTCAGAGGCTCGTCGTGCTCATTGAGACTAGAAGTTAATCACTGATTTAACTTTATTAGTTGGAGCCTCGAGTGTTGCCCCGCCTTGATGATGGCGTATGCCGAAACCGGTCCAGGGATATTTATATCCAACAGCAAGTATCGACGGTAGCTGATTCTTCGATTGCTTCTTCAACTTGCGGTAAATATAACCTTTTTAATTCTATCCAGATAAGTTAAAATTTAGTGCAAGTGGATCCCTCAATATAATAATTAAGTACATTAAGATATATTTCAATACAGCTAGTAAAACCCCTTCTTTTTTTTGTTATAAACATTACAATTTGCCGGATTACAAGTTAAGCAGTTTCGTTCGAGGTCAATAAGCCTCGATATTGCCTAGATTGGCAATCACTAAGAATAAAGCTGATGTTTTTTTTTAAGAAGAGCGAACTGAGTCCAAAGACGTAATGTAATATAAATTTGGTGATTTCATGTTCCAAGGACGAGTGAAACGTGTCCAAAGTAGTGTGGATGAGCTTTGTATGAATATAGGAACATGATAAGAACAGTTTGATAAAACAGTGTGAGTGTGATAAGGAACAGTTTGATAAGGAACAGTGTGATAAGGAACAGTTTGATAAGACAGTTTCGAGGAACCTTTGCCGATATTTTTAAAATCTATTGTATTACTGTTCTCTTATTGTGTCTTTATCTCACCTACTACTGTAGGTAATATACATAAATATGGTATTGTGTACATCCTCAATGTCACATATAACTCCGGCTGTGTTCAAAGTTGAAACAGCACCGTAACAGACGTAAAGCTAGTAGTGCTGCCAGGGAGATATTTTTTTTGCCCGCGAAACCTATTTTGCTGATACTTAATCTATCTTAAAGACAATTTTATCTAATTATTAATTGATACATAATTATATTAGATAATGTAAATAATTACATTTAAGTTTTAAAATTTTACTATATACATCTAAATAATATCTACAATTATTAGTAAATATGGGTTATTTATAATAACTAGTGAGTCTAAAATTATATACCTAGAGTCTAAGAAATTTTTGATCGATGCCGATCTTGTCAAAAATAATTTGGTTTATTGTGGAATGGTTCCTCTAGAACCAAACCAAAGTCCGAAAATTTGGTATTCTCTTTCTCCATGAGCTTCTGTAAATTTTTCTTTAATAATTTATACATGTCCATATATGTTACATTTTCTCCTTATGAACCTCTCAGCTTGTTCCGGATCATCGTTTCATACCTTTGGTGGATCGACTATTAAAGCAGTTTATTGCTTGGGTAAACGCAATGATGTCGAATTACTTGGAGATCCATCGGAGTCTATGGCAAAAACTCGTCCATAACAGATATATCTCTTTCTTTAAGGCTTCTATAATTGCTTGACGTTATTGGTGCTAGTCACCAAGAGCATGTTATATAGGCATTTTCCCAGCACATGTGCTGGTGTTTCATTCTCCTACACATTTGCAGCAGAGGGACCCAACATCTCCTGGAGACTTTGCCAGGTACTCCTCTAAGAGAGCGTAATTGCTATTAAGCTTGATACCATTAACCGCTATAATTTAATAAAAAAAATTAACACATTACAATAAAAAATATAACACAGATCAAAGCTATTAAAAATAAATGAAACTATAAATATAATATAACCCACTTGTTCGTTGATGACAACAAAAAATTATTTTATGGTTTTAAAATAATACCCATTGTGTAATCAGGTGGTGATGTAATTCAACTATCAACCGAAAACCGCACGCGTTTTACTGCTATCTTTAAAAAAATATTTCACATTTAGATCATTTATATTTTAACTTGCCTGAATAGAAAGCTAGTTATTTTTTATTATTTTCAGTACGCGTTTTTGTACAATTTTATAAACTACAATAATGGTTGTGTGTTATGTGTAGATTATAGGTATACTACTATATTATTTATTATACGTACATTACAAATATACATATAATGGATCATAATAATTTAATCTTTGGTTTGTGAGTTGAGTTACAGATGTAATCGAATTGTAAAACAATATTATCGAGTTTAAATGTTCTGTATTAGATTGATATGAAGTTGCCTAATGAATTTTAAATAGCATCATAATATGTTCCAAAATGTTATTATACTGTGATTATGAGTATGAAATTGTTATTTTATGCCAATCACGAAAATTTTAATATTCTTGACAGGAGTTCGAACTGAAAACTAGTTTAATAGTTCTAGATAAGAATAGCATGTATTTAGTAAATGTCGTGTTAGTATATTTAGTATATAAAAAAATACTATGCCAAGCGTGGCACAAGGCTTTTATGCTTATTCTATTGGCATATTATGGATTATGTGTTATGGAGTTTTTATTTAAAAGTAATTAAATATTATTTAATAAATTGGAGTGATATCAATGGATATTTTCTCCTTCTAATTATGTCACGATAAAATAACTTATACATAAGTACTAATAACATTGTTTTGTAGTCGTACTTACTAAAAAAAAAAACTAAAAATAAAAAAAAATAATAATAATAACATTTATTAAATATTTTTATTAAAAATGTATTTAATAAATAAATAGAGAAGTAATAAAAATAGAAGTAAATAAATATTATTGTAAATATAAATTGATAATATCTTATAAATTTATATGACATTTGTGTAGATAAACAGATATTATTTATCATCACACGTCAAAAAGTATATAGAACATAATAAGAACAATAAACACTTCAAATAAAAAGCAATCATACAAATTTTATGCTAAATAACTTCTGAATTGCAAAAGGACATTTTTGACGAAAGTATTTGATGTTTTTTCATTTAAAGACTTTATAAGCTGAGGTAAGTGATTATAGAGTGTGTAAATCTGCCAAATTGCTCAGAGTCATGGATGGCTGTCTTACACAGCTTTAGTCTGTTAGTTATTAAGTTCCCCCTATTTCTTGCGCACTGATCATGTATGCATTCATTAGTAGCTAAAGAATACTTAATTTTAAAAATGTGTGTGTAACACTCTGGTAGCAAAATTGGGAAAATATTGTCAGTAAATGGTTTTCTTTGAAAGCCGTATTACAAGTCTCTCTCGAATCTAATTTATATATAACTCGTAACCTTTTAGCGAATTTCCTTTGGAAATTCGGCTAATGGGATAGGCGTTATGGCGGAATTCGAACCTCGGGCCACGACACAAATCCGTTTCAGAGGTCCTAATGACGAAAAAAAATAAGTTTCGCGAGACTTTATATATTATATATATATTATAATATTATATATTATATATATATATATATATATTATATATATATATGTATTTCTAAAGGAAAGGAAATTCGCCCGACATGCGGACCACCGCGCCAGAATTTTTTTTACAAATTAAAATAGAACACAAATATTAGATGATGAGTTGTCACGCTAACAAGCGATATTGTATAGTATTTATCACTAAAAGCCTTTTGAAAGTACAAGCATCACTCTATGGGATGTTAATGAGTTCCATTTTGACAACCATGGCCTCTGA
>JACMZG010000002.1:46667230-46711226 GCA_018340805.1 Microvelia longipes
CTCTCCACGACTACCAAATGGATGTCCTCCAAGAGTCAACACGGCTCCTCCTCCTCTCCTACCGGCAGCGAGATTATTGCATCGAACGGCCGAACCAGGAGTTCGAGAAATGCTAACTTCGCTGGGATTGTTATGCCTAGTTTCACTTCTACTGGCTCTTCTCTCTCTTGTATTTATGCTAAAAATATCCCCTGCTCAAGATGTTCGCGAGTTGGCAAAGTTAGACCAAGTAACCGTCATTTCACCGGATGAGTACGTGCTGGTTTATGAAGTAACCCTAGCTCTTTGTGCCTTTTCACTTTCTCTGAATTTATGCTGCCTTCTCGTCTGTTCTGTACAGTTCCTTTTCTCAGTCAAACTAGTTCGAGATTCTCCTGATGGCGGAAAGGTAATAATTTTTTAATAATAAAATTTTAAAAATACTCTGAATTTTTTACCTCAGACAAATTTAAATTACACGGCCTCTACCTACACAATTACATCTACTTTTTGCTCAAAACAAACTCTATTTGTATATAGAATGCGTAATCTGTATCTGAAACGACACATTGTTAAATTCCCAACAAGTCACTTATACGCGGATGCAGTCATACGCACAAAAAGTACAACTTCCTGTCCTACAGAACGGAAAAGCTAAATTACTCTTGAAAAAACACACGATAATGTTATCTACCTACTAATTACTTACAAAAAGTCTATTATATAGCCACCCAGAGTGTAATAATAAATATTTATAAATTAATTTTAAAAAACATGATAATAAAGAGTAAGACTAATAATAACATGGAACACAAATATTTATGCAAGGGAAATAAAGCAATAGATATGGAAACATACAAAAAGCGTACAAAAAAGCATACGAAAAGAAAATAAAGATGTTTATTTTATAGAAAAATTCATTTTGTATTTATTTTAACAAAAACTTTTTAAACCGTGTACAAGTTTATTGATGTTGACAATGTATGCAATATATTCAATGTATTAAATCAGTGTAATTCATGTACAAGAATATGCATCTTTATGTTCTCAGCATTAACTGTAGATAATAAAACAAGATGCCTAATAAGAAACTAGATTTCTCTATCTCATATTTTAGACATCATAACTTCAAGACCCGAATATCTCGACTGAAGTACTTATAGAACTATGCTACTTTTTAAACTAGCACCTGAAATCGTTTTAACCCAACTGTTATTAGAAAATAATAATAATATAAGCTCCGGTTTACTCAAAATCAATCATCAATACCATACAATCCAGATATACAAGCCATTTATCCTATAAAATAAATGTTGTATACTTTTGCCAAAATAGAACATGATGTGCGGCCTTTATCGTGCTAGAAAAGCGTTGATGTATCCAAACACTCAAATAGGCACCAAGCTTTTGATTTTTAGGGATGAGTATGTCGAATTTATAGACATTTAAAAAGCAAAATTTAGTGCCCTCATTACAATACTTCTGCATCTCTTACAGGAGACGGTGAAGCTAAATTAAACTCCGTTCTTTGCATACATATGTATATAATTAATGTATTAAAGCATATGATCTGCTCAGAGGAGAACTAGCCAAAGTAACTATTTTTAAGGCTGTAACTATTTTTCTTGCTGGGTTTAATTTAATTTTATTTCTTGTATTTTATGTTAGAATATTTTAGTGGTGTTAAGTTCGTTTCTTTGTGTTTTATGATGTATAATATATCTTTACGGCTTAACTAATAAAGAATGTAATTATTATTCTGAAAATACTTAAGTTAAAATTATTAATGTGGCAATGGTTTAGTGGATCTCGGTTTAATTGTGTACGACTTCTAATTACTGTATAAGTTGTATTATTAATTATTTATTACGGCTGCATAAACAATCAAAATTGTTCAAATATAATTGACAAAGTTTAAAAATACTTTTAGTTGACGTTTTGTAAAGCAAAGTTTTGTTATGCACTCACTGCTTTTTGGGGGAAATATTAGTTAAAAATATTTTTTGAAGACCTAAGAAACCAAATAAAACAAGATTTTAACGTCCCATAAGAAAGAAACTAATTTAAAAAAAGTTTATAAAGGATTATTACTGTTCCTAAGTTATATGGTAAGATTTATCTTCTAAAAGAAACAAAAATTACTGTAAATATAGCGTAGGTTTTAAAAAAAATTACTTTTACGTTTCGAATACTAGATTTTATTAATCTTGAATAGTGTTATTGCTTTTAAGAAATCTACGAATGACATTAAAAGGAATTATACATAATATCCATAAAATTCTTATTCTACTGGAATTACTTTTAGGATTTTCGGGTTGGGAACTAAATCATAACTTCAGGTTAGAATAAGACCCTTTTTGAACAAAAACAATCAACGAAGGATGCATGTAACCTATAATTTTTAAGGGATTATCTAATGCTAATGGAATTAGTTGGGATGTACTAGAATCCAATGTGCATTACAGGACTGGATATAGTTTTCTTGGGTCACGTCCTTCTATCATACCTTTGGTTAATTTAAAACTAATAACACAAGAAATGGACCATAAGTGCTTCTATATTACACCATTTTTGTAATAGATTAAATATTAATAGGACTTAAGATCCTTTATTTTTTGACTTTTAATATTTTAGGTACCAAAATTTTACCCTTATCCAAAATAAGACCAACATATGTTCCTACTTTTTTCAATGATAAATTTCAGAAGCTCTCGTACAATAGTAACAGTAAATAAAGTGTACCTCTAAACTTTTCCAACCATATTGGATTCGCTACGCTTATCCTAACTACTTACAACTCGCTTCGCTCGTCTTCAGAATATGGAAATCACAAAATATGTCTCCGGACTCGCTTTAAATTTCGTGTCTTCTAAATAATCGAAACATTTTACCGTGTAGTGTTTCGAAATTTTTGTAAAACTATCATCCAGAAAACACAACTAGAAATAAAAATTGTAAGAAGCTTTAACTGTCTAGCAAACACTCCGGAGCTACGATAATAACGGACACACATACCCACATCATAGATGTATTACTAGAGGGGTCCTGTAGGTTAAATTTTGAAAAAACGAAAAAGTAACCTGAACACCTTTGCTTACAGTCTATCGTTTAGTTTAAAAATCTTGACAGGTCAGTTTAGACACCACTGAGTCTTAACAAAAAAAAATCCTTGCAGGAAGGAAGCAGGAAAAAACTATGTAAACAAATCAGGTTATTTTACCCGTATTTTCTTGGTGATGTTTTTTTACATATATTTTGTGTTGTTTTATTTTAAAATATCATTTTAAGATTAATTTGAAAGTAGTTTTTCAAAACGATGCAATAAAAAGAAGAACCACAAACAAATTGAACGATTGCCAGGAAGAAGGTTTATTCCCTACAGCGGTTATTGTTGTAGGGATTTTTTCCTCTTTTTAAGTGAGAGGTTGGCAGCGGCTTCTCTGATTGGTCAATTTCCAAAATACTTATGACCTGGGATTTTTAAACTAAACGATGGACTGTAGAAATAAGGTTAAATAATCTTGTACAACATCACAATAACTTATATAGTAGAACGTTAAAAATGCAAATCAAAACACAGACATGTCTAGCGAAGCCGAAATCAATAGATTTATTATAACCTATTGATTTATTATAACCTATTGATTTATTATAACCTATTATAATTTACTCTTGAAGGAGGTTTCAAAAAGGTTACACAGAGCCCCTGAGGGCCGCCAAAAAGATGTTTCAGGTCTCTCAATGTATTTGAGAGACCTATGACCCCTTTAGTAAATATTTCTATGGCCACATACACACTTTTAGACAACTTTGTGATGACTACACAGGATGTCTCAAAACACCTGAAACAGAAAATTCAGGTAAAATCACGGTTTCGGATATTTAGTGCAAACACTCTACTTTTTTCCCTACCCACGATATAAATAAGGAATAATTAAAAAATGAGTTACAATAATAACAGACAACTTAGTGAAAAATACGTAGAAGACCTTAAAAACACCTGAAACGGATAATTCAGATGCCATCCCGGTTTTGGAGTTTTTTGCAAACACAATACTTTTCCCTTATACATACGTTATAAATTAAAAAAAGTAAAAATAATTAGAAATGCATGGAAGAAAATGTAAATGAACTCTCATATTCTTACCTGAAGGTTATATTATTCTGATATAAGGTCCTTCTGTATAAAGGATCGCCTCGTTTATAGTAAACTCCAGTAGTACACATTCCAACCTTTTTACGAGTCAATAGTAACCTTTTAATACTTAAATTCCAGAGCGTGTTTACGACAGTAAAAAATAAATAGGGGAAAAGATCCTTTTCTAAGAAGGATGCAGGATTCTAAAGAAGGTTCTTAGAATCAAGGGTAAAAAAGGATTCCTGTGGTAAGCAGGTAGGTGCAGGTACTCTTAGCAGGTTTGGAATGATGAAAAGAAAAAATAAAGTTAAGCAGGTTTCTTGATAATACAGATTCTACTCTTAATTATTATCTTGATTTAGATCTTAGACTTGGTAGGTTATAACTTCAGATTATAACTTTCGGGAAGGACTTAAAATATAAGTTTGGGATAACAGTAAACGTGGCCATTAAATGCTACTGGATTTCTCCATCAAATGATTTCAAAGAACCATTTTATTAGTTATAAAATTAATTTAATTGAATTTTGTTTGAGTGTTCTGGAAATTAGTACAGTGCTATGTGAGGCACTAGTAATGGCTTTTGGGGTTAAAAACTTACGAGTGTTGTCGTAAAAATCCCTGCCTAAGAAAACATTTAAGAAAGATTTTTTAATTTTAACTTTGCTAAAAACTAGTTACTTTTCCCACCAAAAAATGTAACTTTCTGAATATACCAGCTCAGGGCTTTTAGATATTTCTTTAGGTTCCCGAGCCTAACGAATTTAAGCGAATCTTGAATAGAACGATTTTGTTTTTATTTAATGAAGTTGATTTTATATATATATATATATATATATATATATATATATATATATATATATATCATTTGATACTACCGAGTTTTACAAAACATGAATAGTTGACACAATATAAATTAGTAAATTTCAAAGACACGCACACACACCACACACACACACACACACACACATATATATATATTAATATATATTATATATATATATATATATATATATATATATATATATTTATTTATTTATATATATGTATGCCTGTGTATGTGTGTGCGCGCGTGTGTGTATTTATTTATACCCTTGTATTAATGCCTATAATATACCCCCGTCGCATCCCTGGATGATCTTTCTTGGTCCTTCATTTTCACAAGCATTGCATGACATTGAAATAGTAATATGTTACATAATTATAGTTTGTTTACCTAATTCGGAAAAGTGAAATTAATAGCATTTTAGACAACAATGGACTTAATTGTCATATCCCATTCCTTTAACGGGATCTTTATCGTATTACAATTCTATTTTTGTTCAGAACAATACAATATTATCTTACAATGACTGTATCTATTTCGTTCTTATAATTCACTTTCATTTTAAGTGACACATTCAGATTGTAATTGCGATTTAATTGCTAGTCACAAGACAGATTATTCTTACATTTTTAATGAGAGTAAGCCATTAACAAAACTTAATAACCTACACAACCATGTGTAAATCAATATTCTTAATAGTGATTGTTTGAGTAACGAGAGACCTTCGTTCTCTTATAGTCAGCGTCTTGGGAGCCGCTTCGCAGCCACATTGTCATTGTCCTGCATTAGGTTGTTGTATTGCAAGTCTTTAAGTGGAATATTTTGGGTTTCTGTTAAAGGGGCTCATAGGGCGGGGAGGTATTCCTGGTTGGAGGACCAACCAGGATACTCCATCCCTGGGTACGAAAAATTAAATACAAACCCTTCTCTGTTTCGAGGTGCGATAAAAATAGCCCCTAAATAGTTAAAATGTGTCTCTTGTTAAAAAAAAACTTTTCGTTATAAAAGTCGTAATTTACCATTATTAGTTTGGTTATTATAACCAAAATATGTTATTTTTGTTTCTAATTTTTGGAACTTCGAAAAGTAATGTGATACCGTATTATTGCCTATTTTGGAAACGCAACGAAGCTAAAATATTGACCTAAAATCAAATTCCTAAGAAAGGGAAATGCAAATTATAATTCATAGGATATAAATAAAGCAGTACAAATCCTAGAATAGTCATCAACTGTTTAGGTTTTATTTTAAAGATCAACCGAACATTGATAAGGAAGCCAGTTAAACTTTACTTGTACAAAATATGGTAGGTTTGATAGGATATTTTTTCCCTTTTTAGTAAGTTGCTATTGGATCAAGGATTTTTAATAAAGGGATGACGCACTAAGTCGATTTGCCATACAACAAGTGACCCATCGAAATCCAGAAATAGAGAGAATTCAACACGAAACACACGTCAAAACCAACTGCACATGCTTGTTACAACTGCGCATGCTTACAATTCTTAAACAGCGCAGGTCTTAAAATTTAGAGGCAAACTTACGTCACAATGGTTTCCATTGTTTATTGCTTGAGAAGGTTATAACAAAACACGCTTAAATTATCACTCACTGAAGAGGCAAAGTATATTCCAAAATTTAAAATTATAAAAGCACAAATGACTTAACAAGCACCACAAATGTAACAATCACGAGAAGCACAGAAGAAAGTTGAGAAGCAAAGTCGACAACCTTGCTACATAACCTGCGTTTGGCGCTTTTTTTATTATAATCAAGGGGAAGGGGTAATTTTGCTTCTAATTCTCTATCTCATACAACTTCCATGGGGTCAGAAAAGTTCCTTAATGCGTCATCCCCTTTATTCAAGATCCTTATATAGGGTGGAGTTACAGGTTATTTTATCCATTTAATTAAAGCAACTGACAAACACTGTCTCATTTACTATAAATCTCTAAAAAAATATCCTATGATTACGAATGCTCAAAGCAAATTTGCAAGACTAGTCCTTTAAAAAACCTTGAAACACAGCTTTATATTTTGGAGTGAAATCACAAAATTATTAATATTACTATTATATCAACGGGAATCAAAATCACGATTCAATGACGAAATTATATTTATTCTTATAACAGGTTAACACTTTTATATTGTAAAATGCATTTGCATTTTTAATATATGAACAATTTTTTTTGGGGTTATTCCATTATTTATACGATTTTGAGATATGTCAGAATCCGTTCAGAATAATTTTTAAACTTGTGGATGACCTGTCAGCCATAACTAATAGTTTTTAAGGAGAAAATGTCAACCTCGTGCCTTTAAAAAACTTTAACAGTATTTGTCTCTATAGAAAACCATTTATTTTAAGTTGAAGATTGCCGCAATGGACCGTTAACAAGTGAATGCTAGAATCGAAAGGTTTTGAATAATAATGTTGCAAGTTTAGTACATTATCACATTATACAGGGTGGTGAATTTCTAATACATCACCCTAATTATATCTTGGGAGCTATCACGATAAAACTTGGCATCAAGTAGCCAATTAATTTTTTGGTAACCATCTGGCAAGTATGGCAATCTGACTATATAAGACTCGGGTACAGAGATCTTGAAACTTTTCCTCACTACTTCGGATTCGCTACGCTACTTCGTGTAAACCAATTAGGAGTTCTTTAAAAACTTCTGAAACAGATAATTCCGGTGACATCCCAGTTTCGGATGTTTTTACAAACACAATACTTTACCTTTATACGTCCGGTATAAAAGAGTAAAAGAAACATGGTTAATAGAAAAGACGACAGAAGTCCAAAGTGAATGATATTCAATTACCTAGCTTTTAACCAGGGATTTTGGTCGTCATCGGGGTAAAGAGATAATTCAAAATTCAATTTTAAATAAAATAATAAATTTATTGGAATTTTTTTAGTTTTTAGTTTTAGATTTTTTTTTTATTTTATAAATCTTTTTACCCTGATGGCGACAAGGATCTCTGTTTAAAAGCTCTGTAATTGATTCTCGACTATTAGAGTGCTGTCTTAAAATTAACCTTTTTTCGTCAGTGAATTTTATTTATAAATCTTTTATCTATTTATTTATAAAACATTATTATTTGATGATATAAAATGAGAATACGCATAATTTAGTATGCATTTGTATGAAAACGTCATAAATTTGTGGAACCCTAAATAAATGGAACCTTATAATAGGTGTTCCACTACAAAAAATAATTTTGATTACTCGTTTGCTTCAAGGCTATTTCAAGTAATAAAATAAATAAATAAATATAAATAAGCCATTTATTATTTATAAAAGGTTATAAACTACAGATACAAGATTACAATGACTCAAACAAAATAACTTTAATAAATATTCGGCCATAGGCCGTGGCACCCAATTTTGGTATTTCAAGTAATACCAACCAAATAACTTTGCTTTGAATCGCAAATAACGTAAAACAATATAAAATACTTACAGTATGATATTTTTTTCCGCTGCTTATTTTCACAGTCATTAGAGCGAAAGAACAAACAAGGCAATGAAGCATTCAACAAATCAAAAATCTGTTGCATTCAAACCTCTAACCTAAGCGAATGAACGTTTTCTGTTTGCCAAGTGTAAAAAAAGTTTTAGTAAACATCTTTTAACGTAGCGCTCTGTTGAATATTTGAACTATTTGTACCTGCAGATGTGTTCCAGACACTGAATGTATTATACCTATAATCAACTATTATTGTTTTCTTTAAAACATTTTTGTTCACCATATGACTTGAATATGTATTTTCAAAACAGCCTAAAAGTTGATCTCTGAGGGGATCTGTAGCTTTTTTAAATGTATAGGTTTGAAGATGGATTTTGATTAAAGTGATAAGTAATATTCCATTGGCGCTATTTAAAGATAAATAAAATATGTCATATAGCCCTGATTTCAGGGCAGATCAATTTTAACGAATTTTATTATGAACAACAAAATAAAAGAAACCGATACATATTTTATTTATTCTCTGTGCTCTACACAGAAAGAGAAAAGAGCCCGATGCCGACAATTAAACTTGCCCCCTTCAAGTTTCAAAAGTTGCGCAACACGCTAGAGTAGTAAATTTCAAAGACACACACACACACACACACATATATATATATATATTATATATATATATATATATATATATATATATATATCAACGTGTCAAATAATTACCTATTAGGGAATCTTCTATTTAAAAAATTATTTTAAGTAGTTCTTTCTTTCAAATTATTTCATTCTAGAGCACAATGAGCAATAAAAATAAATCTTTTACAATTACCTAAACTTAATTTCACATTGGTTTAAGAAGTCTCGAATTGAAATTTGTAGTTGATTACATTACTTTTTCCTTTATCGAAAAATATACGGCAATGAAGTAAAATTTTGATTAAAATAAGACCATCCATCGTAATTGTCCTTTTCCTGCAAATATCTTTTACAAAACTGCAGCCAAGAAGTAACGCGAAATCCAACGGTATCTTAGCGAGTAAACTTTTTTATTATAAACAATTGAAAATTAGACATTGCTTCCCACGGGTGTAGTGCTGCGAAAGATAGCACTAGGAAATATACCGGCAAATAACTAACGCGGTCAAGGGCCTCTGCCGTATGAATAATTAATACAATATTCAAACTATTAAGAAAAATGTAATCAAACCGTTACTTTTCTGTAAGATTGAGAAATTCCTTTCACAAAATCATTTATTAATTCAGATATCAATAAACAACAGAATAATTTATATTAATTGGAACTATAGTTAAAATAATTTTAATTAATCAATAATAATAATAATTAGTTGTATTTGTTATAATTATAATTAACACCTCCTGAAAATGAGGTCCTGGACTTTAATTGGCTTGGTCTCTACTTCTCAGTAAGACGACATCTATGAGTTCATAATAAAAATTGACTAATATTTGTTGTTGTAATTTTTACCCAAACTTGTAGTCTTGTTCCCTCTTTTAGTGACTCGTGAGTTAAATGTGAGCGTAATAATGCGTATAGACTGTTTTAGGATGTTTAAATGAATTTATTTATGATAAAATTACAACATTTCTGTAGATAAGTCTCAATTTTCAAGTCTCCTCCATGGCTAGAGCCGTTAAGGGTTTAAGAAATTTAAAACCGATCTCACTAATTTGTTTGCTGGGGTATTGATAGACTTACATCGGTGCTTTCAGCATATTAAGTGGTGAATTTTTCCTTTGAGATTCACTAAAACAAGGCCCCCCCACCTTAGTAGTAATTTTTACTTTGCAAAATCAATAGACATTTTTTTTTTTTATTAAAAACATCTGATGTGCTTAAGCAGGTCGAATTTTTCCCCTAGAAAAATTAAGTAACAAATTGTACCTATCCTATCCTACTTCTTAGGATATGAAGCCTAATGCTGCCGTTTTTAGTTTATACTTTTTGCCCGAGCAGTAGTATTTCTATTTGTTCTCAATTTTTTATTGGAAATGTGCATGTTTTATGGGTTATACAAAACCATGAAAATTCCATGTAAACCTTAGTTTATAAGTTTTAAAATGTTATTGATTATTGCCTTAATTTTTTCCTAGTCTAAGCAATACACTATAGCTCAGCTACTGATTATACACCAAAATTACATATAAGTAAAAGATAGAGTGTTAAATAAAAGCTAGCATTTCAAAAGAACTTGACTCCACACGACATTTGTTGTTTCTCTGTCATATGTCATGCTTTCTAATATTTTACTGTGGTTTTTAGATACTTTAGAGTGGTCATAATGGCCACGTACCGGTTTTATTTTACTCAGTACCTCCAAAAACACTAAGGAACACTTAATTATCGACAAAAAATGTTAACTTAATTTACAGTTATTTTCTTCAATGTGCTTGCTCAGCAAACTATGAAATGATGTTATTACACATAGTTTTCTATTTGGGGGTTTTTGTCGTCACCAAGGTTGATTAATGTTTAAACTTTGGTCATAAAATAATTAGCCTTCGGAAGAGTTCACACGTGTTTCAAACTTATGTACCGGTTCCGACTCTCGCCATGTCACACAAAGCGGCATCAAAGTAATCAATATCAAAGTAGTGATCAAATTAAAGTAGTCTGGTATCATGTTATAATATAATTCAACTTATATTGTAATCGAAACTTGTTGCAAAATTACTATATTATATTAGTAATAATAATAATAATTTGTACGACTAAAAGACGATAAAAATAAAGTGGATACCACCTTGTTCAAAATAAGTGTCCCGCTGTCACCCTTAAACACCACCGAGAGGTGAGAATTCCGAAATAATAATAATATCCAACGAATACTATACTGAAAACTTATCTGATCCTTAAAGAATGACACTTTTGGACTTCTACTGCCCCGCTGTCATCCTCATGCCGTCTTTAGACGTGAAAACATAAGAAAATAGTTAATATAATTTATGACTATATTATTATATTATAATATAATAATTATAAATTTTATATTATTAATTATAATATATAAATATGACTATATTATTAGGGTAGTATTTTTAAAATAATATGAATCCCTTGCCTTTCACTGACTGAAGAGCAACTTAATCAGAACAAAAATTAACCATTAAGTCATTTTGGTTTGGATTTCGAACTGATTCCCTCTATACTATAGAAAACGAACTACAGACCAATGACATTCCTTCCGTTCCACCATTCTCCCACACTTATTACCTACCATTAGTCGGCTGTAATAATTGTCAAAAGAGCCATTATAAGTATTAAGCTCAAATTGATTTCATTAAATTGTTATTTTTAATGATAATACTGTTATAAAGAAATGTACCTAATACTGTTATAGGAAATGTTTTTACTGATATTTACAACACTATAAAAATAAATCAAACTATAGAACATATTAAATACGCCAATTACTGACATAATTTTCTTTGAAATATAATAATTAATTTCAAATACTAGAACTGTTGTATTTTAATTTAATGATAACATTAAAATACTTTAACTACAATGTTAAAATAAAAAAAACTAGTTTTTAATAAATATTTTCTTAGGGCCGAAGTTCTAAAGACATTAATGCTAAGCAAAATATTAAATTATATAATAAATTTTAAGATTTTTTATTGTATTAATAAGATAGTGGGATTAATTGATTCATGTACGCCAACTTTAAAAATTAATTTTTTAATACAAATTATGTCGACAACTTAGTTGTTAAGATATCTTTTTTAGGTTAATTTTTAAAGAAAAAAATTAAAATAGTCATCCTAAATATTCTTCTTTACTTAGAAGGCGTTCCTGAACCTCAATAAATAACGCTTTAAGAAATTTAAATATGTACGATAAAGAAAACAAGATAATTTTTATTTTAAAAATTTAAAATACAATGTTGTAGTCTTGATACATTTTTTGCATTCTCATTTAACAAATTTGCATTTTTATAGTGAGTAGGTAATTTTAAAAATGAGAAAAAATCTTATTTATTATATTATTTCGTATATTATGTTCTTGTTTGAATGTTATTTATTTGATTCACGTGTTATTAAAGATTAGAGTGTCTTAAATGAAAGCAACAATGAGAAGGATATCCATTAGTGATTTCCATAGAGATATATTTTACTATAGAGGGAGCATAACCTATCTCAATATTTCAAGAAGCTTGGGACATCTTTTTGGGGCTCTGTGTAACCTTATTAAAACCTTCTCTAAGAGTATCTTTAAGTTGCAATAAATCAATTGGAAATGAATTAGAAGAATGAAAACTCCCGTGATAAAAGATCTTATAAGAAATTTAGATAAAAAATATAAGCTAGAACTGAATTTGAAAGTGCAACGTGTATGCATAAAATGACTTCGTAGTTAGTAACTTAAGTTACTGACTTTACTTATGGGCTAAGAATGAGAGCAATAAAATCAAAAATAAGGAACTTATGACGTAATAAATGAAATAAACAAAATGATTCATGTGTTAAGATTTCAAAAAGATTCAAGGTCTTTCTACAGTTCAACAAAAGAACTCCGAATACAATATTAAACCTGGACCACTAAATAACTTCAATAAGTGTCACTTGCAAGTTTATTTTTATAATTGATGAATAAAAAATCCAGAAATATCTCCGAAACGGAAATAACTTTAAAATTATTCAAGAATGGAAAATGACAAAGATAGGATCATATTTTAGGATAAAATTCTATTTTCTTTCTTTTTTTACTTAAAATGTGCCTTTTTAAGTACAAAATTTATGAAAGAACAAAAAAAAAATAAAACGGTTTGGTCAAGTTTTTTTTTTAAGACAAAAGGATTTAAAAACAAAAAATACAAACCAGTTGGACGACATTGTAACGCTATTTCATAACCTCAGAATACCCATCAAGAAAAAGATTCCGACTTAGCATTTAAAGGAAAAACTGGAATTTATTTTAATTTCTAACATCTGAACTTCAATATTTAAAAAAAAAACAGGATTAAAAAACA
Source organism: Microvelia longipes (assembly GCA_018340805.1). Classification (NCBI taxonomy): domain Eukaryota; kingdom Metazoa; phylum Arthropoda; class Insecta; order Hemiptera; family Veliidae; genus Microvelia; species Microvelia longipes. The sequence goes on from JACMZG010000002.1 coordinate 46,680,635, forward strand.
ATATTTATACTTAGATTCTTTATTTAAAAGTTTTTAGAACGGTACATTTTGAGATAAATTAAGAAAAAGAGCGAACAGTAGCATCACTGACTGGGTAAATCTTGTTTAGTAAACAAAATCTTTATTACCTATTTTTTTGGAATTAAATTAAGTTGTTTTTAAGCTTATACACCATGAATCAGTGCTTTATTCATGCGTTATGGATGAACCTTTGATGAAAATTAAAATAAAATTATCTTTTGAATGTATGTTTATGTCTATATATAGACTTAGACATAGAGATATATTACTAGAGGGGCCCTATTGGTTGAATTTTGAAACCTCGAAGAAGTAACCTGACCACATTCGATATCATTATAATCAAATAAACAGAGCAAAAAAACAGTAAATTATATAGTAGAATGTGATTTATACAAATCACAACACAAACTATGTGCGGGAAGCCGAAAAAAATGTATTTATTATAACCTTAACTCCCTCTTAGAGGAGGTTTCAATGAGGTTACACAACGCCCCTGAGGCCCCCAAAAAGATGTTTCAGGCCTCTCCATGTATTAAGATAGGCTATGCCCCCTCTAGTATATAACTCTATGGACTTACACATATATACAGAGTGAAACATTTCAATTGCACCAACATCTAATCTTTAAAAAATTAGGGGTCCTCTGCAAAGTACGAAAATGGTCTCTAACCTAAATCAAATTCACTATTATAATATTGTTAACTATTGCCCTAATATGGTAATTTTGTAAACACTTTCGGTAACTTTTAAAAGTTAAATTAGAGTATACCTGAATTGCCTATTTTTGAAACTGGATTAAATTCTATAAAGAAATTTAATACTAATATAACCATATTCCAGTAATTCTTAGAAAGCATCCATATTCAAGTTATTGTTAGAAATGACATCGATTCTGGTTCAAAATATTTTTTTCTTGTGGTATAGAAAAAAAAATCAATGGAATATAGGTGAAACATTAGTTTAATTGAAAATTGCCGAATATGGTGGGATTAGTATCAAATTTGTTAGGACATAACGCAGTTTCAAAAAAAGGAAATTACGAAAGTGGAAACAAAATAATAGTGGTAAATTGTATATCAGTATAAGAAATTAGATTCTTTCGGCCATTTGACTGAATCTCGGAAATTAACGGTTCTGATCATTATTTAATTTGTAAAAAGCGTAGACGAAGTTTGTTGTTTTTACGAATTTCGGTTAAGCAGGCCTGACTGAAGTTAAAATTCCATTGGTAAACTCAGTCGATATCGTCGCGAAGATCGTGACGGCCTTGTCACCTTACTTTGGCCGATATTATAATTGAAATGTTAACTTTTTTATTCGTAAAACCTAATTTCTGTAATTTGTTAAAACTTTTGTGCTATTAAAATTCTTACTTGTCGTACATACCTTTATCTTCTCCTTTTACTAATAATCTTCTGACTGTACTTGTCTTTTAAATTGACACTTTATTAAATGCAAATTAAATATGCTAAAAAATGACTAGATCATTAAAAAGCAAACTAAGAAAAATAATTCATAGTTAACTAAATGTTCTTCCGATCAAAAGATTTTAGAAAGTAACAACACATAATACCACGAAAAAGCGAAAAACTAGAGTGAATTGAAAACTTTTAATAATTATTAAACGAAAAATGTTATTGAGTTTATCGAACGAGTATGAGTTAGCAAAAATCTAATAGCAGCTGATTTAATTTTGAACAATTCAACGAGATTCTCATGATTCATAGAGATATGTTACTAGAGGGGGCATACCCTAGCTTTATACATTGAGAGGCTTGAAACACATTTTTAGGGATCTGTGTAAACTTATTTTAACGTCCTCCAGGTTATAGCAAATTGTGGTCGGCTTTTTACTCATTATTTGTATTTTGTTTTATAGTGTAAAAGTTCTTTAATTTCGATCTGTTTATTGCATTAATAATCGAAGTTGTACTGGTTACAAATTTTCGTAAACTCAACTGATGGGTAGGGTCTCTAGTAATAATATTTCTATGGTTGATTTATAAATTTTCAGTATTACCAATCTTGATAAGTTTTAAACAAATATTCAAATCTAAATAAAGACAAGTTTTTGTAAATATTTTTTTTTGTGAAAAATTCTAATATTTATTATTTTTAAGAAACATACGAAAAATTAGTAATTTTCTTGTTTTGAATAAAATCTATTTTAAATTTCTTGCATTTAAAAGAACGAAACAATTTATGTTAAAAGTTAAACATGTTCAAATCTTTTATTACAAACCAAAGAGGATTATTGTTTTGCTTTTTCTTCCGCTTTCTTTTTTATCGATTCTTTTTGGTTATTTTTATTCCAGAATGTAAACAGTCGTAACGAACTGAGTAAACAAGTTTAAACTGCTGGAGAAAATACAAAGTAGTTATTTTCAAACGCGTAACTGTGTATGATAAGTAACATTTTTTTAAAAAAAACTTAGTGACATTTTTTAAAAATAACTTTATTTTTATGAAGATAAGATTACAATCTATTATTTTTTTATTGCAAAATTTTAATTACAGAATCGAAAGTTTCAGTAAAATAGCTAAGGTAGTCGGCACGTCCGCGTATCTGCAATGCGCCCCTGCTTTGTACCCCTCTATTTATATATAATAATTACATAGTAAATGTTTTATTAGCCCCCCTCCCCAAAAAAGCAATGTAAATTGGCAATCGAAGTTAACTAGTGTGGTCTTTACTTCCAAAAAGAAATGTGAACCTATAATATAAAATATATATAGGTTACAACAAGCTATAGTTTATATATATATATATATATATATTATATATATATATATATATATATATATATATATAATATATATATGTATGTGTGTGTGTGCATATATATTTTGAAGCTTCTGACTGTTGGTCTTGGCTGAATTATAACATAATGGCTAATTGTAGTGTCATTTTTTTAAATTTTCTTAAAACTGTCACCTTACTTTAAACAGTACTAAATTTATGTCATGATTTGTCAAGAATACTTCAATTCTCACTTACTCAGATCTTATCATGTATTATTTATTGTTTTGACTGCACCCGTACCACCTAATAAAGATCTTACCTGCATTTCCTTTTCCTTGAGAAAGCATTCTGATCCTATCTCAATCTTGTAGTCATTCAACTTTTGAATTGGGCTTGGCTTTTGTTTCAATCACTTCAATAACTTTGTGTCTTTGTCTCTTTATTGTTTTCTTATCATAGACTATATAATTCTTTATTTCTTATTTCCTTCCTTTTATTATGTATCTAATCTTTGCTCTACATTTTCCTTTGCCACCACACCTTAGTTTTGGACTTTCATTCAAAGATTAGGACAAAAACTGAGGGTATTAAAGCAACAACTAACATGTAATCAGAATAAAAACAAAATTAAACAAAAAACATTTAATTATTTTATGTTTAAGTTTAATAATAACTAGTTGACTTCACTCAGCTAATACCAAGCACATATATTATATAAAGTTCTTAGTATCATACTGATTTTAACCAGTTCTGTTGACAGTCAATATTAGAGTTGTTTAATTTAAATAGTTTTTGAGGCATGGTATTGAACTGCTATAAATTTAGTAGTAATTTAAGATATCATAAGAAATCATGTTAAAGCTCTGTTGTGACATTATTGGCACATGTCTCAACCCGATTCGTTGAGTTTAATACTCTCTAAATAAATAAAAACAACTAAAATTGTTAAACCTTTTTGCCTCAGCCCTAATGCAAATTATAAATAAATAACTAATTTAACTTCTATTAATATAAGTTAAAAATTTGCATTCTAACTCTCTACTGTCTATCGATTAATAGTGTATTCTGACATTTCTATTGCATCACACTATTAAAAATATTTTTTATTTTATTTTTCTTTTAAAGAATGACCAATTTTCATGCATACAGAGTTAATGTTGTAAGATTATTCTCCAGAACACAGTTGTCATTCTTATATTTTTTAAAAAAAAATCTATATTCTTTATAAAATAAGAAACTGAAAGGAAAAATATTAGGTTACACGAGAGTTACATACACAGGGGTTTTAAGTTTAGTCTTACATTATCTTTTTAAAAGGTTTATTTAAGAGATCTTATTGAGCTTCACGGATATTTAGTTAGTTATAGAAGGATTTATATATATTTTCCCTCTTTTTTTTACAAAGGTTTCATAACAATGGTTATGTCAACACAATAACTTGCACAGGTATGGCTTCACAAGAAAATATTAGAGAAAAAGGCGTTGAAAATTATTGCGTTCTTTTGGCTTAATACTAAAAATTGATTTGGGCATTTTTTTTTTAATGTATAATAATTGAAAATATGACACACTTTTAAAAAAAAAAATAAAACAGTACATGAGTTTGATATGGCATGGTCCTAATCCAATTATATGAATCTTCTTTTATAAGAAAAAATATGTTATCTATTTACAAGTTATAAATTTAATGACTGATATACATATATTGAGTTTAACAATAACTTTTAATGATTTAGTAAATTTTATAGAGACCAGATAAGTAACTGTAATATCAGAAAATTATATTAAATTTACTCCATAAGTTAAGCTAATTAACTTTATTTGTCACGTATTCTGTTTGCATTAAAATAAACTTTAAAATACCAAACTAACTTGAATCTCAAGAGAATTTATGTTACATAGCATAAATAATATATTTTACATAATATTTATACATTTTACGTACTATTTTTATGTAAAATGTATATTTTATTAAGTATTTATTCTTTACATTTTAATATACAGAATCACACTTCATTTTAACACTGATCACATCAGATTTTAACAACTCAACATAATACAAAGAATAAATATACATTATTTACACAAAATCATTTAACAATCAAATTTAAGCAAATATATGTTAAAAAAGGTCAATAACTGAAGACTGTTTAAAACTATGTCATGGGCATAACCTTAAAACCTAACTTGGTGGGTGGATTAAAACAAAAGAAAATTATGTTTTGAAAAAAATAAAAACAATAACAGAAGTTATGTTAAAAGGAAATATTAAAGGTAATTTACAATATTTTTCATATAAGAGCCTATCAGTAATAATGTGTATAAGGGTTTGAATAGAATTGCTAGACCATTGAAAGTTGTTAAATAAAGAATTTCAGAGTTATCATTTCAATTTAACATGTTAAATTATGAAATTTTTAACTGTTTATTAATGTACATCTTGGCTTGGACCGTTATTATAAATATTAAGAAAAGGAAAAGAACTAGGGAATTGCATTTTTATCCTTGATTTTAATTTCACACTAAGAAAAATTCTGTGGATGGAAAGAATATGGCTGATGGAAAGAAGTATAATTAATAATATTCACAAGAATCTGCTGTCACTTTAATACAGAGATCCACTTCAGATTCTCTTCACCCTTTCTTAGATATAAAAAAGTGTGTTTTATTCACAGCGGTCACCCTTCCATGTACTGACCTTGCTCAATGCTGTTTACTACAGTGTGTCGAAAAACCTCCTACCTATTAAAATTAAACTTCTTTCCCTTGTTTGTTTTTTCTGGAATACACTTGTTTCAAATTTCTACTCAATTTGATAATTTTATTTACTTCTTGTGTAATGTGAATCAATAAAATTTAACTAATGCTGATAATGAGGTGAAGTATGACACATTTGTTGGTTTTGTATAGGGCTTTATCCGCACCAAATTTAAAATCTGTCTAGGCATTTTTCTGTTTTTATGATTTTTTAAATTTTTTTTATCATCTATGATGATTAAGAATGCCATAAAAAATATTACCATAAAACACGACTAGACCTGAAAATTGCTTTCTAGCATAAACAGACTTAAAATTAAATGGTTACAGACAGACTTACACGCATACACACACATTGAGTGGTAAAAAACATTCATGAGAATAGATAATGCAGGTAAAATCTGGGTTTCAAATTTTTAGTGCAAACAGCATATTTTTTCAATGTATATCTATGTTCGTTCGGTTTCGGCACCAGAGGTCCGGGGTTCACAGCCCGGGCTATGCTCTAAGATTTTATGAATAGTATTTGTATTAAAAAGATTTCGCCATCTTTAATTTATTCTTAGAGTGTAGTAGATGCAACCCACCTGAGGTGGTTCCTGCAGGGTGAATACCCTGATATCTATGTTATAAATGATGAGGGGAGAAATAAACAAAATGTATTGAAACTTTAAATCAAGAGTGTTTGTTTATCATAAACAATATTAACTATAATATGAGTTTACATCATATTAACATAGAAAAGAAATTGATCTCAAAAGAGCTAAAAACCAGAAAATAACGCACAAAAATAATTTGTCATAATAATATGTTAAGAGTTACAACAGTTTTAAGTCAATAACCTCAGTAAGAACAATAATATTTTACCACAAATATGTAGAACTTTAAGAAATAATTGTCATGCAAGGAATAAACAAGATCCTTGGAGCACTGTCATACAAACTTACTCACATAATTGTGTAGTAATAAATTTACAGACCTTAGATTATTAAAACTATATATGTCAACTAATAAATTTAATATAAAACATAAACCTGGAAATGCAACGATAATTTTGTGGTAGCTCTAGGATAACCAATTGACGTATATGCAATTTTGGTTACTTATTAAATCCAAACAATATTACCATTGCATCCTCCTTTGATATTTGTAACAATACATCACTATGGCATATTAATGAATGAGGTTTTAATTCATTCATTGTTTCAATTCTTCACACTAGACATAAAATCATTAATATAAATGTTATTTTTATTGAATTTTATGTCAAGTATATTTTTATGCATTTTAATTAATTTTATTTAAAAAGAACTCAAGGTTTATTTTGGTAATTTGCCTTTCCAGTGCAAACCATAATTTTATATTCTTAAGCTCTAATATATTTCAACTTTTAGCTTCCACTTAAGACAACAATCATATTAAAAGAAGAGATTATCAATGCCAATTTGGTTTTTCGTTTATTCCATTTTTATTTTTGTAGTGTGTTTGTCTAGTTATTGAAAAATTGGCATATTTTTTTGCCTTTTTGCATTATTATTAATTTTATTTATTTGATATTGTTCACAGGACCAACAAATATTTAAAGAAATCAGCTTTTACAAGAGTCTGTGCTGTAGGAGGATTTTTTGTTTCTATTCCCTGTATTTCTCACTGGTAAGAACATTTTTTACATCATTTAAGTAATTTATTACTTAAATTATTGACTTAAATATATGACTAAACTAGATGTGTACATGATTTTTGAAATTGTTATGAATATGTTTCAAAAGCGCTCTTTGGAATTGAAATTTGCAATATGAAATTGTACTAGTCATCACACTCGACTTTCTACAATAAAATTAAGTCAGAGAAAACCCTATATACTTTGTGATTATATCATAAATGTAATTCTAATGATTTACATTTATGATAATGTTTGTTATTTTACATTTAGTTATTTAGGATGTTTATTTATTTAGTTATTTAGGTTGTTTATTTATTTATTTATTTATTATATTGAATTTAGTAGTTATATTGAACATGTTATATTGAGCATGTAGTTATTTTCCTTTTAGTTTAAAAATAACATGTACTGTATTTATAATTTGTTAGAACTAATTTAATTTAAATCGATTTTTTTATATAGCATCAGAATTACTGCATGATAAAATGTTTAAAACCAGAACAATTTTAAAAAAAAGTTTCCATATTTGTGGAATCAATACTTTTGTAACGTATATAAATAAAATCATAATTTATTACTATAAACTATTAATACATAAAATTAAATAAATAAATAAAATAAAATAAATAAATAAATTAATAATTAAAAAATAGTAATTATAGTTATTAATTATTATTCATGTAGTTATTTTCTTTTTGTAATTTTCTTTTTGTTTAGAATATTATTTATTTTGTATATTAATTGTTAAAATTAAATTAGTTTCAATATAACCTTATATATCATTAGAATTATAATCATAATATTAAAATGTAACGTATCGAACGGTAATGCATTGTAGAAATTAGAAATAGTCAGTTTTATCTATAATTGATGTAATTTGTTTATATAATTACCGAACTAGCTGGCTCAGCCAGTAACCACAGCTTTGGCTGAATTAATGTTTAATCTACGATTTGTAAATTCATAAAATTGCTTCTATAATATTATTTAAGAACATTAATAATGGTTTATTATTATTATATTATTATTATTACTAGTCATCACAATCGACTTTCTACAATAAAATAAAGTCAGAGAAAAACCCTATATACTTGGTGATTATATCATAAATGTAATTCTAATGATTAAATTTACTAATGAATAAACAGATAAATATATCCAACCTTAACAGACCAGACTTATTAATGCAGTGAAAGATGTATTTTTTTATTCATAATTTTTTTTTCTCTTTAATTTATTAAGTACATAAATTTTATACTTTATTAATGTTTTATTCTTTAATTTGTAATTTTTATAACCATTTTAATCACTTTAATAATTATATCTAGAAAGAATAGGTGTAAAATTTTATCTTTTTCAAGGCTTAACATAATATCTGTAAGCAATCATTTAACTGCAATTTAGTTTATTTATTATCTTAAGACCTGAAAAAGATAAAATTGTATCGAAAGCTTAGCTCAATTAGGGTACTTCTTATTATATTGGACCTATTCCTCCTAAATATAATTAATAGTTTAAAATAGAAGTCCCAATAAAGTTTTTTTAAACATTTCCATTACCTTATTTATTACTTATTAGATTTATTTATTACTTTTTTAGATAAAATAGAATGATAAAATTATAACTGCACTTTTCTTATCATACATAAATGATTTTATTGTTCTTTAATTATAAATTATTTTTAACCAATTTTAGACAATTTTATCACATTAAAATTCCATACATATTTAGACTTCAACAATTTTTTGTACAATAAAATAGCCATATACTGAAATTTATTAAGATATGGGTGAGAATTAGTTTAAGAAGGGACTAAATTTCATTTTATTAAATAAAATATATTTCACTACTAACACGTAGCATTCATATATGAAGACACCCACAAGTATTAATAACAGTAGTAAAATTTACTGCCACAAATTAATTGCAAAATACATTACTGACAAAATATTTAATTGCAATAAATTTTAATATGATTATAAGCTTTTACAAAAGAGCACTTGCTCTTTTATCTTAAAGAGATCTAATTGTATAGGTAATATAAAGACAATTATACTTTCAAATCAATAGCGATCCTTGATAGGAGTAGCCCTCTACAGGAAGGAATGAAAGAAAATAACCCCTTCCATGAAAAAATAAAATTTGAAAGGAAAACATTTTTATTTCTGTTAGTGAATTTTCAAAGAAAATTGAGCTTATGAAATTAGGGTTACAGAGGAGGGGGGACTTACTGATGAAGAATATATAAATTTTCGAGGTTTATACACACACACACACATACTACATATATAATATATATATATATATATATAATAATATATATTATATAATATATATATTGTGTGTGTGTATAAAATTTTTGTTCTAAGATGTTTTTATAGGACACAATAATTTTCGAATGCTTTCTGTGATCGAAATGTGAATGATTATGTTAATGTCCCAAACCCTATGAAATATGTGTGAGGTCATTAACCCTAAATAATGCAGCAAAAATTTCAAAAAACTTCAAAAAATTGTCTGATCTTGGTGAAATTTTGTACTCATGTACTAAAATGTATGAAATTTAATATTTATTATCATCATTAATTCTGGTTTTATTGATTGACGTATGTCAATATATATATATGTTATATATATATATATATATATATATATATATATATATAATATATATATATATATATATATATATATATTAACATATGTTATATATATATATATATATTATATATATATATATATATATATATATATATATATATATATATATAACATAAGTAAATTATGTTGAAAAATTAGCTTTTATTGTGGCAGTATGCCACTTATATAAACCAGTAATATAATAGACTAACATGGGACAACAACCATGTTGTCGCGAAGCGGCCCACAATGCCGATCAGCCAAGAGGTTGAATTCCTTTTGTTTTATTATTCTAGTGCCAGTTTTAATGGCTTTATATAACTTATTAATGGCTTTATATTTAGACTAATGCGGAAAAAAACAAAATTGTGTCTGAACTTTATCTTATGGTAATCTGTATTTGTAATATTAGCTTTTTTATTTATTATCTTAATCATCTTTTAATCCTTATTATGTTGAAGACAGGCAAATAAATGTATAATTCTAATTATTTTGTTACTGTTTTAGGTATAATATTGTATACATTTATACAATTTCACAGTACTCCAGCAATAGTTACTAGTGTACTCATAGGTACAGGTATTATGTTCTGTGGCTGCGCTATGGTACATAATGTCTTCCTGTGGCAAAAGGTAAAGAAAGGCAAGTGAAACCAACAAATTTACACATTCACTTTTATTAATTTACTAATAGCATATTTATATATATAGTTTTTTCACAGTTTACACAAATCTATACAGGGTATCCCGTAATATACTTAGGATATTCTCAAATTAAATCCCTAAGGGTGTAGAATACTAAATATTTATTTTCGAAAATTGGTCATTATTATTTGAAGTCGCCCTTGTACGTCATGATGTTATTGTGTTAGCAAATTTTCATCAGAAAATTGTTTTTACCTTAAAATGTTTTCCTATTGAAATTGTGGCGTTACACAACTCAATTTTTATCACGCAAAACCCCCAACTACAGCTACAATTTTTATCAGAATAGCACTAAATTTGGTATATACCATATTGAAACCTGCTGCATGTGTCTAGCATTTGATTTTTCTAAATAAAGACTAAACGGAGAGCTTCTAAGCATGGTATCAAAAATTGGTAGTTGCCAGACTTATCTGCATATTTGGCTTAGCATCTATAATATACAAAATTTCAAGGTCTCCAAGACTAATAATGACAGAAAAAATTAAGGAATTTGAGAATAGGAAACAGGAAGCATAGCCTTCTAAAACAGAAAAATATGAAGAATTATAATGACCCCTGATTACATTCAATTAGCGAAAGGTGTGAATAAATGATAGCATGCCTAGCAAAAGCTAAGTAAAAAATTATTTTATTATAAAAAAATTATAAATAAAATCAAATAAAATGCCTATTTTAGGGCCTATCAGGGGATTCACCCAGCCTCTAAGAACTAACTAAAGTTGGCAACTTTTTTTTAGTACAAATACTATACATATATTCTTAGAGCATAGCCTGGGCTGCGAACCCCGGACCTCCGGTGCTGAAATGAAATGCATATACAATCACGGCCACAGAGGCAGATTTTCAATATAATTGATTTCCAAAATTGTGCTGTTAGTTCTTCTCCATATATTTTAAATATTGGTTAAGGTCATGTAATTTATAAATAAATAAAATAAAGTTAAAGTTATTTCCTTTAATAATGAAAAATTTGCTTTACAAAATAATTTTATTTAGCCAAAATTATTCAAAACAAGCTATCGAGGCTGTATCGAGCTCCCTCAAGTATCACAGAACTCATTAAAACATAGTCTTCTTCCTAACTTGTATTTGGCTAAAAAGGTTAATTAGATAATAAATCAAATATGTTTATAATTAATTACTTTTCGTCAATTAAGTATTCTTAATGAAATTTTAATGCATTTATTTTCAATTTTGCACTACTGTGCAAAAGCGATCTTTCCCATTGAAATTTGGTAGTCAATGCTTCTAGTCTGCTTCATCATGGAGGAAAGTTAATTTATTTAGTATTTCTCTAGCGCGTAGTGTAAGAATGGATCAGGAGGGGTGTGTTTAGAGCACAACTTGCGGGGGGGGGGGGACTGCACTAGGGATATCTTGTGACACCACCCAAGTACCTGTAGGTATTTTTCTTCTCAAAAGTTTGAAATTGAATGAATGAATGTTATTTATTGTGAAAACCATACAAAATTATACAATATTATATATAAAATTACAATGGCATACAATCGTCATAATATAATTAACAATATGTTTTTAAATTAAAAAACTCTGCAACTGAGTAGCATGTGTTTTTCAATAAGAAATCCTTTACTCGACTTCCAAAGGAATCAATATCCATCTCTTTTGTTTCTTTCTCCAGCAAATTAAAAAATTGAATGCTTCCATTAAAACACCTGCTTTTTCGTATTAAAAGTTATAACGCGAGTGGTATGAATACTGCCACACCAAAATTTCGCTATTAGCAAGGGGGTTATGCAATGTATTTTCAGTTCCTATACAGATTTTAAGCCAATTTATTTTTTAAGTTATTATCTTCTAAGGGTATTTTTTAAGATATTATCTTCTATGGGGATAAATTATTATTTATCACCAGTAAATTATATATCCATGAAATTATGTATAAATTATAGTAATTTATATATAAATTAGTATGCATGAAAATGATGTAAATAGCAAAAAACTAATAGCACATTATTGCACATAAAGCACATAGTTCTGTTTTAAAAAACAGTTATATGATATTTAAATCTTATGAAGCTAAGTAATAATGTAATAATAATATACTATCAGTATTCCATTGCTGCTATAATTTATATCCATTCTGTAATGGTTAAAGAAGCTAAATATAGCCAATAGTACTATTTTTAAATAAAAAATATTTATGAAATTTGATAGTTTATAATTTAGTTTTAATTTTTTAGTTAATTTTTTTGATCAACACAAATAGAAGTTTATATTTTTAATAAAAGAAAACAAAAAGAATTAGAGAATAGTTTTTAATTTATTTTAGGATTTGATAAATATAGCATCTTAACTTTATTAATTAATTAAAGTAGCCAAATATAATTATTAAAGATTAATTAATTGTTATAAAGCTCTGAGTGAGTAGTAGACTTATTAACGTTATAATACAAATTTTTAATTTTAGGAGAAGACCAACGCGGTGCGAGCTTTAGCTCAGGAGCAGCGAGCAGCGATGCAGTCTCGGGAGCAGTCTCTTTCAACATCAGAGCAGAGCAGCAGAGCTGTAGTTCTGGGGCACCACTCGTACCACCAACGCAGCGTCAGCCCCCCACCTTTAGTACCTTCTACCATGCTTGAAACACCAACACCACCGGAAATTTGTACCTTAGTTTGATCATATAAAGTTATTGTTTCAAAAAATTAGTAATTATTAGATTTATACAAAATTATTGGCCTTCGGAAATCATAGAATAAAAAAAATAACACAGTGCAAATAAGTTAATAAAAAGAAACAAATGAATAAAAACTATCTTCAAAATTAGTTAAGTTCTGCTTCCACTTTAAGATTCAGATTAATATTTAGACAAACTTGGATCAAACACTAAATTAATTAAAATCCTAGACCTAAATATCTTTTAAAACATCATTTTTTTTCAACATCTTTTAAACATTTTTTTTAAAAAAGTAATTTTGATTTGCTTTATCTACTAATTCTTATTTATTATCATGAAATAAGTACAACTAGTTAAAATGAGAGCAGTCAAATATTAAAAAAAAAAAAACCTAATTAGTGTAATTTTTTATCAAAATTTAAAATAAAAGCGTAATAAAGGACTAGAGACATCATTATATATTTTATAATTAAAACTCAGTTTTAGAGCTTGATCCAATAAAATGCAAATAAAATGTGTAAATCTCAAATTACTAACATAAGGTTTGAAATTTTATTTATTGTTTTATAGAAAGCATTTTGCTCTTTAATGTTTTCATATCTTATTTTTCTTAAGATCTATAAGAAAAATTACAAACTAAAATTTAAAATATATCTTTTGCAAAATTAATTAAGAAGCAGAACACTGTGCCTTACATTTTTATTTGACAATATTGTGCCTTAAAAGCTGACTCTGTTAAATTGTTTATCAACCATGGTATAGTTGGACTTATAGTAAATTAATTATGCATTTTATTTTATACCCTGGGCTCTTGGGGTTCTTTAAGTTGAATGATATTCAATTATTTTTTAATTCTAAAAAGATATTCCATTAAACATCAGTTTAATACAAAATTAGTGTGGGTCTTTGGCTAGATAAATAATTACTATCTTTTATGTGTAAGAAATTATAATTTTCCTATCATTACCTTAATTAACTTAGTCATAAAATTCCTGAAAATTATAAGCCGTCAAAATTTCTTTTTTTAATTTTAAAAATTACTTTAATTTGTTAATAGGAAACTTTTAAAAAAAGTTCAAATATTAATATCAGGATCCTTAACTAATCTACTTTTCTCAGTTCCTTAAATAATTTGATTTTAACACAATTTTGTGATAACTCAAAAAAAAAAAAAATAATAAATATGTAATATTATTGAAATTAATGTCTATAAATTAACTAATTAACTGATCTCAAAGATAAATCAAGACATCACAATGGTGTAAATGATCTTTTTCTTGTTTTATTTATTTATTTAAAATAAACAATAAAAGGGAATGTCATATATATGATATATGAGTACAATATTCAAATAGATTAAACCAGTGCAGACAAGATTTAACTGATCTTCTCATACTCAAATATTTTTGAGTTCTTGGTGGGCCTCTAGTGGAACACAGGGCACAAACAGGAAAGGTAAATTAAGAGAAAAGAAACAATTCAAAAACTACTAACCTTTTAAAATTTAGATAATCTATTATCAGTTATGATCAAAATTAAAAGATATACTCCATTGAAAATTAGAGCTCCTACAAATAAAGCTATAGGACCTTAAATTTTTGTTGTAAGAACTTAAATTAGCTTTTCAGCAGTTTATCCCATAGCTGGCCTAGTGTTCTCTGATCAGTAAATCAATAAAATAAGAAATTTACTCAAAAATGATTACACTGTGACTATCTTGTTAAATTAGTATTGTATGCTAGCTTGGAGTTTTATTGTTTGGTGTTTTATTACTAAGGTATCTGAAATAAAAATATATTAAAATTTATTGTAAATAATTAATGAGTTTTTTATTAGTTTAGAGTTTATAATTTAAAAAACCTATATTGTGTTGAAAAACTTTTCTAGAGCTTTACTACTGTGCATCCTATTGTAAAATAATTTTATAGTCTTTTAGTATGTTATTATACTCTTGTAAATAATTTACTCTCATTTTGTAAATTTAAAAAAATATATATATAAAATGTACAAAATAAATTTATAAATTATTGTTCTGAATATTTTTTTAGTTTTTTTTTCAATTGTTTTAAATATTATTATTAAATCTATTAAAAAAATCTAAGAAGGGTCTTGAAAATACATTTTAATAGTATTATTATTTGTATTAGTCTCCATTGTCTAAATTAGATTTCTCCATTGGAATTTTATTCCGTCCCATTGAGCGTCCAATGAATAAATTAAATAAATTTTAATACATTAATAACAGTGATACAATGACTTCTTAAAGCGCAGTGGAGTAATACTCAATAAACGGAAAACTAACACGTCTCTCCACAAAAGAATTTATTAAATAAATTCTTTTGAAAGCCGGCTCTGCTTTTATTTAATAAATTCTTTTGTGGAGAGACGTGTTGGTTTTTTTGTATATTGGTGATACAATATTTTAGTTGTTGCAATCAGTGAAACTGAATTGTAAACACTTTTACAATTTTTAGCGAATTTCCTTTTGGAAAAAAATCATTAATGGGATATTTCAGTTACTATAGTCACAACATATCAAGTATTTTTATATTATAGTTAATATAAATAGCTGCTCTGCGGAGTAATCCAAATAGTCTCTCCAATATTTATTGGAGAGACTATTTATCTATTAATACTACTTTTAATTGATTATACAACAAATTAGCAGCAAGATATACACAAGCTGCCAAGTATGGAACTAAGCTTCCCTATTTCATTTTTACAAAATTATTAAAAAAACTCTTGCCACCCTGCTGTCAGCATTATGAAATTAAACATTTTGAAAACAGTGCTAGCCTCAAATTTATTGATCATAGATTATTTTTAGAAAAATATTTATTTTTTCTAACTACTTTTTTAATGGGTGTTTTTTTGTTGAAAATTCAAGATGACCCCGATTTTGAGACGCCAAACTTAATTTTACCAAAATCTAATAAGTTTTTTCTACTGTAGGGTATTTTTGTACCAAGTTTAGTTAAAATCAGTCTAGCTGTTTTGCCTGTATTGTCTCAAGAAAAGTACATAAATAAATTCATACAAAGACCTATTTGTATGAACATATTTATTTATTTATTTATTTGTTAACTTAATATTTTGATTTATTCTTCAAGAAATCAAGTTGTGTCTTAATTTATTGATTCAAAGTAAAATAATAGAGACTAAAGATAGAAGTCAACAGAAATCAAGCTCTGTCTTCATTTATTGATTCAATGTAAAATAATAGAGATATAACGATAGAAACGTCAGACATAGAATTATAATAAGTACTGTTTAATTTAAAATAAAATACAATAAAATAGAGAAAGAAGAAAACAATTGACTTGAGTTCTATACAATTAAATTACTTTAAATTTATTAACTCTATACATGAAGATACAAAAAATACTTAACACACAAAAATTGAAGAATTAGACAAACACGATGATTAATTTAATAATATGAATCTTAAAATTTAATATCAATTTATTAATAAAATTACGGTCTTAATTAAAATAAATAATGCTTTACGAGGTATAATAAGCGAAGAACTGTAAAATCTGAAGGGGTAGAATAGAAATACCTTGTAGTTGACGAGGTGGGGGAAGTGGAATCGTATATCCCCATCTCACTGCGAGCTAAAACAACTAATATAAGTGTTAACCAAATGGCTCGCTACAACGTCTAGTGTCATAAACTATGTCAGATCTTGATCTGTGTAGGTTAGTGTATAAATTATTTTCCTGAGTGCTTACAGCTTGGAATATACTTGAGAGATCTTAGTAGTTTAGTAGTAAAAACTACTAAACGGTATAAACTAAACTTTTACTTTTGACTTCTCTTAGGTCTGAATGGTCACTTTTTAAATTTCCTTTTGATCCGCTCAAAAATAACATGGGTTTAGTGCAACACAAAATTTTGAGTGCTTACAAATTGGAATCTAATTGATGGATGTTGACTAAACTCTACACTTAGACAACTTATATGTCATAATGAAGACATTTTATGTATCAACATTTGTTCAGATATAGCAATAAGGAATAAGTGTAAAAAATCATAGGTCAAGTCTCATCGGGATCCATTCTAAAATAATGGGGTGTGTGTGGTAGTGTAAATCAAATTTTGAATGCTTACCGCTCAGAATTTTTTAATCAGTAAAAAATAACGGATCCTAAACTTTTAATTACAACTACTTATCAGCTAGAATAGATATGTTCTATACTTATCGAGATCTGTACCCAAATAATATTGGGTATAGTAGTAAATAATAGTTGTATTGATTACAGCTCGAAATCTAGTTAAGTGACATCGAAATGCATTGTATAATAAAAGGGGTTTGGTGTAACATATTGATCAAAGTAGTCACCTCCACGTTCTAATTGAGGTTCGTTCTTAAATAAAACGGGTTTATGTGATTAGGTTACAAAGTTAAATAGACAATTGAAAGTTTTTATAATGAAGAAATAACGGTTTATAAAAAAAGAAAACGGTTTAATTTATATAGTGTTTTTATAAAATAATAATTAAAATTGTTTATTAAAGCAATTATATCTTTAAAAAATGTTTTAGGAAGCTGTGCCATTATATTTGCATGCTATTAATGTTTGTTATTAATGTTTTTTTGTCTATTAATGTTTGTTATATATTGATACATAGGAAAGAGAATCACTACAATAAACGGTGTGGTGTAGATATGAGCTAAAGTAATACTACATTTTGTATTTTACCTCGGAATTATTCAATTCATGGCTTATTTTGTTTAGAATATTATTGTATTCTCAGTAAAAGAAAAAAAAGCGATTTAAGCTTTTAATTTTCGTTTGACAATTTAATAAAGCCAGGAACTTAGTCCAAAGCAATCATAAAGGACGGCTTAACAATCACCAAATAGATGCAAACATCTTAAACAAAGAAATTTCTTGTTACAATTGCTGTTAACAATTCTATTTTTGTAGTCCGCAAAGGACTAATTAAATTTGTTGTTTGATAGACAAACTATTTGCTGAGAGAAGCTCAGTTATCACTGCTAGTTCACTATAATAATAATAATATTACCATAACTGATACTCATCAATATAGTACAAATCAATATAGAGCTATGGTTTCTCAAAAAGGTGTTATTATACAGTAGAACACTAAAAAGGTAGTATTTAATGTTTCAAAAACTTTTCATCATTCAAAATTCAAGCTAACCATGGACATAAAAAATATATTTTTCTTATATTATATAAAATAAAAGGTACTAAAACCAAATATTTTTACTGTCCACCTGCTTTTCGTTATAAGGATGTATTTATCATCCCTAACCTTAGTATCACTTTGAAAGAAGAGCATTATTTATCCTTTATGTCTTTGAAATATAATTATGGTGTGTGATAAAATTACCTTGCATGATGTCAGTAGGAAGTTATATAAAGCCTTTTTGTAAGGTAAAACCAATTTATCCATCTAGCTGTCCCGCATCATTTCAAGTGTTTGTTAAAATTCCACTTCTTATGGCATAACTTCCAGGTTTAATATTATTTGTCTAAAACAAAATAACTGCCTAAGTTAAAAGTTGTATGATTATTTTAAAGACAAGTATCTTGGATGTAAATTTATAAATTTTTGACTGATTATTATGTAAATATAGTCTCTCTGTTGGCTGATTTTTATAAAAGTATAAATTATGGTATTTTAAAGTTATGATAATATTTTAGCAGAAGCAACAGATACAACACTTTTCAAAGTTTCTTTTATTAATAATGCAAGAGAAGCATGGTCACATTTCGAACCTATAACTTGAAAATATATAGTTGATTCCCCTATCAAAAACCTACATATTAGGGGAAACGTTAGTTATGCTGTGCATAAATACTGCTCTGTAACATTTACTTTCAATAATGTTAAATTAAGAGATTATTGTTAATGTAGAGGTATATTTAATTAAAAATTAAATATACCTCTACATTAACAATAATCTCTTAACTTAACATTATTAAAAGTACCTATGCACAGCATCTACTGTATGAAAAGACTAAAAGCCTTTCCACTTGACTAAATGGATGGATAAAAAACGAGAATATTTGATCTTTATTTGTCCAAAAAAATGTTGTATTCAGAAGCTGAAGCAACTTTTACTATTTCAGAATTAAGTACAAGCCTGCTACTCATTGTGTGCTGATTCGTGGTTCAAGGGCTTCATTAAGGCTGCTGGTCATATGGTTGTTTTTTGTTTTATTTATTCTTTTTTTTGTTACTCAGGATTTTGTCATGTATGTAGCAACTTTTTTAGGCCCGCTTCATAAAGTCATACCTTTGAAATGACTGCCAATATCAAAAAGAAATTTCATAGATTTTTGTTACCTATTTAAAAATACATCTGGATTAAATAACATATTTTTTTATCATTTTTTTTAAATGTTTAATGATTTTGCTAAATGTTAACAAATTTAAAGTTAAAAAATTCCATGTGTTAACAGTCCAAGAGCCAGGCCTAAAAAATGTGACTCATTTTGTACTACTTTAAACCAAATTTTTCTGAAAATATACCTTTAAATATTATGGAAAATCATAGTCTGCCTATCCAGAGTGGAGCCCTTCATATGATTGTGCTCGCTCAAAATATTCGAAAATTGCATTAATTCCAGTTCTCTTGCAATAAGTGGTTCCCTGTGGATCGTGTGCAAAACATGAAGAGAACTTTTTTAAAGCTGATAAAATTTCCTAAAATTCGAGTGTATTTTGTGTCAAAATTGGATAAATACAACTTAAGTTATGACATTTGTTAAATGGCCAAAATGCCAATATTTTTCTAAAGAAATTCGCTGACTTAGTGTAAATTAACCATTTTTGGTGTTTTTGAAAGAGCCATAACTTTGGTTGCTGATATCCGATTTTGATGATTAAACACTCGTTTTACAGAACATTTTACCAGCTTTAAAAATGTTCTTTTCATGTTTTGCACACGACCCACAGGGAACCACTTATTTCAAGAAAACTGAAATTTATGCAATTTTATAAAATTTTGAACATGCGCAATCATATGAAGGGCTCCACTCTGGATAGGCAGACTATGTTTTTTCTTCATAACTTAAGGTATATTTTCAGAAATATTTGGTTGGAAGAAGAACAAAATGAGTCACATTTTTTTCAGGTCCGGCTCTTGGACTATAAAACTTAGGGCCTACACAAGGAAGCCAAGTCGAGCACTGACTAATTTTTGAAGGGCTATGGGACCCATAGGGGGTGTAAAGCCTTGTTATTTACTGGATCTATACTGCTTTAGTTAGACTTGTGTTAGGTTTTGCATGCCTAGTTTAGTAGCCTAGACTGCCTCGAGAGTTGGCCAAGAAGATGCTTTCACATCTTAAAGTATGAGGCTTGGGTATCATTCTAACGTTAGCCATGGTTTTATCTGGGCTAGACTAGTTGAGACCAGTACAGCAGCCACTATAGTACAGGACAGTATGATACCTAAGTGGAGCTTTGAGGACTCATTTAATTCCCACCCAGGAAGATTTAAGGACTCAGACCATATCCTTATCCTTTTCGTCTAAACTTGTCCAGGAATGAATTGATTCCCTCAATATTCTGGGGTGAACTAACAAGGTCCAATTTCTATGGGTACACTTTAGTGTTAAGGGCAATGAGTAGGCTGGGGTCCAGTTTTATTCCCTACACTCCAGAGCCTGCAGTAGGTGTTGATCGCTGTATTATTTAGGACTCTATGTACAGAACCTTTAGGAACCTGTGGATTCATTCTGTTGGGATGAGACAGTCCAAGCTGATTATCATAGGACCATCTAAAATCGTAGCAGGTCAATGTTAGCCCTAAATAAAAGTATACCTGCCACTCAATAACTGGTAGTCTTACTATAGATAAATAAATAGTCTCTCCACTAAGATGTATGTTAAAAAAATTGTATTAGAGAGTTAACTTTCTGCCGCATCCGGCCGTCATCAGTCTGTGTTGTTATGTTGTTAATATTTATACTTTACAATTCGTTACTATGACAACTGTTATTATTTTATTATTATTCAATATGTCATGTTGTGATCTCATGATTTATGTTATATAATTAAATGTTCAGTTCATATTTAGAAACCTGTATTTTCTTACTTAAATGTATACTAAAACATGGCGCAGTGGTGTTTTTCTTTTAATTTTCAACAATAGTAAAAGGTATGAGTTATTTATTTATTGACTGTGAATGATTTATTGATTTGTTAAAATGGAGTATAATAAGCCAAATGAACTGAGTATGAGTGGCAACTTAGCCGACAATTTCCTGGTGTTTAAAGAAGAAGTACTGATATATTTTACGGCAACAGAGACAGATAAAAAGCCGAGAGAGATACAGGTCGCAAGGATAAAAAATTTGATGGGCCAGGAGGCCCGGAAAATATATAAGAGTTTAAATAAAACTGAGTCAAGTAAGGAAACTGTGTTATCAATAGAAGTGTTAGAGAAACACTGTGTTCCAAAAAAGAATATTATAATGAGTGTGTTTAAATTTCTAACTAGAAGACAGAAGGAAGAAGAGCCGTTTGAGAAATTCTATGCTGATCTACGTTATTTATCACAAACAGTGTGACTTTGAGGATCAGGAAGATAAGTTATTAAAAGCACAAATAGCTCTAGGAATCAGGTCAAAAGCGATACAAGAAAGATTGCATAAAGAAGAAGCACCTCTTGATAAGTTGTAGCTTATTGTGAGTCATCAGAGTTAGCCGAATTAAATATGAAAATCATTGAAGATGAAAGGAGACAGAAGAACGATTCAGTTGACGAGCTTAGATCAAATCGGCAAAATTTTTCAAATTATAAAAATAATGTAAACAAAGATAGGAAAAGTACTCAAGATAGAAGTCGTGTGTCAGTATTGTGGTTCGGACCATGGAGTTCATAGTAGGTGCTGCTTATGGTAAAATGTGTATGAAATGCGGCAGGAGAAATCACTTTGCAAGTATGTGCCGGGGAGATGGACGCCGAAGATTACAAAACCAAGCCAGAAACTGTTATAATTTAGAAGAAGAGGACGGAAGACGTTCAGCAGTCAGATTATTTAGTAGACACTCTAACTGTAAATGCTTTAGGCACAACTAAATGGTATAAACAGATCAATGTCGAAGGTATTCCTATAAATTTTAAATTAGATTCTGGTTCGGACGTCAACACCTTGCCTTTAGTTACATTAATCAAATGGGTTTAAATAAGTTAATTAGAAAAAGTAAATCAAAACTTGAGGCATATGGTGGGTTTGAAATTGAAACAGTAGGTGTGGTTTCGGCTCAAGTGGAAACCTCTAAATGTTTATGTGTTTTGGATTTTAATGTAGTTCGGGGAAAGAAAACTCCAATATTAGGCTTGGATTCGTGTCTACGATTAGGGTTGATTAAACGGGTTGATTCCTTAGAGAAAGATAAAAAGAATATTAACTTTAAGAGTGTTGGGTGTGATGAGAGGCAAGAGTGGTATAATAATTATAAAAATGTATTTACGGGATTAGGCTGCTTTCCTGATAACTGTAGAATTAAAATACAAAATGACGCTATTCCTTATGCTAGCTCCGCCCGTAGGATACCGTTAAAAATTAAAGATCGATTTAAAGAAACTTTAGAGTCACTTGTACAAAGAAATATAATTGAACCAGTTAACGAACCCTCAGATTGGGTCTCAAACGTAGTTATTGTTGAGAAACCTAATGGTTCTCTGCGGATTTGTATTGATCCCACTCATTTAAATAAAGTTATTGTAAGAGAAAGGCATACTATACCTACAGTAAACGAACTTGTTCCCGGTCTAGCCAATAAAAAATGTTTTACTGTTCTTGACATTAAGGACGGTTTTTATCACATTGCTCTCGACGAAGAGTCAAGTAAATTATGCACATTAGCACCATATTCGGAACATTTCGCTTCCTCAGATCGCCTTTTGGACTTTCTAACTTACCCGAATTGTTCCACAAACTTGTCTCTAAATATTTTAGTGATATTCCCGGAGTTACTGTCTATTTCGATGATATATGTATAGCTACAGATACGAAGGAAGAAAATGATAAAGTTTTAAAACAGGTATTAGAAAGAGCTCAGCAACTAAATATTAAATTTAATTTGATAAGTTTCAATACTGCTTGAACAAAGTAAAGTACGTCGGTGTTATCTTTTGCGAGCAAGGTGTTTTACCAGACCCAGAGAAAATAAAAGTGATACAATCCCTTAAAACCCCTGAGAATAAACATGATTTACAGAGACTACTGGGTATGGTTAATTATTTACGTTATTTTATACCTAATTTGTCTCAATTAAGTGGCCCACTACGAGAATTGTTGAAAAAAGAGATTATTTGGAACTGGACGGAGAGACACAGCAAAGCTTTAGAAGACATTAAAAAAGCTTTATGCAGTGAGCAGGTACTGGCGCCATTCAACCCGGCTCAGCCCATAGTAGTGCAATGCGATGCGTCAAGAAATGCAATCGGTTGCTGTCTGTTACAGAACAATAAACCAGTATTTTTTTCCTCTAGATCCTTAAATAGCGCTGAAATAGAGTACGCACAAATTGAGAAGGAGCTGCTTGCTGTTTGGTTTTCATGTTCCAAATTTCATAATTATTTATATGGACATCAGAGTGTAACTATATTTACTGATCACCAACCATTGGTTTCAATTATAAACAAACCCTTGTATAAAATCACGAATAATAGAATAAGAAGGTTAAGATTAAAACTGTTAAATTATCAATTTTCATTAAAGTACTTACCAGGGAGTCAAATGTATGTGGCAGATTATTTATCTAGATGTGGTTATCAAACTAATGAGCAAATAGATGAATCGATGAAAGATTTTGTGCACTGTATTGGAACAACTCAGGTCACCCTATCGGAAAAACGATTAGATGAATTTAAAAAGTGTACAGCTACAGACCAAGTTTTAAGCACTATTGTCAAGTTTTATAAAAACGGTTGGCCCTCACAGTTAAAGGAAGTTGGAGAAACATATCATTTTTATAAATTAAGAAATGATATAGAGTATGATAATGGACTGCTATATTATAACAATCGCCTGATAGTACCTGCAGAAAAGAGAAATTTATTCTATCTTATTGCATGATACGCATGAATGGTGTTGGACACATTCTTTCTTAGCCTTCCAGGTACAGTAGTAGGTCATTAAACATCAAACTCATCAGTCATGTAGTCAACAGAAGTCAACACGAGAACCTATGCTGAATCATGAAATTCCGGACATACCTTTTACAAGCTGGCTGCTGATATAGCCGAATTTGCTGGCACTAGCTATCTGGTTGTTGTAGATTATTTCTCTCGGTGGATTGAGGTTTGTAAGCTAAGAAGCAAGAATAGCGGTGCATGCATAGAAAAATTGAAAAGCATATTCAGTCGCTTTGGAATTCCTCATGAGTTAGTTGCTGACAATATGCCATTTAACAGTTACGAATTCCACGAATTCAGTAGAGATTATGGATTCAATATTATTACATCCAGTCCCCACTACCCTCAAAGTAATGGGCTCGCAGAAAAGGCTGTTGGTATTATAAAGAAGATGTTAGCTAAAGCAAAAGAGTCAGGCACAGATTTGGAGTTGCACCTTCTAAATTACCGCAATTCACCAGTTGCAAGTTTGCAGTACTCACCAGCTCAGCTTTTAATGAGCCGAGTTTTAAGATCAAAACTCCCTGTAAGCCCAACTCGCCTTCACCCTGAAGTAGTTCCTGTCAGTGTTTATCAATCGATGTTAGACAATCAGGAGAAGCAAAAAGAAAATTATAACCGTAGGTGTAGAAGTGAACGGAGTTTTTATTCAGGGGAGAGGGTAATGATACAAGATTATTTTTCTAAGAAATGGGATTTCGGAGTAGTAATCAAGAAATTATTAGCACCTCGGTCTTACATAGTTAGATTAGATAATGGGAAAACCCTACGGAGAAATTCTATTAGTTTAAGAAAGGATCACCGGTCATTCAATGATCCTTTCCCAGATATATCATCTGACTCTGTCAATCAACCCACAGATGATTCTCCTCCAACTGGGGTGACCCGTTCTGGGGCAAGGTTCCGCTAGGCAACTTAAAGAGGGAGATGTTGTTATGTTGTTAATATTTATACTTTACAATTCGTTACTATGACAACTGTTATTATTTTATTATTATTCAATATGTCATGTTGTGATCTCATGATTTATGTTATATAATTAAATGTTCAGTTCATATTTAGAAACCTGTATTTTCTTACTTAAATGTATACTAAAACAGTCTGTAAAAAGCCAAGAAAACACAACAAACTTAAAATAACTAAAAATTAAAAATACTAAAAGTTAAACATAAAGCTAAAAGAAAAATACAAAACAATAACAAAATTAAAATAAATAAATCGGCGAGAAGACAGAAACATGTACCATTCTCTGGAGTGCTAAAAACGACCGTTAGTAACGATCACTTTCCAATCTTTATAGTGCACTGACAAACGAGGGATACCTACACAGTTAGGGTGTACTCCCCTCTCTTGAAGCCAATATCTCAGTGTTAGAGCCTCAAGATATTGCCAGTGAGATATTGGCTTCAAGAGAGGGGAGTATGCCCTAACTGTGGAGATATACCTCGTTTGTCAGTGCACTATAAAGATTGGAAAATGATCGTTACTAACAATCGTTCTAATCACTCCAGAGAATGGTACGTGTTTCTGTCTTTTCGCCTATTTACTTATTTACTAATTTTGTTGTTTTGTATTTTTCTTTTAGCTTTATGTTAGACTTTTTGAATTTTGAATTTTTAGTTATTTTAAGTTTGTTGTATTGTCTTATGTAGTTCGGCTTTTTATAGACTGATGATGGCCGGATGCGGCAGAAAGTTAACTCTCTAATAAAAATTTTAACATACATCTTAGTGGAGAGACAATTTATTTACCTATACTTGGATTACTCCACAGAGCAGTTACTTGTATTAGGTGTTCTTACTAGTCATTGGGGGGTTAGCCGCCATCTAAACCTAATAGGATTGGCAGGTAGTCCTAAATGCAGGCTATGTGAGAAAGACGAGGAAACTCCTTCATATATCCCAAGCACTTAAGTGGCAGCCTTTGGTCTGGTCAGTATTCTTTTAGATAAACTTGTAGAACAACCCCTAAACAAGTTGATACATTTCTGTGAGTCAGTAGACATGTTCAGGGGGTAAAAGGAACTGGCAAGCTTCCTTTTACTTTCCGGGTTCGCACTAAAGACCCACTTAAATGGTATAATGCTTCAGTTTATACCACCGGTCTTTAAAAAAAATAAAATCGCATATTATAAAGACTACCGGTCTTTTTTTTTTTTAAAAAAAAAGCATATTTTGGGCAGCACAAATAGACCTAAAGTTAGGCTTTTGTGTCAAGTTTCAACTCACAACTTTAAACTTATAAATACCAGAGGAGAATGCGTTCCATAGAGACACATCCATAGACAGGCATCATGAAGGCACTCAGACACAGGACATCTTAAAATCCTTAAAACATATAATTTTGATTACTTATGCTTTCCCTATATATCTTCGGTTGTAAGTGAGGAAAATTAGAAAATATTAAACAAACAAGAGCTCACTAAAATATGTCATTATCATTAATAGACAAACTTTCCGACCCACTCCATCATTCACTGTTATATTTTCTTTATAAAACTATTTGATGTTTGTGACCACTTTTAGATAGATTAACCAAAGTAGACAATATCTCTACAAGCTAATTGTTCTTTGTGACCTCCTGTAGAAGGATCAACCATCAGACCAAGCAGCAGCCTGGTCTGATGGCTTGGGATCCATCCAATACTTGAAAGGTGGGAGAAACCAATCCCAGAGGGGGTGATGTTATACATCGCCATCCCAAATGGCGCAAACGGTACATATATATATATATATATAATATTATATATTATATATATATATATATATATATATATATATATATATATATATAATCTTCTATATATGTACACGTCTAGGTCAAAGACTCGTACGATATATCTTAGGTTCAGTAGTGTTAGAGAGTGGGGATATAATATAAAAGAGGGGCCTCTACCTCTTGCTCCATCCTGGTAAGTCTACTGTCCCAGAGAGATAGGACAAAAATGGCTTCCACTGATCCACGCCGAGCTAAGCAGGCCTGAAAAGAGGAAGAACCTCGAAGTAGTCTTCAAATGGTCGAAGTCGTTCTAAAACGATTGCGACAGGTTTCAGCTCAATCGGACAATCCTAAGTGACGGAAACGGTATTTTTGTTTTAAAAAATCATGAATATATTTTTTTCAACCTAAAGATTATACTCAAATAAACAATTTGTTTACGAAAAAAACTTGACAATTTTTCTTTAAATTGTATAAACAATCATAAATGTATGTAAGAGTTTATATCCTTTTGTATGGTGGACGATAACTAAAACTGATGAAAGATGAAATAATCTCTCTCTTATAATCTTTTCTTACCCTTTATACAAGGTCACTCAAACAGTTGCAACGTGTGGATTTTTTCTTGTATTCTTTATACCTCTATAAAAAACGTATTAGTTATGTATTTAAATATACTTATTATTTTTTTATATTGCTTGTTAACTGTAATATTATTGCTTACTATTAATAATAGAGGATTAATAATATCAAATTTGTGAGAAAGCCTCTCAGGCCCGCGAAGCGGGCCTGTGAAACGAGGCTGTGAAAATTCGCTAAATACGTGGCAAAATGCCATGTAACAAGAAACGATAATGAAAGCATACATAACACAAAACAACAACAATGTGGCCGCGATGCGGCCACTGTTTTGATGATAATGATAATCGAATGTAGTCAGGTTACTTTTTTTATGTTTCAAATAACAACCAATATGGCCCCTCTAGTAATATATCTCTATGGCTATAATCTTGAAACAGTAGCATAAAGGTATATTACTAGAGAAGCCCTAATGATTGTATTTTGAAACATCGAAAAAGTAACCTGATCACCTTCGACTATCAATATTAATCAAATAATCCCAACAAAAATACAAAAACTTATATAGCAGAACGTTTAAAATTCAAATCAAAACACAAAAAATGTGGGAGGGAGGTTAAAAATTGATTTTTATAACCTTAATTTACTATAGGAGGAGGTTTCAATAAGGTTACACAGAGCCCCTGAAAACACCAAAATGATGCTTGAAGCCTCTAAATGCATTGAGTATGTACGGTAATTTTGTACCGTTTGTTTGGTTATATTAATAATTGAAGGTGCTAAGTTTACTATATAGATGTCGCAAAATTGAACCCATATGTAATAATATCAACAAATATTCAAACTCTCAAGTAATGATATCTCAATCAAGGATCTTGAATAAAGGGGGTGGCACAATTAGGAACTTTTGTAACCCCATGGAAGTTGTATGAGATAGAGAAATAGAAGCAAACTTACCTTCCCCTTGGTTATAATGAAAAAAAGGCGCCAAACGCAGGTTATGTAGCAAGGTTGTCGAGTTTGCTTCTCAACTTTCTTCTGTGCTTCTCGTGATTGTTACATTTGTGGTGCTTGTTAAGTCATTTGTGTTTATTTAGTTTCAAATTTTGGACTATACTTTGCTACTTCAGTGTGCGATAATTTAAGCGTGTTTTGTTATAACCTACTCAACCAATAAACAATGGGAAACCATTAAGAGGTAAGTTTGCCTCTAAAATTTAAGACCTGCGCTGTTATAAGAATTGTAAGCATGCGCAGTTTGTACCAAGCATGTGCAGTTGGTTTATGACGTACAAAGAGACTAAACTATACTATAGTAGTACTATAGACTATAGTATTAGTCTCTTTGATGACGTATGTCTCGTGTTGAATTCTCTCTATTTTTTGGTTTTCGATGGTGTCACTTTTTGTATGGCAAATCGACTTAGTGCGTCATCCCCTTTATTTCAAGATCCTTGATCTCAATAGTTAAGGTTATTATAAACATTGTAAAGAGTATATACACATAGTATAGTATATATTACACTTGAGAGGGCATAGCCTATCTTAATCTATGTTAAGTCTACAGTTAAATCATAGTCTATCTCAATATGTTAAGAGGCTTGAAACATCATTTTGGGGCTCTGTGTGACGTGATTAAAACCTCCTCCTAGAAGGAGTTAAGGTTATAGACCAAGAGCCCAGGGCTGGAAACGGGTTTAATTTTTCGTAAATAGCTTCCTGAACAAGGATCTGCAATTCTGCCGACTCGTATCAGATGGGTGTCCCAGGCAGAACGCACTTTAGGGGTCAAAGGTTCTGCCTGGAACACCCATCTGATACGAGTCGGCAGAATTGCAGATCCTTGTCCAGGAAGGTATTTACGAAAAATTGAGACCGGTTCCAGCCATTACACTTTTTATTAACAAAACACCCCTGGGCTCTGGTCTATTATAAATAATAAATTATTTTCGACTTCTGCACATTTTTCGTGTTTTGGTTTGTATTTTAAACGTTTTACAGTATAATTTACAGTATTTTTGTTCTGTTTATTTGATTATATTAATCAAATAAAGGTCAAAGGTGTTCAGGTTATATTTTCGATGTTTCAAAATTTAACTAATACGGGCCATAAAGAAAATTTATAAAAAAATTATTTCACATTAAACATTAATTGTAATAATTTAAATAGTTACTAACAATTAAATATCAATTAATTATTGTTTTTTAACAAATATGTTTGTTAAATATTTTAAAAAACATTTAAGATGGAGGTTACTTAAACGGACAAATTTTAGTATAAGTTTTAAAATTTATTAAATTTAAAATAATATAAAATAAAAAAGTTTTTTTTTAAGATATCATGTAAGATATTATTAAAGATTATTAAATTTTATGTAAATTTAATAAAAATACATCGTATTAGTCTTATCAGCTTTTTAGTCAGATCAGTATTTTTTTTAAGTTTTTGGTCTAAAATTTAAAAATATGATCAATTATTAAATTTTAATTGTAAAAAATATATTAATTAACAGTTAATGAATAAATTTTATCGTAAATAAATGGAATATTCATAATTATTTGTTTCGTGATATCCAGATGGCGGAGGGTATAGGATATAAAAGGGAGACATGGTCGGCTCTCGTCAGTCGGCCTTCAGCCTTCATGCAGAGCGGAATATCGATGAAGTGAAGTAAGTATAAAAAAATATTTTTATTATTCGTTTAATCCATATAATTTAAATTTATTTAAAGTTTAATAGAATCCTAAAAATATTTTGCATAATTATATAAGACAATAGATCGTAGTATATAAGTAGGATATTTTTTTAAATTGAATTTTAGCCATTTTTGAATATTTTATTTTCATTATCATTTACTATTATTCTTCTTTGTATGCTATAATATTTAAATTACTAATATAAACTCCCAAAATATTTATTCTGTAACTATTAAACTAATATCATTGTTAGCTCTATACCTGTTAATAAATACTACATCTTATTTACAATTTCCTATA